>CM076569.1:959817694-960560309 GCA_034641835.2 Pinus albicaulis
CTCACCCTAGAACCACCTTACCACCCTGAATTTTTCACAGGCTTGAACGTATTATGACTTCATGCACCAACCTAACACCACCCTACCACCCTCTAGAATAATAAAAGAAGAATGGACTCTCATACCAACAAAAATTGTCCACTTTAAAATGATATAGAATGATGTAGAAGAAGAAGACACACTAAACCATAACCCCAACTATCACCCCACCTAATGATGATCCTAGACCTCCCGACACTACCTCTTCAACTCTTGGCAGATAGACACTTGTACAAATTTTACAATGATTCTTTTACAATGACTCAATACAATGATACCTTTACAATGATTGTATGCAGTGCTGCCCACTTGAAGACTTCATATGGTGAACTTATTGTTGTTGTTTTGCACCTTGATTGCTGCTCTTTTCATGCTACCCTTTCTCACTCTTCAAAACATTAGATCATGCATTGAGTCTTATCTTGATGAATATATAATACCTGCAAAAAGTCTTCAAGGAAATACCCATGACATGATAATAGAAAAACTTCCCTCATCCTACAGAGCATATGTCAGTGCTAAACAAAAAAAACAAATTAGAATACAAAGACACTAATGAAATTAAGAGATGAACATGAATATAAAGAAGATACTTACCTGGATTTTACCACTTCTGCATCATTTTTTTGCACCTTGCTTTGCTTTTTTTCCCTAGAAAGTCTGGTCCTTTGCAGCCCTTGACAACGCATGATCTAGCTTTTTATTTCCTTCTAAGAGGTCGATATTGAATCTTATGTATCTTTGTGATTTTAGATCCCCAATATGTGATCTTTGGTCTTGTAGTATCCCTATGAGTCTTATTTCCTATGCCACAGGTATGACCCGGTTTGGATTTTTCAAGGAAAATTTATTCCCAATCTCTCACAATAGCCTAATTATGGACTAGTTCAATAGAGCGAACTTGTACGGCGTGCCACGTGCCATTGTTTCCTCCTTCGGCTTTGAAATTGATAAACATAAAACTACAGCCCATGAAATATTCGTCACTTTTTACAGAATTCCAATCTGCTTCTCAGAGAGAGAGTTATGATGACTTTCCCAAGGTCACCTCTTTGAGATGAAATTCGGAAGCCTGCAAAAACCCTAATTTCCAAAAATCATATCTCTGAAAATATAGAGAATCGAGACCTGAAATTCAGGCACGAGCTTCATCGGGATTTTTCCCAAGTGGTTGTTTTTTCATCATCTGAAGCTTCGCAGAAAAAACATTATAGCAAAAATCCACGATGACCTCTTTTTAGTAGTGAAATCCTTACATGAGGAGGATATGAGGGTCACAATTTATATAAATGCTTAGGTTGAGAGGGTCTTCAACAAGTGCAAGTTGTAGGGATTTTAAGAGCTAGAAAAATGATTAATTATTGACTATTAAATGACCACAACCAATGATTAGTGTCATGCCACAACCCCATGGGGTTTTAGCCCACTAACTGGGGTTACTAACTTCAAACACGAATATCTCTCAAACCGTGAAGAATTACGTGGCGTGCCATATGTCGACGGAAACATATAGAAAAGTAGAAACCATCCCAAATATCCTTGACTCAGAATAGAGTAAGTTTTCAAGTCAAAATTACCATGCAAGATCTGGGTAGCCCTTGGTGCTGCTTGGGTTGACATCAATGATAGGCACTGATAAAAAATATCCCCCTTTGGCATTGATGGAAACACAAGTAATCCCCCTGCGATCATGACACCTCTTCCTACAAAATTTTCTCCCCCTTTGGCATTGATGGAAACACAAGTACTCCCCCTATGATCATGACACCTCTTCCTACAAAATTATCTCCCCCTTTGACATCAATGGCAAAGGGTAACTTCCCCTGACACATAACCATCTTGTAGACTTGTACACACTTCCACTCCCCCTTTATTTTCTGAATAAGGAAAATATAATGAGAAATTGGGATAATCCCAAGCTTTTGACGAAGATATTCAAATGCTTCACGAGGTAAATGTTTAGTGAAGACATCGGCGATTTTCTCTTTTGTACCAATATATTCAAGTTTGATATTATTTTCAGCGACTTGTTCTCTAACAAAATGATATTTGATCGGAATGTGTTTTGTTTTTGAATGCATGAAAAGATTCTTGGAGATGTTAATGGCATTGGTGTTATCACAAAATATGGGAATAGGCTCACTGAATTGTACTTGAAGATATTGAAAAGTTTGTTTCATCCAAAGGACTTGAGTACAACAAGTTGTTGTTGCAATGTATTCTGCTTCCATTGTAGATAACGAGATTGAGGTTTGTTTTTTTCTCAACCATGATATGAGACAACCACCTAGATAGAATGATGCTCCACTAGTACTCTTACGATCATCAACACTTCCTGCCCCATCTGCATCTGTAAAGGCTTGAATAATGATATTGTTACCCTTGGGATACCACAAGCCATATTCTGTTGTTCCCTTTAGATATCAAAGAATTATTTTGATGGCAATAATATGTGATACTTTTGGTGCTTCTAGGAATCTTGCTACTTGGCCAACTACTTGCATAAAATATGGTCGAGAGGTTGTTACATATAGAATACTACCAATCATAGATCTGTATAATCTTTGATCCACATCCTTAGATGAGTCATCTATGCTCAATTTGCAACCTGTTACCATCGAAGTAAGGAAGGGTTTGTAATCTTCCATTTTGAATTTCTTGAGATTTTCCTTGATGTACTTGGATTGACATATAAATATTCCTCTCTCTTGCTAAGATATTTGAAGCCCTCAGAAGTATGTCAACTCACCAAGTAAAGACGTCTCGAACTCACTTTGCATATTTTTAGCAAAGTAATTACTTAGTTGATCATCATTGCTACCAAATATTATATCATCCACATATACCTCAGCGACTGTTAATTATCTTTATCTATTTGTACATAAATATTTCTATCAAAAATACCTTTCTTGAACCCTTGTTGACTTAGATATCCATTAAGACAAGCATACCATGCTCTCGGAGCCTACTTGAGACCATATAAATCCTTCTTTAACCTGAAAACATATTCTTCTTTTTCAGATAGTAGAAAACCTTCGGGTTGTTCAATGTAAACATCTTCTTCTAATTCATCATTCAGAAATGCTAACTTAATATCCATTTGGTATACTTTCATTTTACTTGAACATGCATAGGCGAGAAACAT
This sequence comes from Pinus albicaulis, assembly GCA_034641835.2. Taxonomy (NCBI): domain Eukaryota; kingdom Viridiplantae; phylum Streptophyta; class Pinopsida; order Pinales; family Pinaceae; genus Pinus; species Pinus albicaulis. Next base: position 959,820,879 of record CM076569.1, read on the forward strand.
CCGGATGGCTTCCATTCTGGAAACTGGTGCAAATGTTTCGTCGAAATGAATTCCTTCCACTTGTGCATAGCCTTTGCAAAACAATATTTCTTTGTTTCTGGTAACCTGTCCATCTTCATTAAATTTGTTCCTGACCACCCATTTAGTCCCAATGACATTTTTTTCTTTTGGTCATGGAACTAATTTCCAGGTGTTATTCTTCTCGATTTGATCTAATTCTTCATTCATAGCTACTACCCAATATTCATTCTGGTTGGCTTCCTCAAAACTACTAGGCTCAAAGGTTGCTAGAAAAGCAATGTGAGTTTGTTGTGATGAACGAAGTTGTCGACCTTCATTTTGTCACCAATGATTTGATTTGATGGATGGTTCTTTTGAATCCATTTCTTTGTTCTCTTTGGAGGAGCTTCTTGTTGTTGTTCCTGCATATATTGATGATCATGATTTACTTATTCCCAATTGACAGTTGCTTCTTGTTCTAGAATTTTCTCTGTCTTTTTCAGCCTTTGTCTCAAGTTTCAAAGATTATAGATCCTCATCATTATTCATTAGAACACCATCTTCGTCAAATCTAACATTTATGCTCTCCACTATCTATTTTTGTCTTAGATTATAACATTTATAGGCCTTTCTTTTGCGTGAGTAACCAACAAAGATACCTTCGTCAACGTGTGATTCAAACTTACCCAACTTTTGATCTTCTCTTTTGATATAACATTTACTTCCAAAGATTCTGAAATATTTTACAATACTTGGTTTTCCTTTCCATAATTCATGTGGGGTCTTGCTGCAATTATTTCTGAGAAGAATTCAGTTGATAATGAAGATTTTCGTATCAATTGCTTGAACCCAAAATTTTTCATCCAATTTTGAGTCCTTCAGCATTGTTCTACCCATTTCCTATACGGTTATGTTCTTTGTTTCATCAACTCCATTTTGTTGAGGTGTTCGCGTTGTTGAAAATTGTCTTTGTATTCCATTTTCGTCACAGTATTTCTGAAATAATTTGGAAGTGAATTCTCCACCATTATCTGATCTTAGACACTTTAATTTTAAATCAGTTTCATTTTCAACCAACTCCTTGTAGATCTTAAAGCACTCATATGCTTTAGATTTTTTATTTAGGAAATTGATGACTGTCATTCTAGTAGAGTCATTTATCATTAACATGAAATATAATTCTCCATCTAAGACTTTTGTTCTCACAGGACCACATAGATCAGTATGTATCAATTCCAATGGATGTGATGCAAAGTGTTCTTTTGTTTTAAATTCGACTTTTGTCTACTTGTCGTGCCGACAGGCCTCACATAGTGTGTTGGAAGGTTTTGATATTTTCGGCATTTCTCGTACTGCTTCCTTTTTTCTTATCCTGACAAGATTTTCAAAGTTTATGTGACCCATTTATTTGTGCCATAACCATCTTTCATCTTCTTTAGCCAGTAGACATGCTTTAGTTGCTTCATCCAGAACATATATGTCGTTTGGAGCTCGACTTGCTGTAGCCACAATTCTACCATACATTATTTTCCTTATTTCAAATTTTGTGGAGTTGAATAGAAATTTTTGTCCTTGATCACACATTTGTCCAACAATAAGCCATCATTTCCAAAGGACACGGTTCCATCCTTCTTCTCTTTCAGAGATACAAATTTATTTCTATCTCCAGTCATATGCGTTAAGAAAATGCTATCAACATACCACACATCTTTGTTGCTTTGAGTCTTGAGCGCGAGAGCACAATTATCAGTCTTCTTCTTCTTCCATGATCGTCCATTTTGTGGCTTCGAAGATTCTTCTAGAGGATTTTCAAGACTGCAGTCTCTGGCTATGTGTCCAAAGTTTCGACATTTGTAACATTCAATATTATTTCTTAAATGTTCAAATCTATTGATGTTTCGTTGAGCCCTGGGAGGTTCATATTTGACAGATTTCCTGGAATTGTATTGGTTCCTAGGGTATGTGTGACATTGTACAACTTTATGACCAAATTTTCCACATGAATAACAGTAGCCATGAAAAATATGTTGGTACCTGGATGGAAATCTTCGTCGGGGAATTGTCTTCCAAGGTTATTCTTGCGAATATTTTCCAATGAAGTCTACATGCCTATCAGATCTCATAGGTTCATTGTATTTTGTTGTAGAAGGTCCTGCTTCTTATTCTTTGTAACCGAGGCTAGTTCTATCGTTGTAAGATCGTTGATTTTTGATGAGTTCTTAAAATGCCCTTGAGTTTTTGGCATACTTTTGGACAGTATTTCCCTTCTTCACTTCCTTACGCAGCGAGACTACTTTGGATCCTAATGCTTCCCTTAATTGGTTGCTTTCTTCCAAATTCTTTTGAAGTGACTCTTCAATACATTTGTGTTCTTCAACTTCAATTTTGAGACCTTGAACTTGTTCTTCAAGAGTATTGGAACGGATCTGCTCAGCCTTGATATATTTTATAATCCTGATTGCCTCCTTAGAAAATTCTTCTATGGCCAACCCTTCTTCTTCGTTATTTGATACCTCTTATTTATTGTGATTGGCCATAAAAAATACTCTCTCATTGGTTTCTTCTTCGTTGCCACTGTCTTCGTCGGATGATGAGCTATCTTCTTTAGAGAGAAAGTTCCTTCTAAATCCTTTCCTCTTGCCTTGCTTGTTGAATTTCTTAAATCCTTTCTTTCCTTTTGAGTTGCTATCACTTTTGTTCGGACATTTTGCTGCGAAATTCCCGACCTCGCCACAGGCGAAACATATCAATGGAAGTTTACCTTTGAATTTTCCCTTACCAATTTTTAGTTTTCTCTTAAAGTAAGCATATTCTCCATCTCAAAGACCTTCTTCATAATCTTCCTTTTCTTCACACTTGTAGGTGCAAGTCTTTGCCTTTGAAGGTTTTTTTTCCTTATTGGTTTTCTTAGATGCAGTGAATGCACTTTCTAGATGCAAAGTACCCTCTTCTTCATGAAGTCTCATTTCATATGCTATGAGAACTCCATGTAATACCTCTTTGCAGAGTTTGTCTAGATTTTCACTGTATTCTAAGACTGATACCTTTGGGTTGAATCTTCCTGGTAATGTTCTAAGAATATTTTGTATAATAGTCTTCTCGTCAATAGGCTCTCCCAATCCTTCTAGAGTGTTAGTTATTTCATCAAAGTGTTGGAAGTATGCAACAATGTTGTCATCTTCTTTCATTCTGAGTTGTTAAATTTTTTCTCTGTAGATTTGAAGATTTGCTTCTTTGACATTTGAGTCACCTGCATATATATTCTCAAGCTTGTCCCATACATTTTTTAGCGGTTTTACAACCCAATACCTTATGATAAGCAGATTCAATAAGTCCACTGATAATAATATTCTTTGATTTTTCATCATTTACCAAATTCTTCTTACCTTGTTCATCTGCGATTGGTGTAAAGCCATTTTGAAAAGCTTCCCATACTTTGTAACCTTGTTCCAAGAGATAGACCTCCATTATTCCTTTCCAGAGTGCATAATTATTTTCATTGAACAGAGGTACACCATTCTTGGTGTGCTCCATGATCTCCTTCCAGCTGTTAAATTGTTATTGAAGGAACCAAGCTCTTATTCCAATTTTTGGAAATAGACAGTGGGGGTGAATCAATATCCTTTCAATTAGTATTATTATTAATCTTTCATAGCATTAGTTAATCTTGAATTATTATCAGTTTTTTTCGATGATAGCAATAAACAAAAGGAACACAAATGCACACAATTTTTAAGGTGGAAACCCCCTCCGGGACAAAAACCACCTGAATGATTTTATAATAATTCTTTAATCTTCAACTCCAATTGAAAAGAAAGCTCCAAATTCCTAGAATCTAGAAAAGCATTCTTATCCAAATCCCACTAGATGGACGCTCCAACACCTGAGATTCTTCATTAGTCAACTGAACGAATGCCCCAACACCCAATGAGCTACAGCTCACCCTAGCACCACCCTACCACCCTAAATTTTTCACAGGATTGAACCTGTTGGTGACTTCATGCACCAGCCTAGCACCACCATACCACACTCTAGAAGAATAAAAGAATAATGGACTCCTGTACCAGGCAAAATGGTCCACTTTACAATGATATAGAATGATGTAGAAGAAGGAGACACACTAGACCATAACCCCAACTATGAAACAACCACCTAATGATGATCCTAGACCTCCCGACACTGCCTCTTCAACTCTTGGCAGATAGACACTTGTAAAACTTTTACAATGACTCAGTACAATGATACCTTTACAATGATTGTATGCAGTGATGCCCACTTGAAGACTTCATGTGGTGAAATTCTTGTTGTTGTTCTACACCTTGATTTTTTTCTCTTGTCATGCTACCCTTTCTCACTCTTCAGAACATTAGATCATGCATTGAGTCTTTTCTTGATGAATATATAATACCTACAAAAATTATTCAAGGAAATACCCATGGCATGATAATAGCAAAACTTACCTCATCCTGTAGAGCATATGTTAGTGCTAAACAAAAACAACAAATTAGAATGCAAATAACCTAATGCAATTAAGATATGAATATGCATATACAAAAGATACTTACCTGGATCTTACCTTTTCTGCACCTTTCTTTGCTTTGCTGCCCTAGAAAGTTTGGTCCTTTGCAGCCCTTAACAACACACGATCTAGCATTTTCTTGCCTTCTCGGAGCTCGATATTGAATCTAATGTATCACTGTGATTTCAAATCCCCAATATTTGATATTCGGTCCTGTAGTATCCCTCTGAGTCTTCTTTCCAATGCCACAGGTCTGACCCTATTTGGATTCTTCAAGTCAAAGTTATGCCCAATCTCTCACAATGACCTAATTATGGACTAGTTCAGTAGAGCGAACTTGTACGATGTGCCACGTGTCACTATTTCCTCCTTCGGATCTGAAATTGATATATAAAAAACTACAGTTTGTGCACTATCTGCCACTTTTACAAAATTCCAATCCTCTTCTCAGAGAGAGAGTTATGACGATTTTCCCAATGTCACCTCTTTGAGATGAAATTTAGAAGCTTGCAAAAACCCTAAATTCCACAAATCATATCTCCAGAAATATAGCATACTAAGATCTGAAATTTGGACATGAGCTTCATCAGGACTTCGCCTGAGTGGTTTTTTTGTTTCAGCATCTGAAGCTTCACAAAAAAAAATTTATCATGAAAATCCCACGATGGCCTCTTTTTAGTAGCGAAATCCTTACATGAGGAGGATATGAAGGTCATGATTTATATAAATTCTTAGGTTGAGAGGGTCTTCAATAAGTCAAATTTGGAGGTATTTTAGGAGGTTAAAAAATTATTAATCATTGACTATTCAATGACCACAACCAATTATTAGTGTCATGCCACAACCCCATGGGGTTTTATCCCACTGACTGGGGTTACTAACTTCAACCATGAATATCTCTCAAACCGTGAAGAATTACGTGGTGTGCCATATATCAATGGAAACATATCGACAAATAGAAACCATCCCAAATATCCTTGTCTAGGAATATAGTAATTTTTCAAGTCAAAATTTCCATGCAAGATCGGGGTAGCCCCTGGTGCTGCTTGGGTTGACATCAATGACAACCACTGATCAAAATGCTCCACATATTTAGGTTCTTATTTGGAGCTAAGATATCCTCAACTGCATGCAACTCAAGCTCCCTCTCAAGGGAAATTAGCATGGCTTTCTCTTCATCGAATTTCACTTCTCTTATGACCACTGTCATCATGTGTGCTAGAAAGTACTCCTGATAGTTGTGAGGTGTATCAGTGTACCCCAAAAATATCCCCAAATCTGTTTTTGGCTCTAGCTTCTTCCTGGCATCTTTGGTCACATGGAAATAAACAAATGAACCAAAATTTTTAAAATACTACACATCTAGTCTCTTACCTAAAAAATCATCCTCTGGTGTACTCATCCCAAGTATCTGATAAGGAATTTTGTTTTGAACAATTACTGATGTATTGCATGCTTTTTCCCACATATGCAACGATAGGCCTTGCTCATGCAACATATCTTGTGCCGCTCCCACAATAGTTTTGTTCTTTCTTTCTACAACCCCATTCTGCTGTGGGTTATGAGGTGTTATCAATTCTCTTTGAATTCCTTCTAAGGAACATAAGTTATTGAATTCATTAGAGATTTATTCTCCACCATTTTCACTCCTCATAGCTTCCACCTTCTTCCCTGTATATTTCTTGACAAGTTCCTTAAACTCAAAAAACTTGGAGAACGTCTGATATTTCTTCTGCATGAAGAAAATCCAACACTTTCTTGAAAAATCATAAAAAAAAATAACATAATACCTGTGTTTCTGTGTGTAATCTTTTGAGAATGGTCCACACATGTCTGAATGAACTCTCTCAACGATCTTCTTGGCTCAAATTTCCTTATCGTGAAAGGTGGATTTGGTATACTTCCCCACTGTACACCCCTTGGATGTATCTCTCTGCGCAAGTGCACCCTTTGGAAGTCCTGTAGAAATATGTTGCATGATATTCAAAGAGTTGTGGTGTATATGGCCCAATATCCTGTGCCATAACTCACCGATGTATCAGCTCTCTGATGCAGGAGAATTAGGCTCAAGAAATACTTTGAATTTTTTTAAGACATAGAGGGGTCTCGTGATTTTAAATTCTCGTGTATTTATTAGTAATTTTGAATAAAAGGTGAGGAATTGTAAATATTCTCTAATCATTAGAGAACATGAGAGAAATGATCAGTTGGGAATGTGAAGAGATAGGCAGTTTCAATTATTTTAGAGAATTAGGCTAAATTTAGGGTTTTTGAGAATTTCAAGGGTTTGTCGAGCTATAAGGGACCTGAATCGATTCAGGTCATCACTGTGTATAAATGTAATCCTGAAAGATAGTTTAGAAGTTCAGAGTGAGATAATCGTTCAAGAGGCAGAGTAGGAGGATAATGGCCATCGAATTGAAAATCTGGCCAATCAAGAGTTTTGTAAGTTCATGTATATATATTATGAAGGAATTTTTTTTTGAATTAAGTGTGTCTTGATTGATTTAAATTCTGTTTGAATGTCTTCGAATTTCAATACGAAATTGTGTAAGAACCAGTGAGAGGAGACTCTGTAATTTGGGGATTTTGCAGTAGAAGACCGAGTCAAGAGGGTCTACTCTCTGTTTTTAATAGATTTGTGGACTTGTTGATATGTGTGTGTTATTTGCAAAATTTCCCGAAGGATTCATTCCTTCGACCTTGGGATTCTATGTATAAATTGGAAGAATTATGTTTCTGTGTGAAAAATTCCTTATTTACCCTCCGGATGTACTTGAATACATGTCCTCAGTGCATGGATTGAATGTGTTTATTATGTATAGAAATCTGGAGAAGGTTGAAGAATTGGCTCTGTTGGTTGAGCGCAACTATCGTGATCCTCTATTCATCTAAATGTAATTAGATTCTGCATAAAATTTGGGAGAGTCGGAACCAATTCCCTGTGTGGGGAATGACCGAAAATCGACCCTCATTTCTGAGTTATAGAGGCAGAGAAGGGTTCTGCCATCGAACTATGTTTAAGTGTTACATGTGCGTAGTGAATCTAACCCTGTGTGAAGGCCTGGAAGAAATCAACGAACGTTGGTTGAAATCAGCATCAAGTTTAGATTGACCATTATGAAATTTCCCCAGGAAATCGAGACTTTCGATTCCGCCATCCGAATCGATTCCCACTAGTTCAATTTCACCGTGAAGAGAACGATCCTGAGGCAAAAGGGATACGAAACGCTGTGACAAACCTGCATTGAAAAGGGGTTAAAACCACATTTGAAGTTGAGTGGTTTTGCAGGACTAAACCACCAGAGTCACGCGACGTTTGGTCTGGAGGCAGTATTCCCATTTAGCAACGCGATCCTATCACAAATTGCCACGTCCCGGAGGTAATACTGCTTATATCGTGTAGCTTTTATGCGTTAATGTTATGTGGGAAAAATTACGCGATTTTCGTCCGATCCTGAATGCAAGAAATCTAAGGGCGCTCGCTCTTAAAGCTGCACAGAGGATAATCAAGGTATGGGGCCTGGTTCAATGTGGTGGTATTCTCCCAACGTTAATGTATGTGGGACTGGTGGAGATTTAAGTGTTAATTGAATACAATTGCAAACATTTCATTGTATGCGTTGTGTAAAGGTTGGAGATTAATTCCAAAGGGTTCATTACATTTTATGTATTGTGTAAAGGCTGGATATTCATGTGAAATGGGTAATAGCACATATGTTAACCATAAGTATTTCTAAGGGTTATTTGGTTTATAACATTTTAAAAATAAGCTTCTGCATTATTGAATTGAATGCTAAGGAGGGAGTTTTATAATATGGTTGTATAACCATAGGTGTGTGAGAAAAGTAAAGCTTCCGCCTATATTGCTTAAGTTGCCTAGATTTAAAATTATTTGGGTAAATTGGAGTGCATTATTTGTATATGCATAAAGAGTTGGAGATTGAGGGTAGCCCGGGCATCAAGTGGTATCAGAGCTGGAATAGCTCTTTGAAATAAAATTTTGGAATGCATGCTTGATAAGAGCAATGGGGAAAAAATAGATTTTTAATCTGTTTAACAGTGATTGCAGAGTGATTAGATGTGCAGTGAGGTGATCACAGACTTACAGACTTTGAATTGGAAGACAAAGTGTTTTGAAGAGTACAACATACAAAGATGCAGTGCATGTGTTGAGAGGATGAAGGATAGTTATGTCTGAAGTAAAGGATCTTTGTGATTAAATCTGAAGGTGTGATGAGAGAGGGAAGATCAGATTTTGAAATCTGATATACAAAGTACACAGAGTTACAATGAACAGAGACTTGCAGAAAGGAGTGAAGAACAAGACCATGCAGGATCTTGCAGGTGAGATAATTTTATATCAGATTTGGGATTTATGATTGCAGAATTGTGGTTGTAGAAAGTGAAGACAAAATTTGATATATTCAGCTAAAGGTTGAATAGGGAGAACAATTGTTGTGTTCTCAAGAGAAGGTGAGTTGATGAGCAGTGTTTAACTCTGGTTTGAAGAATTGTTTGTAGAATTCAGATTGCAGGCAATTGAAGAATCTCAGCAGAAGAAGATCACGGCTTTGAGAGCAATGATAAAGGAGTTCAGCAAGGGATTCTGAGTGAAGAAGAAAGTGTGGCAGAACCTGGAGAATTCCCAACAAAGGTTGGATGAAGGAATAACAGATGTGTTCTTGAAGAGTTGCAGAGTGAAGCCTAGAGAGAGCAAAAGAGAGTGCTCAGAAGGTTCCAACATATAGGGGACCAGTACTTGCCAAAAGCCCAGATCCGGAGGAAAGGATTAGTGAGGTAAGTTGCAACAAGAGAGCTTGTTGTTGCAGAGGATTAGTGCAGCTTGTGAGTGAAGAACTCCTGGAGGAGAGAATGGTTACTGATAGCCATAGTAGAGATGGTAGAGGTTCTAAGAGAGGCCATAGCAGAAAGGATAAAGTAGATGCCAAAGAAAATGGCATGAGGCAGTAGTTGACCGATGCAGAATATTGGAAAGAGATAGCTGAGATCAGTAAGCAGTTTTATAAACTGGTGAGGATGATAGAGGAAAACCAGAGAGTTGGTTGGCTCATGAAGGAGAGAGTGAAATGGAAACCATTATAGTTGAGGTTGAGGCAAAAGGATATTGCCTTATTGAAAGAGAAACTCAGAGCAGCTGAGTTGAGAAAAGAAGTTTCTGTTTGTAAAGTAGAACAAATTCCAAATGAAGAATGGAGATCTACAAGAGATATTGTGAGACATGGTAAAGACTTAAGGCAGCAAGAAGTTTGTCTTGCTGAAGAGAAAATCATTGATGATTCCCTAAGGTATGGGACAAGTCCAGATCAACTGGATGATGTAAAGACTTGCATTTTTGAGTCTGACAATTGTGAGGTGATGGCAGGTTCCACAGAAGAAGAGGAACTCAAGGTTCTTGAGTCAAGGATGGAATTTTAAGATTCCACATGCAGATCGGTTCAAGGGGGAATGCTTGAGAAAGCAATCAAGACTGAAAATTCTTGTGGTTTTAAAACTAAAGAGTTGTGTATGTTTGCAGGTACACCACAGGGAGATGAGCAAGCTTTAAGGTTTGCTGAGGAGGAGAAATTAAATCTGAAATCTGTTTAGATCAATGCTGAGATAGTAAGATCTCAGAAAGAAGACATGAATACAGAGGAGTCTAATGAGGATATTCAGTAGAAAGTTGAAGCAGAGAGAGAAGGACCAACAGATGATTGGTCAAGAACAAGAAAAGGTATAATAGGTTGTGTAAGGTTCCCAAAATCTACTCCAATTGAAGTTGTTGAATTGTATAGGAGGTTGGGTTTTCAAAGAAGAGAGTTGGAGAAACAAAGAACTTACACACAGGAGAATTTGCTGAAGAAGAAAGACAGAGGAATTGTCATGAATGACAATCAGAGAATAGAGGATAAGAAAATGATTCAGCCAAAGGAAGGAGTTCATTTTGGTGAATCACAGCAGAAGGACATTCATGAAGAAGATGAGGGAAAGAAGGAGAGACTAGCTGACAGTCTCATGAGGGATGAAAATCAGCGTACTAATGTGCTGACAGAGGAATTAGAAGGAAGTTTTGAACAACATACTGATGTGTTGTCAAAGGAGGAAAATGTATTGAGACCTTGGAAATTTAGTGCTGAAGGTTCATGTGTTAATTATGCAGATAAAGAAGAACATCAAATGGAAACTATCAGAGAATTGAATGAAAGAGAAACTATGTTGGCTGAGAACATAGTGGAAGATCATCATTCTAACATGATGATTGACACAGTGAAAGCTAAGGAGAAAGATAGTGAAAATTTTCTGAATCTTGAAAGAGACTTAGAACTGCAGAAAGAAAGTTTGATGGCCGGATGAGAAAATGAGACCAGTGGGTCTTATAATTTTGAAACTAACAATTTAGCTGTGTTTACAGGTGATGCAGAGGACAATCCATCTTTAAAATTTTCTTGAGGGAAGAAGGATTGTTACAGAAGAAAGAAGATGAGACAGTCATGTCTCATGTGCAGAAATTTTCTATTGTTGGTGACAGAGAAGAATTGGCTTGCCTGATGGGCCAAGAGCAGACTGTGGGACAGATTTGCAAGATTGACACAGTGATGGAAAATCAGAATTCTATTCTGATAGGGGATGAAAATGTAGAGCTTGAAGGACTTGATTTGATTACCATAATCAAGCAAGAAGATGAAAGACAATTACTGAAGATTGTCCAAGAAGAAGAAGAAGATGCTGAAATTATTTTGCAGCATATTGAGGATGTGAAACAAGTACATGAGAGATGGCTGAATTGTTGGCTGGGACAAATTATGCAAGAGGAAGAGATTGCAGACACTGAAGAAAATATGCCTGAAGTTGTGAAAGAAAGAGCAGCAGATACTAGTTTGCAGAACTTAATTATGTTTACCAGTATACTGAATGAGTATGTTACTGCAGGAAGAAAGTTAATTGATGATTTTTTTTCTAAGAGTAAATTTGCAGGTGATGAACAAAAGAAAATTTTTGCAGAGGGAAAGGAAGTTAGGGAGACAACAACAATAAGGGAAACAACATTTAATGAAATGTTAAAGGCAACATGGACAGCAGCAACACCCATGGTGGTAGCAGGAGAAACATGAGGAATGACATCTGCAGGAGTAGAAAACATGTTAGTAACAACAGTAACAACAAGAGCAGCAATGTTGGCAGCAACAGATATTGAAAGTAGCAGCAGTGGGCAAAGTAATTTCTAGATAGAAGATAAGATGGACATGGAGATTGAAGGCATCAAAATACTGATGGTGAAGGTGTCTCAGAAGCAGCAGACAGCAACAAGAAAGCAGAAGGATTTCAGCAAGGGAAAGAAAAAAAGAGATTGTGAAAGCATAGATGGAGGTAAGATGCAGAACAAGATATGGAGACCTGGAGAAATGTAGATGAAGGATGATGCAGCTGCTAGACAACAACAAAACCAAGTATGGGATCCACGAGGCAGAGATTAAAGACACATGATCAGAAGATCATGAAAAAATTTGAACCTTGGGAGTCTGATGCAGGAGCATTAGGCTCAAGAAATACTTTGAATTTTTTTTAAACATAGGGGGGTCTCATGATTTTAAATTCTCATGTATTTATTAGTAATTTTGAATAAAAGGTGAGGAATTGTAAATGTTCTCTAATCATTAGAGAACATGAGAGAAATGATCAGTTGGGAATGTGAAGAGATAGGTAGTTTCAGTTATTTTAGAGAATTAGGCTAAATTTAGGATTTTTGAGAATTTCAAGGGCTTGTCGAGCTGTAAGGGACCTGAATCGATTCAGGTCATCACTGTGTATAAATGTAATCCTGAAAGATAGTTCAGAAGTTCAAGTGAGACAACTGTTCAAGAGGCAGAGTAGGAGGATAATTGCCATCGAATTGAAAATATGGCCAATCAAGAGTTTTGTGAGTTCATGAATATATATTATGAAGGAATTTGTTTCTGAATTAAGTGTGTCTTGCTTGATTTAAATTTTGTTTGAATTTCTTCAAATTTCAATACGAAATTGTGTAAGAACCAGTGAGAGGAGACTCTGTAATTTGGGGATTTTGCAGTAGAAGACCAAGTCGAAAGGGTTTGCTCTCTGTTTTTAATAGATTTGTGGACTTGTTGATATGTGTGTGTTATTTGCAAAATTTCCCAAAGGATTCATTCCTTCGACCTTGGGATTCTGTGTATAAATTGGAAGAATTCTGTTTCTGTGTGAAAAATTCCTTATTTACCCTCCGGAAGTACTTGAATACATGTCCTCAGTGCATGGATTGAATGTGTTTATTCTGTATAGAAATATGGAGAAGGTCGAAGAATTGGCTCTGTTGGTTGAGTGCAACCATCGTGATCCTCTGTTCATCTAAATGTAATTAGATTCTTCATAAAATTTGGGAGATTTGGAACCAATTCCCTGGGTGGGGACCGACTGAAAATCAACCCTCATTTCTGAGTTATAGAGGCGGAGAAGGGTTCTGCCATCGAACTCTGTTTAATTGTTACATGTGCGTATTGAATCTAACCCTGCGTGAAGGCCTAGAAGAAATCAACGAACGTTGGTTGAAATCGGCATCAATTTCAGATTAACCATTGTGAAATTACCCCAAGAAATCGAGTCTTCAGATTCCGCCATCCGAATCAATTCCCACTGGTTCAATTTCACCGTGAAGAGAATGATCCTGAGGCAAAAGGGATACGAAACGCTGTGACAAACCTGCATTGAAAAGGGGTTAAAACCACATTTGAAGTTGAGTGGTTTTGCAAGACTAAACCACCAGAGTCGCATAAAGTTTGGTCTGGAGGCGGTATTCCCCTTTAGCAACACGATCCTATCACAAATTGCCACGTCCCGGAGTTAATACTGCTTATATCGCGTAGCTTTTATGCGTTAATGTTATGTGGGATTTTTATATCGTCGATTTTCGTCCGATCCTGAATGCAAGAAATCTAAGGGCGCTCGCTCTTAAAGCTGCACGAAGGATAATCAAAGTATGGGGCCCGATTCGGTGTGGTGGTATTCTCCCGGCGTTAATGTATGTGGGACCGGTGGAGCTTTAAGTGTTAATTGAATACAATTGCAAACATTTCATTATATGCGTTGTGTAAAGGTTGGAGGTTAATTCCAAAGTGTTCATTACATTTTATGCGTTGTGGAAAGGTTGGATATTCATGTGAAATGGGTAATAGCACATATGTTAATCATAAGTATTTCTAAGGGTTATGTGGTTTATAACCTTTTAAAAAGAAGCTTCCGCATTATTGAATTGAATGCTAAGGAGGGAGTTTTATAATATGGTTGTATAACCATAGGTGTGTGAGAAAAGTAAAGCTTCTACCTATATTGCTTAAGTTGCCCAGATTTAAAATTATTTGGGTAAATTGGAGTGCATTATTTGTATATGCATAGAGAGCTGGAGATTGAGGGTAGCCTGGGCATCACTCTCCAAATTATCTTTTTTTGTGCTCAAGGTAGCACAATCTTCTACATCCAATTTGTAAAGTTTCTTTACTCAAACCTCAATATTGTTCACCTGTCCTATGGATTTGTTATGAAGGAACACATTTCCTTCACTAAATATCACATCATATCCACGGTCTTCCAACATAGAAACAAAAACCAAATTATTCTTTAAACCAGGAACATACATGGCATATTTTAATGTGAGTGGATTACCTGACTCCATCTGAAATGTAACTATACCTACACCGGTAGCGCTATACCTCCCATCATCTCCCATCTCGATGTGCATCTGGAGATCCTTCTCTTCCAAGCTACTGAAGAATTCTTTGTTGTCGGTCATATGGAATGAAGCTCCACTATCCAAGTACCACACATAACCCATCACCGATGACACCATGCATGCGATGAGAGTGAAATCCAACTCAAATTTTGAAGCAAGTGCTTCACCTGTTTCTCCTCTTGAGGCCTTCTTGTTGGTCTTATTTTGTGGAAAATTTGTGGCATAGTTTCCATGCTCATGACAGTGAAAAAATTTCACCTTTGACAAGTCTCACTTCTTTCCTTCCTTTCCAGAATCCAATTTGGAATGGGACGCATTCCCTTTCCATTTTTTCTAATTTCCATCCAAGGCATATTTATCCTCATCATCAGTCTTTGATGAGGATCCATCTCTGGTGCTCTGCCTAATCTCTTCTTTCACCAATTTGGATCACAATCGCTCCCAGTCTGGTAGCTTCTCCCCCCCATTCACAGAGTCCTGGTAGTTATGTCAACTCTTGGGAAGGCCTAGAAGTACTAGACTCACCAAAGCATCCTAGGAAGCTATTACCCAAACACTTCCAAGCTCATCATGACATTAAGTGAACTTCATCAAGTATTTTTGGTTCTCCATATTGATATTTCTGAGCTTGTCTTTCAGCACCAACTTCCTGTGGTCGCTACTATTCTGAAACAGATATTTCAAGGCCTTTTAGATATTATTTGGAGTTTCCTTTCCATCAAGAATTGATACAATATGATCTTGAACTCCCTCTAACAATATGCTTCTCACCTTTGCTACATTCTTCTTCCATGCATCAAGAAATTGAACATTTTCTACTGCGGGCTGGGTAATATCACTGTCTATGAATGCCTTCAGCCTGTTTTCCTCTAGAACTGTCTCCATCCTATCCTTCCATCCTATGTAATTCTAATTTCCCTCAAGGGCATATTCGAATCTCAAGCCATTGAAAGACATCTTGATATGCTGCTAGTCCTAAAGAATAAATTTGCAAATTTGATGTACCATTTCAAAAAAAATCTAGTCTTCTCTTATATTGTGATTCCTGGCACTCTGATACCATGTATAAATTATCCAAACAGATTCAATATGATCTTGTAATGTACCAAAACAAAATACTAAATCCTTCTACAAATTTGCAGAAAACAAATTCAATCACACAACACAAGATGTATAGGGGGGAAGCAACTGCTCAAAACCCCTCTATATGTACATTTCATAAATTCAAGATCATGAAACAATGCGATGTTATTTCCCTCACTAAGAAACCTCTGCACTCTGTTGACTCTCTCACTCTGATCTAGGAAAAATCAGTCAAATACTTAACCAATTCTTAGCCTTTTTCTGACCGGCCTTGCTTACGCATCCCTCAAGGAATTATGTCCCTATTAATAATTAAATTCCCAAGAATTGATGGTCAAATTCCTTTAAGGCATAATTATGACCTCATGCATGACCTGTACAATTTTCTAATTATACAACTGATAGTTATCTTCCCTTTAACCTCAATCTCAATTGGGCCTTCCTTAGAACTGGCATGCAACACTAATTATAGCGAATTATCAGCTAAATTATTGATCACTACTTGTGAATTAAATCAAATTTAATTCAGTGGACCTATCACTAGCTCATCTCTCAATTAGAACTAGTTAAATTGATTTTAACTCAAACAATTGAGTTAACTAATTACAACTCACAAATAAATGTAACTAGAACCCCTAAAATCATGGGATAACTCTACATGCCTCCTCTCTAACCCTCAACTCGAATTCCATAAGCTAATTAAGTCTTCTTGACTCAGTGAACTAATACAAGTTGTCATAAGATGAAATTACAATTTATATTCCAATTTAATTAAGGGAAAATTAAATCAGAAGCCCCCTTGGGTGCCATTTAAACAGAAAAATGCCACATTCGCACTGATGTAGCCCTATGGGAGCGATTGGGAACCCATAGTCACTTGGAGGTCTTGGAAAGGGAGCAACCGGGGCTCTAATTCAGGGAAAAGGTGGGTTTTCACAAGGGTTGGACACATGGAGGGGTTGGGTTACTTCTAGAGGTCCTATGTCACTTGAGGGAAGTCAGTGAGGTCTTGTTGTGTCGACTCCATTTACTTAAGGTCACCTAGGAGGTTGTGTCATGTCTTGTAGCCCTCATCACATGTTTACCTCGGGCAAGCCGATTAAAATGGGTAAATATGGGAGGAGGAGCTACAAAATTCTCATCAACCATCAATATACTCATCGATTAGTATAAAAAAAAATTGTCATCTAAACACTCTCATGCATTACTGTGACAACAATAAACATCTATTTTAATAAAACCACATTAAATTAGATAGTATACGTGACTATTTTGAAGTAGATCCGCGTATGTACGCGATATTCAAGCTTACAACCCGCGTACACAACTCAACTCATGCAAATAAAAGATTCTTCACAAGCATTATCTCTGTCTTGCATAAAAACTCTATCAAAATCATAAATTTATGCACATACATCCAGATCATAGCTCTATTATAACCACATATCTAGCAATCTTAGCAACTTAAACATTTTCCCACAATTACACCTACAATAAAAAAATCAATCAAGCATATCCATTAGCTTTGCAATACACTTTCAGATCTTTCATATCTGAGCCTTCTCCTTGCTCCCTGGTGCACACATGTTCCAGATCAGATCACACATGAATAATCCATCCAATGCACACACAAATCCATGATATCCTTTTCCTTTAATAGCAATTTGTCTTGCTAATACCACAGGAAAATCCCTTGGATTTGTTGTTATAAATTGTTTGACGAGATCAAATAATCATTGCAGTCACAAAATCTTGGGCATTTACAATGGAAAAAGCTCATGGTTTTCTATTTTCCATGGTTAGGGACATGTACGCGACTTTTGTTCTTTAAACCTGCGTATGTATGCGACTTCGCTTCATGGAGGTCACGTATACTTTTCCAACTTCACGTTTTTACCTTTTCTCAAATTAAAAATGTGACAAGGTTGCCAATATACTTCATTATTTATTCAATTCATGTCATCTGCAACAGTTCTATAATCATCAAGGAAACCACATTATATTATAACCGGGTTAGCATAAAGGACATATTGGACATGCAGGTTACCATTAGGGACACCATATTAGCCATATTGCCAACAACAACCACCTCTAAAAGTTCAATTCTCATGATTTATTTTTTATTTTCATTTTTTTTTTGGGGGGGGGGTTGATGTTCTCCAAAACAACCCCCATAAGTTACATTGGCAAAAATTTTAAGGGGGGTTTATTAAACAACCCCCCTTAAGAGTTACAAGAATTGAACTTTTGGAGGTGTTTTTGGACAACACCCCCCCCCCCCCCCCCCCCCCCCACAATAAAAAAAAAAAAAAAGTCATGAGAATAGAAATTTTAGATGCCGTTGTTAAATGACCGCTTCCAAATATTCAATTCTCATTACTTTGTTTTATTTTTGGGGGAGCAGGGGTATCAAAAAGTGCCTCTAAAGTTAAATTTTCACAAATTTTTGGGGCTTTGTCAAAAAAATCTCCATGAAAAAATTATTTTAGGGGCAAACATTTAACCCACCCCCCCCAAAGTAAAAAATTTATTCAATTTTGATACTTTTTTTTTGGCAAGGGGGGTTTCAAAAACGTCCCTAATCCCTAAAAAAAACTAGAGGTGGTTTTGGCAAGACCCTTGCAAGGCAAACAACCCTTCAAGGCCTTGTTTGCAGTATTGGTTGAAGGTATTTTAAAAGGTTTTCTTACAATTTGGACTCTAGAATTGCAATATATTTCCTCTAAGCCCTTACATTCAACATTATCAATATTTTTAAAGGTTAAGGATTTATATATTCAATTGAAGATTTTAAATTTTGAACCTATGGGTAGAGAAAAAATAATGGATTTGATGTTGGAATCTTGAATTTTGGAGAGCGACCATATTTTGCATAGTGGAGACTTATTTTATGCTTTCATTAAGAAGATATTGGGGAGTCTAGTTAAGAAAGGATCCTTTGGAGGATTGTTTCGTCATTCAATGGAACCACATAAACTAGTCGATGTGGAGACAGTAAAGTTGATCCCTACGTGAAGGAATTTCAAGAAAAATGATGATGTAGTTTCCAAGAGCTTAGATCATTTTTTTGGTCTCGGAGGCATGGGTTGAGGGTATTTTCTTACTCAAATATTGGGTTTGGATAAAGGGGGCTCTCCTATCACTGCCCAATATTTTTAAAAATGGAAAAAGGAAGACTTGAAACTTGCTACCTCAATTAAATTCAATCCCTAGTGGATATTGGAGATAGAATATAGGAAATTAGTTGAAGATCATTGGCACTATATTTCTCAAGATGTTTCCAGAAATCATTGATGGGATTAAATCCAAGTCAAAATAATGGAAAAAGGAATTTACTCTTAAGCAACATGCTCATTTAAAGGAGGTAGAGTTAAAATTAAAAGATCTATATGATGGAAATCAGCCTAGCATGTTTTCGATTGAGAACATATCCAATCTTCGTAATTTGGAAGTGGTATGTCACAATCTTCTATCAAAAGTGGAGGTGACATGAAAGCTAAAAATTCGTGTGATATGGATCCTTCGTGTGATATGGATCGTGAAAGGGGGTAGAAATTCAAATTTTTTCCATCATTTTTAAACAATAGGAAAAATACAAATACAATTTGGGAGATAAGGAACGAGGTTAGTGGAGTGATGAAATATTTTAAAGAAAAAGTAGAGGCAAAGTTAAATTATTTCACTATTTTGTTTCAGAAATCTAAAGGCTACCCTATTTAGGAAATAATGTGGATCCTAAGGCTCGTCTAAATATCCATTTTAGAAGAAATGAATAATAGTCTAGAGGAGGTAATCTCAAAGGAGTAGGTAAGAAATACACTTTTCTCTCATAAAAAAGAAAAATTCAAGGGTCAAATGGAATGGCAGTAAAATTTTACGTCGACTTTTATGATATGATGAAAGATGATATTTTAAGGATAGTGTGTGAATATCAAAGCTCGTGGAAAATTTTGAGTTATCTCAATTCAACATGTCTAGCTCTTATTCTAAAAAGGCAGGAAGATTTAGCATTTGATGATTATCCATTAATCTCCCACTGTAATGTAATATATAAACTAGTGGAAAAAGTGACCACAACAAGACTGAAATTCATCTTCAGTGAAATTATTTTAGAATAATTTTTCTTTCTTTCTTTGTAAATGTTAGGTTCATGATGTGGTGACCTTGATGCAAGAAACACTTCATTTTATATTATAGAAAATCCTCCTGTTGTTAACAAGCTCGATCTATCTAAATCATACAACATAATTAACTGGACATTTTTAAGTTTGGTATTGATCCAAATGGACATGAATATTAACATGTTGAATTAGATAATGGGGTGTGTCCAATCTGTATCTTTTTTATCCTCATAAATGCATCTATGTCTCCTTTTTTTTTTATGCTTCTTGAGGGTTACGTCAAGGTTGTCCCTTATCACCATTCTTGTTTGTTTTGGTTGCTGAATTTTTAAGTAGGTTAATGTTTTTTTTTTTTTTTAACAAGGTCGGGTGCTATATTATATTCGAAAAAAAATAAGGAAAGATTTCCTTGTTACAGTCCGATGTTGTTGTGGACAAACATAGAAGGTAGTAGACACAAAATTCTAAGCCTCTGTTAAGTTGATTGTTCAAGTTATACTGCATTACAGATTCTGGATATATTCTGAAAAAAATGTGAAAGAAGGAAAAAACACTTAAAAGACATATGCAGAAAGGAGAGAGGAGGAATGAGGATCAGTCGATGCTTATTGGTCGTCCGGTTGATGCATCAGTGTTATCTTCAGGACCGACATTTCTCACATTGTTGGAGCTGGAGCTTGGAGCTGAGCATTTCTCAATAATATATTCAGAATCTGAATAGATTCTTCCACATGCGAGTAGTGGTTGGAGAGCTCATTGAATTGATTCTGGAGAGACGTTTCCCTGTGTTAGAGGAGATTCATATCTACTTGCTTATTTTCATCCAAGATCCTCTGCTGAGCATGGATCTATTCCATTTCTGCCTGCTGGTCTGCACAGTGAAAGCGGTCTTCACTGCGTGCCATGTTGTAAGTGGACGAGGTGAGGGTGATTGGGGGTGCTAAAGGGGAGATAAATGAGCAAGGAAGGAGCGCGAGGGAGGGAAAAAGTAGTGAATGGAAAGAAAATAGGGGAATCAGAGAAGGTATGCATGACAAAAGGAAAAGTGGCAGCGGAACAGGGATGAATACAATTGTGAATAAGGGGCACAAGACAGAGGAGAAGGAACGATGCGAGAGGATATGAGGCAATGCGAGGAGGAGGGAGGTATAAATAACAAGGCATAGGATGAGGAAGGAGGAATGGTTGGGAGAATGAGGAGATAAGGTCACGAGAGGGAAGGATATGGAGATACGGGTGAGCCTGATAAGTTCAGAAAATTTGTTACAGAGGATCCAACGAGGAAGATTTTTTAGCAGAGATAAGATCAAGGTAGAGGTGTGAAGGATAGGCCATCATGACTATGGATTTAACCAGCTGGTCTTCCACAGGCTTTGTTAGCCAAGTTTTCAGTGAGCTTGTTGTTAGCTCTGAGTATGTGATGGAAAGATATATCCTTAATATCCTTTGTCAAAGTGCGGCATCTACTGATAATCCTGTATAGAGCTATGTTTTGGATGGGGAAGTGTTTAATCATCATGCTAATGATAATAGCTAAATTCCAAAACACCATTGCATTTGTCATGTTGTTTCTTTTTATCAATTGGAGACATTGGAGGAGGGCGTAGGCTTCGGATTTGTTTTTAGATAGAGAGTCGAGACCCCATTCAAAAGAGACGAAAATGAAATTTTCATTTCTTGTGAAGCCTCCAGCTCCAGCAATGCCCAGATTCGATTTAGAAGCTCCATCAAAGAAGAGAGTTGGTATTTTGCAGCTGTCGAGCCATTCGATAAACTCTTTTTATTTAACCCTTATATTCCAGTTTTATATTTGTTGATATTGAGTAACTGGAGATTTGAAGTGACTGGGACTGTCCAATATTTTTCCCAAAAAAGTTCTTTCATCTACTTGAAGATCACTGAAGTTGATATTACCTATGCTTTTTGAGAGAATAGTTTCTATGGTGAGGCTCCAAGTCTTGTTGCAGACTTTCCTAAGGGATGGTTTTTTATTGTTAAAGATAGTCTTATTTCTTGCCAGCCATATGTTCCAGAGAAGCACATAAGGAAGGTTATCCCAGGCCCTTTTGGTTATGTTCTTACTCTTTTTCCCCCATGGGTATTCTTTTTTCCAAATTTTTATCAAGTCAAGAGTAGTGCTGATGGAGTCTAAATGAATCTGAGAAAAAGGAGTGAGATCTTTCCAGCATTGTATTGAAAAATGGCATTTCAAAAATAGATGTAATGTTGTCTCTTCTGCGCATTGACAGTTGGGGCATCTGGATGGGCCATTTACACTTTTTTTTTTTTAAATTTTCAGAGGTTAAGATCTTACCTTTGAGGAGAGTCCACATAAAGATTTTTATCTTTGGAATGGATTCAGAATTCCAAATTAGCTTCCATATTGGCCATTGAGGAGAAGGGAAATGCTATTTTAGGAGTTGACAGTAAGCTGCTTTGATAGAGTATGAGGACCCTGAGGGATCCCATCGAAGGTTGTCTTCACTGCCTTTTGACAAGGGTGATGCACCATGAAGCATTACTTTAAGATTTATAAGATCTTCCTCCAAATGAGAGGGGACAGGTGGGAAGTCCCAATCAATCCAGGTGTTGGAATGCACATCCCACCTTGAAACTTTCTCTAAGAAGTTTAAATTGAGATTCTGAAGGTGAGATAGAATTCGATGAATGCCCGACCTTTCTATAAGAGGAGCTTGCCCCATAATCCTGTCATTCCAGATATGAATGTTGTTGCCCCCTTGCGGAATTTGGAAATATTTTTTCTTATAAAAGGGATGGCTTTCTTGCATAAAGCCCAGATTCTAGAGTAGGGCCTGCTTGGAATGTCGTGATCAAGGAGATTTTGTCTAGGGGAGCTGAGTTATTTGGTTTCAAGGACTCGTTTCCACCATGATTGTTGTCCACTGATTAGGTGCCACACAATCTTCCCCCAAACGCGTTGTTCAATATTTTTGGAATATGAATTCCGAGCCCTCCATTTTCTTGATTTTGTGTGACTTTTCTCCACTTGACAAGGTTGTATTTCTTCTTCTCGTTTTTTCCTCCTTGCCAAATAAATTATCTTAAAACTACTTCGATTTTAAGATGTATGTTGATAGGAGTATTGAGCAAGGCAAAGTGATACAAGGGCAGAGAAGAGGGGTCATATTTAAGGAGGATTATCTGCCCAACCAAGTTTAACCAGGATGATCCCCACTGTTGCACTCTTTTTTTCATTTTGTCGATTGTGATGTTCCAAACTTCAGACTTCAAAGGCCCAGCACTGACTAGCATCCCAAGATAATTGACGTAGGCCTAATTCAATTTGTAAGAGACTCCAAAAACTTGAGCAATGTTGTGAATGGTATGGTTTGTAATATTCCACCCATAAATACAAATTTTGTGATAATTTATCAATCCTCCTGAGTAAAGCATAAATTTGTCAAGAAGAGATTTGAATCTTTGAGCAATTATGCATGTGGCACCGCCCATCAGGAGGGTGTCATCTACAAATTGAGAATGGTTCATATTCTTGACTCCATTGCCGAATTTGATTCCAATGATGAGACCTACTCTTCGCTTGTGATCCAGGGCCCTGCTGAAGGATTCAACCATAAGGATGAAGAGAAAGGGAGTGAGGGGACAACCCTGTCTAAGACCTCGGGAATATTGAAAGAAGTTTGATGGCCTGCCATTTATGAGGGGAGAGATACAAGGGTTTGAGATATAGACATTAATGAGGGAAATGAAGTCATTTTCAAAGCCCATTTGTTGGAGGACGGATATGAGGAAGGAATTTCTCACCCCATCAAAGGCATTGGCAAGGTCGAGCTTAAGGATGAAGGCTTTCTCATTGCACATCATACTCGAATGAATGGCTTCTTGGACCAGGAGAATAGAGTCCAATATTTTTCTTTGAGAGATGAATCCCCCTTGATTTTCCAAGATGAGGTTGGGAAGGAGGGGTTTAAGGCGAGTGGCAAGGATTTTAGTGATGATTTTGTAAGAGGAGTTGCAAAGGAAGATAGGTCTGAACCTTGAAAAGGAGGAGGGACGGTTTTCTTTGGGAATAAGGACGAGGTAGGTGGAGTTGGTAAAGCCTCCAATATTCTTCTTCCTTTGAGCCCACTAAATCATTTTGATTAAATCCTTTTTGATTAAGTCCCAGTATTTCCTATAAAAACTGATGGAGAAGCCATCTGGACCCAGAGACTTATCTGGTTGCAAAGGCCATATGGCATTTTGAATTTCGGCCTCCTCTATATCTCTTTTTAGATTATTGTTTATCTCCTCCATGATCATCTTTGGAAAGTGACTTAAGAGGTCTGAATAGTCTTCAAGCGCAGCTGTTTCAGTGAGCAAATTTTTGTAATGATTTGAGGCAGCAGCTTTTATATTTTCTTGGTTTGTCTGAATTATTCCTTCATTATCAATGATGGAAGATATATTATTTATTGTGTTTCACATCGTAGCTTTTTTGTGAAAGAAAGAAGTGTTTTTGTCACCTGCCTGAAGCCACAGGTTTCTAGATTTTATTCTCCACTTCTCCTCTTCTTTCCTGTTGATTTTATACAAATGCCCGTAGAGGTCTTTCTCATGACATAATTTTCTTGATTTGTTCCGTGCACATCAATATCATTGTGAACATCTTCCAACTTTTCTTTTATTTCTATTCTTGCCTTGCTGGGTTCCTTGTAATGCAGCTTGGCCCATTCTTTCAAATCCATTGTAACCTTCTTCAACTTAGTTTCCCAAATGTATGAGGAAGACCCCTTGACATGTTGTTGCCTGGTATAATACACTATCTATCTTGCATCAGGGGTATCACTCCAAAGAGGGTTGTATTTAAAAGGGAGGGGACCGAAGGAGGGTTGTTCACCAAGGGAGAGGGTGACAGGGTAGTGATCTGAGGCAGTGGAGGAGAGGATATTAGAGGAGGAAACATAGAAGAAAGATAGGAGAGGAACAGCCACAAGGAATCTGTCAAGCCATTCCATAATGTTTCCCACTTCAATCCTGCGATTTCTCTAGGTGAATTTGCAATTTTTTTGGATGACATCAGAAAAATCATGATCTTGGATGATGATTTCGAGCTGGTCTCTTGAAGGATCTGAGTTGAAGCTTCCACCCCTTTTTCATTAGCATGCACTATTGAGTTAAGATCCCCTTCTATGATGATATTTCTGTTGTCTTCATTGTCGATATCAATTTTCATTGCATTCCAGAAATCTTCTTTATCCCTATAATGATTAGGCCCATAAATGTTATATGCAATGATCTCAATGTTCTCTTTAATACTCTAAAGGTTTAATTTGATCCAGTTTTGACTTTTGACAACACTTTTTTGCTCCCAATCACTTTTTTTCCAAATGGTGGCTATTCCTCCTGAGGCACACCTGGATTCCATGTGGGTGCTCGTATAGTTCTTCATTCTGCTTATAGTGGTTTCCATATCTTGATCTCCTTGTTTAGTTTCTTGAAGGAGGATTATATCAATTTTTTCTTGAATCATTAGGTCTCTTAGAGCTAATTTTTTTTAGGGATGCCCTAAACCCCTGCAGTTCCAAGAGAGGGCTTTCATCATTTCAGGAATGCAGGGTGTGGACCTGTCTTCCCTCCTTGCTCATTCTGACTTGCTTCTTTGTTATTTTTCCCTAGAATGAAAGATTCGATAGGATGCTGGGTTCCAAGGGCTATATCTTTTTGGGCAGCTTCATCTCTGTGATGTTTGGAGGACTTCCTTCCAGGGCCAGTTTTTTTAAGGATTTCCAAGATGACTCTGTGCTCTTTTGTTGTGTTTCTAGTGATCTGAGTAGAGGAGGGATCTAAAGAAGAGTTGGGGGGCAAGATTTAGTGGGAGAGAGTTGTGAGGATAAGGGATGAATGGGGTTGGAGGGATGAGGAGGGTCATCTTCAGATAGGGCAAGGGAGGAGAAGGGATTGGTAGAGGCAAGGGAGGGAATGGAGGGAGGGTTGAGGGTTGAGTCAGAGGGTTTTTGGGAAGGGTCAGAGGGATGATGGGAGGAAGGAGAAGGGTTGAAGGAGGGTTCTTTGGGAGGAGGGGAAAATTGTGCTAAAGGATTTCTAGTGCTTTTGGGGTTCAAAGCAATCTTATTCTTTTTAATGGTTTCCCATTGAGCTTCTGGATCCAAAATTTCAATATCAATAACTTTGGAGTATCTATTAGAAAAATGACTGTATTCATGACATACCTTGAATTTGAATGGGATTTTCTCGTAGTCTAGTTATTATATGTGGGTCCAGTTGTCAAATTTTAGCTTTATCACTTTAGGAAGACCTTTACCCAGATCCACTTCAACACAGATCCTAGCACAATCTTACATGTTGTCCTTTGGCTCATTTCGATCGATGAATTTTCCTACTGCGTTTTTGATAGCACGAACGGAATCATCACCCCAACAGTGCAAAGGGAGATGAGGAAGTTGAACCCAAACTGGGACAATGTTTGGCACATCAAGTTCAGGGTCAAATTCTAGAGTCCGTTTTTTTAGGTAGAGCCCTCTGGTATCCATGAAGTAATGTATGTTCCTGAATATCAAATCCTTGTCCTCTTTTGTTTCGAAATGGAAATTGAAATAGCATATGCCACAGAATCTGATTGAAATTTTTCCACTGATCTTGTCCGCCCAGTTACGCTCGACCCATTTTTGAACAGTCTTCCGAGAGGGCCATAAACTAGTAAACTATCCAATGAGGCCCTTCTGAGCAAGAAAAAGAGCAGCCATACGCGGGATAGTTAGAGGAAAAGAGACTTCCTGAATACCTTCAAGTTTCTTGACAAATTTCGAGGTTGTCGGTCTAGGGCGAGGAGGATCTAAAGAGTTGATCAGAGCCGAGAAATCTTGGGCTTGATCAGGTTGAGAGGTTGTCTTCGGGATGGACTCCGAGGGGGCCATGCGCGTTGGAGTAGGCGGGAGCAGGGCAGCGCCATCTTCAAAAGGTCGCGGCTGCGGCACCAAAGCAATCCATAGTGAATTTGTTGTACATTAAGTAGGTTACTGTTTGATGCCAAGTGTTTATGTGTTTTCATGTCATGCATAAATTAGAATGATTATGAAACAAAAATATTTTAGTCGGTTTTAATGTTTTGAATCCTCTTCATGCAAGGCCAACAAAGATGGTTTCTCTTTTGAAGAGAGAAGAAAACATAACATACCTAAAATAAATAAATTATTCATGTTCATATTCTCATTGGATATCCCTATTTCTCAACTTATTCCAACATTTTATGGAATAAAAACAAAGGTCATATGCCACAACTATCACTATTTTTCCCACATACCTTAATTACTTCATTTTTTTATCATTATTTCCATTGTTTAGGCCATTTTTTTCTATTTTCCATTTTCCAAAATAAGTCTTATTTCCATGTGGAATTACCTTACCTTTCCTTAGTCATACATGAGACCATTTACCATGCTCCACACTTAACCATTTTGAAGGATGTATGAGAGATTTTGCATCTTTGGACACTTTGTTTCTCCATGCATTTCATTACCTCCGTACATGATTGGAACATTTATTTACCTCCACACATTCTTGGAACAATACCCTTGCCTCATATTTATTTGCACATTTCATTACCTCCTTCCCTCCCCATTCTTTATTACTTAGTCATTTTTACCTTTATTTATTTTTTACTTTTCTAAACTCCCACATCTCATCTCTACATTATATTATATCTAATATTATTTTTATCCTAAGTTCATTTGGAATATCTCCTAATGACACATGGCATCCAACTGGACATATCCTAAGGTGACACTTGAAATATATTGGTTGGACACAAATTCTTGGGTAATGACTTAGCATAAGACTAGGCAATGTGATAGTAATGAAAAAAATGCATTATGTGAAAGATATGCAAAGTCCCATGTCCCTTTCTACTTCATATAAAATTAATAGAAGGAGCTAAATTATTTATAAACTATTGTAAATTCCCTCCCATAATACATATGGGATGAGTAGGGTGGTTTTATAAATCAATAGAATTAGATTCATGTGGAGTAGATCAATGGTTTTTGAGTCACTTCGTGCAAATCAACAATTGTTAATTCAGCATCTCAAAGGACATAACTTGACCTCTCGATGTATAAATTGAGAAAATGTGAGTTTGTTGGAAATATAAAAGCATGAAGAACACATTGGGAGTGGTTCTGAAAGCTAAAATTAGATCTATCATGCCCATAAAATTAAAATATATTTGTAACTATTTCTAGCTTGGCAACTTTAAGCTTCTAAAGAAATTTCTAAACTTCTAAAGCACAACCTAATTTGGAGAATGAATATTTATGTTCATATTTAATAAAGGAATTTGATTTTTTCACACAAATGGTTAAAAAAAAATTGACCATTAAGAAGTTCCAAGAATATGAACAAAATATTATAAAGGAGATGTCAAGCACATCCAAAGAGGCTTTTTGTCTCTTGGGTTTTAATTGTTGGATTTTTTCTCTGCTATGTTTTTTTAAGGAAATTTTTGTTTTCCGAAGAATATTTTGAATTAGTTTTATTGACTTTCCCTTTCATCTCTTCTTCTCATATTTATTTCCAGTAGGTTTTGTCTATGTGTATGCTCAACAATGGGATTAATCTAGTTCTGACTATGTTTTCTCTATTATTCTAAAATATTTCATAAGTTTTAGGTCC
This sequence comes from Pinus albicaulis, assembly GCA_034641835.2. Taxonomy (NCBI): domain Eukaryota; kingdom Viridiplantae; phylum Streptophyta; class Pinopsida; order Pinales; family Pinaceae; genus Pinus; species Pinus albicaulis. The sequence goes on from CM076569.1 coordinate 959,848,996, forward strand.
AGGGGAACAAAATACCTAGCTTGTAAAATCAAATGCAATCTAAATATGGTTTGTCTAATAGTATCATACATTGTTAAACTTGTCACATCGGTATTTTATAGTTAACTTTTCCCATAAATAAGTATTCTAGTGTCATTTTTCATTTGTGAATGTATGTGGTGATGTATCAATGGATTCCCATGCACATGATGCTTTAAAACCTCATTTTATATTAATGCAACAATATTTTAAAGTTATGTAATGACCTGTCGATTTTATTTTCCTTTCATCTTGCAAAGTCATAGTCGGTTCTAGATTCATATTATTTTAAAAGGAAGGAAAAATATTTGTTGAATGCAGACCCAATAGATAAAAGATATTTGCATTCATATTTATTTATTGTTTGTGTGCTTAATAGAACAATTTTTCATATGAGAGCTTTGTTGGAATATTTTTCTGGGTTTGTTATTTAGCACTCACCCATTGCATTCATCAGAAGACTAAATAATCTTCCATATATCAAAAAAGGAGTACCAACTTTATAAAAATGAGGAGAGTCTTTCTTGTTCTCCACAATATTTTCTCTCAATATTGGTCATTTTCCTTTGACAGGAAAAGAGATCAACACTAGGTCAAAAGGGGATCTTAGAGGTCTAAAAGTCTCAAATTCTTAGTTCTTATAACATCTTCATTGTGTAGACGATGTTCTGCTTATGTGCTATGGATCTTTGTTGAAAATTCAATCCTTGAGTAAGATCTTAAATTTGTTCAAATATGCTACAAAATGGTGATAAATGAGACCAAATCACATTTACTCACAAGTTCCATTCCGTATGGGTTTATGGAGAAAGTTCAAATATGGTTCTCTTTTCCTCAAACGTCTTTTGATGAAGGATTGAAGTATATGGGTTTTAATCTCAAGCAAAACTCTTACATATATGGGGAATGGCTATGGTTTATTAGGAAGTTTAAGGCTCATATTTCAGAGTGGGTGAATCAACTATTTCTATAGGAGGGTGTCTAATATTGTTTAAGTTAGTCCTCAAAAGTATTCCCATTTTCTAGGCCTTTATTGCAGCAATTTTGAAATGTTTGTTTGTCTAAAATTAGAAAATCAATTTTCAGTTCCTATGGCATAGTCACAGAAATTCATATGGTATTCATCTTATAAAGCGATCTAATCTTGCAAAGCCAAAGAAATGGAAAGGCTTGGGGATCAAGAATATTTGCCTTTTTTCTCAGCCTTTGGTTGCTCATAGCTTGTGGTGTCTCACTCAACAATGTGCTCTGGGATTGAGTAATGGCTTCTATATTTAAAATACCAATCGATGGAGGACTAATATCTTATGTTGAGAAAATGAATCTACAAACCAAAAAAATTTGGTTGCTTTGTTTCCCTTGATAGGGTTGTGGATATTCTAAAGAGTATGAAACGAAACAAAATTTCATATTAGTTTGGATCCGTGGATGGGGGGAAATAGTGCATACATTCTTTCAAATATTTTGGTAAACTCCCTTCATAAATAAGGATTTTCATGCTAGTGGGTGTAAAATCTCAAAATCCTCAAGTTTTAAGCCATGATGGATGGAAATCTGAAGAGGATTTTGGTATAGATAGTGCTCTTGAAAAAAAATGGCATAATTATGTCAATTTGTTGTCCTCACGAATCTTAAATTAAGAGAAGAAAATGAAGACTCTTTATGATGGTCCAAAAATCCTATGAATGGGGATTTCACTACATATTGGATTGTAACATTCAAATGGAAACTCTTAATACATAAGCTATTAGATGGTGGTGGATAAAATATGGAAATATAATGGTCTTGTCCAATTAAAATTAATTATGTGGCTTACTTTAAATAACAAACTCTTAACTTGGGATAATGGTCTCCAGAGGGGTTGCAACAGTCCAAACCATTGTTTTCCTTGTAAATCTAAAGCTTAATTATTTTCTTATCTTTTTATTTATTGCTTATATGTAGCTTAGGTATGGGTTGGAATGGTAGACTCTTTCTCTCTAAAAGCTTCATGTGCCATGCATAGTTTGGAAGAATGTGTATTGGAATGGTTACATGATAGTTCAGTCGAAGATTTTGGATCAATTCTCGAAGTTTAGGACGAAGAAGTTTGTGTAGAGATTATAGTCAATCTAATAGAAAAGATAACATGGGAATACAAAATGGGTCTTAAACTAGTGAAGTTGAGAATGCTAGTAATTCCTGAGATCAATTATGAGATATTGTGGGTTTTTTTCAACAAAGAAAGCTAGGGGGGTATACCAATATGCATAGTTTGGGTAGTGTTTTATATAAATCATAACCATTACTTTCATATTAGATATTCTCTTGGTAGAGGGTCAAATACTGAAGCATAGATTTTTGGCCTATAGGCCCTTTTACATTTTGCAAAGAAGATGGAAATTGAAAATGTCCAGAATATGGGAGATTCAAGCTTGGTTATTAACTTGGCCCGAAAAAAAGTAGTGGTGAACAATGTTAGTCTTAACTCCCTATTGCAGGACAGATCAACCTTATTCGTTTCTTTCATTAGTTGTCTTTCACACACATTTTTCAGAGAATGAAATTAGAATGTTGACAAATTTTCTAAGGAAGCTCTTAAGTTTCCTATTCGGTCATTTGGTATATACGAACACAATGATGGACACGAAGTTGAAGCTATAGATTTTCTATTTTAGCTTTTTTTTTTAAGTCATTTTTATCTCTTTTCTTCTCTCCTGGTTAGCATCTCATACAAGAAGCACAAATTAAAAATATGTGTTTTATTTTAGTAGAGAACAAAAAGATTCCTTGGGATTTTTATATTGTAATGAAGAATAAGTTGTAAGTTTCTTCTTTCAAGGTATTAAATGTTACAAGTAAGACTAATTTACTAATAAAATATATATTTATTATATTGATTCATTGTGATTAGCATATTTACTATCAATATTATTCAATATTAATTATAAATAAAAAGGAATGTGTGATATTTATAACGTTTCTCATGGGTTAAATTTCATGTAGTATATATGCATTTATGAATAGTACAATTTTGGCTCATATATAATGTACATTTTGAGTTTCTATCATTTAAAAGAAAATTTAAAATTAAAATTATACGATATTTAGTTATGAGAAATGGACTTTTTAATTGTCACTCATGAGTTAACTTGCATTTGTGAATAGTAACTTGTGATTATTGTCTTTAGTGTTAGTTTGAATATTGAGTTATGATAGTTTTTTCCATTGTTTAAGAGCAATAAACCCATCTATGAAACCATAATTTTAATTTTGAAATTGATATACAAATATAACTACCATCAATCTATCAAAACATAGATTTCTTAATAAATTCCAAGTATGATTATTCATATTTTTTAATAAATTCCAATTATGATTATTCATGTTAATGAATTTATGAAGTTGAAATAATATTATTTTACAAAAGGTGGTTTGCATATTCTTTTCAATATCATGCTTTGTTTGAATGTTGTAGGGTTCTCTACATAATGTATGAATTGGAAAACTAAATAAATATTATATTTCATGTTTTAATTATTAATTTTCATAATTACATTGATAGGTGTTCGTTCTTATTTTGAAAATAGGATGGAGGGTAAAAGATTGGATAGGTGGGATACATCCAATAGTCTTTTTTTTCTTGTAATCTCCACTATCTAATAATTTAGTTATCCAACTATTAATTGTGGGATTAGATATATCTAATTGGAATATGGGAGAGGTATACATAATTGATAGATGATTGTTCTTATCTATATTCACCATTCTTTAATAATGTGCATGCGTTAATAACTCTTATACCATCATGTATTTCTATCATCTATAACAACTACTAGTCAAAACAGTACTTTTATCCTTTTTTCTAATAATGATGCAAATATTTATTTGCTAATAAATATTTTTATGCTATTTTGATAATTTTTTTAAACTCAAAACAAATTTAAACTAAATAAATTTAATAAATTCAAATAAAGTTAAATTTATAATTTTTTGTGTTGAGAGGCACATTCTACAGTTTAATATGAGGGCGATGTCTAATTCTGTCTCTGCTCAACGTGGAGTTGACACATGTCCCTCTTAAAATAAAAATATAAAATATTCTATAAACAAAAAAGAAATGTGAACTATAATAAAAAATAGAAATATATATGCATGTTTAGATAGCTTTCATTAAAATAATTATAAAACATCAATAGTCTCAACCTCACTATGATCACTTCATTTGTTGTTGATATTTTTTTTTTTTTTAAAGCTGAGTAGTACCTATATTTTTCATTCATTTTCAAAAGGGAAGATTACATAATATAATCTCTTCTGAGGCCTCAACCTGCTCTGGTGGGAAACCAAATGTGTTGGTCATCGGAAGGCATTGTAAGCCATCCAAAAACAAAAAACCTTCATTATATCATACTTAGCTTTTAATGCCGAAATGTCCATAACTTTGACATATTTCCACAAACTAGACATAAACATGATACTTTTGACATATTTTAACAATCGGGACATAAACATAGATAAACAAAAACATAGTAAAGACAAGTAGGACTAGACCATCTCAGCCCTCTGAAGAATCAATAGGCATCGGGTTTTTAGCGCTAGACTCAGGCATCTCGGTTTGCTGTGGATTCTTCAGGTGCCTCTTGATTCTCCCCAATTGGGCATTTTGTTGTTAGACTTGAAACTGTAGTAACTAAAAATACTTATGAATTTTCTGCATTTCAGGTTCCACTTCCATAAACTCTGTGGTGTGCATGATGCATTTTGCCACTAGATGCTTCACCCACCAGTATAATTGCAGAGTTTGTTGATATTGGGCTACCCTTCCTCTTATGTTGCTCGAACCAGGCACTATCATTTCCCCTTCCAATATTACATCCTCCCCCTCAGCTTGGCGAGTGAGGGCTTCCTCCCATTTTGCAATGACCTTCCTTACCTCGATCAGAATTTCCTGTAAATATGCAAGAGTTGCCTCAGTGATATGGCCAGTCTGAGTTTTTTGACTAGACCTCCTTGGAGCCTGAGTGGATGATTCCCCTCTTTCCTTCTACATCCCTCTTTTCCAGGTCTGTCTCTTGTTTAATCCCCCTGCCTCCTCCTTTACTACCCTCTCTCGTGCCATTGGACACTACTCGACAGGAATGGGGGTCGCTACTGCACTGACAACTCGAGCCTTTCCAACAAAGGACATGTTCTCTCTTCCTAAAATTGTTGTTGAGACAAAGCATGTTATCATAGACCAAGATGGCAACATATCAGTGTATTAACTAAGAAATTGATGAGCCCAACTCTCCATATTACCACCTGACTGAGACCCAACGCCCTCACCCCAATTAAATTGCAGAGGTATCTCAGGGTTTCCTCCTGCGAGGGAATTTACACTCCCATTACGGTTACCATATCCACAACAAACATACACACAACAACTGGAGACAGAAAAGCCTTTCAATTTCAAGGTTTCATAATTCCTCCCCAAGGTTTGAGTGGGGACAACCCATCCTTATATTCCTTTAACCAATTCCCTATCTCCCATTTTACATAACATAATCCTGAACAGAATAGAAATTAACTATTGTCCACCCACAATAACAACATGGATTTCCCCACACACCCATCCATGCAACGAAACAAGACTAAAAAACACATACATCCAATTAATTGTGTGAAACAATCAGACATTAACGAGGTCCATGTGCAGGGGGTTTGGGGAGTTATGAAAAAATTCAACATACCCTTATGTCGCAGGATGATTCCGCTGGTTGCAGACGTTTGAACCGATGCTTCCATCTTCCTCCTTCCTCGGCTCTACTACCTTACTTAAAGTGCATGCCAAAAACAAAACATACAAAATGAGATCCCTACCGCTCATCCTGCTCAATTTACCATCTTTCACCACGTGGTACTGATGAGCTCCATCATTAGACATATTTGGAGGGGTTAATGGTCACCTTTTTGCATTCTTAGATCTCTTTTTCTTTCATTTTTATTATTATTTGGTTTTATGATGCTAGTATAGGTGGTGATTAAGGCTAACATACTCTGAGTGCCTAATATGAGGTTGAGTGCAGAAAAGCATGAATTATTAAGAATTTTTATAAGGATTTTATCATAAAGACTTGGAGTCAAGTGGACTCAATCACCCCAAAGATTCTCTCCAGCAATTCGAGTTCCAGAGGCAGCCAAGCAACTCTAAGAGGAGTGCACTCAATCTATGTTTACTTGGAGTCAAGTGGACTCAATCATTCTCTCTAGAAATTTGAGTTCCAGGGGAAGCCAAGCAACTCCAAGAGGAGTGCACTTAGTCTATGTTTACTTGGAGTCAAGTGGACTCAATCACCATTTTCAAAGGAGTTGTTGGTAGCTTCCCTATAGAATAAAAAGAGCAGATCTAGAGCTAGGAAGAGTTAGTCGATTCTAGTTGGAACTTTGTTGCAAGTTATTGAGCTTTTCATTATTTTACTCAATGATCAAACTCTTAGAGATGTATGAGGTTATTCTTTTAAGAAATGAGCAGACTGATTTCATTGGACTGATTTAAGCTTTAGAGAGCTAGGCTCGTGGGTAAGGGCCCAATCCATGTGCCTCAGATTCTCTGTTGTTACTATCTTTTCCTTTCTGCCATTAAGTTAGTTTTCTTTATGTCATTCAATTAGTTCTGCTTCTCATAGTTTAATCGGTGTTTAGTTTTGCTTTCAGTATGTTGTTGTAGTTTCTCATTTTCTTGTGAGTAATAGAATAGAGGATAAAAACAAAAAAAATTGTGGATCAATACTCCCTCCTCATCTCTGTCAATAGAGCTCGAGGAGGGAAAACCTTCCCACAGACCCAAAAATTGCTTTATGTTCACTGTTTTATCACGCATAATTTTATGTTTTCTCATACATGAATCTGCAAGTTTGTTTACAGGAATAGGCATCAAAATCCCCAGAGAGATTATTAAGTTGTTCTGGTTCATTTTCCAGTCCCTATCCATCTCTGCATTCTCTTCCAAACACCTCTGTTACACATCTAATCCCTTCAATTTCACTTATTGCAACTGCCACACCCTTTTATTCCCAAAAACACTTCAAAACGACTAAGTCTGCCTTCTATTCCTATTTAGATTGCAACAAGATGATGAGCTTAGTGAAAAGAGTCGCCTTCACTAAGTGGGCCGCAGGCTATTTTTGGCGCAAAGTCTATTTTTAGACTATGTCTATTTTTATACATGTCGATCATATTCTATGAGTTGCAGGATGCTATTTGTGGATGGTTGTTCAAGTTGGAAAAATATATGGACTTCTATTTTTAGACATATTGGGCGGAATCTATTTTTAGATTTAAACATAAGGATAAAGACAAGCTTATTATTAGCTCTTAATAATATTTGGACTCTAAACATTATCTTCTTCTCTTGGAGCACTTCAGTTAATTGCACAAATGTGGCACAGGAGCTGACAAAGGGAATTACGCTATTCCTGAGGGTTTAGTGGAGCTATTGCATGGAGGACTTCAATTAGAACTCATGTGACAGAGTTTGGTGGAGTTGTAGAAGTAGTTGGTGGAGTTGTGTTCAGTTTAACTTAGTTAGACACAGTTGAGCTAGTTGTATCTAGTCTAACTGATTGATACACTAGTGAGAGTGGTGTGAATTAATTATTAATTAATTAACTAAATATTAAATCATTAATCAACTGAATAATACATCAATTAACTACAGTGCATGGACATTTTTAGTGGAGACCAGTGGAGAGATAGGTGAAAGGGAAAGATGACTATCAGTTGTGACTATAATGATGCATTAATTGCATCCAACACTCAGTAGAGATGCCAATGAGGATTGTGTGAGCAACGCTGGACCAATTTGATTTCATTCAGAGCCATTCTTCAGCAGGGATTTCATAGTAGAGGCAGGATAGTAGGTGGTAGAGATCGGTGCATGGATTTGCAAGAGCTAGCCTGATTAGTGTGTAGCGATTGTATTGTACTGAGAGCTTGATATGATCATCTTTGTATGAGTATTGTTACATGATATCTATGACATATATTATATACATATATTTGGGGTTTTTAGCTTCAGGCTTTCCCATTAAATCACTGTGTTAATGTGTGTGAATTTTTATGGTTTCAATGTGTGCATGCAATTGATTTAATTTCCGCATGTGATGATCAATGGTGGAATAGATTCGGTATTGTGCATGAAGTTCAAATGGTGTATGATCAAGATAATCTTGGATATATAATGCATTATTTATATAATTTATATATGGTATCAGAGTGTTGATCATTGGAGCAATTGCATATCATTGAAGCGGTTGAGTTTTGTGCTGGTGGAATTCGAATTTGCTGCAGTGTTTCTCGGTGCCGAAGTTGAGATTTCTTTCAACGGATTACGATTGGATTATGCCCTTGAGGGAAGCTCAAATTATATTGCATGGAAGGATAGGATGGAGGCGGTGCTGGAGGATAATGGGTTGAAGGATTTCATAGATGCAGAAATTCCAAAACTTGCTTCTACTGATGCTGCCGCACTTGACGCATGGCAAAAGAAGACAACAAAATGTCGCAGGATTTTGTTGGAAGGTGTGAAGGATCACATAGTTTCTAGCCTTAATGGTAAAGCTTCTCCATTCTTGATGTGGAAAGCTTTGACATAATTTTTCCAAAGCAAGAGCGACCAGAGGAAGTTGGCGCTCAAAGACAAACTCAGGAAAATAAAAATGGAGAAGGGAAAAAGGGTAGATTCCATGGTGGAAGAGTATGATTCGATTGTCAGAAACAGTGCATGGGAGATTGTCCCAAGGTCGGAAGGGAAATCAGTGGTAGGTTCGAGATGGATCTACAAAGTGAAGAAAGATGCTGACGGGAGCGTCAAGAAGTATAAGGAAAGATTTTTTTCCCGAGGCTTCTCACAGATCGAGGGGATCGACTATTAATAAACCTTTGCACCCGTCGCAAGGTATTCTTCCATACGGAGCATCCTAGCTCTCTCAGCGCAGATGGGTTGGCACATTCATCAGATGGATGTGAAGACTGCGTTCCTCAACGGAGTCATTAAGGAGGAGGTGTACATAGAGTAGCCTGAAGGATTTGAAATATTCAGCAGCAAGTCGCATGTGTGCAGGCTCAAAAGAGCGTTGTATGGGCTGAAATAATCACCTCGTGCTTGGTACACATGGATAGACAATTATTTCACTGGACTTGGATTCACCAAGAGTGAGGCGGATCCGAACCTATACCAGATTGTGGTGGAGGGTAAGTTGTTGATCATTGTAATTTATGTAGATGATTTGATACTGACAGGTGATGAACATTTGATACTCTCATGCAAGGCTGATCTTGCAAAGGAGTTTGAGATGAAGGACTTGGGCCTCCTTCATTATTTCCTGGGATTGGAAATTTGGCAGTGGAAGGATGGACTGTTTGTGTCTCAAGGAAAGTATGCCTGGGAGATACTAGAGAAGTTCAGCATGCAAGGCTGCAAGCCTATCGACACTCCTCTTCCTGGTGGTTGGAGGAAAGAGGATGCTACATCGGCAGAGGTAGTGGATGCCACTGTTCATCGACAGTTGGTTTGTTCGCTCATGTATCTAGTCAATACACGACCGGACATATGCTATGTTGTTAACCAGCTTTCACAAGCTATGGTTAAGCCTACCAAGCTCTTTTGGAAGGCAGGGAAGCATGTATTGAGATATCTCAGAGGCACATCGGGATATGGATTATGGTACATTCAGTCGGATGAGGTGAAGCTGCATGGCTTCACGGATGCAGATTGGGCAGGGAGCCCAACGGAAAGAAAGATCACATTTGGAGGGATATTCAGTATCGGGTCTACAACAGTTTCTTGGTACAGTAGGAAACAGAGATCCGTGGCACTCAGTTCAGCGGAGGTTAAGTACATGGCAGCAAGTTTGGCTGCATGTGAAGCTATATGGATGAGGAAGATCCTGGTCGGATTGTTCGGTTCACACTTAGATCCTATTGTGATATATTGTGATAATCAGAGTTGCATTAAACTCTCGGTTAATCCAGTATTTCATGATATATCTAAACACATTGACATCCGGTATCATCATATCAGATATTGTGTGCAGTGGAAGATCATGTTACTTTCTTACATTCCTACGGAGGATCAGGATGTTGATATTCTGATGAAGGTGCTCACCAGGAGAAAATTCGAATACCATAGAGACAATAGAGACAAGATCTGGTGGCTAAAACACCTATCTTGTTGAGAGGAGTGTTGATAGCTTGCACAGATGATGAGCTTTAGTGAAAAGAGCTACCCTTCACTAAGTAAACTGTGCCATTTAAAGTCTGATTTTTTGTAATTATGTCTATTTTGACATGTCGATCATATCTTATGAGCGTGATGTTATTTGTGATAGTTAATGTTGAAAAATAGATGACTATTTTAGACATTATGAATCTATTTTTAGATTTCTGGTTTAAAAATAGATATGTCGAATATTATTAGCTCTTAATAATATTTGGACTCTAAACATTAACTTATTCTCTTGGAGCACTTCAGTTAAGTGCACAGATGTAGCACAAGAGCTGACAGAAGGAATTACGCTATTCCTGAGGGTTAAGTGGAGCTATTTCATGGAGGACTTTAGTTAGAACTCATGTGACAGAGTTTGGTGGAGTTGTAGAAGTAGTTGGTGGAGTTGTGTTAAGTTTAACTCAGTTAGACACAATTGAGCTAGTTGTATCTAGTCTAACTAATTGATACACTAGTGAGAGTGGTGTGAATTAATTATTAATTAATTCGCTAAATATTAACTAATTAATCAAATGAAGAATACATCAATTAACTATAGTGCATGGACAGTTTCAGTGGAGACCAGTGGAGAGATAGGTGAAAGGGCAAGATGACTATCAGTTGTGACTATAGTGATGCATTGATTGCATCCAACACTCAGTAGAGATGCCAATGAGGATTGCGTGAGCAAGGCTGGACCAATTTGAGTTCATTCAGAGCCATTCTTCAGCAGGGATTGTGAAGTAGAGGTAGGCTAGCAAGTGGCAGAGATCGGTGCATGGATTTGTAAGATCTAGTCTGATTAGTGTGTAGCGATTGTATTGTACTGAGAGCTTGATATTATCAGCTTTGTATGAGGATTGTTACATGATCTCTATGACATATATTCTATACAGATAGTTGGGGTTTTTATCTTCAGGCTTTCCCGTTAAATCACTGTGTTAATGTGTGTGAATTTTTATGGTTTCAATGTGTGCATGAAATTGATTTAATTTCCACATGTGATGATCAATGGTGGAATAAATTCTGTATTGTGCATGAAGTTCAAATAGTGTATGATTAGGAGAATCTTGGATATATAACACATTAGTTATAGAATTTCTACAATTCCTTCATTTTCACGTTTTACAGCTATCATAGCTATTTTAATGGGAAAACACTTCAAAAACTCATAGGTTGACCTCCTCCCTTTTCCTCCTCCAAACTCCCGCTACCGTACTTCGCCTTTTCACAAATTCTCACTTCGCAATATTTTCCCTTTTTTCATTAAGACTTACCACTTTGATCCGCCGATCGCACTATTGCGATCGCGCTCCGCTTCTAGTCCCACTGCCACGTCACCCATCGCATTTCTCACTTCGCATCGTTCAGTTGGTTTTTTTTAATACTTACCGCTCTTTCCACCAGTTGCGATATCGCATTTTGCACGTTGCAGCTTTTTCCTCGTCGCACTTCGCACTTCTTACCTCATCGCACTTCGCATTTCACTCCTGCTCCCGAACATGACTTTCGCTATCCATTTAATTTTTCGATATTGCGATTGCGATATCGCATATCGCAAATTTTTCCGCCATCGCACTTTTCAATTCATTATTCTCTAAAGCCCTTTCTATGCTATAATATGGTTTTATAAGGTTTAACCCCACTCTTTCCACTTCTAAGCCTTGTTTCATGCGTTAAGCTCTCCATTAACCACTTTAGCCCTTTTCTTTCCTCCAAGCTATGAATCAACACTTTTTCAATTAGAATTAAGTCATGGATAGCTTAGTTGCATGGGTAGAAGCATGGTAGATAGACAATAGGATAAGTAGCGTGCATTTAGCCGTTTGGCCAAGTTAAGTGTGGTTTAAAATTAGTTTCCTTTCTGCGATTTATTTTCAGAAATGTAGTTTAGTTTCTTTTCATTCATTTCCTTTTCTGCAAATTAAATTAGTTTCATTCCTGTCATTTCATTTTAGAAATTCAGTTTTCTTTTCTGTCATTTCCTTCCAGCAATTTACTTTCCAGTCCTTATCATAGTTTAAGAAATAACACCCTTTCATAGCGCAGAAGAGGATGACATGAACATATTGCATTTGTTTTGTATATAGCACTGTCACCTCCAAGTTTGTATGAACCCTGGGTTGATAAAATAAAGTGGGGCAGCCCCTGGGATTTGCAGCACTCTTGGTGCAATACCAGGGCTCACCACTTTTTGTCGTTGTTGTTGAGGATTTATCTAGTAGATGCTTTGATTTTGTTTTTAGCATTATTTTTTACTTTCCTTTATTTTCAAGTTATTTCATAAATATTGAAAAAATATAAAAATATCTCATTTTCATGCATCGTAGGACTAGGAATACTCAAAGAAAAATCTTACCTAAAACCCCCACATCACCTCCTAGCCACCCGTCACTCTTCTTCAGTGGCAGTGAGATTGAACCCCCTATAGGGGAGCCTTCTGAATATTTTGAGGATCCTATTGGGGTAGAATAAGAAGACCTTGTTTAAATTGAGGGACTTGCTTCACCTATCTTAACCATGGCTGGGATCCAGAGAGCCTTTCCCATAAGAGAGGAATATGGGGAAACTAAGATGAAAAACATTAGCCCCTCAGCTCTTCCACACTACCATGGACTTACCTCTGAGGACCCTGACACATTCATGTTTGAATTTCTTGTTGTCTCTAGGACTTATGACTACACCTCTGATGATCAGAAGTTGAAGCTATTCCCATCCACCCTTAAGGATGCAGCCTTGAAATGGTTCATGGGTCTGCCTGGGGACAGCATCACTAGCTGGGCATATATGGAAGAGACCTTCAACAACAAGTACAGATACTAGTATAAGTACAAGGAAACTAAGGATGAGATATTTAGGATGACTCTAGGGCCTGATGAATCCCTAGAGGACTATGAAGAGAGGTTTCAATTAAACTATAAGAGAGCCAACTATACTCTTGATCCTACCTCCCTTAAACTTGTACTTCTTCGAGGGATCAGAGAAGAGATTATAGAAACCTTGAATATGCTATCAGGAGGAGATATCTACCAACTACCTTATGAAACAATAAAAAATGTCCTCCGGAACCATTCTAGGGAATTTAGGAAGAAGGGCAGAGCTAGCCAGAGTACATCTAATACCCCTTCCTCTTCCACCTCCATCAAACATGAGATTGGAAACATGCTAGAGGACTTCAAGAGTGACATGTTGCACATCTTTTCTTTGCAAATGGACACAATGTATTTCAAAAGGAAGCAAGAGAAATCAGAGAGAGCCCTGGCCATATTTTTTCCTATATGTACCCGGAAGCACCCAAGAAATGAATGTCCATTGAATGTCATAGAGGTTTGCTTAGTCTGGGAAGAGAATCATGTCACAAATAAGTGTCCCTCCTTACTTGGACTTAAGGCTGTATATCAAGGTGGGGAAGAAATTCCGGAGCAACTCTGTTTCATCAACCACATAATGCCTCAAGGCCCTCGGCCATATCAACAAGGTATGCAAGGTGCACCTTGCTCTTACTACCACAAAAATCAGAGTGCACCAATGCAATCTTGGTACACCCCCACTCCTCCATCCTGGTCTACACCTCCTACCTAGCCTTACAACCCTTCATATCATTCTTAGCCAGTAAACCAACCATTCCAGCAGTATGTTACACAACAACCTTAGTGGAACAATCCATCCCAAGGGTGGAGGCCTCAACAAAATCAACCACCTGCTCTAATTCCTCCACCTCAACCTCAACCTCAGCTTACTCATGTTGCTCCACCTAGGCTACCCCAAATACCTGCATAGCCCAATCCGAACCCGAACAACAGATCGGCACAGCAGGCTCCCAGTGGAGAAACATCCTATCTAGCTTATGTTGTGGAGATACAAGAGGTTAATCTACGATCGGGAAGAGTACTCCCAGAAAACCATCCTCCATCTCCATCTGTAGAGGTTGAGGAGGAAAAGGAAGAAGTTAACACTCATATCCAACCACCTCCTTTTCCTGAGTGCTTGATCCACCCTAGTCAGCACACCCTAGAGGAGACTGAACTCCTAGGAGAAGTGAAAAATTTGTGTGTAAATATGCCACTTCTCCAGGCCATTAAGGATGTCCCTATATATAATAGGATCATCAAAGAAAAGTGCTTCAAGAAACCTGGGAAAAGGAAGAGAGATACCCCCACCATCAATGTGGTCGGACAATTGTATGACCTAATGCTAGGAAGGGTGGTATTTCCAAAGTACGTGGAACCTGGTAGCCTAGTTGTTGATGTGCATGTAAATGGTGTCATAGTCCCCAACACTTTGATTGATCTAGGTGCTGCCATCAATTTCATGACCAAGGAAACTGTGTCGAAACTTAATCTCCAAGGGACTTTGAGGAAAACCACAACAATTCTGCAACTTGCAGATCGGTCCACAGTAACTCCGGAAGGAATTGTTGAGGATGTAATGGTTACCATTGACTCTTGGGAGTATCCTATAAATTTACTTGTCTTGCAACCAAAAACAAAGTTTAATGGCTATCCTCTCATCTTAGGGATACCTTGGTTAGCCTCTGTAGATGCTTATATTAGTTGTCAGGCCCGAAACATGACTATCAAAAATGGGCCTTTTTCTAAACAGCTAGCGTTATATCCTCCACCCCAGCCTTCCATTGATCAGGATCTCCCTATATAGTTGGAGGATGAAGAATATGAGTTATATAACACTGCCCCTATGAGTATCGTAGATTCTATTCTTAGAGGAGGGGAAGCTTGATGAAGATGAACTCATCGACCATGCCATTCAAAATGAGTCCTCCACTAACATTACTCTCGAAACCTTAGTCAAAGAGTCTGAAATCCATCCTTGGATGGAAGTGCACTCAATTGATTCGACCTCTGAAAATACCAAGGCTATTTAGTTTGGCCCATCCAGATCTCTGAAAATTAACCCAGACCTCTCGAATGAAGAAGAGAAGCAGCTATGCCAGCTTTTGAAAGAAAATATTGAAGCATTTTCTTGGGATTACAAGGACATGAAAGGGGTGCATACTTCAATATTAAAACATCACATTTACATCAAAAAGGGATGCAAGCCTATGAAACAACCCCAAAGAAGGATGAACCTAGCTCTGAAGGACATAGTCAAAGAAGAGTTGCAGAAACTATTGGATGCAGGGTTTATATATCCTATATCTGACAGTGAATTGGTATCTCCTCTTGTCCTAGTCCCGAAGAAGAATGGGAAGTGGTGAATTTGTGTTGATTATAGAGAACTTAAACAATCCACCAAGAAATACCACTTCCCTTTTCCCTTTACAGACCAAGTCCTGGATGGCCTTGTGGGGAAGAATTTATTTTCCTTCTTAGATGGGTTCAGTGGGTATAATCAGATTCAAATCAGCCCTAAAGACCAGGATAAGACTACTTTCACCTACCCTTGGGGTACCTTTTCTTATAGATTCCTACCCTTGGGGTTGTGCAATGCCCCAGCTACCTTCTAAAGAGTTGTCTTGAGCATCTTTTCTAAGTTAGTCCATGACTCTGTCGAAATCTACATGGATGATATCACACCATACGTGGATGATTTCCAAGAAGCTCTCTCCAATTTGGGTAAAGTACTAAGAAGGTGCATTGAGATGCATCTCTCCTTGAGCCCAGAAAAGTGTGAATTCCTGAAGAAAGCAGGGGTTGTGTTAGGACACTCCATATCCCAAGCAGGAATATAGGTAGTCCCGAACAAAATCAATATCATCAAAAGGGTACCTTCTCCTCAAAAGCAGAAAGATGTCAGGAGTTTCTTAGGATTAGCAGTTACTATAGAAGTTTCATCAAAGATTTCATCAAGATAGCTTCGCCATTATTTGGGTTACTGGCCAAGGATTCTGAGTTTATTTGGTCTAGTCCTTGTCAAGAGGCTTTTGAGCTCATTAAGGAACAGTTGGCTACTTCCCCCATCCT
Organism: Pinus albicaulis; assembly: GCA_034641835.2. Classification (NCBI taxonomy): domain Eukaryota; kingdom Viridiplantae; phylum Streptophyta; class Pinopsida; order Pinales; family Pinaceae; genus Pinus; species Pinus albicaulis. The sequence goes on from CM076569.1 coordinate 959,865,160, forward strand.
CTGAGGTCCAAATTTGACTCTGCCTTTCCACATTCACACTGATGTATCTGATAAAGCTGTAGGGGCAGCATTAGGACAATTAGAGGACAAAATCCCTTATGCCATTTATTTCATCAGCAAGAATTTGTCCAAGGCCAAGCTGAATTATATTGTTACTGAGAAGGAGAAGTTAGCCATTGTCCATGCTTTGAACAATTTTAGGCATTATGTAACTCGATATCACACCTTTTTTCACACTAACCATTCAGCCATCAAGTATTTAGTGAACAAACCAGATGTTAATGCTAGGATAATTAGATGGTTGTTACTTTTGTAGCAATTCAATTTGACTATTATTGATAAACCTGGAAAGGAGAATGTTGTTGCAGATTTTTTGTCCAAGTTAGCTCTCCTTGTAGGTGAAGAAGGAATGGTGGATGACTAGCTTCCAAATGAGCATCTCTTTGCTATATCAACACTCTCACCATGGTTTGCTGATATAGCCAAATACTTGGTTACTGGGAGACTCCCTCTTAATCTTTCATTCAGGGAGAGGATCAGAATCATCAAAAAAAGTGCCCCTTTCACATGGGTTTGGGGGAACCTTTTCAAGCTAGGCCCTGATCAAATCCTAAGGAGATGTGTGAGGGAGGAATAAGTTTTCAATATCCTCTTTGCATGTCATGACAGCCCATGTGGAGGCCACTTTGCTGCAAAGAGAACTACTTACAATTTTTTGCAGGCAGGATACTATTAGCCTACCCTTCACCAAGATTTCAAAAGATACACCACCAGGTGTGACCAGTGCCAAAGGATGGATAAACCCACACAAAGTGATGAGATGCCTTTTGCACCCTCAGGTGGCTCTTGAGCCATTCGATAAGTGGGGCATGGACTTTGTTGGACCTATCGATCCACCATCTAGACAAAAGAAGTATATCATAGTCTGCACTAATTACCTAACAAAGTGGGCTGAAACAAAAGCAGTGAAGGTAGAAACTGAAGAGAAAGTAGCAGAATTTCTGAGGGAGAATGTGTTTTACAAGTTTGGATACCCTATAGAAATAGTCACTGATCAGGGAACACAATTCACCTCTCACCTCATTGAGAATATTTTGAGGAAGCACAAGATTCAACATAGAACTTCTACTGCCTATCACCCTCAAGCGAATGGCCAAGTAGAAGTAACTAACAGATCTTTAGAGAGCATCCTCACCAAGTTTGTGAGCAACAACAGAAAAGATTGGGCAGACAGATTGGTGGAAGCTACTTGGGCCTACAACACTACTTGGAAGACAACAACAGGATTCACTCCCTATGAACTATTCTATGGTAATAAGGCTCTACTTTCAGTTGAGTTTGAGTTCAATACTTTAAGAATGGCAGCTGAATTAAATCTAGGTCTATCAAATTCCCAAAAAGAGAGGTTGTTGCAACTAAATGGATTGGATGAGTTCATAATGCAGGCACTTCTTCACACGGAGTGATCCAGGTGGATATTGGTGGTCACCTGCCTATTCCACTTGGGGCCCCACCATTGTCTCTTTCATTTTTTTAGTTTCGGCACAACTTACTATTTTTAGGAGTTTTTCGGGTCCTGAACTTCCGGATCCGTTTTGAGGCCCTAAACGACGTTTTTTGGGCATCATTTGTCTAGCGAAAATGATTCTATTCCGAAATCAATATTTGTGGTGAAATTTGTATTCCTCGGATAGATCTTTGTAATGATGTATCATGTGCGTCAAACGGAGATAGTATGCCAAAGTTACGTCCCCGGGAAGTTGAAACACCAATTTACCCAAACGGGGCCCATAGTTTTGGTGCTTCATCTCCTAGGGTTAGGTTTTTGGACGTTTAGAGTTCTCCATTGTTTCTCCATAATAAATAGGCCCTCCAGCCTCATTGTAACACAATTTAGAGGTCTGTAGCCGCCACATCTCTTCTCAGAGATTCGCTACCAGAACCCTAGCTATTTTATTTCCATTATGTTTGTAAGCATATTTATGTTATTTGATATTAATTAAATGAAGCCTTATTTCCGCTGCATCTCCATGTTTATAGTTATTTCTGTATTCTGTTGCGTTCCTACATAAATCCGGATCAGTAAATAGTAAGTTGTGCCGAAACTGAAAAACTGAAAGAGAAAATGGTGGGGCCCCAAGTGGAATAGGCGGGTGACCACCAATATCCACCTGGATCACGGAGGTAGTTCAGCTACAAAGGAAGGTCTGGCATGACAAGAACATCAAAGAAAAGACCTTCCAAGAAGGAGATTGGGCGTTGTTGTATGATTCAAGGTTTAAAGATTTCAAAGGCAAGTTGATGACAATATGGTTGGGACCTTACATAGTGGAAAAATTGTTTAAAATGCAACAAGATGATGGAGCTTAGTGAAAAGAAGTCGCCTTCACTAAGTGGGCCTGCAGGCTATTTTTGGCGCAAAGTCTATTTTTAGACATATGGATCATGGTCTATGAGTTGCAGGATTCTATTTATGGATGATTGGTCGAGTTAGTAAAAATAGATGGACCTCTATTTTTAGACATTGGGCGGTTTCTATTTTTAGACTGCCGGGCTAAAAATAGAACAGTCAAATATTATTAACCCTTAATAATATTTAGACTATAAAAATTATCTTATCCTCTTGGAGCACTTCAGTTTGATGCTTGGATGTGGAACATGCAGCTGACAGAAGGAAATACGCTTTTCCTAAGGGTTAGTTGAGCTATTGCATGGTTGACTTCAGTTAGAACTCATGTGGCAGAGTTTGGTGGAGTTGATGAGACAGTTGGTGGAGTTGTGTTCGGTTTAACTTAGTTGAACTAGTTGTATTTAGTCTAACTGACAAATACACTAGTGATGAGGGGTGTGAATTAATTATTAATTAATTCACTAATTATTAACTCATAAATCAACTAAAGAACACATCAGTTAACTGCAATGCATGGACAGTTCAGTGGAGACCAGTGTTAGAGGTGGGTGAAAGGGTGAGTCTACTATCAATTGTGACTATTGGCTGTGCATGAGATTTGCACACACATTGATGGAGATTTCCAATGAGTATTGCGTAGTACAAGCTAGGGGATTCGAACTTGGATCTCATTCATTCACATCTTGGACTGCGCAGTAGAGGCAAGCAGACTTGTGGAGGAGATTTGAACCTGTGAATTGTTCATCTTCCGTGCTAGTTTGTGTGTAGCATGTGAGATAGTGTTGAGAGCTGTGAGAGCTTTGTGCTATGTATTTTTACATGTTCTCTATCATTATAATATACAGATAGTTGGGGGTTTTCAGCTGCATTCTTTCCCCATTACATACTGTGTTATATGTGTGCTTGATTATGTTTTAATGTGCGCATGCGACTGCTTCTAATTTCCGCATATTGATGATCAATTGTAGAAGAGGTTATGTATTATGCATGAAGCTTAAATAGTGTGTAATCAGGTTTGATAATTCTGTGAATAATTCAGTTTATTATTCAAATTTATACATGACGTGAGTAATTGATCATCGGATCTATTACGTTGATTACAATTTATTTCGGTAGACAGAGTCCCGAGCGAGCTGTAGCGTCTTCGGATCCATCCTTTTCTTTGAAAGGTGATATATCCGTTAGTCTCACATTCGATCTCTCGTGCTAGAAATACTTTTTTTCTCGTCGTATCGATGCTGAGTTTTGAGCTCGGTGGAATTCGAATTTGGTAAAGCAGACTTGGAATTCGACTTGCGTAGTTTTCTTGGTGCCGGTGTTGAAAATGTCTTTCAACGGTTTGCGACTCGAATATGCTCTTGAAGGCAATTCGAATTATGTTGCATGGAAGGATCGCATGGAGGCAGTATTAGAAGATAATGGACTGAAGGAGTTCGTAGATACGGATGTCCAAAAGCCCACTGATCCTGCTAAAGTCGAGGCTTGGTAAAAGAAGATGGCGAAATGTCGAAGGATTCTGTTGGAGGGGCGGAGGGACTCACATTGTATCCAAGATGCATGGAAAAGCCCTCTGCCACTTGATGTGGGGAAAGCGTTGAGACAGATTTATTCCAAAGCAAGAGCGATCAGAGGGAAGTTGGTGCTCAAGGATAAACTCGTACACATAAAGATGGAGAAAGGCGGACAAGATGCCCAAGACTTCACTAAGTTCATCCAATGCAAGGATGAGCTAGGAAGTGTGGGGGTGACTGTTGATGATGAGGAATTGGTGAGCTTGGCTCTCCTTGGTCTTCCAAAGAGTTGGCATGCTATCAGGATTCTGTCAATGGTCGGGAGAAATTTCCAGGATGGGAGCGACTTTGGTCGGATCTTGTGCAAGAGGAGATAAGGCAGAATACCAGAGACAGATCTTCATCAATGGCATCTGATGAAGAAAATTGCACTTTGGCTGCCAAAGAAAAGAAGGGGAAGAGAAAGAAAGCTTCTCATTTCGGTGCGAAAGGCAAGAAGCAAGACATGTCCAAGGTGAAGTGCTTTCACTGTCACCAACACGGACATTATGCCACAAATTGTCCGCAGAAGAAGAAAAATAAGTAGGCTGCTGGATCTGCAGCTGGAGAGGCCTTAGCCTCGTAGTTTGAGTTGGATTTTCCATCGCATGCTTGCATCAAGTGTGATGATCGGTGATGGTTCTTGGACAAGCAAAGGCTTTTTCACATGACCGGAGATCGAGATCTATTTTCAGATCTAGAGGAGAAAGATCTTGGAGTGCACATCAAGATGGGCGATGATGGTAGATATAGTGCGACTGGTATCGATACCATTTCCTTTGAGAGGGAGTCTGGTAAACCCTTCATATTGAAGGAAGTTTTGCATGTTCCAAGATTGAAGAAGAATTCGATCTCTGTGGGCGATGTTAGAAGACAAGGGGTGCGATGTTGTCTTCTGTCGTTGTCTTCGGCCAAGGAAAGGCTTTCCTGCCAGTAAAAAACCTGAGAAACCCGGAAGATAGGGGTTCGAGTCAAGAACCTTTTTCAGTTGCAGCAGGATAGCCACAAAGATTGGAATGCAAGGCAAAGTATGAGGTGAGTTTAGATGAGGGCGAACTGTGGCACAGGAGATTGGGCCACCTTCACCATGGAGCTTTGAAGATTCTGCAGCAGATTTCTACTGGGCTTCCTAAGGGCACTTTGCGCAGTCAGATCAGTGCAAGGGGTGTACTTTAGCGAAGTATGTGAAAGCCACCTTTCACGAGAAGGATAGTCGCGCCACGACGATCCTTGAGAGAGTTCACACAGACGTGTGTGGTCCTTTCTCAGTTGCTTCGACAACAAAGCACAATTATTATGTGATCTTTGTTGATGATTTCTCTCGAAAGTGCTGGATCTTCTTCATGCAGAAGAAGAGCGATACATACGAACTGCTTCAGGAGTTCAAGGCGTTGGTTGAGAAGGAATCTGGGAAGTATGAAGGCTCTTAGAGCGACAATGGTGGTGAATTCATCTCTCGCTAATTTCAAGGAATTTTGGCAAAGACAGAAGGAATTAAAGGAGTTCATAAGACTTACAACCCACAAAGCAGAACGGGGTTATCAGCGAAGAAACGTAACGATCATGGGTGCCGCACGGCGTATGTTGCATGATCAGTGGCCTACCCCTTCACTGTGTTGGCGCACAACATCGCATATGCGTAAACGTTTCTCACAAGATACTTGGCATGAGTACACACGAGCAGGAATTTTCTGGTAAGAAGCCTGATATTTCCCATTTGAGGATTTTTGGTTCACCTGTTTACATTCATGTGACGAAGGATGCCAGGAAGAAGCTGGAGCCGACCGCAGAAGTTGGGATATTTGTGGGGTACACTGATATGCCCCACAACTATCGGGTGTATTTGTCAGACAGTCGCAAGACTGTTGTGCGACGGGATATCAAGTTTCAGGAGGAGAAAGCCATGCAATGTTCACTTGAGAGGGAGCTACACTTGCATGCAGATGAGGAGCTGTTAGTTCCTAAGGAGGAGCTTCCGGATGTGGATCAGCCACAAGAGGAAGTTCAGGAGGTGGAAGAAACCACCTATGCAGCGCCAACCATCAGAGGGCGCATGCGCACTACAGAAGCTGAGCGACTGGCTCGAGATGCAGAGAAGGTTGTAGGACCTGTCTACAATCACGTCATAGACAGAGACACACCGGACGGGTATGACTCGGATACATGGCTTTGTGAGAAAATGTGTCGTGACAGAGCTGTCCTCTTCGGGAGGAAGCTATGCTTTACCTCGTATGGGTAGATGCCATGGTGGAAGAGTATGTGATTCGATTGTCGAAATGTGCAGCATGGGAAATTGTCCTTGGCGACCAGAGTGAAATCAATGGTGAACTGAGATGGATCTACAAAAAGGAAGCAGGCACCGACGGGAGTGTGGAGAATTACAAGGCAAAATTTTTTGCCCGAGGCTTCTCGCGTATAGAGGGGATCGACAGAGGAGATTCTGTGACTCACATAAAGGTACTCTTCCATACGGACGATCCTTGCTCTCTCAGCGCAGATGGGGTGGCACATTCATCAGATGGATGTGAAGACTGCGTTCCTCAACGGATTCATTGAGGAGGAGGTGTACATAGAGTAGCCTGAAGGTTTCGAGATCTTCAGCAATGAGTCGCATGTGTGCCGACTCAAGAGAGCACTGTACGGGCTGAAGCAAGCACCTCGTGCTTGGTACACTCGGATAGACAGCTACTTCACCGGGCTTGGATTCTCCAAGAGTGAGGCGGATCCCAACCTGTACCAGATTGTGGTGGAGGGGAAGCTGTTGATCATCGTACTGTATGTAGATGATCTGATTTTGACTGGCGATGAGCAGTTGATACTTTCATGCAAGGAGGATCTTGCACGAGAGTTTGAGATGAAGGACTTGGGCATCCTTCATTATTTCCGGGGATTGGAGATTTGGTAGCGCAGCGGAGGACTGTTTGTTTCTCAGGGCAAGTATGCCCGGGAGATTCTGGAGAGGTTCAACATGCAAGGCTGCAAGCCCGTTGACACTCCTCTTCCTGGTGGTTGGAGGAAGGAGGATGCTACTTCAGCGGAGGTAGTGGATGCCACTGTCTATCGACAGTTGGTGGGGTCGCTTATGTATCTGGTCAATACACAACCCGATATATGCTATGTTGTTAACCAGCTTTCGCAAGCTATGGTTAAGCCTACCAAGCTCTTCTGGAAGGCAGGCAAGCATGTATTGCGTTATCTTAGAGGCACATCGGGATATGGCTTGTGGTACATACAGGAGGATGAGGTGAAGCTTTGTGGCTTCACGGATGCAGATTGGGCAGGGAGCCCAACGGACAGAAAGAGCACATCTGGAGGGATCTTCAGTATCGGGTCGATACGCTTTCTGGTACAACAGGAAGCGAGATCCGTGGCACTCTGGCTCGGGAAGAGAGGGCCGAGTATAAATGGCAGCAAGCTTGGTCGCATGCGAGGCCAGGCAGGAGGAAGATCCCTGGTCGGGTTGTCTGGGTCACACTTGGAGGCCTACCGTGTGATTTATTGGGAGAATCCCAGTTGCATTAACTTCTGCCAATCCAAATATTTCATGATAGATCCAAACACATCGACATGGTACCATCATATCGTAGATTGTGTAGTTGAGAACTGGTGTTACTGGTACATTCTACCTGCGAGGATCGTGGATGCCGACATCTGATGAAGGTGCTCACCAGGAGAAAATTTGAATACCACGTATATGTGATGGGGTTACAGACAATCCATATCTTGTTGAGAGGGAGTGTTGAAAAATGCAACAAGATGATGGAGCTTAGTGAAAAGAAGTCGCCTCCACTAAGTGGGCCCGCAGGCTATTTTTGGCGCAAAGTCTATTTTTAGACTATGTCTATTTTTAGACATATGGATCATGGTCTATGAGTTGCAGGATGCTATTTATGGATGATTGGTCGAGTTGGTAAAAATAGATGGATCTCTATTTTTAGACATTGGGCGGAATCTATTTTTAGACTGCCGGGCTAAAAATAGAACAGTCAAATATTATTAACCCTTAATAATATTTAGACTATAAACATTATCTTATCCTCTTGGAGCACTTCAGTTTGATGCTTGGATGTGGCACATGCAGCTGACAGAAGGAAATACGCTTTTCCTAAGGGTTAGTTGAGCTACTGCATGGTTGACTTCAGTTAGAACTCATGTGGCAGAGTTTGGTGGAGTTGATGAGACAGTTGGTGGAGTTGTGTTCGGTTTAACTTAGTTGAACTAGTTGTATTTAGTCCAACTGATAAATACACTAGTGATGAGTGGTGTGAATTAATTAATAATTAATTCACTAATTATTAACTCATAAATCAACTAAAGAACACATCAGTTAACTGCAATGCATGGACAATTCAGTGGAGACCAGTGTTAGAGGTGGGTGAAAGGGTGAGTCTACTATCAGTTGTGACTATTGGTTGTGCATGAGATTTGCACACACATTGATGGAGATTTCCAATGAGGATTGCGCAGTACAAGCTAGGGGATTCGAACTTGGATCTCATTCATTCACATCTTGTGGATTGCGCAGTAGAGGCAGGCAGACTTGTGGAGGAGATTTGAACCTGTGACTTGTTCATCTTCCGTGCTAGTTTGTGTGTAGCATGTGAGGTAGTGCTGAGAGTTGTGAGGGATTTGTGCTATGTATTGTTACATGTTCTCTATCATTATAATATATAGATAGTTGGGGGTTTTCAACTACATGCTTTCCCCATTACATACTATGTTATATGTGTGCTTGATTATGTTTAATGTGCGCATGCGACTGCTTCTAATTTCCGCATATTGATGATCAATTGTAGAAGAGGTAATGTATTATGCATGAAGCTTAAATAGTGTGTAATCAGGATAATCTCGGTGAATAATTCAGCTATTATTCAAATTTCTTCAAAAATGTTTTGATAATTGCGCAGTTCAAATCAGGACCATAGATGAGGAAGGAATCCCCTTGCTTGTCAATGGTCACTGACTTAAAATTTACAAAAAGCCTTTGTCAAAGGCAGAGTTCGTAAATTCAATAAGCAAAGAGGTGTATCTGATGGGAAACTCCATAGTTTCCCACAACACCCGACAAAAAAAAAAAAAAAAAAAATATATATAAATTAAAAAAATCCATGGTTGAAAACCTCTCTGAGGCACCCAAAGCAAGCTTGTGAGTTGAAAACCTCAATGGAGCCAGCTCACTTGCTCAAAAAAAAAGAGAGAGAAAAAAAAAGAGAATAAATATCCATGGGTGAAAACCTCTCTGAGTCGCCCAAGAAAATTCTGTGGGTTGAAAACCTCCATGGAGGGAGCCCAATTTATTTCAAAAAAAAGAAAAAGAATGAAAGCAAAAATAAAATTAAAAAAATACATATGCATCTATGTTTTTTTGTGTTTGTTGTTTTACAGGTTAATAATGGTTTTTGCAAACACAAGGAAGCATTCATCTTATTTTCCCTTCTTCTTTTTTACCATCCATCCCATCATTCACTCCATTCATTTTTATAACGTCCTCCATCACCTCCATGCACCACATTCCTCCATTCTTGAGCACAATGTAGCAAGTAAAGAAAAACACAGACTGCTACAGACATCAAGGAATTCGTACAACGCAGACATATGTTCTTGAACAGCAAGAAAAACAAGGGAGGAGCTCATGAAGCAGACCACAGGAAAGACAAGAGTGACACCCATGGCATCTGGAGCATCCCCATGCAACATCTATAATGGGAGGGAACATCAAGGAAAGATCAGCAACTCACTCAGAGAGTTTCTCATTCAGCAAGTTGCTCACTCAGAAAACAGGAAAATAAAGAAGAACACAGCATATAAGAGGCTTGTCTCCAGATTCCAACTCCTGCAAATTTATTTACAACAATAGGTAAACTCAGGTATAGTTTCTGACCCCTCGCTATGCATCCATAATAGCCAGAAATAATTAAATTTGTAGATTTATAGTTTGAGGGGCAGAAAGGTGGCCAGCTAGCTTAGCCACCGTCATGAAGTATGACTAGGGAGAACTACAAATTCACACCACCTGGGCATGCAAAAGAAAAAATTGATCAAGTGGAGTAGAGGAGTAAGAGGGGAGGAGACACATAGTATCATCCAGTTAACAAAAAGAGGGTCCAACTGTCTACAAAAAAAACTGAAGCTAAGTCGAGTTACATGAGCACTCCAAAATTAGTTGTGCAATCTAATAAAAATAGACCACGTCTCATCCAAACCAATGAATCAAGATTTTTTTTTTTGGGGAAGAGACCGAAGGGAGCTGCAGCACATCAATACCGAAAGTGGGCTACGTATTTGAATAGTGTGCAACAGCAGTAGCATAACAAAATCAATAGTAGTAGAGCTAGCTTCCGAAGTATGCCACATATCAGACACGGTAGCAAGGGACCAAGGGAAGCTTTTCTCCTAGCCTTGGAGAAGAAAGAGAAGAAGGAGAAGAAGAGCCAGAAGAATAACTAGAAGAGGAACAAGAAGAAGAAGAGGAAGAGACAGAGGGTCAAGGAAAAAGAGAATATATGGCAATAGAAGTCATAGAGGTAGCAAAATGTGAGCAAGAAGCAGACTCACAACACAACACCACATCCCTTCAAGACAAAGAGGTAGTTGCCACCTTAGCTCCTCTGAGTGCAAAGCGAAAAAAGGCAGACCTCTACGTATTTCAGAGCTGACAAGAGTTAAAGAGAGCCAGAAACTCCTCCCACGAGCTCGATTATCATTAAAGAATCACCAAGAGAGGAGGAAAGAATCGAAGAAACAGTTCTAAAGGATTAGCTGCAAAAGGCATAGGCAAAGAATGTAGCACTAAAGGAGAAATTACAACAAAAATAACAACAAGTAGCCACCCTGGCAGACTTATGCATAGAAGCCCTTCAACACAGATTCCCTTTTGACTCATATTCTGTGTACCTCAAGGAGAAATGGCTCCTATTTAAAATAAAAAATCTAGCATCCCATGGATCACAACCTTTCCAAGATTGTAGGCAATTCATTAATTTCTACAAGCAAGCTAACATGGTTGATCAAGAAAAGATGGCAGAGTGTTATGTGCATAACCTTGTGTTGAAAAATCTGGATACTTAGGACCCAATCCTACAATGGAGGATATGCAATTGATGGCTCTAATATCTTGGATGATGAATGAGGACACTAGAGAAAAAGAGATATGGAGGGTCATGGGAAGAAGAAACATTGAACCCTTATATATCATACAAGAGTTGTTCAGCCCAAGAGGAATCATCCTTAACTTTCGCAAGATTGAAAGGGACCCTGAACTAGTTGAAAGTGACCTTCAGACTCAAACACAGGTAATAGGCCACTTTGATGATGTTTCTAGGCAGATAGAAGATAAGTGCATTATGGCCAGCTAGAGGAGATGGAACAGCCTCAAGAACAGGGAGTACCATACTCCAGAAATACTAAGGGGTGCTTTGGAAAGGGCACCATTACACAAGAGGGGCATGCAGGCCAAAAAGATCCAATGGTTGGGACTAAAGCTTAGCCCGCCTTTGCTGCTGGGGATGAATGATGAAAAGGATACAGATGCACAAGATAAAGAATGGGATAATATAGAAAGGAATAATGGTTTTTACCCCCTTGGGGAAACTCCCACACTTCTTCCTCAGGAAATCAGGGGGGTTGTCAAAGCCTTGAAGGAAATGCAGGAGGAGGATTAGTTGCTCAGAGGATGAGAAACCATTCAGTAGGGGGGTGATGATGAGCTCCATCATTATACATATTTGGAGGGGTTAATGGTCACCTTATTGCCTTATTAGATCTCTTTTTCTTGCATTTTTATTATTATTTGGTTTTATGATGCTAGTATAGGTGGTGATTAAGGCTAACATACTCTGAGTGCCTAATATGAGGTTGAGTGCATAAAATCATGAATTATTAAGCATTTTTATAAGGATTTTATCATAAAGACTTGGAGTCAAGTGGACTCAATCACCCCAAATATTCTCTCCATCAATTCGGGTTCTAGAGGCAGCCAAGCAACTCCAAGAGGAGTGCACTCAATCTATTTTTACTTGGAGTCAAGTGGACTCAATCATTCTCTCCAGCAATTCGAGTTCCAAGGGCAGCCAAGAAACTCCAAGAGGAGTGCACTCAGTCTATGTTTACTTGGAGTCAAGTGGAATCAATCACCATTTTCACGGGAGCTGTTGGTAGCTGCCCTGTAGAATAAAAAGAGCAGAGCTAGATCTAGGAAGAGTTAGTCAATTCTAGTTGGAACTTTGTTGCAAGCTATTGAGCTTTTCATTATTTTACTTAGTGATCAAATTCTCAGAGATGTATGAAGTTATTCTATTATGAAATGAGCAGACTGATTTCATTTTACTTATTTAAGTTTCAGAGAGCTAGGCTCGTGGGTTAGGGCCCAATCCATGTGTCTTAGCTTCTCTGTTGTTACTATCTTTTCCTTTCTTCCATAAAGCTAGTTTTCTTTCTGTCATTCAATTAGTTCTGCTTCTCATAGTTTCATCGTTGTTTATTTTTGCTTTGAGTATGTTGTTGTAGTTTATCATTTTCTTGTGAGTAATATAATAGAGGAGAAAAACCAAAAAAACTATGGATCAAGGCTCCTCCTCATCTCTGTCAATAGAGCTCGAGGAGAGCGAACCTTCCCACAGACCCAAAAACTTCTTTCTGTTCACTGTTTTATCATGCATTATTTTCTGTTTTTCTGTGCATGAATCCGTAGGTTTGTTTGCAGGAATAGGCATCAAAATCCCTAGAGAGATTATTAAGTCATTCCACTCCATTTTCTAGTCCCTATCCATCTCTACATTTGCTTCCAAACACCTCTGTTACATTTATAATCCCTTATATTTCACTTATTTCAATTGTCGCACCCTTTTATTCCCAAAAATACTTCAAAACAACTAAGTCCACCTTCTATTCCTTCGTTTTCACATTTCACAGCTATCACAACTATTTTAACGGAAAAACACTTCAAAACCTCATAGGTTGACCTCTGCCCTTTTCTTCCTCGAAACTCCTAATAACATACTTCGCCTTTTCGCAAAATCGCACTTTGCAATATTTTCCTTTTTTTTGTTAAGACTTACCACTCTTATCCACCGATCGCGATATTGCGATCGCGCTCCACCGCCATGTCACTCATCACATTTCTCACTTCACACCATTCTGTTGGTTTTTTTTAATACTTACTGCTCTTTCCGCCGGTTGTGATATCGCATTTCACACGTCGCAGCTTTTCCCCATCGCACTTCGCAGTTCTTACCTCATCGCACTTCGCATTTCGCTCCCACTCCCAAACAACATTTCCACTATCCCTTTAATTTTGCGATATTGCGATTGCGATATCTCATATCGCAACTTTTGCCTCCATCTCACTTTTCAATTCATTCCGCTCCAAAGCCCTTTCTGCGCTATAATAAGGTTTAACCCCACACTTTCCACTTCTAAACCTTGTTTCATGCGTTAAGCCCTCCATTAGCCACTTTAGCACTTTTGTTTCCTCCAAGCTGCAAATCAACACTTTTTCAATTAGAATTAAGTCATGGATAGCTTAGTTGCATGGGTAGAAGCATGGTAGATAGACCATAGGATAAGTAGAGTGCATTTATCCATTTGGCCAAGTTAAGTGTGGTTTAGAATTAGTGTCCTTTCTGCCATTTCTTTTCAGCAATATAGTTTAGTTTCTTTTCAGTCATTTCCTTTTCTGCAAATGAAATTAGTTTCATTCCTATCATTTCTTTTCAGAAATTCAGTTTTCATTTATGTCATTTCCTTCCAGCAAATTACTTTCCAGTTCTTATCATATTTTAAGAAATAGCACCCTTTCGTAAAGTAGAAGAGGATGATATGAACAGATTGCATATGTTGTGTATATAGCACTATCACCTCCAAGTTTGTACAAACCCTAGGTGGTAGCCCCTGGGAGTTGCAGCACTCTTGGTGCAATACCAGGGCTCACTAGGTACCTCCCTTGAGAGGAGCACCCTGATCTCCGCATGCGGCCACCACCATCGTCATTACCGTGACACTTACCTTCGGCCAGGCTAGCTTGCCTACCATGAGGCCTGGTATTAACTACCTTCATCATTCTGTGTGGGGATTTGTGTCCTCTACACACCTCGATCAGGGGCATTTGTTGTTGCTATTACTACCCAATGTGGTAAAAATATTTCACTCATGCTCATTCATAAATAAAATATTTCAATGTCCATGACATGATGTAATAATTTTTTTCCAAGGAAATATCTGAGCATATCAACCCAAAGGGATCACATTCCATTGGTTTATTAGCAGAGCCTAACCCAAAGGTCATCAAGGAGAATTGACCATGTGACCTCCCATTAGCGAGGTGATTTTAGCAACCGGAACTCAACCAATTGAGCTAACTCTCGGGACTATTTCTGAGGAAATATCTAGGCAAATTCACCTGAAGGGATCAGATTTCATCGATTTATTAGTAGAGCCGAAGATCGAGGGTGTCAAGGATAATTGACCCCATGACCTCCCATTAGAGAGGTGCTTTAGTGAAGGGAACTCGACCAATTGAGCTAACCCTCAAGGCTCTATGACGTAATATAATTTCATATAGATAAAGTAATTAGATGTAAAAAAAAGTGTGAGTGATATTTTTAAACTTTATATTTTTCAAAAATATTTCAACGCATAACTAATTTATGTTGATACAAGTATAGATCCATCTTAAGCACAAATCTAACATGCAGTGAGAGGGATCAAATCTCTTCACGTGAAAACCTCTTTTAGAGTGCAAAATTTGAAAAAAAAAATGTATATCTCTCATCCCTTGATAGATCCCAATGAATGTGTGGTGGTTCCCTTTCTATATATCTACAATGTGTAATTCTCCATTGTTTAAATTGTTTGTGGATGCTATATAGAGTGTATAACTTAGACGTGTAATATCCCGATGGGGGTGGAAAATAAAATTGTTAGTGGGATCAGGGGGAGCGTCATCCATACCACTGAATCTCAAGGCAAATAATGGTGGGGCAACGTGGAATGCTAACCTCATGCAAATCAAGTGCATTAAAGTTATATTAAGAATGCCAAAGTAGAGATGGTGGTTGGAGGTCCACTGTTGTGGTTATTGGTAATTATCGATGGTGGTCTAGTGTTTGGAGAAGTGGAAGGGTTGGCCTTATGGAGGCCTACAAGACAGGTTCATCATAAATGGTATATGCTTGTTCTATTGTCTCTTTTTCCTTCGTTCTCAAAGGAAAGGGGCATGATTTGGGATCCAAGACCTAGAAGGTTGGTGTGTTTTGGGAGCTGTAGAGTGAAGACATCATGCTTCCACCAGTGGTGATTCTCTCATCGCAGTCAATTAACCTTTGTGGCAATCTCGATCCCTGGTTCTATTTGGATCTCTTGTTTTGTTTGGGTGTTCTGTAGCTTTTGTGTTTAACTGGAGTCCCTCTAGTGGTTTTATATGTGGTCTATTTTCTATGGCCAGGTGAATTGTCTGTCTTCTGTGATAGGGAAAAAATTATGGGTACAGTCCTGAGTCTTTAGCTTTTCTTACCCAGGACTTCTCCTTCAGTGTCATTTGGTAAATCTGAGAAGGGGGGTCTACATGTTTGACACCGGTAGCTGTGGTGGTTTGGGAGTTAGCAATGTTGGTTTCCCTCCTAAGTTTTGAGTGTTTCTATGGGAGCACAGTCACGAGGCCAATCGAGCATTTCAAATTATGTGTTTATATTTTATTTGTGGCTGGTGGATAGAGGTAACGAACAACGGTTGTATATTTTAGACCTTGGCTTTTTTATTTTTGGGTTCTTGCTTATAGTTTAGATAGATTCACCTTCACTGCTTTCTTGAGCTTTCTGGTTGGGATGTGCTCATTTAGAATTGGGAAATTCTCCAATATTATGGCTATTATTGTCTTGGATACACATCATTTGACTCAATGGAAAATCTATGAGATTCTTAGGCTTTTTAGTTTCCCTAGGGTTCCATCCAATCATGAAATTCCACGCCAATGTGGTCGTTCCCGTCAAGGTACTGGGGAAAGGGTTCAATCCATCTGCCCTTTTCCAAAGATGGTAACTCTAGCGGAATTTTCCCAGGTACCTAGGAACCTAATTCTCCTCATCGACATGAATAACACCACTACTCAGAGAGGTTTGCATGTCATGCCAGACATCATGGCTCATATTCTGAAGTGTTAAAAGAAATGCTCACCATGCACATGCAACATCAAGTGTCTATGGAGAAACTCTTGAAGGCAATGCATGATGACAAAAATGAACTCATTTCCTTCATGAATGACCTTCAATGGAATCAATGGCACACGCAAGATATTTTTCCTCGTGTCCAACACAATCAATGGCGTCTACAGGAAATTCTAAATCATATGGATCGCTGTTTGAGCCATATGGAAAAACATGTGCATTGTGAGTTTCGGCCACCTCCCCCCATGGTTCTCCATCCTAATGGTAATCTAATGTCTTAATCTTACTAGTTTTCTGGTACTGTGTCCCTTTGAGTTTTTGGACAGCCAAATGACAATGGCTCAAAGCTGGCATTTTTAGAAATTTCCTATTGGCAAACAAATATGGTAGGAGTGAGGTTAGTAGTATTTTGTCAATATGTGGATGTAATTTTGCCTTATATATGAAAAGGCCTTGACTTGCAAAAGAAAAACTTTAACTTGTAAGTCAAAAAAATCTTTGTTGGATTTCAAGGATAATTGACCAAAAATTATACCTAAAAAGAGACCAAAATGTAAAATATTGAAACTATTTCAAATGATTTAAGCACAAAAATATTTTTTCCAATTTTTTTATATGATTAAAAAAAAAAAAAACAATATAATATATACACAATTGGCATTAAAATATTTTACATTACATGTGCATTGAAACATTTTATGTGTAGACTACAATTTCCATATTAAAAGGTTTTTTTGTTAATAATATATTTTTAAGTATATGTAAAAATTATTTAATCTTGCATATTAAAATATTTTATTGATGATCCACATTAAATTTTTTATTATTATTATGAATATTTGTAAATGCTATATATTATTTTTATATTAAAAATTGAATAAATTTATATTTTTATTAAGAAGTACTTAATATTTTTTATTTTATTTTTTAACTTTCAATTACTATTTTTTCTTTGGACATTGAATATTCTATTATATACAACTTTAAAATATTTTCTTTATGAAAGTAAATATTTTTATCTTGTATATAATAAAATATTCAATGTCCAAAGAAAAATAATAATTGAAAGTTTCAAAAAATATATATGAAATACTTCCTAATAAGGATAATAATAAGAATAATAAGAAAAAAAGTAATTAAAAGTTTCAAAAATATATATGAAATATCTCCGAATAAAAATAATAAGAGGAAGATGTGTAATTCATTTAATTCTTAATATAAATTTAATATATAATATTAAAAAATATTTGTAATAATAAAAAATTCAATATGGATTATCAATAAGATATTTTTATATGCATAATTAAATAATATTAACATATACTTAAAAATATATTAAAAAAAAAAAAAAAAAAAAAAAAAAACATTTTAATCTGGACAATATAGTCTATAGATAAAATGTCTCAATATACATATTGTGCAAAAAAAATTAATGTCAACTTTGTATATATTATATATTGTTAAAAAAAAAAATTATATACACATCATATAAATCAATTGAAAAAATTAATTCTATGGTTAAAACATTTGAAGTAGTCTCACTATTTTACTTTTTGATCTTTATTTAGGTATATTTTTTTTGTAAATTTTCAAATCCAACATAGATTTTTTGGACTTACAAGTTTAATTATGTAGTTTCAAAAATACAATTTAAATAATAAAAAATTACACATTTTATAAATATAGAGAGAGAGAACCACTACATATTCATTAGGATATATAAAGGGATGAGAGGGATGCAAATTTTTTTCAAAATTGGCACTCTAAAAGAAGTTTTCTCCTGAAGAGATTTGATTCCTCTCTTCACATGCTAGATGCTTGCTTAAGATTGATCTAGATTGGTAATTGTGCTAAGAAGTGTATTTTATAGCCTAATATGAGGGTGATGTGTGATTTAGTCTATGCTGGACATGGACTTCACAAGTGTCCCTCTTAAAATAAAAATAATATATTCTCTAAATAGAAAAGCAATGTGGACTATAATAAAAGAAAAAAGAAAAGTGAATATGCATATTTAGTTAGTTTTAATTAAAAGCATTATAAAACATCAATAATCTCAACCTCATTATAGTCCCTCAATTTGTTGTTGATATTACAACCCAATGTGGTAAAATTATTTCACTCATTCTCAGTCATAAATAAAATATTTTTATATCCACATGATGTAATATAATTTTATACCAACTTTAAAAAGAGATGAAGTAATTAGAGGTTAAAAAAAGTGCCAGTAGGATGTTTAAACCATATACTTTTTTTTTGTAAGTCTAAAAAATTTATTGATCAAATAGAAAAAAGTAGATCATTTGGACTCTTTTCTGGCACAATTTTCCCTATACTAGCGGTATCAAAACAGAGATGAATGGTATAGAGAATAGCAAAGTAAGCGTAGAGGGACAAAAGACACAACTAGAGAAGAGAATTACCCAAATTGGGATTGATCGTCAAGGCGGCTTTTCTTTCCTTTCTTTTTCAAAACCTTGACCCAACCTTCCAAAGGCGGTTTGATTAAAGTGATTTGCAAATTATCATTGCACACTGGAAAAGATTCCTCGTCAGAAGAAGCCGACTCATGATCTCGTTTCAATATAATCGAGAGAAACATTATTATTCAATATCTTTGTGTTTTCCAAAGGAGTATGGTCCACACTAAGAATTGCAGAAGATGTTTGAGGCCTTGTCCCCCAAATGGGTTTAATCATCAACTTCCTCATCATCCTTCTTTGACATTTTTTGTCCATGAAGTCTTGAATAGACACTAATTGGGTGTTATATTAAGACACTCCTTAATGTGAAGTCAATGATTCAATTCCCACCCCAATCGAAATAAAATATTAAACATAATGATATAGTCTCACCCAAATTATATATATAATTTTTAAAATATATTATATTTATGCATATTTTGAAGATATATAAATATGGTAATTTAATTTGAATATAAAAAATAACAATCATTTCTTCCCCATGCTTCAAATAAACTAAAATGACAACAATTGGCGATTCTCGATATAATGGAAACCTATAAAGATTTATGGAGACCCTTTTATCAAAAAGGCAATAAAGATTTATAGGAACCTTTGCTTTATGAAAGAATTTGTTCGCATGCACGCTGGTAGTCAAAGGTAATATTCGCTCACGTGATTAGGACATATATGATGCCTCTACTACGAGTTCACTTGCAAAGAGTTTAACTTCTTTATATTCCTTGTTTTAATGTTCGTCCATTTGCCTTTGTTTTGGTCGTTCATTGCTTCATGCCATGGGAATATAAGAGATTTAACTTTATTAGGGGAATATATGAGATTTGCCTTTCTTTTGGTCGTCCATTGCTCCATGCCATGGGAATATAAGAGATTTAACTTTCTAACGGGTCTATATATATAGACACACACAAAGACGAGATTTAATTTTTTTTTATGTTTTTTAAAATTATTATTTTGAGGTGTGTTTTTTATTTAATTTGTTATGTTTTTTAAAATCATTGTTTTGAAAGATGTGTTTTTTAGTTTAATATAGTAGAGATGTTGTAATATTTCTAACCTATTATGATAGAGATGTATTAACTTGATTTACTCATATTAGAAATGTAATAACATGATTTAGTCACAATAAAATAAAAATAACTTTATATTAAAATAAAAAATAACTTTAAACTAAAAAAAATAATCTAGGTTAATATTATTATTTCTATTAATTTTTTATACTTAAGAAAAAATTAACTTTGTCAAGTTATTAGTGGTTTTCGAGCTCAAAGTTTATGAGGATTCATGGGTTAATAATTAACCCATGATATTAATGTGGAATATAGCTTATTTAAAGAGGGAATTAAACTAGTCTGATCCATCTGAAGTTCAGATCTATGAAGGGCTCAAAAGGATCAAATGCAAAAAAAAAAGAGTGAAAAGAGATTTGATCCCTCTGGATGCTTGGTAGATCTAGACTTAAAATGGATCTAAGTCGGCTTCTATCTTAATGCTTCCACTCTCGAGCACTAGATATTTTTGTGCGTAATGATAACTTTTTTTTCTTTTTTGTCCCTTGTCATAATTACCAAATTTGGAATTCCATTGGATATGAGAAATTTTTTATTAAGTAAAATTTAATATGTGAAAATTTTGAAAATATACATTTTGCAAAGACTATATATTATTATTATTATTTAAAAAAAAAAAAATCCCTTACAAGGATACCCTTGTTTACTCATCTCTAGCATTAACTTTTCTTCTCTGTTTAAAATAATTTAAAAATAGTGAGCAACAAAGTGCATCAATTTTATTAGTATTGCAGAATTGAAAAAACATGTAAGTAAAAAATAAAGGTATTAAGAGATATGTCCAATGTAAAGAGTGAAATATTGGGTATTAAAAGTAAGTTTCAAGTAATCTCCACATACCAAAAATATTATGTCTCAATTATCATTCTTATATAGGATTTAAATTTATTCAATAATAAGTGTATGCAAATTAACCTTTGTGGTAGACCAAAGAAAATGAACCCCTCATCAATGATCTTCACTTTGGGTAAACTCAATCCTAATAATCAGTGTTGTCCAACATGGTAATCATTATCATCTAAAAAAAATTATAAGAATGAGAAAATTGTGTTTTAAAACTTTTGCAATATTTTAATATAAAATTGGTCTTTCCCAACAAATTTTCAATAAAAGACTTACATTTTTTAATAATAAATTTATTGTTTTTTGTAATTACATTTTTTTAATATAAAATTTATATTTTATAATTACATTTTTTTAATATAAATTTTCAATAACTTTTTAATATAAAAATAATTATTTTTAGAGTAGTCTAAAAAAGTAACAGAATGGCCCGAAATCTGGTAGAGATTTTGAAAAAATCCGGCAAAGATTTTATCAGAATCTTGTTTACAATTGTTAAACTTCATTATTTTGGGTGTCCTAAGGGTTTTTGATAGTGCTGAATCCATTTCCACTCTCAAAAATGGATTCCAAACACTGCAACTACCTCATTTTTTGAATTTTACTGAACCAGATTCTGACAAAAACCTGCGTCGAGGTTATTCTGTTGCTTGAGAAGACAACTCCTAGATTTTTTATCAACAGGGTATGACATGAACAAAATAATATCAAAATTTTTCCAAACTCTTTGGATAATACCACTAGATTATTTTTTTTAAATAAAATGCAGTTTTTTTTTAATAATAATGCTCGTTCATAGTATTTTAATGAATTATTGTTTTACCATATATAAAAATAAAAATAAACGGTTTAGTAATTAATACTTTCGTAATATGTAGCCGTTATGAATTCAATTATGATAGAATTAAGGTGTTAAACTAAAGAAACATAACAAAAAGGTGAATCTAGATTCCAAATCTAGATAAATATAACAAAAGGGTGGATTTAGATTCCAAATCTAGATAAATATAAATATGTTATATCTGGTCAACAAAAAGTAAAGTTCATTAAATTAATTTACATTGTTCACCATGTTGTTGCAACTTAATTTTATCTACCATTTTCTTTCACTAACTGGGATCGCGGGAATTAATGGTAAATGGATGGGACTAACTAGTCTTGCTAGTCTTTATAGCTGGGAACATTCGAATACCTCTCTTAGGCTTCTTCGACTCTCCCTTGCTTTCCTTTATTTAACCTTCCTTCCAACTTTTATATTTTCTGCTTCGAACTTAATTTTATCGATCATTGTATACTCAACGTTTTGTTCAAGATTTTAAAATTAAATTAGTGAATAGATAGTTTGGATTGCCGAAACTAAAAATAAAATATTTCCAAAAAAATGAGCGGAAGAGGAAGATTGAGGTAAAGGTATGTGCAAAATGTGAAAGAGACAATTTTTTAATGAGATGTGAGCAAAGTGTTTTTCTAATTTGGCTATCATTTCTTCCATCAAAGGTGTTATCACCTCCCTATACATATAGGGAAATAAATAAATAAAAATCAAATAGAGGAGTTAGAATTCCTAAAATCTAAAATCTACAGTGTTAAATAAAAGAAAGAGCACATTTTCTAACATAATTCTATTGTATCACTAGGTTTAAGTTTTGTATTATTAAGTTTCAAGTTGTATAAGTTCCACATATGTCACATTTTTCAAGTAAAACAATCTTTTAATCAACTATAAGTTTTAAATTTTATATAGTAATATAATGTATAAGTAAATTCTAAATAAATAAATAAAAATAAAATAATAATAATTACATATTATATAAAGATTTATATTGGATATTTAAATAGAAAAATCTAAATAATTATTTAGAGTTATACTTTTAATTTTTATTATCAATAAATTTCATTGTTCACAATACAATATATATAATTTTATAGTGTCTAAAATCTCAAATCCATAACTAGAATTAAATTACAATCATAATTTCTTAACCACAATTATAAAACCACGAAATAAACCATCAAGCTCCACCAAATAATAGAACCATGGAATAAACCATCAAGCTCCACCAAATAATAGAAGCAAAAAACCCTATATTGAAGATTATAAAAAACATACTAAAATTCTTGTTATGCCCAATATATATCATTAAATAAATAAATAACTAAAATAAAAATAAAAATATAGTATATACCAACACTAATATTATAACATTGATACGTGTTTTAATTACCTAACTAGCCATAAATATGTAAAGATATTTGATAATTTATACTCGTTAAACTTAACTAGCCACCTCACATCTTTGTTACTACCAATTAAAATATTTGAATCAAGATTGACCTCGACCTTCAACACTAAAATTATAACACTCTTAACACATTCAACACTAAAATTATAACACTTTTAGCACATTTATTTTAGTCACATAAATGTGTATGCATACGTGAAGATAGTTGGTAATTACGTCGTAAGGTGTTTTTATTTGAAAATAACTCTCCTAGTTGTTGCTATGTTCATGTCTGAGCCATTGGATCAACTATTAGATGATTAAAATGTTTTAGGTCATTAAATTCACAAGTAAATAGTTTTATATATGTTTTTTATAATGTTAGTTTTTTTCCTTTTTAGTAAGTTAGTTTGAATTTAAATTTTGGTGAGACTGTGTGAAATTACACAAAAGTAAATTAAATAAAAAGTTTGACATAATGTAATGAACATTTTAACTAGGTCAAAATACAATAAGATATAAAAATATAAAAATATTAATAAACTATAAAAACAGTAGTGGTATTGACCCATGGTATTCATGCGGAATGTAGTTTATTTAAAAGGGGAAATTAAGATGACCTAGATCAATCTTAACCATGGATCTACCAAGATCCAAGAGGGATCAAATGTCTTGATATGCAAACCTTTTTTTAGAGTGAAAAGAAAATTGACCCCTCTCATAAATAATATAGATCTAAACTAATTATTTAATAAATTTATTTTTAATTCTTTATAACCATTATCTTTTAAAATTTTACTTAATAAAATATATCTAAATTTTCATACATCTAAATATACATAGTTTTCTTGTTCTATATTATTTTTATTACAACTATTTTATTATTCCAAAAATACATCTTTTTTTTATATATATATTATTTATGTTACAACTTTTTTATTATTCATGAGTAGTATTTTTTAATATATAAAAAATTAAATTAATAATGAAATTTTTTAAAATATGTGATCTTTTTTAAATATCCAAATTATTTCACAAGACATCATTTATCTTGAACAATAATGATGAATGTTCATAATTCTCATTTCTTAAATAACACTAAATTTACCTTTAATTACTTAATTGTAATAGTTTGTAACTACATACATACTCTTTAATTACCTAATTGTAGCTAAAAAAATCTTACATGTTTTTTATTTTATAATCATAAGTGATGAAATCCATCCTTGTTGCATATAGAAGCTAAATAGCTCTTATAAGGAAAGTGTGATAGTGTGTTATAATTTTCTCTACGAATGTGTTGGAGTTGTTTTCTCAATAAACTTGTTTGTACTGCTCTTAAGTGGTGAATGCAATTGGCATATGTAGATGAACTTGGAGTAAACTCTATTTATGTTAATAAAAATTAAATTTATTTACATCTATGCTAGATAGATTGTACTTGAATGTATTTAAAAAATCTTATTTGAGTTACATTCTCATTTCATGCTTATTTCAGAGGATTATTAATCACCAAAAAAATTTCACAGCCAATTTTCTATTTCAATATCTATAATAAAATTGTTAAAGAAAAATTTGTCTTTCATTCCTTCAGGATGGCTCCTTCTCTGCAACATCTTATTTCTTCTTACCTACTCTTTCCTATGTTATTGCTTTACTGCGTTTCTTTTACAACATATGGTACAATTGCTAGTTTATATTTATTAAACTTGGCTACCTTACATTCTTCTTACATTCTTCCCTTGTTACGTTAAAATATTTCAATCGAAATTGACATCAATAACGAAAATCAATCGAATAATGCAAAACCAGATTTACTATACTTGAAACTTTAACCATCACATTGACCTTGAACCCCAGGGGACTCGAGTTACAAGTAAGCCAAGCCATAATGATGGGATTAAATTTAAGCTAAAATTAAATGTTTACAAAACTAAGAGCTTCTAATTATTTCTCGTCAAGTTTACGACAGGGGGCACGACATCCCTTAAAAGTGAATTCCATAAAGACCATGCCACAACAATTTATATGTTAAAATTTATGAAATATGCAAAATTGTTGTGGTGGTTGTGGATGAAATTAAAGAACGTATGAGTGCTTTGTTGTTGGTTTGTCAACATATATTGTCTATAGAGTGGCCATATGGACATAACATCGAACAACGCCCTTACAAATTTATTTATGCTTATTTATATACAATTTGATATTTTATTTGCCATTAGCCTTGGTATATATACATATATGTATATAGAGTGGCCATATGGACATAACATCGAACAACGCCCTTACAAATTTATTTATGCTTATTTATATACAATTTGATATTTTATTTGCCATTAGCCTTGGTATATATACATATATGTACATAGTTGTATATATAATTATAAATGCATAAATAATTATGCCGAAGGTGGTTTTTTTTATGGCTTTTGATGTGCAAACACTGTTTACTACAGTCAATCAATGAACTTCAATTTTGTCCAACTTCAGCTTATTAAATTATGACAAATGGATAGTGATTTAACGACAATTACTTGTTACGCCGGAGGCGTTTTCTTTGCGGGCTTGGGGTGAGCAAACACTGTTCACCCCAGCCAATGAGAAACAGTTTTCCATCGCGCATGCAGCTAGTTAAATCTTTACATGTGGCAGCTCCTGAACCAATAAAATTGCTCGATCTGGCGACCAGGTGTTGATTTCAAATTTCAAACTCTCAAATTTAGATTTGCAGAGTGAAATCTACACGGCAGTAGAGTTTGATTTTGCGGCAGATTGAAATTTATTACATTTGAAAATCTTCAATCACTGAAATTGACAGGACCTCTGCTCCGCTCCCTGGAATTGTTTGTGCCGCTCCTTGGAATTGTTTGTATATTGTTTGTGTCTGAAATTGACAGGACCTCCGCTCCGCTCCCTGGAATTGTTTGTGCCGCTCCCTGGAATTGTTTGTGTATTGTTTGTGTCTTTTCATAAGATCCGATATTATTTCCTGGAATCATCGTTTATCAACTCCAGGCACAGATCGATTTAATGCAACCATTTAATGTGCATTGAAGACTACGATATTGCCGACTTACAGCTTGCAGAATATTGCCGACTTGCAGCTTGCATTGAAGACTAGAATATTTCCGACTTGCAGCTTGCATTGAAGACTAGAATATTGTCGAATTGCAGCTTGCAGAATATTGCCGACTTGTAGCGTGCAGCCGACTTTGATGTGCTACTTAAATAGACTTCCATCTGACTAAACATAGTGCCGACTTCCGACTTCCAGCTCCAGCCTGAAGAAGGACTTGTCCGACTTCCAGCGCCAGCTTGAAGAAGAACTTGCAGTTGTAGCCGAGTTCCACATTGAAGAACTTCGCTTCGCATTTACAAATTGCTGGTAAGCTTCTGTTACCTACAATTAGGAAGAATAGCATGCCCTTAAATTCTGCTGGAACAACTAGAATTTTCTTTTCTGTTAGAAGTAAACAAAAAAATGTTGTTCTTCTGTTAGAAGTAAACAAAAAGGTTATAGTTAGGCCTGTAACTATAAGGAAAACTAAGGTGTAAATTCAAATTACAGTTTGTGTATGTTATTACAAATTGGATATATGTATCAGTTATCGACAATTTAATAATCGAACAGAAATGTAGACAGGAAGTATAAAAATATATGATGTGCTGGAAAGAAAAGTGCCCTGCTATTATAGGATAAAAATCGAAATCAATCCTTGATAATAGATAAACATTATTTTGGAATGACGTATTTTAAATCATAAGCAGAACTGAAAATTTCATAATCGAAAGCTAAACCCAGAGAGAATATAACTTCATAGATTTTTTGGGTTTTGTGAATCTTGGTAAGCAGATTATCGGATTATCAGTGGCGACTGTAATTCATGTAAAAAAACTATAACAGGGATTTGAAAGAATAAGTGGAGTAATGACATGCAAAATGAATAAAAATAAAAACCCAAAACTTTATATGAATCTTTTATACCAATGAGTAACATCCTTTTTAAACAGAACTGAATCGTTGAAAATCGAGTACATTCACAAATAAAATGAGTATAAAGACATCAGGGTATACTCTGAACTGATACACTCACACAAGCCATTGGATGTACATGGAAGAAGAGGAAACAACATAGGGGTTTCCTTCAAATTTAACACCTGCACATGAAATTAAATAAACTTAAATCTATTCTAAATAGTGCCAAAAAGTATTCATCGTAAAATCTTATAACGTCAAGATATGACAATCGAATGGTACGAGCGATAGTTACCTGGAGTATCGTAGATAGCCTTTCTCCTATGATTCAAATTTTCTGCCAAAACTAAGAAGGTTTGTGGTTGGAAATTTTAACTTATACTTTCAAATTTGAAGACACTCCATTGATTCACTATTACCCAAAACAATTAAAGAAAAGAACGGTTTCCAGTAAAATTGTCCAAGAAGCATCACCTACGTTTTCGCTTAACCCTCAATATCTGAGATGTTGACTTCTGTACAAAAGTTGTTGTGTCTCACAGCTCCCCTCTGCGTTTTTCCCTTTGTACGCCGCACATTCTCTGCCCTTTGTTGTTTCTTGTTGTTTACTGCATTGCCATGCCGTGCTTTGTTGTGTGAAAAATGTGGAAACGAAAAATACAGGCAAACCTGGGAATGTGTTAAGCTACAATCCCACCGCCTCTGGTTGTGTGTAATGTGAAAGCCTCTGGCTCCATCTCAGAGCAGGTTCTCCAACTTTAGCCCTCATTTGGTTATGTGGAGCCAGGAACTGGGCAACCATATTCCGTTCACTGGAGCTCATCATCTTCAACTGAAGCTGCAAGGAGAAAGTAATCTCGAGTATACTCAAGGACCATTACAGTTTGAAAAGAAGCGAAATGGTGTCGAAGAGTTCATTGTTCACGTGTTTAGTGTTTGCTTAAGAGATCCATAGGCACGTGGGCCTCATGCAAAGCACAACCATGCATGAAGTCCACCGTTAAGTCAGTCTGTGCATTATATGATAAGAAACAAATGTAATTACACGCGATGAAATCGAACTTATTAAAATCTATTTATAGTTTCCAGGGATTTGATTAAGCCAACCGATCACTTGATGCCATATACTATACATGGGATGCATATAACTGTAGGGTCGCCTTCATTAGCGCAGTTTGAATAAAACTAATATTATAATGATAATAATAGGAGATTAATGAAATAATTATTACTTGATTTACTACAATATTTTCTCCACCATATAAAGCCATTATTTTCGATGTTGATTTCAGATCCCCTAGGGGCATTGTCCAATTCGTGGATCTACTCAAATTATTTGATGTTGCTATTAAAACGAAGAGAAAACAATTTTAAGGTGGAACTACTTTGTGGCCCATGTTTTTCTTAAATAAATTATATTTGCCCATCTGTACAAACTTAAAGAAACACTTTTAGAACATTATGAGGTACTGCCAGTCACACTTCAACTTATTCTGTTAATTTGGCATTTTGAACGCCTAACCATCATGACGAAAACCATGGGCCATACTAGAAACAACCAACGAGCAGTATTATAAAAACTGGGTAGAAAGATAATACTAATTACACCCAACACCTGAGAGCCATTTCCATTACAGGGGTGTCGTTGCTAACGACCCTCTTATGTGGAAGTCCATACACAATCGAGAAGAGATTTCATGCTATTGCTGGTGTGAGGCTTATCCCAGTGTTTTAAAAAAAAATTGCGAAAAGTCATGCGGTCAAAATATTTTTTCCGTGGGCAATTTTATCGCCAATAAGAATTTGCGATTTTATTAAGTTATGTTTCATTTTGATGTGTTGGATTGTTTGCCATGGAATCGTTTTATGTACTTTCCCTCTTATGAGGAAAATGCTTCACCATTTTCCGTGCTTACGGGAAAAAGGCTTTACGTTTCTATAAGTGTAGTTAAAGGAGGCGTATTTATTACTATGCAAAAATCAGATGTTTATGTGTATTTTTCTTAAATCTAAGAAAACGACAATAAGCCATACCCAAGGCCATATACAACCCTAAACCCATACTTTTTTAAGACAAGATTATCTCTGAAATTGTGTATATAATTAGAAGTGGCTTGAACTGGTGACGTTCTCAGCAATGCTATATTTTATATTTCAGTTTGTTTGGAGTGTCACGTTTGGGCTGAGTTGACTTTAATTTGACTGTAGCTTTCAAAATTATTTTGGAATGTGATGAAAGCAATAAAGGGCAGATTTTAAAAATATTTTAAAATTGTGCTTAAAAATATTTTGTAATTTAATTAACAGCAATAAAGTTTCAAAATATTTTTATATTATCCGGATAAAGATGACAGATTATCTTGATTTCATTGTCAGTGCGTCCCTGCAAATGTGCCACGATCAGAGACCACCTGATTAACGTTGGTGTGCACATTAACACAGTGAGCAGGAGAGCTAGGAATGAAATGAGATGAGATGAATATTTAAAAGCATCATTATATGGAGGGACTATATTAGAGGAAAATAATTCAATCGTTTAATTTCATTGAACTACATTTCCCAGAATCTATAATTGACGTAAGGTCGTCAAAATGACATAAATTCAATTAATATAGAAAATTAAAAATCCAAGTGAATGGATTGGGAAAAGCAGAAACCTGTTGCCAAGGATGGATTGTAAACGTATGATCTGTCGCTCTGAAGGGAACGTCAGAGGTCATAGCAGAGATTTGAATAAATTCTACTTTTACTAAATCATTAATTATTATTTCAAAATATATATGTTAACCTTTTACACATTTGTCTAACTTGAAAATGTTAACCTTTTTCAACTTTGCATTTGTCCAACTTCAAATTGTTCCTATTTTGAAGATCTTTTCTTCCATACTCTTGAAATGGGAGAAAATCTTAAACACAAATCAAGATAACTGGTTTAGAAAATTAAAAATTATATTATTAACAATGGAGACATATTGAAAATTTATCTAAAATCAACATGATTAGTTTATAAAACTAAATTATTAACAATGGAAATATATTTACAATTCCTCTTGATAAATATTATTTGAAAGTAATGTTGATGTTGTACAAATTTAATTAAGCTAATTAGTTTCAATACATCTTAGAAAATTTAGACGCCATAATCTATGATTTATTATCTTCAACTATATCATTTAACTATTTAGTTAAATTTCAATTAAGAAACACAAATATTAATTTCCAACCACCAACCACTAATTTTGAACATGAATTTTGCATTATTTGTATTTTAGACAACTTTTCTTCTTTTCTAGAAATGAAATTTGTAATCATTAATACATGAAAGGTATCAAATTCAAGGCATAATGGATGTATGGTTTAAGGTGAGCACCTAAAAAGTTTAATAAAAAGTTTATATGAATGTTGTAAATTCTTTTTTATTTCCTTCAACTCTCTTAAATTGCAAACTTAGAAGTTTTCATTCCTTTATGTACACATCCTCTTCTTCAGTTTCTTTACCTTCATATTTATGTTCGCTAGCAGCACCTTGTTTTACGAAGCCAGCTGCATCGCCATGGAAACATCCTTGACCTGCAATGGGCTCTCGTCACTCCTTGCTGGTGGTATCAACCTACAACCAACCGTACAAATCATTGCAGTTGAATAGATACCTTCTGCTCGAGCTACAACACCTCGCTACCGCGTATTGTTGTCTGATGGTACTCACAAGCACGTCATTCTACTTCCTTCTTCACATATAGAATTTGCACAAAATGAGGAGTTGCGAATAGGCTCGATAATTCACCTCAAAAAAAGCTCGTGCACATATGCACATCATTCCATGTAAGCTACGCACATTCCACCTCCCCGCTTCCTCCCCTTTAATGATTCTCCTCTTACGTCCCTTCTTTATCTCAATTCTCCTTCCTAACATTTTACTTCCCCTCTTTGCTAATAAATATCTCATTCTTGCAAGTCACTTTATCTCATTGATCTTGACATACTGCGGTGTGATGCACCATTGGTTGGTGACCCAGCCCCTATTATTCTCTCCACTGAACAGATGAACCAATCCACCTCGACGTCCTCTTCTTCGTCTCCCTTTTCACCACCACCCTCCCTTGACATTCACTCCTTGTCCTCCCAAAACTCCACCCTATCATCTACAATTGTTCTCCCTTTTAAAGCACTCTCCCCTACCTGGAAATCTTGTTCCATCCAAGGCAGAGTCCTTTCAAGGACACCCCTTCGTGAATTTAGCAATGCACGGGGCACTGGAAAATCACTGGGCTTTGACCTTGTTGATCGCGACAGCGATCAAATCCATGTCTCTGCCTTTAATGAGTTGGCAGAATCCCTACATGCTCTCATCAAAATTGGCCACATTTACAATGTTGCAAATGGGACCATAAAGATCCCCAACCCTTCATATAACCATCTGAAACGGCCATTCGAAATCCTTCTCTTCTCTTCATCAACAGTGTCACAGGTCTTCGTTGATGACCTTACAATTCCTTCCCATACCTATCAATTTGTGCCTATAATTTCCCTCAAACATTCACCTCCTAATTCAATTGCTGATCTCATAGGTATTGTCGCCTCCCTGTCTCCTGCATCTATCATTCGCAAACGTGATGGCTCTGAAACTCCCAAGAAAACTATAACTCTTCGTGATATGTCCGGGACCAGCATTGATGTCACTTTGTGGGGCAAACACTGCCATGCTGAAGGGCGTGCACTCTCCGAAATGCGCATGGCTCGTGAAATTTTTGTGCTTGCAATTAAAGGGGAAAGGATTGTCGATTTCAATGGCCAAACTATCAGCACAATCCCAACGACTTCGCTACTTATAAATCCAGATGTCCCTGAAGCACAACAACTGAAAGAATGGTATGACAGAGAAGGAAATAAAGCACCCTCGTCGTCGCTCAACCGCAAATACAAAAGTATAAGCAAGAGGCCTTTGAGTTCAAAAACAGTTGCTGACATTTTGTCAATGCAACCTAGCGAAAATATCCCGTGGATTTCGCTTCGTGCTACTGCAACCTCTATTAACATGGATGATTTCTACTTCCTCGCATGTCCCCTTCTCATTGATGGGATCCAATGCATGAGAAAGGCTTTACGACAAGATGACAACACCTACCGACGCTCGAAATGTGAAGGCTCGTTTAATGAGTGCGACTATCGCTACATTCTTCGACTCCAATTGCAATACCACACTGGCCACCTCGACAATGTTGTTGCTTTTGACGAAGCCGCAACTGCCCTTCTTGGCGTCTTCGCAAAGGACCTTTGCCTCCTCTCAACCGATCCTGAAAGTGTTCCTGACATATACAACAAAATCAAAGGACGCCATTTCCTCTTCACACTATCTTTAAAGAGGGATAGATCAACGGTGTTGAACGCCTACGCCCAACTCTTATGCACGCAGAAGAAATTGCGTACGATGAGGCATCAACTACTCTCCTAGAGGCCCTGCAATCATGTCCTCCCCTCGCCAACCCATTCTAACACAAACTCTAACCGCTTTTTTCTTGCTCTCACTCATCTCTCCCCCACCTCTCATTCAATACATACTTTCCCCATAATAGCTTCCTGCTAAGATGCCCACCCTCCGCCACACATTTTCAATTCCTTCCCATCGTTCCCCTTTCAGTCTTCTTAAACCTTGATTGCCCCTCCTCATCCATTTTTCAGACATGTTTTGTAATCGTAACTATATATTTCCATTGCCGTTCTACTTTCTACTACTTCTCCTAAACGCTTCATTGCCCACTCCTTCCTTCATGACGTTCTGTATATATGTCATTCCACTATGCTTTAATGCATCTTTCTAATATATGAACATTTAGTCACATAGTTTCACCTTTCCTCCTTCATTGTTTGATCTTCTTTACAACACACACATTTTCTAAATGTACATATGAATATGCTATGCTTACTATAAAAAATAATACATAAATTACTTCTTCTCTTTTTGTAAAATACAAAATATGTCTTCACTTTACTCTAGCCAATACATGCAACATGTGGTTGATTTCAAAATAAATGCTTTTTCAATTTGAAATATCCAACACACATTTCTAAGCAACCCATACTAAATAAATTTTCGCTTTAAAAATCAGTCGCAATATACTTCATGCATTTGACATACCTTTCCTTACTTGCAACAGCTATGCCAACCCCACCAGAAAACAATGTGGAAAGGGAACAGCAACAACGCTACTACGCACTTAATAAAGACATCATCAATGCACGACGTCGCCGCCTCTATTCAAATCGTCCACCAAACCTTCGCTCTCAAACCAACAATACTCTCATTCCTTCACAAAATTCCGTCCTCCCCATACATCCCACCCAAACTTTCCAACTTCCCCTTCCATCTCCACTTCCTAACGGACCCTTTCCAAATGCTTCAACTCCTTCAAATATTGCCTACCCTTTACATATGCCACCCCATGTTCCTCCCTTTCCACCTGCCCAACAATTTCTCCCCATCCTTCTGCAACATGCACATTTTCGGTTTCGTCAAAGGATCGATGCACTCTGTCCCATCCAAGATTGCTCAATCTATCATGAAGCTTACCCATCCATGAAAACAAAAAAAAGTCATGGAATAATTTGTTGTACCCATTGTGCTGCCGAACGATCAACGCATCGTTTCTCCTCTACAAATAACATGGACCCAAGTATCCAACCACATGTCCTATCCTACTTAACTCAAGTTGAAGAGATACTCATTGCTCGTGTCAATCACGTTCTTCAAGTCACCCATGCACGTGGTGGCCAATTGAAATATTCCGGTCATACTATTAGCTTTCCACAAGATATCACAAATATTGTCACCTCTCTTCCTCGCATGTTGTCAGAACTAGACATCCTTGTTGTAAACAAAACTAGCTATGATGAAAAAAACTATGAATTTTTTGTTAGTCAAACACATGTCCATGCAGCTTTTCAATTCAAACTACAAAACGACCCATACTACAAAGATGTCCATATTAACCAACTTTCCCTCTCTGCTTTGCCTATTCCACCTACCAACATTTCCAACATGCTACACCATATCAACACAACTTCCATCGCACTCCATGAAGCCATTCCAGAAATTCCTAATTCCGAACTTCCCCACTCATGCCCGTCTGACCTCCGCCCATCCTCCTTTGTTTCAACTCTACCAAACTATCATTCTGAACTTGATGAAATACTCGCCTACATAGATTCGTCCAATTCAACAACCACCCATTCACTCCAATGGGCGACCATTGGCCTCTCCCCAATCAATGAATACAACACAGAGGGCCTACTCTCCATGGCCTTCCCCACCCTCTTCCCCACAGGATCTCCCATAATTAACCAACCAAGAATTACAAAAGTGGATATGCAAGAATACGCTCTGCATCTAATACGCTACAATGACAATCGTTTTGCACAGCATCCTCGCTTCCAATATTACTTGTACAACCTTATCATGCGCCATTGCAACCAAGCAACTGCCTCTGTCTTCATTAAAAGGGACCTTTCAAACACCCTTCCAGCAACAGTCGCTGACCTTCGCCACCAGCTCCAGCAAATGCCCCCTTCCACCATTCCAGACCAAATTATGCGTTTCGGGTCATCCTTGCATGGAAGCCGTTATTTCTGGACCAGGGCTAGAGGAGAACTAACAGACATGATCACTCAAATTGGTACCCTACCATATTCTTCACACTAACTGCAGCTGATACAAAATGGCCTGACTTGCATGATTTGATGCCTTCCAACCCTCCATCCAATTCAAATGAGCACACTCGATGGAGAATCCAAAACATTGTTAGAAACCCACATCGTGCATCTCAATATATCCATTGCAGATTCACAATATTCCTGGAAGAGGTGCTACTTAAAGGATTCCTTGTAAAGGATTACTGGTGCAGGTATGCATACTATTCCTTCCTTCTCTTATCTTTCATTCCTTTCACTTCCACACCTCCAATCTTACTATCTGTCCCCTTCCATTATAAGGTATGAATGGCAACATCGCGGCTCCGCACATATCCATGGGTTTCTGTGGCTTCCAAATGCACCTGCTATGGACAATCTCGATTGGACCAATGCCACAGATGTCCGCGCGGCTACAAAATATTTTGATAAGTACTACACTGCTTGGAATCCTCGTCCGGTTCACAGTCGAGCTCCTGGAATAAATCATTCATCTCTACAAGATCCATGCCTCCTTAGCACGCATGAAATATTTGCAGGAAATCAGTTAGAAGACTATGAAAAAGTCCTCAATTCTGTTCAAAGGCACACATATTGCCACTCTTCTACATGTTTATGCAAAATAAATAACACATCAACTTGCCGCTATGGAGCCCCATGGGAGGTTCGCAACACGTCATCTCTTCACATTGATGGTTCTATAAAAAAGGTGTACTCCCCTGCTAGAAATGATGACAAACTCGACGTGCACAATGCTCAGCTACTTGCAATATGGAGGGCCAACATTGATTTTCAACCAGTTCTCTCACGCCATGCTGTGTTGAACTACATTTCGAAGTATGCAGCAAAATCAGAGGCAAAGTCTGAAAGCTACTACCAAATGCTCTCACACCTCTCACAATGCTCCCCCCCAGATGCTCCTACTATCACTATCGTCCGCAAAGTCCTCACCGAAATTGTTGCTGATCGAGACATTGGTGCACAAGAAACATGCCACATGCTACAAAAACTCCCACTAACAAATTGTAGTCGTTCTTTTGTCCCCCTCAATGTAAAAAAAAAAGTATTCAAACGTGTATCGCATGAATTAGATGGTCATCCTCCATCAACACCTTTCATTACCTCCTACATGCAAAGACCACCTGCACTTGAAAGTTTGTCTCTTATTGAAGTTGCACGCTCATGGTCCTTCTCCACCCATTGAAAAACATCACCATGGAAACAAATATTCCCTCCCATGGTTGTCCGCGTTCTTCCTTGTTACACCTCCATTCCATTGAAAGAATCACCATCCTATGTAGACTTCTGCTGCAGCGAACTCCTTCTATACTTCCCTTTCCGTAGCCTCCCTAATGATATTGGCATATCCGATGCAGGAATTGTTGCACACTGGGAAGAAATTAGACACACATATCAACCTTGGCATGTTTATCGCAAACCATCCACCCCAGACCTTTCCGACTCTATATGTTCATCCCCAAACAACCCTCCCCATGACCCCACACTTGACATGCATGAATGGCAGTTTCTCTCTCAACTCCACCCAGGTAACAACCTCCTCCTCGATGAGCTTGAAATGCTTGGCCATCGTGAGTTTGACACAAACCATAATTGGGGCCACTCTACAATCCCTCCACACTTACAAGAAACAGCGATCCGCTTCATCGACTCCACCCATTCCTCCACAAGATCCCACCAACTCCTAACTCCATGTGCACATTCCCTTTCCTCCTTGTCCCCAAGCCAAACCATTGCATTCAATATCATCTTCTCGCACTTCCACAACAACATTGCCAAAAAAACACTAAAAATGATAATCCAAGGCACTGCTGGTACCGGCAAGTCATTCCTAATTGAGTTCTTAAAAAATGCATTCCTTGAAAGCTCCACCATGCAAAAATGCCCCCTGCTACTACTTGCTCCTACCGGTGTTGCAGCATTCCACATTAATGCTTTGACGATCCACTCTGCTCTTCGCATCCCTATATCCTCTATGGAGCCTTTAGAGGCTCAATCCCTCCTAAACCTTCAAGAACAAATTCAACATATTAATTACATTCTAATTGACGAAATGAGCTTCATTGGTCCTAAATTGCTTTCTCAAATTGATGATCGCTTGCGCGACGCATTCCCATCAAATAGAAACAGCCCATTTGGTGGACGTTCTATAATCCTTGTGGGTGACCTTGGCCAACTACCACCTGTAAAAGACACGCCAATGTATGTATGCAATTCTCGTGGCACTGCACTTTGGCAAAGCTTCAATACTGTGGTTACGCTTGCAACAGTTTTTCGGCAACAAGGAACAAGTCCTGCACAAATTTCCTTCCGCGAAATCCTCTCCAACCTTCGCAATGCAACACCCACTATTACTGATTGGAATCTTCTTATGACACGTTCAAAAAAAAATCTTCCTAAAGCCGAAGTCCAATCATTCTCCACTTCAATGCATCTTTATTCAACAAATGACGTTGTTGACCTACACAATAAATCAATGTTAAAATTATTAAATCATCCAGTTGCACATTGTTATGCTGCCAAAAAGAGGCAACTCGTAACTACTCAACCAAAAAATGATCAATTATCAAAGAAAATACTCCTCTGCATTGACCAACGTGTTATTCTCAGAAGCAATCTGTGGGTTGGTGCTGGTCTTATTAACGGTTCGCTCGGCACCGTTCGTGCAATCGTATATTCACCAGGTTGTACACCACTAGAACTACCATCCTTTATTGTAGTTTCCTTCCCTCACTACAATGGTCCACCATGGGATCCTTCGAATCCTACATTTGTGCCAATCCCCCCCATCACAAGGGGTTCGCGCACACAAATGCCTCTCGGGATGGCATGGGGCTTAACAATCCATAAATCGCAAGGCATGACACTAGATAAGGCAACAATCAACATCGGCAACATTGACTGGAAAGGGCTCACTTTCACAGCTATTTAAAGAATTCGCTCACTGAATGATCTCTGCATCTCCCCTGCCTTCTCCTACTCACGCTATTCATGTATGCAGGACAACCCTTACGTCATGCGCAGGAAACAAGAAGAGGCACACCTTGCATCCAAATCTATTATTCACACTCCTTGAAAAACTCCTATTATTGGTACCTTCTGTTCGCTTGCATTCCACTTTTACTTCTTTCTTCTTGTTCCTCATAAAAAGACCTTGCAAATTTCCTGCTTCATTTACATTTTCACTTTCCAATATCATTTCAACTCATATTTGTTCCTACTATTTGTTTCTTATTATGCTTTTCATTATTAGTGTCAAATTTTTACATGTTCACTTATATGCTTTTCCTTCCCTTGCAGCAACTATGGATCGCAGCTACCTTTCTCAACTCAACAAGTTCTATGAAGAAATCCCTCAACAGGAGAATGCACTCCTCATTCTACAGCAACGCTTCTTAGTTCCACCTACTCTACCACTATACCGTTTGCGCCCAACATTGCAACTACTCCATAAGATCAAAATATCCATTCGTCGCCTCATTCATGTGCATGAAAGAGATGCACACAGGCAACTTCGAGCATACTATCTTAGTCTCGTCCCGAGTTTGGACGTCAATTGGTGCTGTCGTTGTCGGGCAACCCCTTGTATTTACGACTAGATTGCAACCAAACACCTTTCATGCATGATCAGTCTACTATGTTAACACTTGTTCCTCCTTTCTGTTCCAAAGCAATTTTCTTCTATATTTAACAATATCACTCTTACTGTTTTTGCTTGTACCATGATGTAAAACTGCCTACTACTGCGAGTTTTAATAACATGTAAAACCTTTTTACCATTACATTACTTCAAATCAAGTCAATGATGCCTTTGCAATAATCTATACGATGCACAAGAATACCCCCTCAAAAATCGTTCTTTTCTATATTTAACAATATCACTCTTACACATTTTGCTTCTACCATGATGTTAAACTGCCTACTACTACGACTTTCAAAAACATGTACAACCTCTTTACCATTACATTACTTCTATACAAGTCAATGATGCCCTCGCAAAAAAAATTATACAATGGACAAGAAATCTATGGTCTACTATATTGTATACTATCTATTTTCATCATATCAATTATGCCTACATAATTAAATCTCAAAAATTACTTCCTTTATATGCTCTCATTTTATACGATTATAAATCGATTCACAACCAAACCTATTCTTCATTTTCAATTAGTTTGCTTCTAATTTAAATTACATTCGTGCAAATATCAGTAAATTACTTCTACTATTATTAACACATAATGATTTAACATAATAACCACAAAGTCATAAAATGTAGCTCATCGAGATGAAATTACCTACCTTCTTTCCACCTTCAACTTGAGCAAACAACATATTTTATTTTCATAGTTTTAAATCTAAATATTCATGTAATCAATCAATGGCAGATTTTACCCCTCATAAATTCACATTCATCATGTTCCCTAACATGTACCACAAAATGATTCAGGTCTCCTCCTTCCGGCGTTCCCTTGCACCCCCGGTGCAATTGCTAGTGTTAACATTATATGATGCTTAATTGTGATGCCAGACACACCTGGGATCCGTCACCTGCGCATTGGTTCCCTCACCACAGGGGTGAGAATGGGAATGGTACAAAGAGCCCATGGGAGATGTGTAAGGCGTCATAATGAAGGCTAATCCATGTTCACCCGCGTCAAATGGAGGATGCACAGTGGAGAAAACAAAGGTAATGCTGAAGGGGGAAACTATAACGTTGCTTTTCTTTTGCACAAGAATTTGATACAACGCATGACCGAGCATGAATTCTGATTGGTTTGTGACTGTGAGCAGAAATTTGGAGCTGATGATTGAATCCCCCGCTTCCAAGATCAAGTGAGTCCCATTGAATCCGTTGAAGACGAAAGTAGTAGGTCGGTGAGCCTTTTAGTCGGCCTGTGCAACAAAAAGTGGTATGACGATGTAGCTAAAGGTTATAAGGAGGTTGCGCAATGGAAGCATCATCAACTGATCTAAGCTAAAATCTTCCCAAGAAAAAAATACATGGATTTTATGATCTTATCTTATATCTGTCGATTCTTTCACTAAGCTAAAATCGTCATGGGAAAAAATAAACGAATTTTCTGTCTGATCTTATGTAGTCACGGGCTTTCGTTTCTGCCTCGAAAGGCGTGGGAAAACTTATTTCCTGAGTTATACATTATTAAATGTGGTTGGGCATATACTGCTTACCGTTAAATTTAAATTCGTTTAAATCTAATGGTGAGCAGTATATACCCCACCGCACTTAATAGCGTATAGCCAAAAAAAATGGCTCCCCAAAGTCAACATCCAAGTCATAATGTGACAGTGTACCATTGATTATCAATCACATGAGAAATGACTGGCCATGTGACTCACCTAACTACTCGTGATTGCAATGCATGAAGTACACTTTTACAAGTTTCCATCAGGGATGGACAATTTTCCCGTAATAGGTATGATTTTCTAGTTAAATACAACAAAAATCTGATTTTCTAGTCCAATACAGCTAACAAATTTATCGGTCCGTCAAAATTCTGTGATAAAATTCCTCGCCAAGGTTTTTCGTAGTTGAAATCACCGATCCCCCACGACGATGATGCAATTGTCGGGTCTAGCTCTTGAGCGATATTTTCAGGGCATTGGCTTTGGCGTTCCTTTTTCATCTTTCTGTGAAATTGCTAATTATATATAGTGTTTAGTTTGATTTTTATTATTTATAAGAGGAAAAATTATATATACTATTCAGTTTGATATTTTATTGTTTATATGGTATAACTTTGTAAGATATATATTGACAAGAAGAATAGAATTTGTAATACTAAAGAAACATTCATTAATATTTTGTATTATTATGTCAGACACATATATATATATATATATATATATATATATATATATATATATATATATATATATATATATATATATATATATATATATATATATATTTTGAAATCATTAGTTACTATTGTGTCCAAGCCTCCTCTTTCTCTTCAAATATGACAACTATGCTTGTATAAAACATACACACTTCATCTGAGCTACGGAAGATCTTGGAATCTTAGCGGCAACCATTCCCTACAACATCTACAATGCACCAATTTAACAAATATAATTTTCATAAACATATTACATGTTGATAAGAAACTCAAATTATTTAGAAAAAAAAGAAAAAGATATAATTAAGTAAAAAGATAAAATTTATTTATATATATTATATTCCATTTACTTGTTATTGTAGTTGCCCTATATAAGAGAAGGTTTGGAAAACTCGATGTTATTTTGGTAACCACTTTGAACTAGAAAATCTTGGAAAACTCCATTATGGTTATGCTATGTGACGAACCTTCATTAAACCATGAAAATTACATAAGAGGTACAAACTTGCAACTAATTCCACATATAGGTTTTGCCTTGTGTACATTGATATCAAATAGAACTAAATAACTCAATATATCTAGAAGTGAATTAAGATAATTATCTTCAATGAGTCAATTACATATATGATATAGCTCTTATAATTTGGTATAATGATTCTATGTATTAAATTTGAGCATTTTCTTAGACCATGAAACCATATACCTGTAAGCATCATTGATGGAGTTATAATTTTCTCTAATGAACACGATGTCTTGAGGTTCAAGAATTCAAGTCCCAACATCTCAGCCATTTGTTTGTGTATGTTTGTCTATGGATGCATGTTGTTCAACATATTTGAATGCTTTGAGTTTCTTTTCACGCCAATTAATTTTCTCCTAGTTTCTTGTCACGCCAATGAATGAAGTGGGTATGTTAGACCAACAATAAAATTTTCTTAATTTTGTTTTCCAAGTTATTTCCACAAATTTGATAAATATCTAACATATATTATCCTCCACCAAGGGATAATCAGTCGTGGCATGTCATTTGAACGAACCAAAGATAACAATTGAATTTTAGAAATTAAAAAACAAATGATGTTGACTTTAAAATTAAAAAATTAATAAAGAATTTCTATAAAACTTTATATATCATAAGGAAACTTAGTAACATGGTTGCTAAGTGAATTGTGACTAATTGCTATTGTACATACCATAGAAAGTGTTGATAATAAGACAAGTATGATGAGTGCTTGCTAAAAGATAGAAGAGTGGAAGATAAATAGATGGCAAAAGTAGAAGAAAAAGGAGAAGGATTATCTTAGCTTATGGTTTCTACAATTTTGGTTTTATGGAAAGGATAAGTTGTTATGGGATCAAAGTAATAGAAAATTGAGATAAGTACTATTATCATGATTGAGAATGTTTTTTTTTCTCAATTTTGAGGTTTTTCCACTATAAATGTAATGTGATGTGTTCATTGTTATGGATGGTTTAGTTATTTCTTGTTTGGTAATAATGTTTGTGAATATTAATGTGATTTTTTGATAAACATTATCAACATGGGTATATGAATTAAGAATATAATTAGAACTAGTTTTTAGGTAATTGTGACTATTTTTTAGCTAACATTTAAGGACATTCCCAAACATTGGTATTCTTTGAGCCAAAGGAGTTCTGGGATGGGTGACCTCCTGGGAAGTCCTCGCTACCGGGTGCAAGCCCCGGAAGTGATGATTGACGCTATGTGATTCATTTCACTAGTTTCAATCCCACTTCTTCACCCCTGTGAGCATCACCCGATGCAATGAGTTCTAAGTGGGATATTCAAAAATCATGAGAAATTATTCAGTTACGACTACCTCTCATGGAAATGGTCATAGATGAATGACTTAATTAACGCAGTTGATTCCCAAAAAACCTCATACTTAAATACAAAGAGTAAAGGGAGCTCTACTTGAATGGTTCATGAGGCACAATACTTGCTAAGGTTTTGCAAATGGGGTAGCAAGCTAAGTGGGCTTGATTTTGGGGAAAAACTCCACAGTTAAGCGCGCTTGAGCCAGAGGATTTCTAGGATGGGTGACCTCCCTGGAAGTCCTGGTTACCGGGTGCAAGCCCCGGAAGTGATGATTGACACTATGTGATTCATTTCACTAGTTTCAATCCCACTTCTTCACCCTTGTGAGCATCGCCCGATGCAATGAGTGCTTAGTGGGCTATTCAAAAATCATGAGAAATTAGTCAGTTACGACTACCTCTCATGGAAATGTTCATAGATGAATGACTTAATTAATGCAGTTGAATCCCAAAAACCCTCATACTTAAATACAAAGAGTAAAGGGAGCTCTAGTTGAATGGTTCATGATGCACAATACTTGCTAATATTTTGCAAATGGGGTAGCAAGCTAAGTGGGCTTGATTGTGGGGAAAACTCCACAGTTAAGCGCGCTTGAGCCAGAGGAGTTTTGGGATGGGTGACCTCCCAGGAAGTCTTGGTTACCGGGTGAAAGCTCCGGAAGTGATGATTGATGTTATGTGATTCATTTCACTAGTTCCAATCCCACTTCTTCACCCCTGTGAGCATTACCCGATGCAATGAGTGCTAAGTGGGCTATTCAAAAATCATGAGAAATTAGTCAATTACGACTACCTCTCATGGAAATGGCCATAGATGAATGACTTACTTAACATAGTTGAATCCAAAAAAATGATATCTAATATAATGCACTGTGGAAAACCCTCATACTTAAACATTATAACTTTGTTATTACTACTCTAATGAACCCTTAGATTCCCTTATTATACCCTTAGAGAGGATCTCAACACTCCAACCCCCCTTAGAGAAGTGTTTCCTTAATGCTTATAGCAAGGATGTAAAACCGTAAACTAAGGTCCCAAA
Source organism: Pinus albicaulis (assembly GCA_034641835.2). NCBI lineage: Eukaryota > Viridiplantae > Streptophyta > Pinopsida > Pinales > Pinaceae > Pinus > Pinus albicaulis. Next base: position 959,908,318 of record CM076569.1, read on the forward strand.
GAATACCATTGCCTTTAAATTTGAAGTACACTAGGGAAGAGGGTATCATGTTTAAGTGTTAGCCATTTTTTTTAAGTAGTCCAAGAAGCTCTACCATAAACCCATGTCCCATGTCTGAGTATTTATCACAATTTTGAAGTAGTCTAATAAACCAAAATCTCCCTCTGCAAATGATCATTATAGGGTTGAAGAATTCAATGAAGCTCATCCAGAAACCCAGGTCCATGTCCAAGTGTTTATGACCTTCAACTGATAACACTTGGGTGTGATGTATGGATGAGAAGTATGCTCAAAATTCCTAACATGTTCATGTGGTTTGAAATAAATGGATCCCTACATATCTAGAAGATAATCCATATAGTTGTAAAAGGTCAAGTGCAAATCTAGGAGGGATACTACCAAAGAATAATCATGTAAACTTAAATAAATTACTCATAAGCTTCTCTTCACATACCTCAGTCATTTCCTCTATATAAGTTGGAGTAGAGTCACCAAGTAAAAAGTTAAATTATATGTCATTCCAAAAGTAACAATTACCCATATAGCAATCATCATAAGCATCATATTACTTATACCATACATGTATGTCAATAGTTTACTACCCTTTAATGACAGTACATGCCTTACAAATGATACAACTCTCCTTAAATTTTTACACATATCCTTATATGTTTGGAGCAAACTTGTGATATTTGGATTCCTTCCTCCTCTCTCAATGTCATTTTTGGGTTTTACTAGGGTTTTGAGGGATAAAACTTACAAACGTTGTAGCATGTTGAATATTGTTAAGGCACATATAATATAAAATATCAAATAAAAACCCTATGATCACATATTTAATGGAATTGGTCTAATTTCAATCTAGGCACTCTACCAAAATATATCTACTATGCATTATGTGTGACCGTCTATAGAAAACCCTAAAAAGCTTATTTTAGGTCCATTAGACTCCTATACCAATAGGTGTCATATTTCATGATTGACTTGATGAACTATGCAATATGTTCATACCTTTTCTTGTTGCAAAGGTTTTCCATATTCTCAAAAAATCAAAAAATCAAAAAATTTAAAAATGTAAAGAGGCTATACCCTAAAAGAAAAATCAAAGGGTGAAAAAATAAAAATGGCCAAAAAAGTGAAAGAAAATGAACCCCACAAAAAGAAAGGCCAAGGAAAGTGTGCAAGTCTAAATGCCACTGCTTTTTGCTCTGATGTAATAAACAAATTGTGTGCAACTTGTATCTTATGCCACAATTTATGAATAGTCAAACAGTTTAAGCTTGGCTAGTTCATCTTTCAATTTCATTTTTTAGAGATAGAGAATAAAATCTGACCAAACTGTTTAATCTTGGCAGATAAGTAGATAGGTAGAGTGAATAAAAGGAGCTCAACAGTTTAATCTGAGCCCTTGGATGTAATAAGGTTTGAATTAGATAGATTTCCATATGTAAAAGAAAAAGTGTGATAAGGGTTTGCCAGTCTAAGTGCACCCTAATAAAGAAGAAAAAATGGTAGGGTAAAGTAGTAAGGGTAGGTAGATGATGTTGCTGAATTACATGTGATGAATGATGGTTTTAGATGGTTAAAATTTTAACTTTCATCACAAGTGCAAAGGCAAATAATACATTGGAAGAATTTCAAGCAAGGCAAAGTCAAATTATTAACTTCCCTTCTTATTTTTCCCTAAACATTTCACTAATTTCCCTTAAGTATTAAGGTATTTGAAAATTAAACGGGCTCAAGGCATTTCCTTGACTTTTGGAGGGACCGAACCCTCGGCCCAATGATTGGAAAAACCTAAGTACTTAAAATCATTCATCATCACACTCATTCATTTCTAAAAAGATATTTTCCTAAGTAAAATCCCATTTTACTTAGGAAAATCAAGCAATATTTCACAAAAACCCTTTTTCAAAAAAGCATAAGTTAAAGACATTAAACTAATGTTTTCACTTAGCGCTTCAAATTAATTCATTTCCATATTAATTTTTAACTTATTATTTAAATCCCTATGAAAATAACCTTCTCCTATTATATATAACTCCTCCTTTATAAGATACACAAAAACCCATTTATTATAATTTTTGTCAAAGTATTTTATCCCCACATGTTTAAATAAAAACCCCCATTATACTCCCTTTGACTAAAATATATCTTTATATTATTCCCGCCCCTATGGTAAGCAAATCGCTTTGATTTAATTACCATATAATAAAAAATATATGAAAAAAAACCTTTAAACATATGTTATATGTGTTTGAAACAAAAAATAAACCCGAAGTTTAATTTAAACCAAACTTCAAAATAATCCATCCCTTACGTATTTTCTTCCCCGACCCTCTGTTGTACAATGGGATTGATTAACCCTCTAGGTTAATTAATAACCTGTCCCACCAATAAAAATGCCCCCGATGAGATTAATTAACAAATAATCACGTTGGACCCGCCTTGTTAAATTGCCATCATTTCCACGTCCCGAAGACCGTCCGATCGACTGATCCAAGATCTACGGCTATTATCAATATCGCTAGCCATCCGCGTCTGAACGATAACGCGCGATGGCCAAGCGTTTTTCTGAATCGTACAAAGCCACGCGTCGTTCATCATATGGACTCGCTCGCCCTCCGCCCAAAACCACCTTTCCCCAAAAGCGGTGCGATGGAAACTGCTTACCGCCTATCCCACCATGACTCATCTGCCGTACCTGCTGACGTTATCCATTAAATAATTAAAAACCCGTCACCCTTTGGACTTTGTGAATAAAAAAATTATGCCCGCGTCATTTTCATTATTCTATGAACGACCAAAGTCTCATGCAGAAAATTTCAAAAATAAACTCTCAAACGCCATCAACTACACTTTGCTGAAGACAATTGCAGACAAGTTATTCAGAGTTCATTCGCCATAGCTTGTACCTATTTAACCACTGTTCATTTCTCGTAAACAGGTATTTATTCCAATTTCCTGCTGAACTCTGTAAAAAAATCCTGGTTTTGGTTTTAATTCCACACTAAAGACTGAAAAGAAGTTCAATTCGATCTTTTTATTCCCAGAACTGCAATTATTGTCCCTGTTTTTTACAAAAAACCCCGAATTCATTTCTGAATCCACAAGAACCAGAAATGGAGGTTCTCGTAGCTCTAAATGTCGCACCCTTGAATGCACCTCACAGAGACTTAGATTATTTGCCATTAATTGACAGTGATTTTCAAATTAAGGACCTGGTTCTCAGTGAAAGTCCTCTTAGAATTTTTTGCTACTACAGAGACAATTATTTGAAAGGTTCTGATATTCTTGGATTATGGGAATCTAATCTTCCCATGTACCTTCTCCCCTCAGTCTACATTTTCCCTGAGATAATCCATTACTGTCATGCAAACTATGATCCCAATTTAAGAGCAGTTTTGTCCCCAAGTCAGGATGTCCTTTTTCCCATAACTGCTCAGTCCATCAATGAGATGTTGCAATTTCAACCTGATCAAGCCCTCACTCCCCTGTCCATGGGAGAATTACTTGAGAAATCTACCAAATTATCCCATGAAGAGTTGAGTCATCTTTGCCAGACCTTTATGTTGCCAGAACATCAGCCCAAAGGCCCTCCCCCTTATGGATATACTTTTTTCATTGAGGAGGGTAGACTTATTCTAAACATGATATCTTTCATAATGGGCTTCAATACAAGTGAATTTGTTGACCAATTAACCCTAGTATTGTTGTCTATTTTCACCCCTGGACAGGCCCCTGCTGTCAAGTATGACTTTGCATGCTACATTGCAGACAAAATCCATGATCAGTTCATGAGATTAGAGAATGAGAGAGTGTTCAAGTATTTTTCTGTTATTTACCATCTCATGCTCTATTACCAATCAGAAAGTTTTCCTTTTCATGTTAAAAAGCTTGATGCTAAAGGAAATCCTAGGTATGTGATCTTTTGGTCTGCCATCACTCATAATTCCCCTGATTCTCCTTATTCCTATAATGAGTTAATTGATCTTTTTGTACACCCAGAAATCACTTTGTTGACAGGAGTCTCTCCTCCTAGGCTCAGTAATGAAATCAAGAAAATTCTTCAGCTCTCAAAACAATACCGAATAGGTGACTGGTACCTATACCGGAATCACACAGAAATCATAATTTATGGGTGTAAGTTATGCCCCTTCAAATTTCCCAAGTATGTCCCAATGAGACTCTTTGCATTAGAGTATTTCAGGCAGATGATCAACTCAGATATAATACATTTTTGTAATGCAAAGAAAAAGGCTCAACTCAGGATTAAAAGCCAGCTAGGTCCCTTTGTCTGTAACTCTAGAGATGCTGGTAAGGAAGCTAAAAGGATATTATAAGATTATCTTAAATTACAAAAAAAAAATTATTGGGTACCCTATGACCCAAATAGCTTTATTTGTGACAGAAGAATGAAAAACAAACTATCACCATATATGCATCAAAGAATCCCAGAAATTGAATAGTATGCTAATATGGATGAATGGATGGAAGGAACATTGGTAGAACAGGATAGTGAGCAGGTCAATGTTGAAAATGTAATGAAAGATCTTGAAAAGATACTTGACCTAGACTCTTTTGGACAGGTACAGATACCAGGTATTGGTCCTTCTTCTGCTGGGACTTCTCAACAAAATCTGCAAGAAATCAGTGCATTGGCTACAGTATCATCTAAAGGAAAGGAGAAAGAAGTTGATATACAGATTACAGAGAAATTTACAATGACAGAACAGCCTTAGACTTCCAAAGGACAGAAGCAAGTACAGATTCCTCCCACTCAGATCAACGAGCCAAAAATCTCAATTTTACAAACTCCTCTGAATGTAGAAAAGGGAAAAAAGAGAGATGTTGAAGCAGCTACTCCTATCGGTGGATCTTCTGAACAACAAGATGCTAAAAGACAAAAATTGAACCCACTTCCAGAAGTGGAATCTGTTCATGAAATCCTTGATAGTCAAGGGGAAGAACAATTGGGTAGTCAACAAACAGGTGCAAACAGTGGGACATCTACTACTTTACAGAAAAAAGAGCTTCAAAAGCAGCAAAGTGCAGAAGTGTCATCTTTCAAACCATCAGTGAAAGATTCCTGGGACATTAAAAGAACATTCATAAATATCAAGGCCAAAAATGATACTCTTAGACTTCAAATTTACAATCAGTGTTTGGAAATGGCCCCTAAAAATCAGCAAAGGTTGATGTCAGCTTTTGACATCTAGCAGGGAAAAATGCTAATGAGTCACTTCAAACCCAAAGTGCAACAACCTCAAACAGCTGCAGATCATATCATGACCAATTTTGAAGTATTAGAAAAGGATATTCATTGAGCTACATAAACAGACAGGTGAGATGATTTATTCTACTCTGACGGATAAATCAATGATGACCCAGAAACTACAGGATTCTTTGGAGAATACAAATGCTCAATTAAGCCTTGAAAAAGCCTCTTCTCAGGCTAAAGACAATAGGATTAAAACTTTGGAGGAAATTATCATTGGATTGGGACATAATCCCAAAGATGTCAAAGGAATAGAAGCATTAATCAAGAAAAAAGATGATGACATTGCAGCTTTGAGAAAGCAACTAAAGTTACCAGCATCAAGACATCCTCAGACTGCTGAAATTATAAAGCAAAATTCTGAAGAAGAATTAATAGACTTGCTCTTAAAACTAAATGAGAAACTTAATGAGACAGAGAAAGAGCTTGAAAAAGCATTGAAAGATAAACAACCTAGTGTTCCAGCATCTACAGCAGAGGTGATTACAGGTACTACAACTACAGGTCAATCAACAGAATTGCCACAGGTGCAGACTTCCCATTTGAGTCCAGAAGAATTAACAAAGTCAATGGAGGAATTAAAACTCCAAGTGACTGAGCTATAGAGGACAAAGGCGCAACTTACCTCTCTGGAACAAAAATATGACCTCTTCAAGATGAATGTTGCAGATAAAACAAAAGAGGTCAACAGATTAGAATAGTTGGTCCATAAATTAGAAAAAGGATCTCACATTGGAGAAGCCTTTAAAGGAAATAAATGAAATTCTTTGCGACAACATCATCCAATCAATAAAAGATGTCTGGCCCTCAATTCAAATAATGCAGGAACAGAATGATTTAGTCAAATTGGCTATAGAAGAAGTCCTAATAGCAAGAGAAGAATTGGGAAACAGGCCTGATGAAGCTAACGAACTCATCCATTTTCTAAACACTCAGACCAAGCAGCAACTTGAATAATTTGGCATTCAAGACAGGACAGGCACTATTTTGGAAAGAAAGAGAGTTTTTACCAAAAGAACTCTGATGCATAATTTAGAACGAAGATGTTATGACATGCAAGAAGAAATAACTGCCTTCAGAAAAAGATTTGATATTTTGGTGAATAAAGGATTGCCCAGTCCTTTAGTTTCAGAAGATAAATGGATGGACCTTGAAAGTTATGTTGAAAAATTGGACAAGTATGCTGACAATCAGGCCAGTACCTCAACTAGTTCATCGACAACAGTATTGCCTACAGGAAAAAGTCTTCATGATAGATTAGAAAATTTGTTTTATCTTGAGCATGAAGTAAAGCACTTGTTCCCTGCTCAACCTACTTTATTTAGGTATACAGAGACTGATGAAACTCTCAGAAAGCTGCAAAGGACCTGGATTCCGGAAGATAATTGGTGGGAAGAACTGTTAGAACTTTTGTAAAAATTATCCTTACCTAATTTTTTAATTATGTACTACAGTAAGTCATGGAAAGAAGGATAAAAGGATGAATAAAGGTCAAAGTGTATCATAGCAGTCAAAGAGTATCAGTTAAACGGACTAGCCAACACAGAGTTACTGAAGAGGACAGCAATGAGCCAAAGCATAGGGCCTGCCTCCAGCACATTCTCAAAAGAAGGAAACAGCACAACATCAGTTATCATTTTTTCTTATCTACGAGACCATCTGTCTTTATTTTATTATAATTTACTTATGAGTCATCCTAGATAATATCTCAAGTTGTTATGAGATATTTTTTGTAACTTTTTGTATAAATACTCCCTCAATCGGAGTATTGAGGGTGGATTCTTAGACTCTGCTGTAACATTGACTATTTTGGAATAAAGTGCTATTGGAGAAATTTTTGTGGCTAAGCTGGATGATGAATTGAAGCGAAAGACTTTTTACAAGATTCATGTGTCAGACTACAGATCAATAATTCATCTTTCCCTTGTGTTTTAAAGTCTTTATATCTGTTTATTATATCATTGTGTTTCATTTCTGAATTATTAATGAAAAGGAGTAAATCAGAAAGTGCTTAAGTGTAATCTGATTTTAATCATTATTGTTCTAAATGTTTTCTTCTAAACTGGTTTTAAACAAGGAATTCTTAATTGCTCCTGTTTTTCTAGTTTAAGAATTTTGGTTATTTAATAAAGAATACTTAATTTATCTTTGTTAATAATCACTCAATTTTCCCTCTTATGAATGTGTTGAAAGATTCTTAATTTCCTTTCATCCATTTAAATCCATCTCATTCACTTTAAAGATCTATAATTGTTCTATGTTTGATTATCTTGCCCTGTGAAACCATCTTTTGTTTAAAAACTTAATCCAGTGAAGCCATATTTTTTACTCCATAGCCAAATGGCCTGAACTACTCAATCTTGCCCTCAGCTATCGAATTCCACCACCCAAATTCAAACAAAACCCCTGGACTTTATAACTAGCCTAATATCTTCTAAAACAAAGTTAAATTTTACAGAGAGAGCCCTCTCTGGGTACAGATTGGCTAGATTCTGTACCTAAAAGATTGGTTTGTGGTTACCTTGGACCCCTTTCCTCTTTCAACAACTTCAAGGAAAATCTGAGTGATAACAAGGTCAATAATATCTTCACTTTCTAGACTTTGATTTGGACAATTTTTTTTAAACTTGGGTGTTTTCCGAGATATATCATATCTACAATTGATTTCTTCAAATTCAATTTAAAATTCTATAAGAATCTATTTGAAGTATCACAATCCTATTTTTCCCTTTCAAAACCTGCAAAAGGGGAAAAAAATCTTCATTTTTTGCTTAAGAAAAATATCTAATATCACTTGTTATAATCACTACAAATTAAATTTAAATGAAAAAAAGATAATTAGAATGCTCAATTCTTTATTTAGTATCAAAACTCTTAGGGTAGGGAAACATCATGCGATGATCCTTTTTATAAGATAAATCCACTCATATTCACTTGCCTCTTCGAGTAGGGTGACTTCTTAATGAGATAATATCCAAATACAACAGTTTCCATAAATTCCCATAAGGAGGATGTCATTCTTACTTACAGATAATTAGAGAATCCTAATCATAAATATCCCCCACTACCTAGTGAACCATCTTTAATGAAGCCACATTTCAGTTATTCATGCTAACCAACTAATCGGCCTTATTTAATAATAAAACCATAGTGGACCCAATCCACTTTACATTGAATGACCACCCAAATCATTCGTATCCCCGGAAATAGCGCCAAAAAGATGTTGTAGCTCCTAGATACATCCTTGAGTTGCAAAAGACCAGTGCCTAGGACATCTTGAAATCAGAGGTTAGATGTGGATAATTTTAAGGGTGCCTCTGAAAGAATATGGGTTAAGAGGATAATGATTGTGGTGGTTCAGGAATGATGAAGACTCTGGAGTTTGATTCATGTGAATTTCCCTATACTGTGAGAGGGCTCAAGAGGTTGTATGGCTTGGTGGATTTTCAAATGGGCCAAGTATGAAACAATGAGCAGAGGCTTTCATAATATGCGTAGGTGTTGAGAAGGAATGGAGGAGGAAACCATGAGAGACAAGATTAAAAGTCTTAAGAATATGTCTCTCGTGAACTCAGAGGAAGCAGATGTAAGTGGAATGTGACCAACAAGAGAGATTCTTGGAGCACAAATTAAGGGGGCACAACAAGTCTAACACATGAGAATTATTCATACACGAATTCATGAATAAAAATGCATACCACCAGCAACTACATTACACAAATAATCAAAGCAGTAGAACATTGAAAGATGATTATATATAACATGAGATTATTGATAAACAAGAGAACACATATACATACTACTCATTTCTCCATCTGGAGCATTTTATATCATATTATGTTCAAAACATCTCTCCCAAATATGTGTCTCAGTGCATAAAGAGCACAATCATACAGATGTACATAAAAAATTCTCCAAAATTCAGAACCCTTATCTCATCTCTGAACTCTCTACATATAGCATTCTCCTGGAGGGTTTACGATCGAATAAACTTTCATGATCGACCCACACATGTGAAAATGAAACATCATAACCAAATCATAGAACATGCATCAAGCAATCACTCCCATAATCAAAAAATTAAAACAGAATCAGGTGAAATCGAGATTTCAACAGCAAAACATCATAATCAAATAGTGAAAGAAACAACATAGTTGGCCACGGAGGCCAAATCCTGGAATCTTCAAAATGGGGCGACGAGGAGTGGTTGTGAACAGGTGGGCAGTCTGGCTTCCATCACATGATTCCACCTTCTTTTGAAAGCCTCCACTCCCTCATTCTCATGATTCCCATTAACAGTTATGAAACAGGTAGTCTTGTTGCACGTGCCTAGCTCTTTATCGGGGAGTTCTTGAACAGACTGAATATACCATAGTTGTGTTTGTCCTGCCAAAAACCCATGTTGCGTTTGACTTGCAAAACCAGAGACCGGATTTCGGAGGGGGGCCTATCCGGTTTGTGGTATTGGATGGAAGGGGGTGCAAAATCACTGCAGGCTGACACATAGCACTGGACGCAGTTTCCAAAACTGGCCATTTTGGACCCCTCCCTGGTGTTAACCTTCGGAAGGTGAGGGGGGACCGAAATAGATCATGAGTCGTCGAATGTGTAGTAGGAAGCAGAGATGAGGGGAAGATAGCGAAGCTGAAAGTGAGGCCTGCAGCATTAACACACAGCGGTATGCTTAACACTGAAAGGAGTGGGACAAAGTTTGTGCAAGGGCTTTGATGACGTGGCAAGGAGGTGGGGCCCAAACTCATATCGCAAATCGCAATCGGGGGTTGGGGAGTTTTCTATTATGAGAAACGGGGGTAAAGGTTAAGCGATGCAAAGTGTGATGTGCAATGAGAGGAGAGGTGACGTGGCATGATGGAGGTGGGGTTGCACGCAAATCGCAGTCGGAAGTTTTTTGTTATGAGAAGTGAATGGTAATGGTTATGACTTGCGATGTGCGATGCGCGATGAGTGGAAGGTGACGTGGCATGAAGGAGGTGGGGCCGACCTCAAATCGCAATCAGAATTTTTTTGTTATGAGAAGCGAAGGGTATCGATTATGACTTGCGATGTGCGATGTGCGATGAGTGGAAGGTGATGTGGCATGACAGAGGTGGAGTCGACCGCAAATCACAATTGGGGAATCGGGAGTTTGATATTATGAGGAATGGGGGGTAAATGTTACGAGTAGCGAAGTGCCATGTGCGATGAGCGTAAGGTGACGTGGCGGAAGGGTGGGTCCCATTTATATCGCAATCGGGGAAATAGTGCAGGTGAAGTTAACAAAAGTGTAAGTGTAATGTAGTTGACGATGTGAAAAGGTAAGTGGTAAGTGCTCTTTCCTCTTTTGACTGCGGGGTGTCCGCCCAACCTGTGTTTGAAGTGCTTGGCCTTCAATTTAACCATTCACGCCTCATCCTTGTGATTTGCTTATAGGGGCCACTTCTCCACCTTGTGTGCAGGCCAACATTGGCTCCATCTAGGGACAACGTGCTGTTCTAAGGGAGTTGAGAACCTGAAAATCTAAATGCCTGTGCTTTATTGGGCGCATGGAGTCACAAATGCATACTATAAATCTGAACTGAAATTACAACTGAGCTGTGCACTGCAAACTATCAAAACGAAAAATCACTGCCGCACCCTGAAAATCTTGAATGCTGAAATCTGAACTATGCTGAAACTCAAATCTGAAACACGCTTGAACTGAAAACTGCAAAGAAATCTGAAACTAAAGCTGGAAATATGCTCATAACATTGAGCTTATTTGCACATGTACCTACCCTAATTTTCTGGAATCACTGCTATTCTAAATGATACAATAATGCCAGTGTAACCAGGCAAGCAACTTCTCTAATAACTTTGTTCTTTCACTGTTTTTCACCAAATTCAGGAACAAACTTGTTAATGGTATTTGATAGAAATTCCCAACCTGATCTTCATTGCAAGGAGCTTGGTAAACCTGAACAACAACAAAAATGCTAAAAAGGTATGGTGGCTTTGTGATGAATAATTTCTCAATATAGATAGCCACTGGATCAAGATACACTTGAACTATTTCTAAATATGTTGACCCAATCGATTCAACCTCATAACTTGGTACTGCACATGTGTTCTCCATGTATTCAAACAACTTAATACATATATGCATTTTATCTGATGAATTTTGTGTTAATACTTCTACTGACCCAGACAATAGGGCAGACTGTCCTGATCATATCCATATCATAGTAGCTTCTGAAATGATTACTAGTACATGAAAAATAACTTTGAGAACTCCAACCATCCAACGTATCAACTATTGGGTCATGAAGTGCTTTAGATGATTGTAGCGTTGGTTCCACTGACATCTCATGATTTCTCTTGTGATTATCAACCAAAGTGTGACCAGGATTCCCTTTCAAAATCTGAGATGAATTAAAGCATAAAGGTAAAGAATCAAACTTGATCAATTCTTCCTCTACTTTAAACTTTGCCTCTCTGTTCAGTAGGTTCACTTCCACATCAACTGCAATATTTTGCATTTCTTCAAGGGTTTCAATGTCCCTTTCTCTTACTTGGAATGCCATCTCTGGATTAAAGGCATATGGGTAGTGCAAGAGAGCTACTCCTGGGGGTGGCCTTATATTGGCAGGCATTGAATGATACACCTTATTGAACCTGGCTGAAAGGTACTGTACAGTCTCCGCTGGCTATCTTTTTAAATGTTCATACTCTTCTATGATAAGAAATACATTTCCCATGATTACCCATCGACCTAGGAAAACTTGCATGAATTGATGAAAATTGCTCATGCTAGCAGTTGGAAGATTCTCAAACCAATTTTTAACTTTACCTTGCCATGGTAGGACAAACATCCTGATACATACATCATCTTCTTCCTTTACCGATGACTGCAATACACTGACTAAATGATCATGGTAAACATGCAACATAAGATCTTCTAGAAGATTTGTAACAGGAAAACAAACCTAATTCCAAACTGTTGCTTTGCTTGTGTGTTGAAACTGATTCTATTCAAATAGCAAGGGAACCAATTGTTTTTCTTCATTATCCATGGTAGTCAAGTGATCTGAGTGTTCTTTATCATTCTCTTTGTCACACAGAAGCTTGCAAGGGCGCTGCAAACTCTCGTTAATTTCGGGTGAAGGAACATGATTTGTAACAATCTGTTGTAATACTTCATTAACATCCAAGAAAGAAATTATGATTGAGAACTCTTATGATTTTATTCTAGGGTTGTAAATTGAGATAAGGTGCAACATGAAAGAGAATTTGAGAGATGGTCTTCATCATGCAAATATGATTGGTCTTTAATCTCTGAAGGAAACACTGCTTGCTGAAGATGTTCTTGTGGATATAGACAATTAAGCTCTACTACCTCTGTTTCTGGATCACCAGATTGCTGTTGATTTTTAGTGCTGTCCTCTGGGAAACATTCCAGCTCTTCCCCTTCTTCATTGAGGGGAAGCTCACCTCCCTCTCCTTTAGAATACGCTAGGAACTGGTTTTCTACATGTGGTCCAAAAACCATAGTGGGTCGTTCTTCTTGGAGATTGAGGCTGTCAGGAAGAGGGCTTACACCATGGGGCTACATAAAGCGGGACACCTGAGCTTTGTATGAAGGCTGTTTCAGGAGCTCAATCAGGGGAATCGAGACTTGGACTTTCTCTAATTCTTTCTGGAGGTTAAAGGCTGTGGGAATTTTTTTTCTGTAATAGCTTCTTTGGACTGTTCTTTAGGATGGTCGGGCAGGTTCAAAGTTATAGATGGGGACTTCTCATTTTTGGGAGGATCAACTTCTTGCTTTGTGGAAGTGGATGCAATGGCCTTATGAGGGGCAAACTCTTCTAATGGATTCTTCCCTTTACTAGCAGGACTAGGAGGGTTTTTTTCTCTTGATATTGACTCTTCATTTTGTTCTTGTACTTGGGTTCTCTTCCTGGAGGACCTGAGGTCATACTTCTTATGGAGTTGAGCCTACATGAAATACACGAACTGTCTGCAATAATGTCAATATCTTGATCTTCTGGAGGGACTTCCTTCTCTTCTTTCTCCCCTTGTAGGATGAGTTCACCCTCCTCATCATTAGAGTAAGCGAGGAATTGATTCTCCTGACTGCATGTGACTTCCTCAGCCTGTCCCTCCACTTCTCCCTCCAATTATAGAGGAGGTTGACTATGGTCTTTCTGTTCCTTCCTATCCTGCTGCAACGACTATAGAAGGGGTTTCCGATACTGAGGATTAAACCCTTGGTTAGGAATCATTTGGTTGGGACAAGGAGGGGAATTTTTGGTCTTCAATTCAAGCTTAATCAACTTATTGGAAATGTTCTTGATTAACTTATTCATTTATTCAATTCTATACCCTTGTGATTCCCTCTCCTGATTTGAAGTAAAAGCCTCTTCCCTGTTCTTTCTTCTGGCTTCATTAACGTCTTCCCCTTAAATTTACCAGTAGAAGCAAAGTTTGCCTCTACCTCCAATGCATCAGTCTGGATCTGATCTAGAGATGTGGATTTTCTTTCTCTTAGGGTGAACTCGAACTTTGGTTCGAAAGCTCCTGCGAAGACCACCTTAGCAACTGCTTAGGGAGGATTTATTTCGGCAAGAAGGCTATTATAGAGATTATTGAACCTCTTTATGAATTCCGTTACCTCCTCATTGTGTCTCTTCTTTAGAGCATTGAACTCGGTGAAAACATATCCATGATCACTCTTTTCTCCTCGTTTCAATGTGAAGAAATTCTCCATTTCTTCCCAAGTGTGGACTATGTTATCAGCTAGAGACTTGAACCACTTCCGAGCTTCTCCATCTAAGGATTGGATGAAAAGCCTTAACATCACATCTAAGTGTTCTACATTCACATTCTCAGCAAAAGCGCAAAAGTTTTCAATATGTCTCTACGCCGGAGTATTATCTTCCCCAGTGAACCGAGGAAGGAGCTTTATATAATATTGTGGCATATCATTTAGAGGCTGAGGGAGGGCCAAGGGGGCATACTTGTTCAAAAGGAAACCCGACACAACTATCTGAATTAGAGGTGGGGGTAGATGGTGGATATGAATTTGGTGCGAGGCCTAGTGAAAGCTAGGATTACTTCTGATTAGGACTATTTTACAGTGGAGTCGCCAAGGTGAGGAATACACAACTCCCAACCCTTCTTGCTCACCTGTCTGAAGGGTGGAATTTATGTTGTTTCCCAGGGAAAATATTTCTTCATTCATATCCCCGACAATGATGCCAAAAGAATGTTGTGGCTCCTAAAGATAGCCTTGATTTGCAAACGACCAGTGCCTAGGAAATTCTGAAATCAGAGGTTAGATGTAGATAATTTTAAGGGGTACCTTTGACAGAATATGGATTAAGAGGATAATGATTGTGGTGGTTCAGGAATGATTAAGACTTTGGATTTTGATTCATGTGAATTCCCCTATAATGCGAGAGGGCTGAGGAGGTTGTATGGCTCGGTGGCTTTTCAAATGGGCCAAGTATGAAACAATGAGAAGAGGCTTTCAAAATATGTAGAGGCGCAGAGGAGGAACCTGTGAGAGACAGGCTTAAAAGTCTTAAGAATTTGTCTCCCGTGAACTCAGAGGAAGCAAATGTAAGTGGAATGTGACTAACAATAGAGATTCGTGGAGCGCGAATTAAGGGGGCACAACAAGTTTAATGCATGAGCGTTATTCATACAAGAATTCATGAATAAAAATGCATCCCACCAACAACTACATTACATGAATCATCAAAGTAACATAACATTGAAAGATGATTATACATAAACAAGAGATTACCAATAAACAAGAGAATACATATACATACTACTCATTGCTCCATCTGGAATCCAAATAAAAAACGCTGCATATCATATTATGTTCAAAACAACTCTCCCAAATATGTGTCTCAGAGCATAAGGAACACAATCGTACAAAACTACAACAAAAATTCTCCAAAATTCAGAACCTTTCTTTCATATTTGAACTCTCTATATATAGAGTTCTCCTGGAGGGTTTACGATCGAATAAAATTTCATGATCGACCCACACATGTGAAAATCAAAATATCATAACCAAACCGTAGAGTGTGCATCGAGCAATCACTCCCACAATCAGAAAATAAAAACAAAATCCGGTGAAATCGAGATTTCAATAGAAAAACATCATAATCAAACAGTAAAATAAACAACATAGTTGGCCACAGAGGCCAAATCTGGGAATCTTCAAAATGTGGGGCGGGGGAGTGGCTATGAACAAAAAGGGGCCTAGCTTCCATAACATGATTCCACCTGTTTTCGAAAGCCTCCACTCCCTCATTCTCATGACTCCCATTAACCGTTATGAAATGGCCAGTCGTGTTGCATGTACCTAGCTCTTTAGCGGGGAGTTCTTGGACAGATTGAATATACCATAGTTGTGTTTGTCTCACCAAAAACCCATGTTGCGTTTGAATTTCAAAAATATTGACCAAATTTCGCAGGAGTGGTCCGTCCAGCCAGGTATCTGGCGGGGGGGGTGCGAAATCACCGCAGGATACGAGCACCGCAGGTGCTTTTCCAAACCGGCGTTACGGACCCTCCCCCCGGCGTTAACCTTTAGAAGGTGAGGGGGGGGGAATAGATCATGAGCCGTCGGATGTGTGATAGGGAGCGGAGATGAGGAGAAGATGGTGGAGCTAAAAGTGAGGCCTGGGGAAGTAACACACAGCGAGATGGTTAACACTGAAAGGAGCGAGACAAAGACCATGGAATGATTTTGATGACGTGGAAAGGAGGTGGGGCCCATACTCATATCACAAATCGCAATCATGGAATCCGGAGTTTGCTATTATGAGGAGTGGGGGGTAAAGGTTAAGAGTTGCGAAGCGCGATGTGCGATGAGAGGAGAGGTGACGTGGCATGAGATTCGAGGTGGGGAGGCCGCAGAATCGGCAATGGATGTGTTTTGTTATGAGAAGAGAAGGGTAACAGTTATGACTTACGATGTGCGATGCACGATGAATGGAAGGTGACATGGCATGACGGAGGTGGGGCCAACCACAAATCGCAATCGGAAGTCTTTTGTTATGAGAAGTGAAGGTGGCCGGTTATGACTTGTGATGTGCGATGGGTGGAAAGGTGACGTGGCAAGGAGGTGGGGCCACCCGCAAATCGCAATCGAGAGTGTTTTGTTATGAGAAGCGGGGGGTAAAAGTTATGATCTACGAAGTGCGATGTGCGATGAGAGAAGAGGTGACGTGGCAGAGAGGATAGGTCCCATTTACATTGCAATCGGGGAAATGGTGCATGCGGAGTTAACAACAGTGTAAGTATAATGCAGTTGGCGATGCAAAAAGGTAAGTGGGTACCAATAAAGGTTTAGAGCAGAGAGAAATGAATTATGAATAATAAAGGTTCATGTGGAAAAGGTGAAAAGGGCTAAGATTTTATCGCATCGAAGGTTTTGTCAAGGAGCGCAATTGTAACATGTATGGAGTTTTGCGATATGCGATCAACGATTGAAGAATGGGCCCACACCAACGTTAAAAGCAGATCATGCCTCATCCCTGTTATTTTCTTATAGGGGCTATTGAGATTCAACAAGATGATGAGCTTAGTGAAAATATTCGCCTTCACTAAGAGGGCCCGCAGGCTATTTTTGGCGCAAAGTCTATTTTTAGACATGTCGATCATATTCTATGAGTTGCAAGATGCTATTTGTGGATGGTTGGTCAAGTTGGAAAAATATATGGACTTCTATTTTTAGACATATTGGGCGGAATCTATTTTTAGATTTCTAGTCTAAAAATAGATATGTCGAATATTATTATCTCTTAATAATATTTGGATTCTAAACATTATCTTATTCTCTTGGAGCACTTTAGTTAAGTGCACAGATGTGGCACAACAGCTGACAGAAGGAATTACGCTATTCCTGAGGGTTTACTGGAGCTAATGCATGAGGAATTCAGTTAGAACTCATGTGACAGAGTTTGGTGGAGTTATAGAAGTAGTTGGTGGAGTTGTATTTAGTTTAACTCAGTTAGACTCACTTGAGCTAGTTGTATCTAGTCTAACTAATTGATACACTAGTGAGAGTGGTGTGAATTAATTAGTTAATTAATTCACTAAATAATAACTCATTAATCAACTGAAGAATACATCAATTAACTACAGTGCATGGACAGTTTCAGTGGAGACCAATGGAGAGGTAGGTGAAAGAGCAAGTGTGACTATCAGTTGTGACTATAGTGATGCATTGATTGTATCCAACACTCATTGGAGATGCCAATGAGGATTGCGTGAGCAAGGCTAGCTGAATTCGAGTTCATTCAGAGCCATTCTTCACCAGGGATTGCGCAGTAGAGGTAGGCTAGCAGGTGGCAGAGATCGGTGCATGGATTTGCAAGATCTAGCCTGATTAGTGTGTAGCGATTGTATTATACTGAGAGCTTGATATGATCAGCTTTGTATGAGGATTTTTACATGATATCTATGACATATATTATATACAGATAGTTGGGGTTTTTAGCTTCAGGCTTTCCCGTTAAACAACTGTGTTAATGTGTGTGAATTTTTATGGTTTCATGTGTGCATTGAAATTGATTTAATTTCTGCATGTGATGATCAATAGTGGAATAGATTTTGTATTGTGCATGAATTAAAATAGTGTGTGATCAGGAGAATATTGGATATATAACACATAATTTATATAATTTCTATAGGGTATCAGAGCGATATTGATTAGAGCAGATCGCAATTATTGAAGCAGTTGAGTTTTGTGTTGGTGGAATTCGAATTTGCTGCAGTGTTTTCTTGGTGTCGAAGTTGAGCATTCATTGAAATGTCTTTCAACGAATTGCGATTGGGGTATGCCCTTGATGGAAGCTTGAATTATATTGCATGGAAGGACAAGATGGAGGCAGTGTTGGATGACAATGGGTTGAAGAAGTTCATAGATGCTGAAATTCCAAAACCTGCTTCTAGCGATGCAGCCGCACCTGACGCATGGCAAAAGAAGACAGCAAAATGTCAAAGGATTCTGTTGGAAGGTGTGAAGGATCACATAGTGTCCAGCCTTCATGGTAAATCTTCTCCATTCTTGATGTGGAAAGCTTTGACAGACTTGTTCCAAATCAGAAGCGACCAAAGGAAGTTGGTGCTTAAAGACAAGCTCAGAAAAATAAAAATGGAGAAAGGCGAAAGTATACCCAAGTACCTCACGAAGTTTTTCCAGCGCAGGGATGAGCTGGGAAGTGTGGGGGTTACTGTAGATGAAGATGACTTTGTGAGCTTGGCTCTCCTTGGGCATCCGAAGAGTTGGCATAGCTACGAGGACTCTGTCAATGGTCAAGAGAAACTGCCGGGATGGGAGCGACTTTGGTCGGATCTTGTGCAGGAGGAGATAAGGCGAGGTACAAGGGATGGATCTTCATCGAAGAATGAAGATGAAGAAAATTGCACTTTGGCTGTCAAATCAAGGAAAGGGAAGGGAAAGAAAAATCCTTCTCAATCCAGTGCGAAAGCAAGAAGCAGGACTTGTCCAAGGTGAAGTGCTTTCACTGTCACCAACACGGACATTACGCCACTGATTGTCGACAGAAGAAGAAAAATAAGCAGGTTTTTGGATCTACAGCTGAAGAGGCCTTAGCCTCACAGTTTGAGCTAGATTTTTCGCTGATCGCATGCTTGGTTTCAAGTGTGATGGGATCAGTGTGGTTTCTTGACAGTGATGTGTCTTTCCAAATGACCGGAGACAAAGATTTGTTCAGTGATCTAGATGAGAAGGATCTTGGAGTGCACATCGATATGGGCGATGATGGTAGATACAGTGCGACTGGTATCGGGACCATTTCCTTTGAGAGGGAGTCTGGTAAACCTTTCATATTGAAGGATGTCATGCATTTTCCAGGATTGAAGAAGAATCTGATCTCTATGGCGATGTTGGAAGACAAGGTCTATGATGTTGTTTTTAGCGAGGGAAAGGCTTTCCTACGCAGTAAAGCAACTGGTGAAACCCGGAGGATAGGGGTTCGAGTTAAGAACCTTTATCAATTGCAGGTAGATGGTTGTGCAGCAATGGCATGCAAAGTAGAAGGAGTGGTGAGCCGAGATGAGGGCGAATTGTGGCACAGGAGATTGGGCCATCTTCACCATGGCGCTTTGAAAATTTTGCAGTAGATTTATACCGGGCTTCCCAAGGGTACACTTGCGCAGTCAGATCAGTGCAAGGGATGTACTTTGGGAAAATTTGTGAAGACCACTTTTCATGAGAAGGATAGTCACGCCACGACGATCCTTGAGAGAGTTCACACAGACGTGTGTGGACCTTTCTCAGTAGCTTCGACAGCAAAGCATAGGTATTATGTGATATTTGTTGATGACTTTTCTCGTAAGCGCTGGATCTTCTTCATGCAGAAGAAGAGCGAGACATACTCAAAGTTCTGTGAGTTCAAGGCACTAGTTGAGAAATATTCGGGGAAGCAGGTGAAATCTCTAAGGAGCAATAATGGTGGTGAATACATCTTTGGCGAATTCAAATACTTTTGCAGCACAGAAGCAATTCGAAGAGAGCTCATCGCGCTTCATAACCCACAACAGAATGGGGTCGCGGAGAGAAAGAACAGAACGATCGTGGGTGCTGCACGGGCGATGTTGCATGATTAAGGTCTTCCCATACACTTGTGGGCTGAAGCATGCAACACTGCGGTTTATGTGCAAAACTATTGTCCTCATAGAGTACTTGGGATGAGTACACCCGAAGAGGCGTTTTCTGGTAAGAAGCCTGATATTTATCATTTGAATATTTTTGGCTCACCTGTTTACATTCATGTGACGAAGGATACTAGGAAGAAGCTGGAGCCGACCACAGAGGTTGGGATATTTGTGGGGTACACAGAAACACCCCACAATTATCATTTGTATTTTCCAGACAGTCGGATGACTGTCGTGCAACGGGATATCAAATTTCATGAGGATAAAGCCATGAAGTTGTCACTTGAAAGGGAGCTACACTTTCATGCAGATGAGGAGCTACTAGTTCCTAAAGATGAGCCTTAGGATGTGGATCAGCCACAAGAGGAGGTTCATAGAGTGGAATAAACCACTCATGCAGCGCCAAAAATCAGAGGGCGGTAGCACACTACAGAAGCTGAGCAACTGAATCTTGATGCAACGCAGAATGTAGGAGCACCTACATCATAGCGCAGACAAAGATAGTCACCTGACCGATTTACTGGATACATGGCTCTGATGAGAAAGTGTATCATGACAGAACCATCTTCTTTTGAGGAATCTATGGAGGATCCCGCATGGGTAGATGCCATGGTGGAAGAGTATGATTCGATTGTCAGAAACAGTGCATGGGAGATTGTCCCAAGGCCGGAAGGGAAATCAGTGGTAGGTTTGAGATGGATCTACAAAGTGAAGCAAGCTGCTGATGAGAGCGTCGAGAAGTACAAGGCAAGATTTTTTTCCAGGGGCTTCTCACATATCAAGGGGATCGACTATGAAGAATCCTTTGCACCTGTCGCAATGTATTCTTCCATACAGACCATCCTTGCTCTCTCAATGCAGATGGGTTGGCACATTCATCAGATGGATGTGAAGACTACGTTCCTCAACGGAGTCATTGAGGAGGAGGTGTACATAGAGCAGCCTGAAGGATTCAAAATCTTCAGCAGCGAGTCGCATGTGTGCAGGCTCAAAAGAGCGTTGTATGGGTTGAAACAAGCACCTCGTGCTTGGTACACACGGATAGACAGCGATTTCACTGGACTTGGTTTCGCCAAGAGTGAGGCGGATCCGAACCTATACCAGATTGTGGTGGAGGGTGAGTTGCTGATCATTTTACTTTATGTAGATGATATTATACTAACGGTTGATGAACTATTGATACACTCATGCAAGGCAGATATTTCAAAGGAGTTTGAGATGAAGGACTTGGGCCTCCTTTATTATTTCCTGGGATTGGAAATTTGGCAGCGGAAGGGTGGAATATCTGTGTCTCAAGGCAAGTATGCCCAGGAGATACTGGAGAAGTTCAACATGCAAGGCTGCAAGCCTATCGACACTCCTCTTACTAGTGGTTGGAGGAAATAGGATGCTACATCGGTAGAGGTAGTGGATGCCACTGTTTATCGACAGTTGGTTAGTTCGCTCATGTATCTAGTCAATACACGACCGGACATATGCTACATTGTTAACCAGCTTTCACAAGCTATGGTTAAGCCTACCAATCTCTTTTGGAAGGCAGGAAATCATGTCCTAAGATATCTCCGGGGCACATCGGGATATGGATTGTGGTACAGACAGTCGGATGAGTTGAAGCTACATGGCTTCATGGATGTAGATTGGGCAGGGATCCCAACAGACAGAAAGAGCACATCTGGAGGGATATTCAGTATCGGGTCTACAGCAGTTTCTTGGTACAACAGGAAACAGAGATATGTGGCACTCAGTTCAGTGGACGCCGAGTACATGGCAGAAAGTTTGGCTGCATGCGAGGCTATATGGATGAGGAAGATCCTGGTCGGGTTGTTCGGTTCACACTTAGATCCAACTGTGATATATTGTGATAATAAAAGTTGCATTAAACTCTCGGTTAATCCAGTATTTCATGATAGATCTAAACATATTGACATCCAGTACCATCATATCAGAGATTATGTGCAGCAGAAGATCATGTTACTATCTTACATTCCTACGGAGGATCAGGATGCAGATATTTTGACGAAGGCGCTCACCAGGAGAAAATTTGAATACCATAGAGATAGGACCGAGGTGGCAGATAATCCCTATCTTGTTGAGAGGGAGTGTTGAGATTCAACAAGATGATGAGCTTAGTGAAAAGAGTCGCCTTCACTAAGAGGGCCCGCAGGCTATTTTTGGTGCAAAGTCTATTTTTAGACATGTCGATCATATTCTATGAGTTGCAGGATGCTATTTGTGGATGGTTGGAAAAGTTGGAAAAATAGATGGACTTATATTTTTAGAAATATTGGGCGGAATCTATTTTTAGATTGCCAGTCTAAAAATAGATATGTCGAATATTATTAGCTCTTAATAATATTTGGACTCTAAACATTATCTTATTCTCTTGGAGCACTTCAGTTGGCACAGCAGCTGACAGAAGGAATTATGCTATTTCTGAGGGTTTACTGGAGCTAATGCATGGGGACTTCAGTTAGAACTCATGTGACAGATTTTGGTGGAGTTATAGAAGTAGTTGGTGGAGTTGTATTCAGTTTAACTCAGTTAGACTCAATTGAGCTAGTTGTATCTAGTCTAACTAATTGATACACTAGTGAGAGTGGTGTGAATTAATTATTTAATTAATTCAATAAATAATAACTCATTAATCAACTGAATAATACATCAGTTAACTATAGTGCATGGACAGTTTCAGTGGAGAGCAGTGGAGAGGTAGGTGAAAGAGCAAGTGTGACTATCAGTTGTGATTATAGTGATGCATTGATTGCATCCAACACTTAGTGGAGATGCCAAGGAGGATTGCGTGAACAAGGCTAGATGACTTCGAGTTCATTCAGAGCCATTCTTTAGTAGGGATTGCCCAGTAGAGGTAGGCTAGCAGGTGGCAGAGATCGGTGCATGCATTTGCAAGATCTAGCTTGATTAGTGTGTAGCAATTGTATTGTACTGAGAGCTTGATATGATCAGCTTTGTATGAGGATTGTTACATGATCTCTATGACATGTATTATATACAGATAGTTGGGGTTTTTAGCTTCAGGCTTTCCCGTTAAATAGATGTGTTAATGTGTGTGAATTTTTATGGTTTCATGTGTGCATCGGAATTGATTTAATTTCTGCATGTGATGATAAATAGTGGAATAGATTTTGTATTGTGCATGAAGTAAAATAGTGTGTGATTAGGAGAATCTTGGATATATAACACGTAAGTTATATAATTTCTACAGGGCCCACTTCTCCACCTTGTGTGCGGTCACAGGCCAACAATCCCCATGGATAAAACTAAGAAGCTAGTGGAAGAAGAAATAGTGTGGCAAATAGAAATAAAAATGTTGGGACCACATCTAAATACAAAATATTTTCATTACGTATTAATAACAAAAGAAGGACCCAATCCTTATGAATTAAGTGTCTTACATCTAGGGATTTCAACTAGGGGACAATCTGATAAAGTTCTATAAGCATGGGAAAATCATAATGAACTTTACTCATGTTACATTAAAATAATTTTTCAAATACACCAAAGGAATCATACTTGGTGAGGAAAGAAACACTTCACATTATGAAATGGGTGCATTACTATTCAAAGTTCTATAATGGAATACCTACTAAAGGGAAGAAACCTTTAAATAAAACACAAGAATAGGTTGGTGGAAACCTTGACAAACCCTTCAAAGTAGATAAGTACAATTTAGATGTTGATGGGAAAGACAAGTACCAAAGTAGGAAATAAATCAATGATTGGCTTGATGAAGGATGATAGGGATTAGATGGATGAAATTAGGTATGCATAAAGATAATACCTTTGTGTTTTCTTGTTATTTAGAAAGCACATACATTTTTTCTTAAAAGTTGTTCAACAAGATGGGGATAAGATGGGATGGACTGTTCAACATACAATGTCCAAATTCTGACTAAGTTATTGTATAACGTTCATTTTGGGACATTTGAATTTCACTTCTATCTTTCATTGGACCTTTAAGTGTTGGTAACATAAAATGGGGAAAGGCTAGTGTTCTTTAATTAGGAGAATTTGTAAGCTTTGGATATTGATGTGTCACTTCATTGATATTTGAAGTGCCTTTAGTCGGAGTGGAAACGCTTCTTAGTAACATGGTTTGAGCATTGTTCCATTAAGGGATGTGGTGAATTTATTATTTGGGTTTCTTTTTAGCTTATCGGAAAGGAAATAATGTGTCACCCATGACCTGGATTTCTATTTAAATTCTTTGAAACGATCGCAGGTCTCTATCCAAATGCTTCTGAAAGGATCATGGTTGTTATGAACTAGAGATTTGAATAAATCATTTTTTATGTTCGTGGAGCACATTGGATTGTCCTTCTCATTTTTTTTTGTTTGATTTTTTTTATATTGATGATAAGGATTTGACCTAAGGAAAAATATTTTCTAAGATACTAATTGTGGGAATCCAATTTTCCAAATTCACTGAGGGATTGCACTTGGCCCCACTCACACACAAAAATCCCCTGTGGAGGAAAATTTACCCATGAAGAGTAATCATATCATTAGTGAGAGTTGAAATTTAGTGGGGAAAATGTTATTACTTTTATTTAGCCACCCACTCTAGACTGCATGAACAAATTCCTCTTGTTATTTGATTTGGGCTTCGTTAGGATATAATGTTTTGTAATTCTTCTACGAGATTTTTATTTTCCTTTATTGATTTTGGATTTAATAGGTAATCATCCATTAATTTTGGAGGTAGTATTAGTATCTGATATATAAATTGTCATAGATGGTCTATCGGAAAAATTCATCACAGTAGGTCACGTAATATTATGAAATCTTAGATTATGCAAATTATTTCCTTAGATCTCAAATTAATTATTACCAACTAAGTGCATAAATTTTATGAAATAAAGGAAATGAAATGAAAGAAAAAGAAAATTAACACACCATCCACACAAATGAACACAATATGTATCCTGAAATCCAATATCGAATAAAACCAAGATAGAAGGTGAGGCTTATGCTCTACTCTCTTTTATTTGGTTAAGAAAATGGAAATACAAACAAAGTGGGTACTCATTATGGAGTTGCCTTTGACATTGTCGCCTTAATAGGTCCTATAGAATCGTCTTCCTTCTCTATAATTTTCCCAAATATAATTCTTATATTCTTT
This sequence comes from Pinus albicaulis, assembly GCA_034641835.2. Lineage (NCBI taxonomy): Eukaryota > Viridiplantae > Streptophyta > Pinopsida > Pinales > Pinaceae > Pinus > Pinus albicaulis. The sequence goes on from CM076569.1 coordinate 959,933,415, forward strand.
ATTCAAATATGAAATGAATACGAGGCTAAAGAATGGAACCATTTTTCCTCCTAGCAGCCCAATATTTAACATAGCCTAATATTTATTTAGGGTTTGTTATTTTTCATCCTTAACCCTCAATTAGTGATAAGGTTTTGGACCTTCTCGGATCTTCTTGTTATGAAACTAGCTCCAAAAATAGAAGTAAATAGAGATCAACGCCTTAGAAATAAGCCACTTCGAGGGGAAACCTCCAATACATTACATAAATTAACAATTCTTGGATGATACAAATGACAAAAACCTCCTTCTATATATAGGAGTCCATGGGGCCACAATATAATCCTAGCCGACCTAACAATAATAATTTAAGGGCACAATAATAACAATATGGGGGTTACAGGGGTACAACAATAACAATAAGGGGGCTACACTAACAATAATAAGGGGATACACTAGTATTATAGGGACCCAACATGCCCCTCTCCTTCAAACAAGTGTTGCCCTCAATGCTTGATTATTTCTGGATGCTTCTGTATAAAATTCTCATCCTCCCATGTGGAATCTTCAATGGGTAAGTTCTTCCACTTGCTGAGATACTCTGAATTTGATCGATTTGGTAGTTGTCGAGTTCTTGTTTCTGTGACTACTTTAGAACTTCTTGTTGTGGATGCTCGATGTCATCTTCCACTATTTTATCATCCATATTAGCTTTCATTTTATCCTTCAAACCATCCAACTTAGCCTCAATTTTTTCTTTTAAACGATCTACGTCATATTTTATTTCTCTTTGTAAGATCGAAATTTGTTGCACTTGGTACCGTAATTTTGATATCTCATACTGCAATTCTTCCTCTTCATGTGTCATAGTATAGATTTCTTAAGGCTTAATGGGTGTTGAATTATTTTTAGGAGGCATTTTATAACCCGATACTGATATCTATTCTACAGTATGCCCTTGGAATCAATTCAAATTGATTCTTCAAACAAGACTTGTGCAATTCGAAAAAAATAAAAATAAATTAAATTAAAATTAAAAAAATAAATAAATAAAATACACACCTTTTTCTTGCTTTTGAGGAGCTTGATATTGAAACTGAATTATCTCTGTGATTTTGGATCTTCAATATCTGAAATTTTTCCCTGAGGTAGCCCTCTTAATCCTCTTTTGAATGCCACAGGTCTGACCTGATTTGGATTCTTCAAGGAAAAGTTATGTCCAATCTCCCACAATGACCTAGTACGACTTGACACGTGTCAGTGTTTCCTCCTTCGGCTCTGAAATTGATATAAAGGAAACTAAAACCCGTGTACTTTCGGTTACTCTTTACAGAATTCCAATCCAATGCTCAGAGAGAGAGTTATGAATATTTTCCCACGATCACCTCTTTGAGATGAAATTCGGGAGCCTGAAAAAGCCCTGAATTCCACAGATCCTACCTCCCAAAAAAATTCGAATCAATCTCTGAATTTTTTCCACGAAGTTTCTCAGGATTTTGGCTTTGCTCTATGAAAATTTCAGCTTCTGAACCCTCGTAGAAAAAATCTTACAGCGAAAATTCCGCGATGACATGTTTAGGTTAAATTCAAGAGCCTGCAAAAATCCCTAACTTCCATAGATCATATCTCGGAAAATATTGCGAACCAAGCTCTAAAATTTTGTGACGATCTTCCTTCGGATTTCGGCTTCGCGCTCTAAAAATTTCAACTTCTGAACCTTCGTAGAAAAAAAATTATAGCTCAAATTCCACAATGACCTGTTTGGAGCAGTGAAACCCTAGAATCCAAAGCTCTGATACCAAATGTTATGAAACCAGCTCCAAAAATAGAAGAAAAGAGATATCAACGCCTTATAAATAAGCCACTTCGAGGGGGCAGCCTCCAATACATTACATGAATGAACAATTCTTGGATGATACAAATGACCAAAGCCTTCTTCTATATATAGGAGTCCATGGGGCTACAATATAATCCTAGCCAACCTAACAAACAATAAGGGGGCTACACTAAATATAATAAGGAGATACACTAATATTATAGGGACCTAACACTTCTTGAAAATACACACTTGACTAGCCCCACATGTCAGTAATTTGGGGTTGAAGTGGCATCCACTCATATCATGCCGTTCAACAAGGTAAGTGAACTTGTAGGAGGCAGAAATTATACTTCAAGCTCCAACTAAGGTTATTTTCACATCATTGTAAAGATCTTGGTGTCTAAAATAATGTCAAGGGGCTAGGAGCTATGCTTACAAAGTTTTGACCCTAACAAGTGTCATTTTGTGCCTCAAAATGGATTTGGAAGGTTTCAAACCCCAAAAGCCCTAACTAGGACTTGCCATTAAAACGGACCCTACAAGACAATTCCTCCAATTTTTCCACCCATAAAGTACCAAAAAAAATGACAAATAATAGATTAATCCATTATGGATGAATAACTAAAAGATATATTTTCATAGTAATTCATAATCGCACACATGTAATGCTATGATTGTTTTGATGTTTTTGATAAATCTAAGTTAACATAAAAGGTGCAGTCTAACTTTTCTATGTTTTGTTTTTTTTTTCATATTCCCATGATACAATTTTTGGCAAAATTGTGTCTGTGTGTGTGTGTGTGTGTTTTTTTTTTTTTGGATGCACAAATTGATTCAACAACTGAACAAACCCTTTGATCACTTAATTATGCAGAGTTCATAATTCAAAGTTGCGATTCAAACAAATCCCTACGAGATTTCAAGCAAAATTGACAAGAAAATGTGACCCAAAAAAACAAATTTGTTAAAAAAACAAACTATAATGAATATAATATACCATTGAAAAAAATAATTTTTTCCCAATGAAGAAAAAATGTAATTTTTATTAATATCAATAAAAATTACATTTTGTAAACACACTAAAGTGTGTATGCAGATTGATCATATACAAACACGACATGATAGAGTTGTAATACATAGAGTCTGGGGTCGATACAGACAGAGATCCCCAACTACAAAAAATCATGTGTATTCACTATTAAATGGGAAGATTATAATCATTTATATACAAAAAGGGAAAGATACAAAGTCTAAGAAATAAAATTGTAACAATTGCTTCAAAAAAAGGCATAAAAGAGCAAGGTCCCGAAGATTATCCTCATGAAGAAGAAAATATGATCTATCTGAAATGAGAATGAGTATAATGACTATAGGTATGTGAAGAACTGATACCCTCACGATACTCAAAAAATATTCTAGCGGTCCTGATCCATATCTAAATCCTCCTTGGAGAGGCCATCTCCCACCTGATTACGCTCCTTTTATATATGATGACATGAGAAAAATAAGAACAATATTTTTAACTGCAATACATCATCCAAACTAGGAGATAATGTAAAAAAATTGAAAGACTGTGAGTCATTGAACCAGTTAACCACTATTTTGGAATCACCATAAAGCTGTAAATGAGATAGACCTCGTTGAAAGGAAAATGCAAGAAGGTTCTTGTAGGAAATAAGCTCAACAAACTTGTTCGAGCGAACAACCAAACCCATGGAAACATGTAAATTTATGGAATTTGAAAGATGAAGAATGAAACCACCCCCACATTTATCACCTAAATCAATCAAAGAACCATCAAATTATGCCCACAGCCTATATCTGTCAGGTTATTCTGCTAGGATTTCCCAAACTATGTGTGCATCCTTTTTCGTGTGGGAAATTATTAAGGATCGCCATGAACTTAGCAGCAATGATCTTTCGAGAGGAGACTATATCCTGAAATATAGCTCGATTACGAGTGATCCAAATCCCTAGAAAATGGTTAACAAAATATCTTTCTAACTACGAGAGGACAGGAGAGAGATCCATAATTTCCAAGCTACTTCAATTGATTGACCATTCCAAGGCCCAATATGAGCTTTGGAAGACCTATAGTGATCCCAAAAATGTTGACAAAAATGACATGAAAGGAATATGTGTGTGATTATTTCATCTTCAGCCTGACAAAGAGCACACCAGCTAGGACCGTAGGAGAAGGGCCTTCATAGAACATCCCATGTAGAGACTTTTATATTTAAGAGGAGACATATGAGAATCTTGGCCTTTGATGGACACCTAAATTTCCATACAATCTTCCACCACCATTAAGAGATAATCGAAAGGTTCCCAAAAGAGATGAATATTTAGCTTGCTTTGGGAGAGTAAAGACCACTCTTAGCCCCAACTCACACAATTTCATCGTATTTTCCAGATATACAGACATGACCTGACTGTAAAACATAAATGTAGTTATTCTAGGCTTCCATAAAATATTTTGAGATATCCAAATCGACATCATATTTCCAACCTTCATTCCAAATCGAAGTGAAATTTGGGTTGGCAATATGATCCAACTTCGAATAACCTTGATCTCGGAGAAAGTTAATTAAAGGAGGAGGGAGAAGATGATCACAAACACTATCACACGAAGGATCTTGACCGATAAAGACCCGAGAACCTAATCCAACCTTCCAGGAAATGCCATTGTGAATGGTTTCAAATGTACTTAAGATAACTCTCGACTAATTGAGATGTTGTGCTAAGGTTTATCCAATCTACGCACCCAATCTTCCACCGAAAGGGGTGACATATGTTTATCAATTACAACCAAAGTCCAAAGGATCTATGTGGTAAGAAGCCACCATCCACATTTAGCAGCTAAAGTGTGAGAGAATAGGAAAGTATTCTTGAGACCCTATCCACCCATAGCATTCAGTCTTGCAGTTTTATCCCACCCATCCCAAGGGAGAGACACCTCTGAATTTGAGCCAAACCATAAAAATTTATAACATAAATTCCTAATAGTCTCCAAGACACCCCCAGTATGATCCATGTCAAATAGAACCAGTACATAGGAATAGCTTCAAGGATTGATTTAATTAAGACCAGACGTATCGCGTGAGAAAGCCACTTATGACACCAAATTTTAATGTGTTTCTCTACCTTGGAGATCAATCAGTGCTAGACAAATATTTTGTATATAATAGGTTTCAAGTGAAAGCCCAAGTATTTTAGGCCTTCATCCATGTGTGATATTTCCATCAGGAGAATTTTAGTCATTTGTTGTATCTCTTAAACCTCCAAATTTTAGATTAGGAGAGAATATTTCTAGAATTTTATAGCCATACTAGTGGCCTTGCAAAATAATAAGAGGATTTTCTTCAGCACCGACGCCTCTCGGGGATCTCAATTACAGAAAATGAGGATATCATCCACAAATAATAAGTGGTAAATAGCCAACTATCTTGTTACTAAACATCCATGAAAATCCCCATTTAGTTTAGCTTCATCCAGGAGCCTATTGAGGCTCTCTGCAACCGACAAAAAAGAGTAAAGGAGAAATAGGGAAGCCCTAACGAAGGCTCCTTTGAGCGTGGAAGAAAGGAGATGTAGCACCATTGATTAAGACATCAAACTAGACCGCTTGAATGCAAATCATGACCCAGGTGATGAAATTGAGGTTGAACCCCTCATGAGACATTAGAAGTCGAAGATATATCCAACTTACACAATCATAAGCCTTTGATAATTCTAATTTGAAAATGGCCCCTATAAGTTTCACCGCCTTTAGACTATGCAATCCATCCTGAGCCACCCCAATAGCTTCATGAATATTTCTACCTTCAAGGAATTCAAAATGTTCCTTAGAAATAGAGGTAGAGAATTGTTTTAAGACGAAGAGAAATCACTAACCCTATATATGTCGTTGCACAAATAAATGGGTCTAAATTCTTTAAAAGAAGCATGGGAGTCCACTTTTGGAATCAAGGCTACAAATGTAGAGTTTAGTGTAAGAACCATTCTGCGATCCCTTTGACATTCCTCAACCACAAGTAGGAGGTCATTCCCTATAATATCATATAGACCTAAGAAGAATTCAACACCCCATCCATCCAGGTTAGGGATATTGTCTTTTTAGAAACTACAGAGAACAATTTTTAATTCATCTTTCGATACTTTTTCCATAAGCTCACGATTATCCTCCTCATTGAGAAAACGAGGGAAAGGTATAGAAATGCGAATAATTCCAACAATAGTGGCTTCCTCTTGAGCTTTATAGAGATCTTCAAAATTACATACACCCTTATAGACCAAAGATGAGAAAGATGAAGCTTCCCTACTGTTACACAACATTTTGTCACCGTCCCTGTAATCCCTCGCCCCGCATATTGGAGGGTCTTTTTTCGTGACCTATGAGCAGTGTCAAACTCTGCAAATACCTTCATTGCATCCTTCTGCATAAGGACGTCATTTCTCCTATTGAACATTTCCTCAGAAAGCACTCAAAAACCTATGTTTTGGCATTGGCACAGGTAGCCAGTTCACCCCTCGCGCCAATGGGGAAGATTAGCACTAGAGCCTGCGCCAACTGGTGCTCTATCTCTTTGTTGTACCCACGCCAACCTTTTTGGGAATGTTTTTTAATAAATTGGAGGAAGAAGTTTCATTGCAAGTGGTTAAACTCGATAAACCATGGATATCTTCCTTTAGGAAATGGTTGATGGAACATTCTTGGAGGATAGGACTCCCGCCATGATTATAGGAATCCTAACCTCTCCTTCTCCCTTTATATAAACCGACCTTCTCCCTTTACAAAGGCTAGAGCTGGACATATATCCAAGAAGTTGAACTTGGAGAAGAGATATTATAGTTGAGTAATTGCTATAGAGAAGGTCGAACCAAGGAGGATCCTGTAGAGAGAGCCCTGTCTGAATTCCCTACAAGATTTTTGAGACGTGCTCTGTTGGAACCCTACTAGAGGAGATCGCAACGTCGAAGCCTCGTTGTGCTCTTCCTTCTTTAAATTAATATACTCGACTATGATATTGATTCCATATTTGTGTTATGTTTATTTGACGCATTTGATTTAGTCTTCTTCGACTGAGTGATAGTTAGGAATGCAAAATAGTATGTTGTGTATCGTCTTCGTTTCTTGTGTATGTGCAGGTATCCGAGCGTGAGAACGAGTGGATTGTGATCTGTCGAATCAGGAGCGAGAGGCAACCATTCTTATGGATGACACAATAGTGTAGGACCTGCGGTGAGTGATCTACCAAGCCTTTGTCCATTCTTAACTAGTAATTGATTTCATAGCATGTCTCATTTGTGGCTAGACCCTCTCTAGGGCTAGTGGGATTGCCTCTATCCGCAGAGGGGATTTACCTCACCAAAAAATTGGCAACCATACTGGGGATCAGTGCGAGTTTTTCTTTCGTCTATTAGATCTTCTTCTTGGTATTTTCTTGCTTAGCTTGCCTTTTCTGGTTGTTTTGCTGAGTCTTAGACCCCTGTTCAGCCTCAGAGGATCAGATTTGACCTCTGTTTTTCCAATTTTTCATCCTTCCAAGGTTGGCTTGATTGGAGCAGTTTTTAGCTTGACAGTCGCGCCCACTGGCACGTGTTGCTAGTTCATCACCCGCGCCATCCCCTGTCTGGTGCGGATTACAGCCAGACAGTCGCGCCAATTCCTGTAGGGGCTAGGGTTTTCCCTGTTTTGGAGTTTTTAGTCCATCCTGGTGTCTCTGGGTGTTTTCTTGGCTTGATTTGAATGCTTTGGGTTAGTTTGTGACTGTGATCAGCCTTCTTCCTTTGGTTGTTTGTCCATTTCTTTCAGATCATGGCTTTAGGGCTTTCTAGTGCTTTGACATGTTGAGCCTCCTGTAGGAGTTTGGGTCTATTGTTTCGCGGTCACCTTCGTTATTTGCTTGATTGCATTCAGCTCCCTAGACCCATTTTGAGTGGTTTCTTTTGGTGAAATGAGCCTTGAGTGAGTCTTGTCTCTAATATTCATTTTTGCCTCCTGTCGCCCCAAGCATAGCTCACATTGCTTGTATGGGTCCGTTTCGACATCTTTCTTTGATTTGAGAGATTGTGACATTGGTTCGAGTTTTTGTTTTGTTTGCTTGTGAGTTGATTGAATTGTTTCGTTTCGACTCTTGCATTAGCATTCTCAAACTAGTGTGAAGATTCGTTTTTCATGTTATTTAGTGCACTGTTTGCTCTATTACATTGAAAAAATCAAAAATACATTTTGTGCTTGCATCTTTGTTTGCATTGTAGAATTGGAAAAATTTTCGCATAACTAGCATTCGACATTCTAGGAAAGATTTCTCGTTCTCATTAGTTTGCATTGGGTTCTGTAGGGGAAGCTTCTATGTTTTCTCATTATTTGCTATCGCTTGAAAATTCCTAACCATCTCGTAGATAGCTCTTCATTGAACAAAATGGTATTTTATGACATGTAGCTTGCATTCAGGAATTTGTGAGATCCAACATTCGCTAGGACCTTGGAATTCAAACATAAATATAAGATCAACTTAAAAATTATTCAATGAACCTAAGGAAACATTGAAACTTAACGTAACATTTAGTGGTCTAAGTTAGAGACGTGTTCTAGCATCTTAAAGCCTAGCAGCTGTCGCTTGCCATCTAGCTTCAGATAGCGCTAGTATGGACTTGTGCTCCCCGTACCATCGAGTATATAAAGGGAGACCCCTATAGGTTGCAATCCTTTTATCCATAGGAAGCCGAGTCTGTCGCCTTGTGACAGTGATACACCGAACACAACATTCGAGGAGACTACCTGCATGTACGTCAAGTCCTTGGTTGATTCTTATTTCATTTTATAACCAAGGTGTATATGGAAGTTCACGGGAACCTGTACACCCTTTTACCTAGACTACCTGAGCAGTCATTTTCAATCTTTACTGACTCCATAGATTTGAAAAGATCATCGAGCACTTGTCCTTTCGCGCTCGCTTAAAACTGAAAGAGACTAGAGTCATCTTTGACTATTTCTTGACTCTTAAAACATGAAACAACAAACTTTTGGTTTCAATGTGGTAAAATAAACTACCTACGATTACACGCCCATTAAAGATTGATTACTTGGCCTGTTTTTGTTTGCCTTGGTTTTGATCCAAGAGTCTTCATTTTCGATCTTTTTCCCTTTTCTGGTGTGTTACAGTCACAGTGGCAGAACCGTTAGTTTTGTCTATTGGCAGTCCTTTTTCAAACGATTCATCTGAAACTTCTCAAATATTTGGCTCTACTGAGCTTCAACAGCCTATCATCCCGTCAGAGTATCCCTTTGGAGAACTAGTCGAGTTCCATTGGCCTCTTTCCAACGCTTGGTTTGGATTTGGGGTTGGGGAACATTTTCCCCCTCTTACATTGGGATCACCATTTTTTACTACTATCATACCTCCTAGCCCCTATACTCTTTTGCAAGATCTTACGATGGATTCAGATATGGATTCGTCTGGTCCTAATGGTAGCGAGGGTATTCCAGTTTCTGATGAACAATACCAACTTTTCCTCGAATAAATCCAACAAGAGACTGCTCAATCTTCACCATCGGTGTCACTTCCAGCCGAATATAGGTCTTTGGGTTAGATTATAGCTGGTATTGCCTCCATGGCAACATCAACTCCGTCAAGGGGTTCGATTCTCCCATCCTTAGGTATGTCGCCAACAACACCTGTTTCTTCGTCGACACCTTTTGTTACGTCTATTCCCACTCGACCTATTGTTTGTGTGGCTGCTTCGGCACTGGTTGTCACTGCACAGTCGTCAAGAGTTTCAACTTCAGTAGAAACTTCGATTTCCATGGTGATCCCTGACGGCCTTTCTTTTGAGGAGTATTGGCTAGCTGTCTAGCAGCAGAGCTCCCAAACTTATTAGTCCCCTCAGGATCCTTATCGGTCTTATTTTTATCATTATGGAGCGGATGGTACCCTGATTTATTCACTTCCATTTCAGCATGATGAGCAGGGAAACCCTATCTAATTGTCTGCTCCTGAGGCTTATCAGTTCCTTTCCGGTTTTATACCTACGTTGCCTATGCAACCCTCTAACCAACAAGGAAAACCCTTTCAGGGACAACCTTCGGTTCAGCATGGATATGCTTATGATCCACAAGGAAACCCCTTTTAGGGACAACCTTCGGTGCAGCAAGGGTATGCGTACAACCCACAAGGGCAACCCTTACAAGGACAACCTTCGGTTCAGCAAGGATTGTTTTACGGCCCACAAGGGCAGCCTTACAATCCTCAAGGTCAACCTTTACAAGCTCAGCCTGTGATCCAAACAGGGCAACCTCAAGGACCAGCTGGGCAGCCGATATATCAACCCAGACCTTCATATGGTCCTGGGGGGCAGATTCATCCATATCAACCTTTGGTGCAACCTCAACAGCCATATCTTCCAATTGGTCCAAATGTTTCACAGCCAGGACCATCTTATGGTCCTGCTCCAGGTCAACCTATTTATCAGGCACAACCTGGCCCACCTCTACCATGAGGCCAACCTACTCAGCTGGGGTAACCTGGTTGCCTGTAGCCATCAGGCCAACCTGCTCCGCCGGGACAACATGGTGGCCTTCATCAGCTAGGACAACCTGCTCAACTGGGCCAACCTGCACAGCCTATTTACCCTGCTCAGCCACTGCTCTATTCTATGTCGCAACCAAATCAACCGCTGCGCTCGACATATCCAGCTCAGTAGGGCGCCATTTATCAACAACCCGTTCGACCCCAAGGCGGTTATTTTCCTCAAGGTCAATATCGACCGGTTTACAACCTGCCTCAAGGTTATGCTTATTACCCTCAACCGCCAGGCTATACTTATACTCCATAGCAGAATCCCTACGTTGCTCAATCGGGACCCTTGTATACTCAGAATCAGTATCCTGACTATCAACCCCCGTATCCTAGTTCTCAACCGCCATATCAACCGAATTATCCGGATTACACCCTTTATGGTCAAAATCCTCCAGGACAAAACCAATGGGGGCGGAGTTATGCTCAACCAGGATGGAGTATGGGTATGGGTCCTTATCGAGGACCTGCTATGCCTTTTAACCCTCAATTACCTTTTCTCGCTATGTTGGAGCTACCGGATGTGTCCAAATTGAAAAATGATCCCATTCTTCATAATCCTTTTTGGCCTCCGATTCCGACGAAGGTTCTAGGTGATTGTCCCAATTTTGAGGGCAAGTCTAGAGAAGACCCCCAAGCAAACGTCATGACATACCATTTATGGTGTTCTTCTAATTCTTGGGTGGATGACTTTGTTTGGCTTCGCCTTTTCTAGTGCACTCTTATCAGTGTTGCTGCTAAGTGGTATATTGAACTGCCTCGTGGTATCTTTCAAGATTTCAACACTCTTGCTATGGCATTCCTGACTCATTTCCAGTTGTCGGTTCGTTATGAAGTCGAGACGCATCTCCTAACATCCTTGAAACAGGACCAGGCTACCCATATCTCGGACCTCATTCATGAATGGAGACAGCGTCATCGCCTGATCAAGTTCGAAATTCCTGATCAGCTTCTTACTCATTGGTTCACCACCTCTTTTGTCACCCAGATTACAAAGGACATTGCCATGGGGGCATGTGTAATCGAGGAACAAGCCATTGCTCGTGCCCAGTACCTTGATTTAGTGTACTCTCAATTGGGAATTTTGTATGACATCTTAACTGAAGCCCCACGACCTGGGACTTCTAAAGCGTCGGCTACCCCATCAGTCGACGGCGTTATTGGTTCAGTGTCTCATACTTCATGCAAATATTCCAATGGGAAGCAGAAATCAAATTCTTCCAATAATTCTGCTCCTCAGGCTACCCCGGAATCTGGCAAAACCTCGGAGGTCAACTTCGTTCAGGCCAATCCTGTGAACAAGACTTCCAAGGGGAAAAATAAGGGAAATGCAAGGCCAAATCTGATGCCCCAAAACTAGAATCGTCTAAACCTCGTGCTGATGATGGTTCAAAGCGAAAGCCAAAATATCCGTGTCTGATTTGTGATGAGGACCACTACACCAAGGATTGTCCTAGACGATCCGAGGTTAGTCAATTACTCAAAGGCGCTAAGGGAACTCTGGTTGTCCTTAAAGAACCTTTCCCATATCAGCAGACCCAGATGGTCGATCAATCGACACCATCTGCGTCATTTGGCTCTCAAGTTTTCATGATGAACGGTTCTGCACCCGTTTCCATCACTACTCGGTCGAGGGATTATGCCGGATCACGCCAGGCAGTCGAGAAAGAGGTCGTTGATGGCCCTCCTCCCCCACTTGCCTCTGGTCCCCTTGAAATTGAAAGGCCTAGTGCTGAACCCATTATACGACCACCTTCTAAAGGTGTTCTCCGGAAATCTTCTTATAATCCTAACGCCCATGCTGCTCAGCATTACAGTATTTTTGAAGATTTAGCACAGGAAATTTCAGTGATGTCCACGTTAGAAGTGCTCCAGAGTTGTTCGTCTCAACGGAAAGCTTTATTATCTGCGATCGGTGGGATCGATCCTGCTGATTCTAGCCTTCTCTCTTTTGATTTAAAGAATTTCATCCCTCAACTTCCGCACTAGATTGCGCTTGTTATACATTAAGTCGGTATCAACGGTCTCAACATCCACAGGGCCGTAGTGGACGAATGTGCATCTACTTGCATCATTTCATTTGCTTTTTGGAAGGCTATTGGCTCTCCAGCCATGAATTCATCACCCAATGCCCTTGAGGCATTCGATGGAAGGGAATCAAAACCCTTGGGTTTTCTCACTAGCTTTCCAATCACGTTGCAAGGAAAGATAGTCAGCGTTAAGGTAGAATTCGTTGATGCTAAACTCAATTACAATCTTCTACTCGGTCACAGTTGGACTCACGCCATGTTGTGCATTCCATCCACCCTCTTTCGACTTCTAAAGTTTCCTCACAAGGGAAAAATTATTATTGTCGAACAATTGTCATTCTTTACCTCGTCTTCTGAGAACAATGTGCCATACGTGGATTAGATTCCTAATCCCCCTGACAACATAGGGCCTGGTCTTTTCAAATATCCCGCTCTCATGGGTATTTTTCCCTTTCCGCCACCAAATACCATTCAAGTTAATATGATCTCTCGGTAAGATGACCCTTGGATCGTCCCTTTACCTAAACAGGTTGATTCGTTTGGAGATTCAATGCCGCTCAGTCTAATCGAAATCAATTATTATGAGCTTAGAGCTGCATCTGATTCTCCCCCTCCTGAAGATACTCCTTTGATCATGTCTCTCAAAGTATATTCTCAATCCCCCTAGTTCGGCGATGCGAATTTTCCAGATCCTTTGAAAGAAGTGTTTCCATCCGACCAGGCTATCATGGAAACCATGTCTCTTGAGGATCTACCATGGAGCGATGGGCATCATCATTCCTCGTTTATGCCTTGCCTCGGGGCAATGTCTAACTGTCTAGAGAGTTTTTCGTCCCAAGTTCCTTCTCTGCCACTTCAAATGCCTATTTTGACTCATGAAGTATTTACATAAGGTAACTTGGGGAACATTACTCAAACGATGCCTATCGACATTTCCGTTAAACTAGGGATTGTCGAGAACATCCATCTGGGAGTCACTTGCTCTTCCAAGGAAGTCCAAGTGTACACCAGTCTCTTTCGCGAATTTCGTGATGTTTTCGCCTAGTCTTACGAAGAGATGCCTGGAATCGACCCCAGTATTGTGGTGCACGAGATTCCCACCTACCCAGGTGCGAAGCCTGTTCGCCAGCGTCTTCGTCTCGTGCATCCTCGGCAAGCCACTGCTATCAAAGCTGAAGTTGAAAAACTTCTTAAAGCGGGTTTCATTTATCTGATTCCCATGACTGAATGGATTTGTAATATAGTTCCTATGGATAAGAAGCAGGGCACAATTCGTGTTTGTGTTTATTATCCCGATATCAATCGAGCCTGTCCTAAGGATAACTATCCCACCCCATTTATCGATCAGATCATTGACGATTACGCAGGGAGTGAAATCTTCTCCCTTATGGACGATTTTTATGGCTATAACAAGATTAACATTCTCCCGTCAAATCAACACAAGACCTCTTTTATTTGTCCACGGGGAACATTCGCTTATAAGAAACTCCCTTTCGGCTTGAAGAATGTTGGAGCTACGTTCCAGCGCGCGATGTCTTATGCCTTTCATGATATTCGGCATATTGTCCAACCATACCTGGATGACCTTTTGGCTCATTCAGCTGCGCGGAAAGACCATGCGGAACATCTCCATCAAATCTTTCTTCATTTTAAATGCTACAACATTAGGCTTAATCCACATAAATGCGTCTTCTGCGTCGACTCCGGTAGACTCTTAGGGTTTATCATATCTAAAGATGGAATTCGCCTTGAACCTCTTAAGGTTGAGGCTATTGTTAATCTCCCCTCTCCATCCTCGTTACATCAGCTCCAGAGTCTTCAAGGGAAATCCAATTTCCTTCATCGTTTCATCTCGAACTACGTCGAAGTAGCCAAAGGATTTACACGACTTTTAAAACAGGACGTCCCTTTCTGTTGGGATGAGATTTCTCAGCAGTCTTTTGGTAGGCTTAAGACGTTGCTTGTCAACGCTTCTCTATTACGTCCTCCAAATTACCATCGTGATTTCACCCTCTACCTAGCTACCGCCTTCAGTATGATCGCCATGGTATTAGTCCAAGATGATAATGACGGTAACGAGCATGTTGTTTACTACTTGTCTTGAAACCTTCTTGACCCTGAAACATGCTACGCACATGTCGAGAAGTTAGCGTTGGCTGCGGTCCAGTTCGTCCAACGTTTTTTTCATTACATTCTTTTACACACGGTGACCGTGATTTCTGATTGTAACCCCATGACTTATATTTTGTCACGGCAGTTACTGGTGGGCAAATACTCGAAGTGGATCGTTATCCTCCAAGAGTTTGATTTGGAGTTCACTACCGCCAAATCGAAGAAATCACTTGTTTTCACTGATTTGATTTGTTCTCTCCCCGCCGACTCTGCTCCTTCTTCCTCTGAACATCATATTCTGGACGAAACTCTCTTCCTAATCAGCACCCTCAATCTGTGGTACGGTGATATCATCGAGTACCTCCAAACGTCTACTTTTAGGTCTGAGCTAACGAAATATGCCTAACGCCGCATTAGGAATCAATCGCAACCTTATCGTATTGTTGGAGATACCCTTTATCGCGTCGGAGTTGATTCTGTACTCCGTCGATGTCTGACCCTCGAGGAAGTGGAAAAGGTTTTAAATGAGTGCCACAGTGGCGCCTGTGGTGGTCACATGTCTGGTTATGCCACTGCACAGAAGATCCTTCGTGTTGGCTATTTCTGGCCCTCCATTTTTAAATATTGCATTGTTGCAGTACGTAAATGCCATGAGTATCAGATTTATCAATGCAAGATGCGTGCGCCGCCTATTCCATTGCACCCTGTCATTACCGTTAGACCTTTTTCCAAATGGGGCATAGATTTTATGACGTGTCACCCTCGTTTGGGTGGGGGGCATGCCTATATTATCGTCGTCGTCGAATATTTTATGAAATAGGCCAAAGCAATGCCTACACTAGCTACGGACGGTAAGACAGTGGCACAGTTCATATTCAATCACATTATTACTCGGTTCGGTGTTCCTCAGGCCATCATCATTGATCATGTTTCTCATTTTTGGGATTATATGATGGCAGAGCTGACATCTAAGTTGGGCCTGCCTCACGATAGCTCAACGGCTTATTACCCTCAAGCTAATGGCCAGGTTGAAGCTGTCAACAAAGTTCTTGTTACAATTCTTCAACGAACAATTGGGATCCATAAATCAAATTGGAATCTCATGTTATTATCAGCTCTTTGGGCTTACCAAACGTCAATTAAGAGTGCGACCGGGTTTACCCCGTTTCAGTTGGTGTACGGTCTAGAAGCCACTCTTCCAATTGAATGTGAGATCCCTTCACTGAAATTATTTGTGGAATTGTTGCCTAGTACTTTGCCTGAAGAAGAACGTCTCCTCTATTTAGAGAGATTGGATGAAACTTGTCGCTTAGCTTCCTTGGTCATCGAAGCACAGAAGAAGCGAGTCAAAGCCCATTTTGACCAAACAGTTTCTCCTCGTTCTTTCATCGAAGGCGATCTCGTTCTTCTATATGACCAAGCTCATGATAAGATGGGGGCAGGAAAATTCCAACCCATTTGGCATGGGCCCTACATCATCAAACGTGTGTTACAGAATGGGGCTTCTGAGCTTATTAACTATGAAGGTTTTCCTTTATCGCAGCCCAGAAATGGGTTGTATCTGAAAAAATATTATGCTTGAATCATTCATCCGTGATATGTGTACATAGGTGATTGTTTTCATTTTGTGTGCATGCTTTGGTTTGATGTGCTTTGTGAGCTTTTTTCTGCTTATTTGGGTCTTGTTTTCTATGTATATGTTTGTTTCCCATTATGTAGGTTTTGCAGATGGTGCCTCCCGCAGTAATAGGAACTTGTCTTCGGCAGCCTTGGTAATTTATGATCCTGTTGGTGGGTTGATTAACTTACAAGGTATTTGTCTGGGACCAGCTACAAATGATGTCGCTAAATATAGTGCAGTTTTGGAACTTTGACCGAGGCAGTCAACCTCGGCATACGCTCATTGCTTGTGAAGTTGGATTCACAACTTGTTGTTCTTCAACTGTACGGTCATTATTCGGTTCGAAACCCATGCATTTTGAGATTTTATTTGCGTATTCGTTTACTTGAAATACATTTTGATTTCATTACATATCAACATATAACAAGACGAATGAATACATTAACAGATGCAAAGCTAACATTGTGCTAGATAGACATTTGCGCAATTTATAAAAAACATCATCATATGTACATAGACCCATGTAGAAAATATATATATATATATATATATATATATATACATATCGTTTGTTTGCAACGTGTGCATCATAAAACCCACAAAATAATATATGTTTGTTTCAATTACATCATGAGACAACATGTCTCTCAAAATGTGCAGAAATAAAGCCTAAGTGCCTAATTGGTGTGGTGCTCATGATAGCACGTCACTTCCCGTACCAACCGCCTCAGCAAGCAGTGGATACGACTCGGCACCCCTACAATATGCCTCTGATAGGCCCGAGGCACATCATCCAAGCGAGCATAGTCCGGGATCCCACGGGCAATCCCCTCCAGATTCTGCACTATCTCCTCCTCGCCACCCTCACCATGAGGATCAAAATCGCGAGCAATCTGCCTCGCTACCAGCGACATGCCTGCAGGACACTCTGGGCTAGCATCTGCATACATATAATAATAACTGTCAAAACATGCATATATATATATATATATATATATATATATATATATATATATATATATATAATAAAAAATAAAAATAAAAATTATAAACTCATGAAAATGAAAAATGAGTCTTACCAAGTTATTCGTCGCAATCCTCTCCCTCCATGAGTGGGAGGTTCGGGTCTATGGTGAAGTCTGTGCCGGCATAGGGCCAATCCTCCACGACAATCAGCTGTCGTCGGAGCCAATCAAAAAACTCCGGCCTCTAGGACATCTGTTGGCCACCCCCTGCTCTAGGCATCAGTGTCACCCATCAGGCCATCCATGGCTCAATGGGTGGTGGCTCCGGTAATATAACCTCCTGACACTGAAATATGGGTAATCATTCCAAGAAGAACGATACTAGGATCGACCCATACCCAAACTGCTTGAGTTTGGTCTTCTTGCACTTATTGAGCTGCCGTTTGATGTTGCTAGTCATGGTCTCGACCCAGTTGAAGATGGTTGTGTTCATACACTCTGAAGCAAGAAGAAGTTGTGTCTTCGTGGCCTCATGTGGTGCCTGCGATCCAGCAGCTCGCGTGATAGTGTGTAGCACTACCCTCAATGCCAAATTAGGAACAGTCTGGATATCCACTTTGCCGCTCCCTAATCCTTTTCGTGCCCCATGGCACACCCTATCAATGACCATTGCCATGCTTTCTCCAGAATGCCAAGTACTGGTTAAGATAGGGACTACACCCCTGTGTGACAACCCAGTGATGAAATACACATCGAAAAATTCGAGTTCAAGCTCTTGATCCCGAAGTACGAACTTTTCCTGATCTTCATCCAAAATGTTGATTAGATACTGAAGCAATTCGGGCTGAGCCCTGAGACATGGTGTCATAAAGAACTTCTTAAGCGCACAGTTCCTGAGGGCATCCATGAATTGTTCATTTCCCATTGATTTTTCATACTCTTCATTGTGCTCTCTCTCCTTCCACTCGATAACCATCCTTTTTCTCTTTGTACCTGCATGAATTTATCATAGGAACATTAGAAACCCCCTTAGGAATTAAAATTTGTAGTCTATTGGTTGCATTTTCTTAAATATAAAGCATATTTTGGGTTGCGCGGTTGGTGCAACTGTTTGGCTAACAGTCACGCCAACTGGCACGACCCTTGTGTAAAAATGGGTCAGTTGGCGCAGGTCCGTGCCCGAAACCCACGCCAACCACGATGCCCTAGAATTTGCAATTCCTCCCCTAAGGGATCCCAAATGACAACTAAATGTAGTGAAATATAGCTTAAAAGATGGCAAATGAAGCTGGCTCTTACCTGAAATAGACGGAATCCAGATTGGTACACTGGATTGTCCACAATCGTCGCCTGATGATCGCAAGGGAAATGGGTCACTGTTGCTCTGCAAAGAGGTAAAAGTGAAAAGTAAATATTTTTTACTATTTATGGCCTTTTATAACTTTTCAAAGTCCTAAAATGGGTTTTAAAACATATTTTTCGATATATTTTCATATTATTTTTGAGGAATACGTTTTACACATGTCTTTTGTGCAGTGACAGGTTTTTCACGTGGTTATGACAAAGAGACAAGTTGTATTTTATACTTTTTCAGACTCGGTAAAAACACGAAAAATTCACTACTGGAGTCACTTGCCGAGTCACTTGTCATTTTGATCTCGTTTTTTTGGCTGCGAAACAATGTCTACCCAGTATACGTTTACCCCCTTTTCGGGCTGGGATAGATTATTTACGAAAAAAGGAAAACCTTAGCCGATCGTGACTAAGAGGTTCTCTCAGACACATTTTTTCTACCTTTTCAGATCTCAGGGACTATTTACGAAAAGGGCCTTGTTGGTGTTTTATTTTGCGCCTTCTTTTCAAACTCTCTAAATATGAAAAGATGCAGAGTTCTTCCTTTTTCAAACTCGTTAAAACTTGATGACATCGGACTCCGTCGTCATGACGTTACTCAAGTTCCTCCTTCCTAGGGCTCGTAAAATGTACTAGGTTGGATTTGTCCGAAGGAAAAACTTACATTACAAGCACATGCTATCCCCTTCAAGCTTGTTTTCAAAAATAATTGGGGTACTCGCCAGAAATGGTGGGGGAAAATGGAATCAAGATTGTAGTCGTGTCGGCAGTATGTCGCTCTTGAACATGGCACTTGTCTGCATTCATGTCGGGTTGGGGACATCCCATCTCGTTATTTGTTTGCCTCCATGGGTTTGGGTAATCTCTTTTGACTGCTCATCTGCTCTTTGCCACATCACCATGACCTCAGATCCCTTGATGTCAAATACTGCCAAATCCAGTGTCGTGTCGCCAATGTGTTCAAGAGAAGTTTGCCTCTGCAGTTTTCAACCTCCCTCTGATTCTCTGTTGGTCTTGATTCACAAACATCTTATTCCTCTGTCTTGTGTCGATGATGTGGGAAAAATTATGGCCCACCTTTGATCAAGGTCACTTCCTGTCGACTCCAGCTCATTATCTAGGAAGTTGATCTAGAAACTCCCTTCAGGTACCTTGGAGCCTGCATGCCTCAATGGCAGGTTCTTCGCACTCGATGCAAGGTCCACATCATTGGCCTTCGATCGACTAACTCTGCGGGTGTTCAACATCATATCACTGTTCAAATTTCGTGGATTTTACCTTTTGTACCTTGAGAGCCATTGTCATTATTGGTGGTTTCTCTCGCGTCTGTTAACAGCTTTCATCATTGGCTATTAATCAGACGATGTTCTTGCATGTTCGACTTCATCTCACATATTCGCATGCTCGAATTTGTACTATGTTCGGGTCGAGACGGAGCACAAGACCCTGGGTTTTGTCTGATGAAATCCAGGCTGCGGATTCTTTGTGGATTACTATGACTTACTATGTGACTCTGCTGATTGGATGGCTACGACCATACCTGAGTCTATTTATTGATCCCTACTGCTGGATGGTTGTGTCCATACCTCAGATCTCATTGTTTTTGAACTCTATTTATGGATGGTTGTGGCCATGCCACATGCCGTATATCAGATGTATCAGTTGTATTCGTACTTGCAAGTTTTCTGACAATAGTGTTTTGATCAAACGCGCTCTCATAAAGCATTTCACCCCTCCCTATCTCTCGGACCTCATGCTTTAGGGGGAATCTATTACATAGAATTTTGTCACCGTCCCTGCAATCCTTCACCCCACATATTGGAGGGTCTTTTTCCATGACCTGTGAGTAGTGTCAAACTCTGCAAATACCTTCATTGCATCCTTCTGCATAAGGACATGATTTCTCCTGTTGAACATTTCCTCAGAAAGCACTCAAAAACCTATGTTTTGGCATTGGCGCAGGTAGCCAGTTCACCCCTCACGCCAATGGGGAAGATTAGCACTAGAGCCCACGCCAGCTGGCGCTCTGTCTCTTTTTTGTACCTGTTCCAACTTTTTTGGGAATGTTTTTTAACAAATTGGAGGCGGAAGTTTCCTTTAACCACCTCAGGAATGACTCATTGCAAGAGGTTAAACCCAATAAACCACGGATCTCTTCCTTTAGGAAATGGTTGATGGAACATTCTTGGAGGATAGGACTCCCCCCATGATTATAGGAATCCTAATCTCTCCTTCTCCCTCTATATAAACCAGCCTTCTCCCTTTACAAAGGCTAGAGCTGAACATATAGCCAAGAAGCTGAACTTGGAGAAGCAATATTATAGCTGAGTAATCGCTATAGAGAAGGTTGAACCAAGGAGGATCCCGTAGAGAGAGCCCCGTCTGAATTCCCGACGAGCTTTGTGAGACGTGCTCCGCTGGAACCCTGCTGGAGGAGATCGCAACGTCGAAGCCTGGTTGTACTCTTCCTTCTTTAAATTAATATACTCGACTATGATATTGATTCCATCTGTGTGTTATGTTTATTTGACGCATTTGATTTAGTCTTTTTCGACTGACTGATAGTTAGGAATGTGAAATAGTATGTTGTGTATTGTCTTCGTTTCTTGTGTATGCGCAGGTATTCAGGCGTGAGAACGAGCGGATCGTGATC
This sequence comes from Pinus albicaulis, assembly GCA_034641835.2. Taxonomy (NCBI): domain Eukaryota; kingdom Viridiplantae; phylum Streptophyta; class Pinopsida; order Pinales; family Pinaceae; genus Pinus; species Pinus albicaulis. The sequence goes on from CM076569.1 coordinate 959,954,526, forward strand.
TGTCGAATCAGGAGCGAGAGGCAACCATTCTTCCAGATGACACAATAGCGTAGGACCTATGGTGAGTGATCTACCAAGTGTTTTTCCATTCTTAACTAGGAATTGATGTCATAGCGTGTCTCGTTTGTGGCTAGAACCACTCTAGGGCTAGTGGGATCGCCTCTGTCCGTAGAGGGGATTTACCTCACCAACACCTACCAGACTTATCTTTTAAGGACCATATGGTGTTCCCCATCTTACGATCTTTAGCAAATGCTTAGAATAATTTTGTATTGTTATCCCCACATTCGAGCCAGATAGATCTACTCTTCAAATATCATTTTCCCTCACGGTTCTCCATAATATTTTCTTGCTTTTTTCTAACTTGAAAAGGATATCTCTAGATTCCACCAACTCAAATCCTTCAACCTCTTGGGATGCATAAACTTGAAGTGTATTCTCAATCTCCCTGAGCTCTAAGGTATCTACCTATTTCTTTTGCAATGCCCACTCTTTTATTTTTTGTTTAATAAAATCAAGGTTTTGAAAAAATTGTTTTCCAGATGATATCTCGAAATGGGGCGAATAACGAGACCATTTCTCTTTAACCATCTCCATAAAGGAGACATCCTTCAACCAGGTGGAGTTCATTTTGAAGGGACAAGCAGGGTTACGAGTGGTTGCTTTAATTTCAAGAAATATTGGAGACTGATCGGATGCCCCTATACCCCAATTCATTGTTTAATGAATACAAATTGGTCCATTATCATTTATAAAATGAGGAAATGATCCAGCCTTTTGGCAATACGATCCAGACTTTATCACTTATTCCTCCAAGTGGAATGAAATTTCATAGGCTCCACATAAAAGAGAGATTAGCCAGTAATATATTCATAGAAGAAATCAACCATGGGATAATTATTATCTCTATTCCCTAAGGGACTTAGTAGCACACATGGGACATTTAGATTGCCTCTAATAATAAGTGAGGGCATGTTTAGAAAGGAATCCCAAAAGATTTTTCTATTTTGAGTAGTTCCACATACATTAAGCAAGGTAAGAGTACTGAACATATCTTCAAAGAAAAATTCAATGCATAACCCCGAAGCAATGATCCATGAATTTAGAAGTTTAAAACATTGGTTGTTCCATTCCATCGCCAAACCCCCCAATCGACTAGAGGCATCTAATCCTAGAAATATCCAACCACACAATAGTATTTATAGACTCTATACAATAAATACACCATCTCAAGGGTCTCTTGAAGGAAAAAAACCCCATTGGAGTCTACCTCAATAATGTGTTTAAGAGTTTGTCACTTGGGGAGACTCGCCAAATGATTTGGTGATAAAAAATTATCTCAAAAATGAAAGTACCCATAATATTTCGAAAATGGTGGGAAGTCGTAGTGTTCGATGTTATAATTCCAACGACACTTGTTTTGCCTCAATCCGATGTCTTATGAAAAAGTTATGATCTTTTGATAATTTGGCTCAATAATTAAAAAATTTGCAGGTTTCTAACTAGGAATTTGTACCACTGATGTCAGCGTGCCTACTGGGTGCGTACAAACCGATATTAGTCTACGAAGTGGCAGCCTCGTACAGGGGAAAATGACATATTTTGGTTGGTTGTAGTTCGGTTGTGGTGGTCCAATTAGAGGATTCCACTTGGCCCAACCAGAGGCAGCCAAGTGGCACCTCAGAGTAGGCCAAAATTTTGTTAAGGGTCGAATAGCCTCAGGCGGGATTGAACCCACAACCTTGCTTGTCAGAATTCCAAGCCTTGTTCCATGACCGTGTTTCTTACCCCATAAGGGTATCAGTACTATTTAAGTTCACTACCCGACCCCCAGTCACTTACCACTCCACACGACCAATGGGGCACAACGGAGAGGGGCTTGGGACTAGCCCAACCCTCGGTCACAGGTACTCCCCACATGACCTCAACACTTAGCAGAAAGGAGCTAAGGAGTGAGGGTTTTGGCTTATAGCCCTGCCCCCGGTCACAAGGACTCCGTAAGACCACGGTGTAGGTTTTAAACCGAAGGGTACATAAGATGAGTTCTAGCCGTGGTCTCGTACCGACCCACGTAACCATTGGCAGAAGAGGAGGGGGCTACTCCAGCGGGGGCAGTTTGTTAGCCCCGACCCTTGGCCTTATGGGTTAATGTGACCACGATGACCGGTGGCAGGTGCCAAATGGCAAGGGCATGCGGTTATCTCATCCACATGGCCCATATGACCACCAACAGGGCCAAAAATCGGGCGTAGAGGAGTTATTAGACATTTTAATTATCCGATTTCATGGCCTCCTGAGCAGATTTCAATGTAGAATTATCATTTTGTTTGTAGGTTTATCTAGTTTGTAGGACAGATAACAACATAATGGTTAAAGAGCCATATCATGATGATTTTTTAGGCTTTTGGAGGTCAAGAAGAGCCAAGATAGGGGTTTTTAGACATTTTGGATCCAATGGAGGACTCTGTTTACTAATTGGAGTACATCTCAAGAGAATGTTTTCAGGTTTGAGTCCATGGGTGTCATGATCAATTAGTGTTTTTGAGTAGTTATTGAAGACTTTTGAGCATGGAGAGGACCTTGTAGGGGTTTTCTACCCTTCATATGTTGACTGTAGTAGTTGTGACTTATTTGTGCAACTCATGTTTGTCTTTTCTCACTATGTCTTTTTGAGTAAATTTTTTTTTTATACTTTAATGTGGAATTGTTGTACTTGTGATCCAGGTGGATATTGGTGGCCACCCGCCTATTCCACTTGGGGCCCCACCATTGTTTCTTTCAGTTTTTCAGTTTCCTTAATTGTAGCATAGTTTACTATTTTTAGCAGTTTTTCGGGTCATGAACTTCCGGAGCAATTTTGAGGCCCTAAATGATGCTTTTTGGGAAAATCGTGAGCAACATTGAAGTTCCTTTGATGTTGCTCACATCCAAAGTTGTAGTCCTCAGATAGATATTTCTAAGGAGGTATTGTGCGTGTCAAACAGAGATCGTATGCCAAAGTTACGTCCCTGGGAAGTTGATGTACCACTTTACCCAAAGGGGGCCCATAGTTTTGGTGCTTCATCTCCTAGGGTTATGTTTTTGGATGTTTAGGGTTTTCCATTGTTTATCGATAATAAACAAGCCCTCCAGCCTCATTGTAACACAGTTCACATGCCTGTAGCCACCACATCCCTTCTCAGAGATAAGCTACCAACGCCCTAGCTAGTTTATTTCTATTCTATCTGTAAACAAATTTCAGTTATTTAATATTAATGAAATGAAGTGTTATTTCTGCTACGTCTTTGTATTTATGGTTATATGTGTATTCTGTTGCATTCCGACATAAATTCGGATCAGTGGTATCAGAGCGGTTTTCTCTTTCTTGATCCTTCTTTGCATGTCCCCAACGAGGTCGGGGTATAAGGAGTTAGGGCTCGATGTGGTTGAACCTTTGCAAGATCAGCCTTGCAAACCTCGATGACCGCCCATGGGGGAAGAAAATAAAGATGAGGGAGAAGGAGATCCTACCAAAACATTGCTCAAGGAGGCCCTCGAAAAACAAAGGAAAATGATGATGGATAACTTTTCCCAGATCCTTCAACGACTGCCCACCGGCGACGCATCTACATCCAACAACCACTCTGGAAGCACAACTCCTTTTAAGGTACAAGTAAACTTTGACATTCCCATATTTGAGGGTCAAATAGATGTAGATGCCATAGATAGATGGTTAATTCTATTAGAATGATATTTCTTGGTTCATGACTTTTCTGACTGGGAGAGGATTATTTTTGCACTCCTTAAAGCTACCCCCGTTGTAAAGGACTGGTGGGAAACCTATTGTGAGAAAAAGGATGAGGGGAAACCCTCTCTGTTCTCACGCGTTCCCACTTGGAATTCTTTCTGAGATGCTATCAAGGAATAATATTATCTCGTGGGAAGATATAAGGACAAATACATACAATGGACTATGTTGCGGCAGCAAAGGGATCAAGATGTGCATGAGCTGATGAATCTGTTCCATACCCTGCACACAAAGTTGGGTATCAAAGGTTCAGAGAAGCATTTGGTGCTGAAGTACCGCAATTGTCTACAAAAATACATTCAGGAGGAAATGGAGTTCCTCGACATCTTCTCGCTTGGTATGACATACTGGTATGCTGCCAAGATTAATCAGAAATTCAAACAGAAGAAGCGATACTTTGGATCTGCGAATCAAAATCAAGGGAAAGGTGCCCCCAAACCGTAGGAAAAAGGACAAATGCATGCATGATAGCCCAAGACAACCTAACAAAGCCACAAGCAAAGAATAACACCGTGAATCCGAAGAAGGACACGAGAAATTGGTGTGAGTTCCATAAGAGCTTCACTCACAACACAAGTGAGTGTTGCGCCAAGCAGTCACTAGTGGCCGAGATGATGGCTTCTGAATGAGATGCATGCTCCGACTCTAAATCAGAACATGACAAGGGGAAGCAAATTATTGATGCAAATCCCAACGCTAATGTTGCCACTGCAAATATCTAGAGGGAGGAACTAGAAGATCCAGAGGAGAAGGAGCGTCTCTTCCACGCCCAGATGTGAGTAAAGGGTTCCCTGCTACAGTTCATTGTCGATAGTGGGAACTAAAAGAACCTCATTTCAACGGAGGTCATGAAGCGGTTGGGCTTACCAACCACATCACACCCACAGTCGTACACCATCAGGTGGCTTCACCAAGGATGAGATCTTCGCGTCAGCCAACAATGTCGCCTTCCCTACAACATCAAACCCTTCACAGATGAGGTATTATGTGGCATTTCTCCTCTTAATGTTTGTGATTTATTATTAGGCCAACCATACTTGTGGAAGTGACATGATGTGTATGAGTCCTGGCCTCGTGCTATTATTTTTACTTTGGGCAATAAGTTGTACAAGATACAGAGGTACCACCGCCTGCTGCTATCTCTTTGGTTACTACAAAATAATGCAGTAAGCTCATTTTGAAAACTGGGAAATTTGTTTTCCCGATGATCCGCCCTCAGGGTAAGAAGAATATTGTGGCCAGGACCTCCAGATAGGGCTCCTCCACATGACAACAACAAATGGACAAGGTCGTGGAGGTGTACGGGGACATATTCACCCCACCCGCAGGGGTGCCTCTGCACTGTCAAGTCAAGCGCCCCATCGATCTGACCCTAGGTGCGTCACTACCCAATGGACCGATCTATCGGCGCTTTGTTCTGGACAATGATGAAATCAAGAGGTAGATTCAGGAGCTGCTGCAGAAAGGTCACATTCGGCCGATTTCATCGCCTTGTGAGAGCTCGATCGTGTTGGCGCAGAAGAAGGGTGAGACTTGGAGACTCTGTATTGACTATCGATATTTGAGCAAGATCATTTTCTGGAATAGGTATCTGATCCCATGGATTGATGACCTTCTGGACCAACTCAAAGCAACAAAATATTTCAGCAAGATCGACTTGAAGTCCGATTATCACCAGGTACCAATCAAACCGTCTGATGTGTGGAAGACTGCCTTAAAAGCCAAGGAGGGCCTTTTCGAATGGCTAGTCATGCCTTTCGGGTTGACGAATGCTCCCGCAACATTCATGAGGATGATGGATGACATATTGTGTCCATTCACCAACTCATTTGTAGTAGTGTACTTGGATGACATCTCGATCTTTAGCCAAACTTGGGAAGAGCACCTCCACCACATCCGACAAGTCCTCCAAGCACTGGGGCAACACAAGTTGTGTGCCAATTTGGAGAAGTGCACTTTTGGCATGACACGGGTTTAGTATAGGGGATACATTATTAATGAACAGGGGGTGCATGTGGATCCAACCAAGATCAAAGTCATTCGGGATTGGCCAGCCCCAACCACTCTAACAGAGTTTCGCATCTTTCTGGGTCTTGCTAATTTCTACCGTCGGTTTGTGTTCGGATTCTCTCATGTCACTTGGCCCTTGAGTCAAGTCACCAAGGGAGGAGCGAAAGAAATTTTTTTTGGTCGGAATATCACAGAAGGCATTCGTCGAATTGAAACATTTCCTCTGCTCTGCCCTTGTACTCACATTACCAGACTTGCAACAACCATTTGAGATCGAGATAGATGCCTCTGACTATGCTATTGGGGTCGTTCTTACTCAACAGGGGAATCTAGTGGCATATCACAGTGATACACTGTCTGAAAAAGTCTGCAAGTATCCCACTTATGAAAAATCAATGTATTCCATCGTGAAAGCTTGTCGAAAATAGAAGAATTACATTCTGGGGAAGGAAATATTCATCCACACAGACCACTGACCCCTACAATTCATACAGACAGAAGGTAATTTGCAGAACGATCACCATCAGAAGTGGTCCACATATTTGCAAAATTTTCATTTGAACATCAACTACAAGAAGGGAAGCACCAATAATGTTGCAGACTACCTCAAATAATCACTGATCATGGCGCTAACCACTGTTCTCAACACTTGTGGGCACGAGACTTCTGATTGTCTGCTTCTCTATAAGAGCAATCCAGAATTCAGCCACACATACAAGACACTCTTGGAGGGTACGCAAGTTCCAAATTTTCACCTCTGGGATGCACTGTTATGTCACCTAGGACACCTTTGTGTTCCTTCAAGCAAGCTTTCCAAGATGATTTGGGAAGCGCACTACAATCTATTCATTGGGAATTTCAGGGTCGAGAAAATAGTGGCAGTACTACAGAAGTATTTCTATTGGCCAAACCTTCGAGAGGATGTTGGGAAGTACATCAGATCATGCACAGCTTGCGCCATTGCCAAACCGACCATCAAGAAGCAAGGCCCCTATAATCCGATACCTACCCCTAGTCGACCTTGGGAATCGATATCCATGGATTACATGTCACACATTCCGTCTACTAAGCATGGAAATGATTTTTTTTTTGTGGTTGTCGACAGATTCTCAAAGATGGCCATTATGGCGGTCTGCAAGAAGAATATCAGAGCATAAGCCACTACTAAACTCTTATTTGAACGAATGTGGGTGCACTTTGGGATCCCACAGTTTATCATATTAGATTGGGACAACACGTTCCTCAACACATTTTGGTCCAGCCTATGGTCAATGCTGGACACCAAGCTCACCAAGTCCATATATTTCCATCCCCAAACTGATGGTCAGAGAGAGGTCGTCAACAGGATGATCATACACATTCTGCGCATGTACAATTCAAAGCATCCACGCACATGGGATGAGAGCCTTCCCTATGTACAACACAGTTATAATTGGGCTCTCCACAGCTCAACCGGCCACATCCCTTTCAGGTGGGCTTGGGATCCCATCTATTATATCCCATTGACGTAGCCATGCCATTTTCGGCTACTCAGGCCGATTTGGCTCATGTCCAGTCTGAAGCTGAAAAAGCAAACAACTTCATTGAGCACATTCAACACATCCGCCAACAGGTTCATGACATATTGGACAGAGCCAATGCTAAGTACAAGCAACAACATGATCAACATCAGGTTCCACACAACTTCCAAGTGGGCGACAAAGTGTGGCTACATTTGTAGAAGGAGTGCCTTGCTGGACCCCACCGCAAGATTCGCCCGCTCTGATATGGGTCGTACACCATCACCAAGGATGTAGAGGTCAATGCCTTCGAGCTCAGTATTCCACCATTCCCTTGTCTGCACCCAATATTCAATGTGGACCGCCTTCGACCCTACTTCCCACCTCTACTGGACACCTCCGACATTACATAACAACTCACACCAACAGAGTTAAAACCAAAATGCATGGAACAGGCCACCATAGATTGTATCATGGACATGCAAATCAAGAATATTCACCAGCATAAGATCCAACTGTATTGTGTTGTCAAAGCTAGCCAACTCCTGCACCAAGGCAAGTGGTTCGCCAGGGACCAAGGTCAACAAAAGTTTCCTCATCTCATGCAGGAACTCAACGCAATGGGAACCATTGCTTCCTAAGGAGGGAGGAATGATCCAGGTGTATATTGGTGGCCACCTTCCTTTTCCACTTGGGGCCCTACCATTGTTTCTTTTAGTTTTTCAGTTTCCTTAATTATAACACAGTTTACTATTTTTAGCAGTTTTTCGGGTCTTGAACTTCCGGAGTCCTTTTGAGGCCCTAAACAATGGTTTTTGGAAAAACAGAGAGCGACAAGGAAGTTTCTTCGATGTTGTTGACATCAAAAGTTGTATTCCTTGGATAGATATTTCTAATGAGGTATTTTGTGCGTCAAACGGAGATCGTATGCCAAAGTTACGTCCCTGGGAAGTTGATGTGTGAATTTACCCAAACAGGGCCCATAGTTTTGGCGCTTCATCTCCAAGGATTAGGTTTTTGGATTTTTATTGTTTTCCATTGTTTATCGATAATAAATAGGCCCTAGAGCCTCATTGTAACACAATTCAGAGGCCTATAGCCACCACATCTCTTCTCAGAGATAAGCTACCAACACCCTAGCTAGTTTATTTCTATTCTATCTGTAAACAAATTTTAGTTCTTTGATATTAATGAAATAAAGTGTTATTTCCGCTGCATATTTGTAGTTATGGTTATATGTGTATTCTGTTGCGTTCCTGCATAAATACAGATCAAATTGTATGTTCATTTTCATATGGAGTACATGGTCTTGATGTGAGAGCCCTTTTCTTATTGATTGTTTCATGACTGACTGTAGGTTTTCATGTTTTTTAGAGTGAGAGTTATTTGCACGAGAACGTTTCCTTGAAGGGGAAACTAGCTACTTATATTGTTAGCACATTTTATGTACTCTTCATCACTTAAATATATGGAGTGGTCTAGCTGTGTTAGTAGGCTCGAAGAGGTAGCTCAGGAAGGGTGAAATCCATCACCAAATTTTGTGTTGTCTCTCTTCTTGAATGCCTTTGTGAGTTAAATGATGATATGTTGCTTGTTCAAAGTGCACATGTAAAACTAACTCATTACCTTGAAGATTCCTTTAAACTTTCATTTTCATAAGATCCATTTGTACTTGCAAAGTGTTAGAGGACGATCACTTTTTAGGAAGGATAAGTTATCCTCCAATTTTAGATCACCAGGCCCTGGAAATTGTAAGATACAATTTTCATAATAGCACATACAGGGGGGGCAACCATTTCTCTAAGGGCCCCTTGAATAGAGGATTGTCTATGAGCAGCCATATCAACCTTGGATCGTTCTTTGGTTTTAGTAATATCGGATTTTCTTCCCTGACCCTTAATATCAAGGTAGGTGATTTGAACTTTCCCTAAACCTAAATCAGAGGGTTTATAAAAATGACCATTTGAGTGGGGACGAATATTTTATGAAGATGAATCATCACCCGAGAAGTAAGAGTATGAATTTGTGGGGGTGGTAACAAGGGAGGATAAATCACAATGTGCCAAAGAGAAGGAACAATGTGCATGCGAGGGAGAAGATAAGGAAACTAACAACGAAAAAGGAGGGATCGATTGAGTAGTAGGAGAAGAAAATCCTTGTGCATCAACAAAATAAACTTCCATACAAACTATTATGATAAAAACAAAGGGAAGAGACAGGAAGGGTACCTGGAACATATTGCTCTAAGGGGTCCAAGGAGCCACTATCCACATGCATAGGGTCCAACTGAGGAGAAATGATAATGGACACCAACTCCTCTGAGTGCCTGGAGGTGCGCCCATCTCTCCACTAGATGAAGACATCCCATTATGAAGTCCAACCATAAAATATCCTCCTTACCCTTCGTTGTTGACTGAACCATTGGGAAATGTTTGATTAGATGCCCATATTGATGACATATTCGATAGCGAAAGGGAACACCCTCATAATCAAGGTCCTGGATGAACCCCCTCCTCTCCACCCAAGTTGATTTCAGTAGGAAGGAAATTTCTGAGGTCCACTTTCACCAAGATTCTCAGCATCATTGATATCCCCGACAAGAGGTAAGATGAGCCATGCATAAGGTAAGTTCCATTTGTGTTCTTAATGTCTTCGAATATTTCCTTCGCCCAAAAGGCTAATGGTAGGTCGGGAAGTCAGACCCAAATAGGAACCAAATTCGATCATTCCCTGCGTGTGTTGAAAAGCGACAACTAGAACTTACATATAGTTGGGGAAGAGTCGATATTCCAAACCCTCTACTCAATTGATTTTGCATCCTTCAAATCAACAAATTTGAGATGAATCCATCCCTTCACCAAAAGCTCAACCCCTGGTTGAGCATGTCCCAAAGGAACAATGTCACAGACCATCCACTCTTTAATTTTTTGTATCGAAAAATGATGCCCTTGAATCCACCCAACGAGTGAAATTTTTGCTATGGCCTAAACCCTCTCCATCTTAATGTTGCCACCCAATACCAAGGCCACTTTGGGATGATTTATCTTACAAACATAGTGGGGCTTTTTGTAACGAAACCTACTATAATTTGAGTTCTTACTTAAACAAATTCTCGAACTAGGTTTCGAAGGGAAACCCCTGGAGTGAGTCGACCCAACTTGAGTGACCGGTCCCAAAGAGCATTGTTCATGATTGAAGCCAGGGTCGTTAGGGTTTGTGAGGTGGAAAATGTTGAAGTCCGAAATGGAACAAATGACTCAATAAAGTCTTCCACTAAAAAACCCCTTGAGGCGTCCAAACCAACCCCTAAGTTCAATGCCTCCTATGAGCCTGGGCCAATTGGTGGTGGATTATTCAACAAAAAATTTGAGAGAGAGACAGATCTAGACGGACCCTAACCCTATACCAGACCTAGTGATCCAAAACTCAGCCTGGAGAAAGATGTCAGGTATCCTCCCTAGTGCAAGGAACTTGTTTAGATGTTGAATCTTTTATCTCCTCAGTAGCATACATATTATCATGAGCCATACCCGGATTTGAGAAACGAGGTTTAGGGCCACTTGTTGCAGTCAGCGACGACATTGTAATAGCAAAGGATGTTGCAAAAGGGCCCAGAAAATCAACGAATATTCGAGAGGAGGGAGAATCCACGAGCTCTTTTGATTCCATACAAGAAAACAAAAACCAAACAATGAGGAGAATAAGACGACATGTGACTTAGGTTGTCAAAACATGAAGGCAATTGTCAATTGGGCGTTAAACTCGACAATGGCCAGAACACCAAGAAGGCAACAAAACAAAAGTATTAAAGCCCAGAATGTTAGCTGCTGAAACCCAGGAAAGACATAAACAACTCCTTCGATCTCTAGATTTTCCACACAAAACCCTGTAACACAACGTCACCATAACTAAGATTTCTCCTTCTCCCATAGTTACCCCTTGGAAAAAAATTTCAAATCAAATTCTGCTATTTTCTAAAATTAAATAGAAAATAATAATGTAAAAAAAAAAAAACAAACAAACAAACAAAACTTAATGGTTACAACCACCCATTTTCGCTTAAAAATTCACACGTCTACCTTTTCCTCCGGAAATACAATTCCCCATCCCATTAAAAATGTTTAATTACGATAGACGAGATAAAACCTAAATCATCAAGGTTATACTCCAAAATGCAACATTTCTACTTCTCCGAAAATGCAAATATAACACTTGCGAGGCAAAAACGTGGTACTGCCCAAACGGCTTCCTATCCTCTATGAGTAATCGTAGAGACGTGGTGTACAGTAATTGCGTAGGGAATTCATATACAGTCGATGTTTTCGACTTTGCTACCAAATCTAAGGCTGCTTATTTATTTATTTTTCACACATTAAATATGCATCTTGGTTAATAAAATCATAGATGGTTAACCTCACAATTGCATTGATGTTATATTGGTATAGTTAACCTCGACTCACAATTGGATTGATGTTTCATTGGTATTGTTGGGTGAGTTATAGTTTAGAGGTAAATTATGTGGAATTTTTATTTTTTTATTTTTTTATTTTTTTAGAAGGTAGGATAAATCAAAGAGTTAGTATTTTAAAAGTTAAATATAATAGTTAAATAAATGTATTAATGTAAGAAATTAAAAGATTTTCATATATTACACCACATAGCTTGTTTTTAGATTGATTTAAAGGATTATTTGATATAACATTAAGATGTAATTAACTTCCTTAAAGTGAGAAATATGAGATGCACAAAGAATGATAAAGGTGTATAACAAACTCTTCAATTTAAATTTTATTTTATTTATTTATTTATTTATTTTTATTTTTTATTTTTTATTTTTTTTGATCAACTACTTTGTTCCAACTACTAAACACCATCAAGTTGGTTCTTTAATTGACCACTAAAGTGACTCTCTTAGTCAACCATTCACTACTGTCTAGATGTTCTTAAAAGATCCAGTGGTGTGATGAACCTATGTATCTTATTGTTCCAACTCCCTAAATTAACATACTACTCTAGAGATTTAATAGGTGCAATTAATTTTTTCCAAAGGAAAAAGTCAAATAAATTTATTAGAGGTAACAAAATAACACGAGTAGAATACTATGAGTGGTATTTAAATCATCCCTATCGGATCAATGTCTAAATAGACTGAGAGGTCTAAGTTTGGAAAAGACCAATTGATCGTGATATTACCGCATAAAAGAACAAAACAAGGACTATTGCAATCCTGGGGCTACTAAGCCCCCCTAGTAGCAATTAATTATAATTATAAACAAAAAGAAACAATACCACAATACTACATAACATGAACATAGCTTAGAATTTTCTTCATGAAATGTGTCCTTGGAGGGACTCTTCGATCTCCCAACTGCCTTCTTGCATCTCCAAAGTGTCCCTGGATAGTCCATTAGCTTCCATCTTTTTATCCCTAATGAGCAAAAGTTATGCAAGTGAGAGAAGATTGCAATTGCTTGATGTCTTGGAATAGAGATCGTAGCATGAAGTTCCTTAGCTCATAATCGTTTTTCATCCATTGGATCAAATAGAGAGAATCCCCAAGGACTTGTATTTGAGAAATTCATTTTTAAAGAACAAGGATTGAAACCAATTTAAGGGTTATGAGTTCATTATGATTGTTTAAAGGATGACTAGTCCCAAAAGAGCAAGAACTAAAACCAATTTAAGGGCTATGAGTTCATTGTGGTTATTTAAAAGATGACTATTGTTATCTTTGAAACCAAGGAAATTATTTTGCGAGAAGTAGATTATCCCCCCCACCCCTCCCTTAGGTTGAGCACCTTGAGAGGTTCCATTGGAAAATAAAAACTAGAGAATTTGAGTGTTGATGTTGATATCAAAGTCAGAGCACAATGGGAGATGAAAGAGAATTAGATAAAGGTGCTTAAAAATAATTGAGACTTTGTGAACAACATTTGAAAGGTATAGTTTCCTTATTCTTATAAAAAATGCATTTTTTACTAACCAAATTCCCTTAGCCAATATGAGAGGAAAGACTTTGTCTGCTTTTGTTTCCTTATATTTATGCTAATACCTTAATGTTGCTTCAATTGAGCTCCCTTGTCATTTAGATTTCAATCTAGTAAGTCCTTCAATTTTATCCAAGCTACTTTGTGAAGAGGTAGGGGAGGATGAAATTATTGTTTGTTTCCAAATAAAATTCACTTAAGTTGCATTTTCCAAGTTCCTTGTAGCTTATTTTTTATAGTAGGTCCTAGGTTAAGGATCTATTGTTTAGAAAAAAATCTACATAAAATTTTATCTTTTGCGCGGTATTTTATTTTTAAAGAGGTTTTCACCATCAAAGTGGTGGCTCGTTGAAGCCTTCAATGGTCAAAGATTTACATGCATGTATGGATTTGTATCCCCCCAAGGGGATTGCATGCTGTTACACAGTAATTTTTCACCGTCCCTACAATCCCCCGTCCTGCACATTGGAAGGCTTATTCCGTGACCTGTGAGTAGTGACATGACTTGAAACCATTTTCATGGCATCCCCCTTGACAAGGAAAAACATTCCCCTGAAGACAATTTCCTGTGAAAAGCCCTAAAACTAGCCTTTTTAGCCTTGGCACGACTAGCCAGTTCAGCCCTCACGCCAATGGGGGAAATCCACCAAAGAGGGTGCGCCAACTGGTGCTCTATCCCAGTGTATCACCCGCGCCAAGCTTAATAAGAAGTGTTTTTTTTTAAATAAATGGCGGAAGTTTGATTCCAACCAACTCCTGAATGAGTCTCTAAAATGAGTTGGGAGGTTTGGCTCCGGATCTCCATGTACGAGAAGTGGTTTTCCACCTATCATGGAAGCTTCCTTGAGGATAGGGCCAATCCCACCATTGTAGGGATCCCAACTCCCCTTCCACCATCTATATAAGCTTGCATTTTCCTTTACCAGCTGCTTGTGATTCCTATTTGAATCAATTGTAAGGAGATTATTGTCAGACATCTAAAGAGAGAGAGACTTGTCCTTTTCCTGACGAGCTTTACTGAGACATACTCCTCTGTCTACCCGCCGAAGGAAGATCCAGCGTCAGAGCTCAGGTTGTATCTTTCTTTGTTCTAATTAATAATAAACAACTTCGATTATGGTTCCACTCAGATGTTTATGTTTTATGTTATGAGTTGTATCTTCTTTGACTGATACATAATTTCATGTATTAGGTTTTACGCTTGTGTGTTTGTTGTTTCTTGTACGTGCAGGTGTTTGATCGCATCGAGCGAGAGAATTGTGATCTGCCAAAGCAAGGGATGGAAGCACCATCTTCTCCACAAACGACAGTAGCGTAGGACTTAAGGTAGGCCTCTTGTCACATCTTGGTATTTTTCAATTAGGAACTTGCGTCTTAGCATGGCTCGGTTGTTGCTAGACCCAGTCTGGGCTAGTAGGGATTGCCTCTATCCGCAGAGGGGATTTACCTCTCCAACAAATTGGCGACTCTCTATGGGGATATCAAATCCTTCTACGAGGCCGGTTATTCCTTCATTGGGGATGTCTCAAAGGACACCCATCACGTCATCCCCTTAGGTCACTTCAATACCTGTTAGGCCCACTGTCTGTGTGGCCGCATCTACACCCGTTGTTACCACTCAGTCCGTAAGGACTGCGTCACTTCTCGAATACGTCTATATAGCATCTGCGATTCCGGAGCGCATTTCTCCTAAAGAGTATCGACTGTCCCTACATCAATCGAACCCCGAGGTCGGTCAATCCTCCCAAGATCCCAACTGTCCGTATTTTTCACATTATGCACAGGATGGTACACTCGTTTACATTTTTCCATATCAATACGATGAGCAGGGAAACCCTTTACGTTTACCCGCTCCAAAGGCTTATCTCCATGGTCAAGGTTTTCCGTCTAACCAAGCTGGGTAACCTTTCAACCCGCAAGGACAACCCTTTCAGGGCCAACCTTCGAGCCAGCCTGGTTATCTTTATGATCTGCAAGGACAGCCCTTACAAGGCCAACCTTCGGGCCAGCAGGGGTTGTTATACGGTCCGCAAGGACAGTCCTACAACCCTTCAAGTCAACCTATCCAGCCTCAAACTGTGGTCCAACCAGGGCAACCTCAAGGACCCACAAGTCAACCAGGGTACCAACCGGGGCCATTGTACAGTCCTAGGGGGCAAGTCCAACCTTCTCAACCTATGGTGCAACCTCTGCAACCTCAGTATCCTATTGGTCCGAATGTTGCACAGCCAGGATCATCTTATGGTCCTGTTGCAGGTCAAACCGGTTATCAGGCACAACCTGGCCCCATTCCACCACTAGGCCAACTGGCCCATCCGGCACAGCCTGGTGTCCCACATCAGCCAGGTCAACCTGTACAACCTATGCAACCTGTTCAGCCAGGTCAACCTGTCCAACCAGGCCAGCCTGCACATCCTGTCAACCCTGCTCTACAGCCAATTTATTTGATGCCGCAACCAAATCAACCGGTGTGCCCTACTTATCAGGCTCAGCAGGGCCCCACTTATCAGCAGCCCACTCAACCCCAAGGCGGTTATTATCCTCAAGGTCAATCGCGACCGGTTTACAACCCGCCCCAAGGTTCCCATTATTATCCTCAACAACCAGGCTACACCTATACTCAGCAGCCAAATCTGCATACTGCTCAAACGGGGCCGACATATAATTAGGGTCCATACCCCGGTTATCAACCCCCGTACACTGGTTACCAGCAACCGTATCAGACTGGTTATACGGCCTATACCCCCTATGGTCAGAATCCCCTAGGACAGAACTCATGGGGGCAAGGATATGCTCAACCAGGGTGGAGTACAGGTACAGGTCCTTATCGAGGGCCTGGCATGCCTTTCAATCCGCAGTTACCGTTCTTGGCCACCTTGGAATTACCAGACGTTTCTACATTAACCAATGATCCGATTCTTCACAATCCTTATTGGCCTCCGGTTCCGACCAAGGTTCTCCGTGACTGTCCTAAGTTTGAAGGTAAAGCTGGAGAGGACCCCCAAGCTCATGTAATGACCTACCATCTCTGGTGCTCGTCTAACTCTTGGGTGGATGACACAATTCGTCTGCGTCTCTTCCAGCGTACTCTTACCGGTGCTGCCGCTAAGTGGTATATAGAATTACCTCGTGGCATCTTTCAAGACTTCAACCCGTTAGCTATGGCTTTTCTCACTCACTTCCAATTACCGGTTCATTACGAAGTCGGGACGCATCTCCTCACTTCTTTAAAGCAGGATAAAGCAAACCACATATCCGATCATATTCATGAGTGGCGATGTCGTTGTAGACTGATCAAGTTTGATATACCTGATCAGCTACTAACTCCTTGGTTCACCACCTCCTTCGTTAACAAAATCGCTCAAGATATTGCTATGGGGGCATGTGTGACTGAAGAACAAGCCATCGCACGTGCCCAGTACCTTGATTTGGTGTACTCTCAGTCTGGCACGCTTTATGATATTTTGACTGATGCTCCACGACAGGGAACTTCTAAAGCACCACCTACCCCAGCGGTGGATGGTGTTATTGGTTTTGTTTCTCAAAATTCTCGGAAATCCTCAAATGGGAAGTAGAAGTCCAATTCTTCCAATAATTATGTTCTTCCCACCCCTCCAGATTCTGGCAAAACTGCAGAGGTCAACGCCGTTTAGGCTAATCCTACGGAAAAGGCCTCCAAAGGAAAGAAGAAGGGCAAAGGAAAATCCAAACCCGACACCCCAAAACCAGTCTTCTAAACCTCGTACTGATGACGGTTCCCAACGTAAACCGAAGTACCCCTGCCTTATTTGTGAAGGAGACCATTATACCAAAGATTGTCCTCGACGATCTGAAGTTAGTCAACTTCTGAAAGGCTCTAAAGGGACTCCGGCAGTTCTCAAAGAACCGTTCCCGTCTCAACAGACCTAGATGGTTGAGCAGCCTTCACCATCTGCACCATTTGGGTCCCAAGTCTTTATGATGAATGGTGTTGCACCTGTCTCAATTGCTACGCGTTCGAAGGATTATGCTGGATCACGCCAGGCAGCTGGGAAGGAAGTCGTGGATGGCCCACCTCCCCCACCTGTCTCTGGTCCTTTGGAAATTGAGAAGCCTAGCGCTGAACCTATTGTGAGGCCACCTTCTAAAGGTGTTCTGCGAAGATCTTCCTACAACCCAAATGCTCGTGCCGCTCAGCACTACAGTATTGTTGAGGATTTGGCACAGGCGCCTTTTGCCATGTCTGCCTTGGAAGTACTTCAAAGTTGCCCATCGCAACGGAAAGCTCTGTTCTCTGCGATCGGTGGAATCGATCCCGTCGATTCTAATCTTCTCACCTTCGACCTAGAAAATTTTGTCCCTCGACTTCCACATCAAATTTCTCTTGTTATACAAGTCGGGATCAACGGCCTCAACATCCATAGGGCCGTTGTGGATGAAGGTGCTTCCACCTGTGTTATGTCATCCGCCTGCTGGAAGGCCATTGGCTCTCCAGCTCTTACATCGTCTCTCAACGCCTTAGAGGCATTCGATGGTCGAGAATCAAAACCCCTGGGTGTCCTCGAGAGCTTGTCGATTACGTTACAAGGGAAGACAATCAACGTAGAAGTAGAAGTGGTTGACGCCAAGCTTAACTACAATCTTCTTCTCAGCCGCAGTTGGACTCACGCCATGCCATGTGTGTCGTCCACCCTCTTCCGGCTTCTTAAGTTCCCTCATGAGGGCAAAATCGTTACTGTGGATCAGTTGTCTTTCTTCACCTCATCCTCTGAGAACAACATTCCTTACGTGGATCAGATCCCCAATCCCCTTGACAGTGTAGGACCTGGTCTCTTCAACCCCATCCTCATGGGTATTTTTCCCGCGCCACCACCGCACACCGTTCAAGTTAATATGGTCTCTAGGGCCGATGACCCTTGGATCATCCCTTCACCTGAACAGGTGACCTCTTTCGGAGAATCAATGCCGTTAACTCCAGTTGAGATTAATTACTGTGAAATCGTTGCTGCATCTGATCCTCCACCCGAACATGCTCCTTTGAGCATGGCTCTGGATATATATTCTCAATCCCCTTGGCTCGGCGATGTAGATTGGCATGACCCTTTAAGAGAAGTTTTCCCTTCCAATGAAGCTATTGTTGAAACCATGTCTCTTGAAGATCTGCCATGGAGCGATGGACATCATCGTTCCTTGTTCATGCCTATCCTGGGGACAATGTCTGATTGTCTAGAGCACTTTGCATCTCAGGTTCCCACTCTGCCTCTTCAAAAATTGATATTGATTCATGAGGTCCTTTCGGAGGGAAACCTGAGTAATATCACTCAAACTATGCCGATCGACATCTCCATCAAACCGGGGGTAGTCGAGAATATTCATGTGGGAGTGACTTGTTCTCCTGAAGAGATACAAGTTAATACAAACCTTTTTTGTGAATTCAGAGATTTTTTCACGTGGTCCTATGAAGAGATGCCTGGGATTGACCCCAGCATAGTCGTGCATGAGATTCCTACCCATCTCGGTGCGAAACCAGTGCGTCAACACCTACGCCCAGTGCATCCCCGAAAAGCCATATCTATTAAGGCAGAAGTTGAAAAACTTCTTAATGCGGGCTTTATCTATCCTATTCCCCTCACAGAATGTGTTTCAAATATTGTCCCTATTGATAAGAAGCAGGGCACTATACGCGTCTGTGTTGATTACCGAGACATCAATCGGGCCTATCCTAAAGAAAATTACCCCACTCCCTTTACAGATAAAATTATTGATGAATGTGTGGGGAGTGAGATTTATTCCCTTATGGACGGCATCTCTGGGTACAATAAAATCAATATTTTACCCGCTGATCAACACAAGACTACCTTTATCTTTCTATGGGGAACATTCGCTTATAAAAAGCTCCCGTCCGGTCTAAAAAATGCTAGGGCCACCTTCCAGCGTGCTATTTATTATGCTTTCCATGACATATGCCATATTTTTCAGCCATATCTGGATGATTTTCCAGCCCATTCAGCTCGGCGTGAGGAACACCTTGAACACCTCCGCCAGATTTTCCTCCACTGCAGGCACTACAATATTAGGCTCAATCCTCATAAGTGCGTCTCCTACATGGATTTTGGCTGTCTTTTGGGATTCATCGTCTCTAAAGACGGAATTCTCCTTAACCCCCTCAAGGTCGAGGCCATCATTAACCTCCCATCCCCTTCCTCGTTACATCAACTGCAGAGTCTACAGGGGAAAGCTAACTTCTTACGACGCTTCATTCCGAATTATGCGGAAGTGGCCAAGGGCTTTACGCATCTTTTGAAATAGGACATTCCCTTCCATTGGGACGATATTTCCCAGCAATATTTTGATAATCTTAAAATGTTACTCATCAACGCTCCGCTGATACGTCCTCCCGACTATCATCGCGATTTCACCCTTTATTTGGCCGCTGCATTTAGCATGATAGCTATGGTTTTAGTAGAGGATGACGATGATGGAAATGAACATGTAGTTTATTATCTATCTCGGAATATTCTCGACACGGAAACACGCTATTCTCATGTTGATAATTTGGCACTCACCGCGGTTCAGGTCGTTCAGCGATTCCGCCACTACATCCTGTTGCGTACCGTAACCGTGGTTTCGGACTGCGACCCCATAACGTATATCTTGTCTCGAAAATTGCTAGGGGGCAAGTACATCAAGTGGATTGTAATCCTTTAGGAGTTCGATTTAGAGTTCACCACTGCTAAGTCGACAAAATCATTGGTTTTCGTTGATCTGATTTTCTCTCTCCCGACAGACTTCGTTCCATCGAAATCCGAGGATCATATCCCAGATGAAACACTCTTTCTTATCAGCACTCGTGACCCATGTTACGGTGAAATTATCATGCATCTTCAAACTTCCACGTTCCGGTCTGAATTGACAAAGGATGCTTGACGTCGGATTCGGCATCAATCTCAACCATACCGCATTGTAGGAGATACCCTGTACCGTGTCAGAATCGATTCCGTGCTCCGCCAGTGCTTGACCCTAGAAGAGGCTGAAAGAGTCTTGAATCACTGTCACAGTGGCACCTATGGTAGTCACATGGCCGGATATGCCACCACCCAGAATATTCTGTGTGCGGGTTACTTCTGGTCGTCTATATTCAAAGATTGTATCGTTGCAGTCCGAAAATTTCATTCGTGTCAGTTCTTTCATCGCAAGATGCACGTGCCACCCCTACCCTTGCATCTTGTCATTATCGTCGGCCCTTTTGTGAAATGGGGCATAGATTTTATGACATGTAACCCTCACTCGGTCGGGGGGCATGCTTATATAATCGTCGTCGTAGACTACTTTACTAATTGGGCCGAAGCAATGCCTACATTAGCTTCCGACGGTAAGACAACTGCCCAATTTCTTTTCAACCATGTTATTATGCGTTTCAGAGTCCCTCAGGCCATTGTTACCAATCATGGCACCCATTTTCGGGATTACATGATGGCTGAGCTGACGTCAAAGTTGGGCTTACACCATGATAGCTCAACGCCATACTACCCCCAGGCGAATGGCCAGGTTGAGGCTGTGAACAAGGTTTTGGTCACAATGCTTCAACGAACGATTGGTATCCACAAATCCAACTGGCATCTCCAATTGTTCTCAGCTCTCTGGGCTTATCGAACATCTATAAAGAGCGCAACCAGATTCACACCTTTTCAATTGGTGTATGGTTTGGAAACGACTCTCCCGGTTGAGTGCACAATTCCTTCCCTGAAATTGACTGTGGAACTATTTCCTGACACTTCTTCGGAGGAAGAACGTCTCTTGTATTTGGAACGACTGGATGAAACCCGTCGCTTAGCTGCCTTGGTTATTGAGGCACAGAAAAAGCGTGTCAAAGCCCACTTCGATCAATCGGTTTCTCCTCGTTCTTTCATTGAAGGAGACCTCGTCCTCCTATATGACCAAGCACATGATAAACTTGGAGTAGGAAAATTCCATCCCATGTGGCATGGGCCCTATATAGTTAAACAAGTATTAAAAAATAGGGCCTATGAGCTTATCGACTACAAAGGAGTTCCCCTGGCGCAACCTAGGAATGGGTTGTACCTCAAAAAATACTACGCTTGAGTTATTCACATGTGGTGTGTGTGTACATAAGTGAGTGTTTTCATTTTTGTGCATGTGTGGTGTGGTGTGCCTTGTAAGCGGATTTCTGCTGATTGGGTCTTCCTGATTGTGCAGATGTCTATTTCTCCTTTTGTCGTTTTCGCAGATGGTGCCTCTTGCAATACCAGGAATCTGTCTTCAGCAGCCTGGGTAATCTACAATCCTACTGGTGAGTTGGTTAATTTGTAAGGTGTTTTTCTATGGTCTACCACAAAAAATGTCACGGAATATAGTGCCATTTTAGAATTATTAAATGAGGTTGTTAACCTTAGTATTCGTGCGTTACTTGTGTATCTGGACTTACAACTTGTAGTATTACAACTTAACGATCATTATTCAATTAGAAACCCATCCATTTTACGTCTGTATCTACGTATTCATTTACTGGAAAGGAATTTTGATTACATTACATATCAACATATACCCAGACACATGAATGTGTTAACAGATACAGTAGCTAATTTGGTTTTAGATAGACATTTGCGCAACTTGTAAAAACATCATCACATGTAAAAATATCCATCCAGAAATAGATATATGTATATGTCAAATATTTTGTAGTTTTTGTACATCACATAAAATAAAAAATATACGTGTCTGTCTAATAATAGCCAGAGACAAAATGTCTCTCAAAAATATGCATATGAAAGCCCTAGATGGCTAATCAGCATGGTGCTCATTGTAACATGTCACCGCGCGCACCAATCGCCTCAACAGTCGATGGAGGCAACTAGGCACCCCCACAGTGTGTCGCTGGTAAGCCAATAGGACGTCTGCCAGCCGTGCATAGTCCAGGATTCCCTGTGTGATACCCTCTAGGTTCTATATCAACTCACTCCCTTCGCCGCCCTTAGCTTGAGGTTCATATGCGAGAGGGGTCCTCCGTGCAATGGGCGACATGCCCGCAGGCCTCTCTGGGCCAACACCTGCATACACATAGAACTGTTGTTAGAATAGGCATGTATCACAAAAAAAAATCATAAATACATAAAAAATCAAAAAGAGTCATACCTAGCTCCTCGTCCCATCCCTCCTCCTCTGGAAGTGGATGATCTGGGTCTCCCGTGAAATTGGTACCTGCATAGGGCCAATCCTCAACTACAATCAGCTGACGCCATAACCATAAAAAAAATCAGGCCTCCAGGACATTTTTTGGCCCCCTCCTGACCTGGGCATGAGTGCTACCCATCGAGCCATCCTCAGCTCCCTCAATGATGGCTCGGTGACTATCGCCCCTTGGCCCTGGAAAATTGGTAATCGTTCCAGAATGAACGACACCAGAATGGAACCATACCCAAACTATTTTAGTTTGGCCTTCTTGCACTTTGTCAGCTGTCATTTGATGTTTGTTGTCACGGCAGTGGCCCAATAAAAAAGTGTAGGATTCATGCATTCGGAGGCTAGTAGGAGTTGTGCTTTGGTTGCCTCGTGCGGCGCGTGCGATCCTGCAGCCCGCGTAATGGTGTGAAGCACTACTCGGAGTGCTAGATTGCGGACAGTGTGGATGTCTACTTTCCCACTACCCGATCCTGTTTGTGCCCCTAGGCACACTCTCACCATTACCATCTCCATTTTCTCCCCAGAAGGTATACTTCCTGTCATGATTGGCACTGGGCCTCTGCGCGACAATCTGGTTATGAAATAAACATCAGAAACTTCAGGTGCTAGTACTTGGTCTCAGAGCTTGAAAACTTCTTCATTCTCGTCCCATATGCTAACCAAATATTGCAATAGCTCAGGTTGAGCTCTCAAACATGGTGTGAGGAAAAACTTCTTGAGACCACAGTCCCGGAGGGCGTTCATACAAGCTTCATTTTGCATGGCCATTTCTTCCTCTTCCCCATGTTCCCTCTCCTTCCACTCAATCACCATTGTGGCTGGATATCTGTACCAACATGGTCAAAAATACCTTATTAGATCTCTGCAACACTTAAAAATTCAGTTGAGTGGCTCACATTTTGATAAAATAAGGCGGAAATTTGATTCGCGCCAGCGCAACCCCTTTTGTAAAAAGAAGAGCCAAGTGGCGCGGGTGGTACTTAATGCCTGTGATTGGCCAAGCCCTAAATTTGCAAAAGGTTCCCCCAGAGGTCAAATACACAATGGAAATTTTACAAAAAATGAATCAAAACAAAGCTAAGGGGAGCGCCTCTTACCTGGAACGAATGAGAATCCGGATGATGTACTAGATTGGTCGCAATCATCGCCGCAAATTTGCACACCAAAAGCTCATTGTTGCTCTCCAAATGAGGTAAAAAGTAAAAGTGAATTTGTTTTACTATTTTTGGCATATTTATAACTTTTCAAAGTCAAATTAGGTTTTGAAAGTAATTTTTCTCAATATTTTAATATATTTTGTCAAAAAATGGATTTTATGCTCGCTTTCAAGTGCAGCAACAGGATTTTACATGGCTTGGACGGTGATACGAGTTGTATTTTATACTTTTTCGGACATGGTAAAAACACGAAAAAAGTCATTTTTGGAGTCATATTTCAGCTCTTTTCTAACTCTCTAAACATGAAAAGATTGTCGAGTCCCTTGTCATTTCGATCTCATTAAAGTGGCTGCGAAACAACATCTACCCAGTATACGTTTACCCCCTTTTCAGGTTGGGATAGATTATTTACGAAAAAGGAATACCCTAGCCTATCGCTACTGGGAGGTTTTCTCAGACATAGTTTTCTACCTTTTCGGATAAGAGGAACTATTTACGAAAAGGGACTGCTAGATTTTACTTTTCTGTTGTCTTTTCAAACTCTCTAAATATGAAAAGACGCCGAGTTCTTCCTTTGTCAGACTCGTTAAACCCTGATGACATCTGATTCAGTCGTAATGATTATATTTGAGTTTCTTCTTCCTAGGGCTCGTTAAATGTACTAGGATGGATTTGTCCAAAGGACGAACTTATATTACAAGCATATGCTATCCCCTTCAAGCTTGTTCTAAAAAATAATTGGGGTACTCACCAGAAATGGTGGGGAAAAATGGAACCGGTATCATCATCGTGTCAGCAGTATGTCGCTCTTGAACATAGCACTTGTCTGCATTCGTGTCAGGTTGGGGAAATCTCATCTCACTCTCTGTTTGCCTCCGTGGGTTTGGGTATCCATTTTTGACCTCTCATCTGCTCTTTGCCTCGTCATCATGACCTCTAATATTTTAACGTCAAATACTGCCAAATCCACTGTCGTGCCACCGATATGTTCAAGAGAAGTTGACCTCTGCAATTTCAACCTTCCTCTGATTCTCATCTGGTCCTAATTCACAAACATTATTTTCCTCTGTCTCATGTCGATGATGTGGGAAACACTATGGCCCACCTTCGATCAAGGTCACTTCCTGTCGACTCCAGCTCATTATCCAGGAAGTTGATCTAGAGACTCCCTTCCGATACCCTGCAGCCTGCATGCCTCAATGGCAGGTTCTTCGCATTCGATGCAAGGTTTTCACCATTTACCTTTGATCGGATGATTTTGCGAGTGTTCGACGCCAGCTCACTGTTCACATTCTATGGATTGTACCTATAGTACCTTGGGGGCCATTGTCATTATTGGTGGTTCCTCTTGCATCTGTTAACAACTTTCATCATTGGCTATTAATCAGATGATGTTCTTGCATGTTTGACTTCAGCTCACTTATTCACATGCCTGAACTTGTACTTTGTTTGGGTCAAGATGGAGCGCAAGACCCTAGGTTTTGTCTACTAGAATCCAAGCTGCGATTTTGTGGATTATTATGATTGGTTACATGACTCATTGATTGGATGGTTGCAACCATACCTGAGTCTATTTATCAATCCTTACTGGATGGTTGTGTCCATGCCTTGGATCTTGATTATTGTATACTCCATTACGGATGGCTGCACCCATACCACATATATATCATGTATTTGAGATATTAGTTGTACTTGTCTACGCAAGTTTTCCGACGGCAGTGTTTTCAGTTGGGCACGTTCTTGTAAAGCATTTCACCCCTCTCTCTCTTTCGGGCCTCATGCTTTAGGGGGAATCTGTTACACAGTAATTTTTCCCCGTCCCTACAATCCCCCGTCCCGCACATTGGAGGGCTTTTTTCGTGACCTGTGAGCAGTGACATGACCTGAAACCACTCTCATGGCATCCCCCTTGACAAGGAAAATTATTCCCCTGAAGACAATTTCCTGTGAAAAGCCCTAAAAATAGCCTTTTTAGCCTTGGCACGACTAGCCAGTTCAACCCTCGCGCCAATGGGGGAAATCCACCAAAGAGGGCGCGCCAACTGGCACTATGTCCCAGTGTATCATTCACGACAAGCTTAATAAAGAGTGTTTTTTAAAAATAAATGGTGAAAGTTTGATTCCAACCAACTCCTGAACAAGTCTCTAAAATGAGTTCGGAGGTTTGGCTCTGGATCTCCATGTAGGGGAAGTGGTTTTCCACCTATCATGGAAGCTTCCTTGAGGATAGGGCCAATCCCACCATTGTAGGGATCCCAACTCCCCTTCTACCATCTATATAAGCTTGTCATTTTCCCTTTGCAAGCTAGCCTGAATAGAGTTGAATCAATTGTAAGGAGATTATCGTCAGACATCCAAAGAGAGAGAGACTTGTCCTTTTCCCGACGAGATTTACCGAGACATACTCCTCTGTCGACCCACCGAAGGAAGATCCAGCTTCAGAGCTCAGGTTGTATCATTCTTTATTCTGATTAATAATAAAGGACTTCGATTATGGTTCCAATCAGATGTTTATGTTTTATGTTATGAGTTGTATCTTCTCTGACTGATACATAATTGCATGTATTAGGTTTTACGCTTGTTTGTTTGTTGTTTCTTCTTGTACCTGAAGGTTTTCAATCGCATCGAGTGGGAGAATTGTGATCTGCCGAAGCAAGGGACGGAAGCGCTATCTTCTCCACAAACGATGGTAGCGTAGGACTTAAGGTAGGCCTCTTGTTGCATCTTGGTCTTTTGCAATTAGGAACTTGCGTCTTAGCATGACTCGGTTGTTGCTAGACCCAATCTGGGCTAGTAGGGATCGCCTTTGTCCGCAGAGGGGATTTACCTCTCCAACACATGCCAAAGGATTTAATACTCCTCTTCATTGATGAAGACAATATAATGTCTAAGATAGTTTGTGTAGGCTTTGTAAACCTTAGCATGTTCCTCATTGAGATCAAAATCTCTCCAGGAAAGTCGTTGTTGTTGTATAGAATTTATCGCTTGACATCTTGTGATATGATGAAGAATGTAGAAACATTTTAATTTGAGGTTATATATGAGGGGAATGGAAATCCAAGGTTATATTTTCTTCCAACCCAAGGGTCAAGGCCAAGCTAGATCTTGCCCCCCTTTCCATCCCTCCAAATTAGTGAATACTTGATTAAGGGGAAAGTGTCAAAAGTGGTTTTCTAAATGATAGGAGAATGATATACTATTTTATCTAGGGATTAGATTTAATATTCTATGAAAAGGGGGCCATTATACTCATAATTTATTTGTTTTGAATGAGATTTTCTTTGGATAAGCCTCCAAAATTAATCCTTTTACCACTTGGAGGAAGAGTGGGGATAGATTGGGCATTCCTATCAAATTCCTATTTTATATTTGAAGAAGGGTGAAGCTAACCTGTTGATTAAAACTGGAAAAGTCACTAAGCTAGTCCATGGCATTACCCAAGCCATACAATGTAAGTTGAAACCCGAATGAATGAGTATGAGCTAAAGGAAGAGTCAACTGAATTTATTGAAGGCCTTGGAAATTTCTACTTTGGCTATCATGGACTTCAAGATTTTTGTTTTCATAGAATTAAGGCCTTCCTAATCAACACCAATTATATTGTGAATTTGGGATCAATCAAGGAAGCCATAATGCTTTGAAGAAATCAGTTTTGCGAGAGTTTATTTTAATGTACATAAGATAATTTTAGATATGATCTAATATATAATATTTCAAAGTGATAATGGGTGAAAACTCTCAAATTTGGTTGGGTTTTCCACCTTTGGGATAACTGTAATAAATGGTGTTGAAGGCAAATAAGACTTCCCAAAAAATTCATTTGTCTTCCACTAACCTCTAAAAAGATTCCTTTATGAGTTCATAATGGTTGAGAAAAAATTATATGGGTGACCCATCTATTTTAGGATTCTCTTATTTCTAAAAGTTGTGAAGGGTTATGAGTAGTTCCTATTTTCCCACCTCTACCATGAGGTATTTATTGTTTTCCTAGGTCTACAAACTTTGGGAAGAAATTGGAAAGTTTAAGATGGCATTTATAGTGGCTCAATTATCCATTTTAACATTTTGAAAGTGTGTGATCCATTCCAAGGCAATGTCATTAAAATTTTTAGCCCATGAGCCATCCCCTCTATCTATTTTCTAGACCGAGTTGGTGTTTTTATTACAATTTTCAAAAAAAAGGAAGAATTTCAAGTTGTCATCCTCAGCCTCAATCCATATCACTTTGCCTTTTAGGTGTCATTCATTTTATTTTTTCAGAAGCAACTTTCTTATTTGTTTTCCAATTGACATAGTTGTTCCTTCTATGAATTTATTAGGTATCTGAAGCCCTCCATAGAGATTTTGGAGTTTGTGGCCCCTCTACTTCCCAAAGGACTCTATAATCATTTTCCTGTTTTTCCTTTGACTATTGAATAAACAATTGTTTATCCTTTATTAGATGCAAGTGAAACTATATGGTTGTAGATTCACTAAGAAAATTATTGAATGTGTTTCGAGCATTCTTCAATATTTAAATGAAATCTTCATCTGTAATACACTCAGGTTTTATCATGAATGGATGTGGGGCTTTCCCAATGTATGGGCCACTTCTAGTAAAATTGAATTGTGGTTGAAGTCCCTTTATGCTAATACTCATTATCAAATTCCATGAGTTTTTTTCAATGTATTTTGAAAGTAGGGAGTGGTCAAATCACTTTACTATTTGAGCCTCCCTAATTCTTAGACTTTCCAAGTGGGGGCAAGATTTCTAGCATCGATGTCAAGGAGGTAAACTTGCTCCAATATTTTGCTGTTAAATTTGAGAGAGAATCCACTTGGGTCGTTGTCCCCTAAACCTCAAAGGCACCAAGAGTAAAATTTAAATCCCCGTCTAGGATTACCAATGCTTTTCAACTCTAAGAGTTGGAAGAGAGATGGTCACAATATTCCATAAGGTTTATAATGTTCACACATTTGAGCGCTTTTACCGTTTTGATTGAGAGAAGGGATATACCCAACCATGAATTAAAACTAGAGGGTAAAAACAATGGTCTCTCAACTTGTAACTACTAGGTGAATTTATTTATGTATCCCTACACAATAATTATAGCTTTTTAAATCCCAAGGGATGCAACCGAAACTGCATTTAACATATAATCATGGACCTCTGGGTTAGGAGCCCACATAAACTCCTTTATACTCACAACGGATTTACAATATCGGAGTTTTATTAAACATACATACATTCGCGATCAAAAAAAGCTTACTTTTAGAACAGATCGCACATAACCTTAAACAACTTACATACATGTGGAATGGTGGTTATAGGGTCCCACCATCTGGTGACCAATCAAAACTCATCTCAAGTCGACACTTTTAACAAATAACTTAAACAACAAACATATAATCCTATCGATGCGAAGTTGCGATGACGATGTCACATTACAACATCGCAAACTCTCCATCTTATCGCAAATCGCTTGCCTGCAAGTTTAACTTGGTACCGATAACATTAAGACCATAAACCATGTGATGTGCGATATTGTGAAATACCAACACATAGGCTCCCCTCATCGCATCACATATTTCAATATTTACCGCATCACAAACAAATTAACATACATTGTGAACTCTTAACGGTATCTGCTAACATTTGCGAAGTGCGAATTTGTGATTCGCCGTCCACTGTGATATGCGCCCAGATCTAATTGTCCCCACTGTGCGCCCTTCTCACATCGCAAGTTGTTTTGTTTAACTTGCGAATTCATCTTAGCCATTGGTTTCTTCCCTTTCAGATCTGCGATCTAATCTTGACCGTCCGCTCATCCTTTACTCCTTCGCTATCCTTCCTGAGCTTTATTCAGTCTTTAAACGTGTTGATCTCTCCTGAGCTAATTCTTCGTCTCTTCATCCCTATGTCTCTGCCATAGATTTGTTCTACATGAATTTCATAGGAACTTGTCCTCTCACTCACGCTCCTACAGTCTATCAATTTACAGAAATAACACGCATATATAATAACACACAGATACAAACAAAATCCAGATTAATCTTGGATATTTAGCAACACATAATTTCATTAATACACTAAACTCGAGTTACAAGCCAAGGCCACTTTGCACTGAATTACAAATTTTGTCTTGCGGCTACATTGTGCTCTTTTTCCCTATCTCTCATACAACACAGGCTCACTTTATAAAGGAATTACAAGCGAGTGGATCATCTAATATCCACGAGTTCTTCTCTCATAATCGCTCAACTAAACCCCTAAATATCTCTGCTTGATTAAATGGTAGATAATTACAATTAATCAAGTATTCAAGAGACTTATCGCTTCCATCATTTCATCTTTGTTCCACATAATTTTCCCCTGTTTACAAACAGTTTTCCACGTCTCGTCTTCCACAACATTGAATTTGAATTATGTCTGATGCTCCTGCATCAGACTCCCAAGGTACAAAAATTCCTTATGACCTCCTGGTCATATGCCCTCTTCATCTCTTAGCAATTCTACCCACATCCTCTGTGTAATTTCCTTTGTTATCTTTCCGTGAGCTACAACAAAACCTCTGCAATAGTAGGTCCTCCTTGCTACATGACACCTCACCAAGCTTCTCTCCTCTGAGCTCAGTCTTTCGGCATCCCTCTGGTTTTCTCTTCTCTGGAACCATTTGAGCACTCATGGCTCTAGGTTGCTGCAATCTTCTCACCTTCCTCTGTTGCCTGCAAAACAATATAAAGACCACAAACTCACCAATCTTCAACATAACTGTACCTCCTTCTTCCTTCGCACGCAAACTCTTTCTCGCAGGAAATCTTTCCCTGCTTTGATACCACTTAATGCAGCTGAAACTCGATTTAACATATAATTGTGGACCTATGGGTTATGGGCCCACATAAACTCCTTTATACTCACAACAGATTTACAATATCGAAGTTTTATTAAACATACATGCATTCGCGATCAAACAACGCTTACTTTTAAAAAAGGTCGCACATAACCTTAAACATCTTACATACGCGCGGAATGGTGGTTCTAGGGTCCCACCATCTGGTGACCAATCAGAACTCATCGCAAGTCGACACTTTTAACAAATAACTTAAACAACAAACATATAATCCCTCTGATGCGAAGTTGCGATGATGATGTCGCATCGCATCATCGCGACCTCTCCATCTTATCACAACTCGCTTGCCCGCAAGTTTAGCTTGGTATCGATAACGTTTAAACCATAAACCATGCGATGTGTGATATTGCGAAATACCAACACGTGGGCTCCCCTCATCACATCACATATTTCAATCTTTACCGCATCGCAAACAAATTAACATACCTTGCGAACTCTTAACGGTATCCGCTAACATTTGCGAAGTGAAAATATGCAATTCATCGTCCACCATTGATCTACGTCGAGATCTAACAGTCCCCACTGCGCGCCCTTCTCGCATCGCATCGCAAGTTGTTTTGTTTAACTTGCGAAGTCATCTTAGCCATTGGTTTCTTCCCTTTCAGATTTGCGATCTAATCTCGACCGCCTGGTCATCCTTTACTCCTTTGTTATCCTTCTTGAGATTTATTCAGTCTTTAAACATGTTGATCTCTCCTGAGCTTGTTATTCGTCTCTTCATCCCTCTGTCTCTGCCATAGCTTTGTTCTACGCGAAGTTCATAGGAACTTCGTCCTCTCACTCACGCTCATACATTCTATCAATTTACAAAAATAACATGCATATATAATAACACACAGATACAAACAAAATCCAGATTAATCCTGGATATATAGCAACACACAATTTCATTAATACACTAAACTCGAGTTACAGCGTAAGGCCACTCTGGCATGAATTACAAATTTCGCCCTACGGCTACATTGTGCTCTTCTGCCCTATCTCTCATACAACACAGGCTCACTTTATAAAAGAATTACAAGCGAGTGGATCATCTAATATCCACGAGTTCTTCTCCCACAATCTCTCAACTAAACCCCTAAATATCTATGTTTGATTACAAGGCAGATAATTAAAATTAATCAAGTCTTCTAGAGACTTATCGCTTCCATCATTTCAGCTCTGTTCCATAAAAATTTCCCCTGTTTCCAAATGGTTGTCCACGTCTCATCTTCCACAACATTGAAGTTGAATTATGTCTGATGCTCCTGCATCAGACTCCCAAGGTATAAAAATTCCTTATGACCTCCTGGTCATATGCCCTCTTCGTCTCTTAGAAATTCTACCCACATCCTCTATGGAATTGCCTTTGTGATCTTTCCATGAGTTGCAACAAAACCTCTGCAATAGCAAGTCCTCCTTGCTACACGACACCTCACCAAGCTTCTCTCCTCTGAGCTCAGTCTTTCGGCATCCCTCTGGTTCTCTCTTCTCTAGAACCATTTGAGCACTCCTGGCTCTAGGTTGCTGCAATCTTCTCACCTTCCTCTGCTACCTACACAACAATATAAAGACCACAAACTCACCAATATTCAACATAACTGTACCTCCTTCTTCCTTCGCATGCAAACTCTTTCTCGCAGGAAATCTTTCCCTGATTTGATACCACTTGATGTAGTCGAAACTAGATTTGACATATAACTATGGACCTGTGGGTTATGGGCCCGCAAAAACTCCTTTATACTCACAACGGATTTACAATATAGAATTTTTATTAAATATACATGCGTTCGTGATCAAACAACGCTTACTTTTAAAAAATATCGCACATAACCTTAAACATCTTACGTACACGCGGAATGGTGGTTCTTGGGTCCCACCATCTGGTGACCAATCAAAACTCATCGCAAGTCGGTACTTTTAACAAATAACTTAAACAACAAACATATAATCCCACCGATGTGAAGTTGCGATGACAATGTCGCATCGCATCATTGCGACCTCTCCGTCTTATCACAAATCGCTTGCCTGCAAGTTTAACTTGGTACCGATAACGTTTAAACCATAAACCATGTGATGTACGATATTGTGCAATATCAACACGTGGGCTCCCCTCATCACCTCGCATATTTCAATCTTTATTGCATTGCAAACAAATTAACATACCTTGCGAACTCCTAACGGTATCCGCTAACATTTATGAAGTGCAAATTTGTGATTTGCCATCCATTGTTGATCTACGTCTAGATCTAACGGTCCCCATTGCTCGCTCTTATCGCATCGCATCGCAAGTTGTTTTGTTTAACTTGTGAAGTCATCTTAGCCATTGGTTTCTTCCCTTTCAGATCTGCGATCTAATCTCGACTGCCCGCTCATCCTTTACTCCTCTGTTATCTTTCTTGAGCTTTATTCAGCCTTTAAACACGTTGATCTCTCCTGAGCTTGTTATTCGTCTCTTCATCCCTTTGTCTCTACCATAGCTTTGTTCTACGCGAAGTTCATAGGAACTTCGTTCTCTCACTCATGCTCGTACAATCTATCAATTTACAGAAATAACGCACATATATAATAACACAGATACAAACAAAATCCAGATTAATCTTGGATATATAGTAACACACAATTTCATTAATACACTGAACTTGAGTTACAGGATAAGGCCACTCTGGCCTGAATTGCAAATTTCTCCCTGCGACTACATTGTGCTCTTCTGCCCTATTTATCATACAACACAGACTCACTTTATAAAGGAATTACAAGCGAGTGGATCATCTAAGATTCACGAGTTCTTCTCCCACAATCACTCAACTAAACCCCTAAATCTATCTGTTTGATTATATGGCAGATAATTACAATTAATCAAGTCTTCTAGAGACTTATCGCTTCCATCATTTCATCTCTATTCCACAGAATTTTCCCCTGTTTACAAACGGTTGTCCACGTCTCGTCTTCCACAACATTGAATTTGAATTATGTCCGATGATCCTGCATCACCAAGCATAGCCCAAAGTTTCGCAAACTTAGCTTTGAAGATAAGTTTCATAGAGATATAAACATTTTGATCATTTATATGGGAAAAGACAAGATTCACAACATTTTATTGTAATAATTATCTAAAATAATGAGCATGAAGCACATGCTTTGATTTGCGATCTGCAATACAATTTTTTCAACTTATATTGTGCTTTGATTTCGCTCAATGTACTATATTCAATGTCTTGATTGGAAAACAATGTTCACCCATGAGATGTCAAATCCATATGGCTTATATGCCAACATGCATTACACCATGATATTACACTTCTGTGGTCTAAGGAAAGACCACATTCTACTTTTTACAAGACATTATAATGGGTCTAGAGCCAAGGTGAAACATATAGTCAATTGTAGGCTTGACACCTTCTCCAACCAAATCCAAGTTGATGTAATCAATTCACTCATTCACCTTTTTACCACAATCCTAAATACCAATTTGGTAAGTTCCCTTGATATAGCATACAATTAATTTTGAGGATTTTAAGTGACTTTCTCACATACCTTGCATAAACTGAGAAACCACACTAACAACAAAGGAAATGCCAAGTCCACAAAGAGTTAAATAGATAAGGCTATTGAAAAGCCATCAATAAATTGCCCAATCGACTTTCAAAGAATCACACTTCTTGGTTAACTTCACTTGTAATTGATAAAGTGTAGCACATGGTTTACAATGTTTGATTTAGACCTTTATAAATGATTCAACACATATTTTTGTTGAGAAATACAAAAATCATCACCCATTTGTAAGACTTGGCTGCCCAAAAAAATGCAACACACCAAGGCTAATCATATTAAAATTAAAGTAACATTGCTTCCAATAATGAAAATTGTATACATAAAATTCAAGAATTAATGTTTCACCGTTTACATGCAATGCATATATATTATGATCTAATTCACGATGTTTGTAACTGAGATTGAGGAAAAAGTGGTCAATCTCATCATATCATGCCCTAGAGAGTTGTTTCAATCCATACAAGGATTTATTTAGTCATCATAGAATACTTCCATCCTTCTTAAAGCTAGGGGTTAGTCCATATAAATCTCTTCAATGAGATCATTGTGTATAAAATCACTTTAGGCATCCATTTAATGTAACTCAAAGAGAGTAGTAAGGGAAATAATTAGTGGAATATAGTTCATCTTTTCAATTAGGAAATGGTCTCACTATAGTTGATGCCTTCTTCCTAAGAATGGCCCTTGGCTACCAAACAAGCCTTATGTCTTTCAATGATACCTTCAGACATTATGGATTTGGTCATATATATCCATCAACATTTCATCATATTCTTTGGTTGTGGTTGAGGAACTAAACTCCATGCATCATTCTTCATTGATGAATGATACTCATTAATCATATCATTATGCGATTAAATTCAATCATGTCCATCTACGCGGGCCTTTGGATCACATGCATCATTAGAACAACATAGCCATCTTCTTGTTAGGTAAAACTTGAATCGATGAAAGAGTCAAAGTTCCTTGGTCTACAATGGTGGTTTTGGGGACATGGTTTTGAACTTTTGGTTTCCCATGGTATTGTGCCCATGAAATGCATGTAATGAAGCCTTTAAAAGGATTGGGAAAACTTCTATGTAATGGGCCAGGAGAGGTGAGCGGTGAAGGCTCACTTAGCCAACTTGGTTGGGTTTTGGCTATGGACACTAATAGAATTATGTTGTTCCGTGTCTTTCGGATTAATCAAATACTAATGATGTGATTAATCCGAAATACATGTAACTACATTATGGATTATAACAAAAATCTTAGATCTAGCATAGAATTATGTTATTTGGTTTTACCCCAAATTAAGGTTTTTCAGGATAAAACATTATGTTTATATTTTATGATTTGTTGTTGGTTGTTTTAATGTTTCTCTCCGTAAATTTAATTTTCTCATTGGTAATTTTAACATGGTATCAAAGCCAACGATTCACTTATGGCTTGGCTACTTGAATATAATAAATATATTAGAGCCAAGTGTTGGCGTCAGTGGGACACCTTCATTTCCAATGGTTTATTAAGCCTAGTGAGTGTGAGATAGACACACAAGTATGACAATAAGAAGAAAGTGAATTCAATGGAAGAACCAAAGGAAAACATATTTCCGAGCAATGGAAAATACGTAGTGTGTGGATTCAAGATCAAGTTAGTGGTGTGGTTCACTTTGACATGTGTTGTGTCGAAGGGAACTCCCTCCAGGATGCACGAGGAGGAAGCCTAGGGGATCAACATGAAGCACAGGAACATGGATCTAGAAGAGAAAATAAGAGGTTGGTGTGCACAAGTTCATAGGGATAACAAATACAAAAGTTGGATCTAGAGAGGAGAGAATTGGGCTAAAGGATGGCCATAGCAACAATGAAAAAAAATTATTGTTATTTTATGATAGAGTTAAAGTCTTATTCCATGTAAATGGGCATACCGTTGTAAGACCTAGTAAGGCATGCGTACCCCTAGGAAATTATCGGTCGAGTTTGGAGTTAGACCTAGGTGATAGGGGGCATGTTTAATCATATCCTGGATATAAAATTTGGGGGGGTGGGGTAGGGCCTAAAGGTGAGTGGGTTGGTTCACTTGGCCAGTTTGGCTGGATTTGGTCAAGGGAAACCCTAAGTCAATTTTTAAGGGGGGACTATTAGGAAAAAATTAACTCAGTGAAAGAGTCAAACTTACTTAGTCTATAATGGTGGTTTTGGGAACATGGTTTTGTGCCCATGGAATGCATGTAATGAAGTCTTTAAAATGCTTGGGAAAACTTCATTGTAGTGGGATGGGGGAGGTGAGCTGTGAAGGCTCACTTGGCCAACTTGGTTGGGTTTTGGCCAAGGACACTAATAAAATTTTATTAGTTGGTTTTTACTTGAATTAGGGTTTTCTAGGATTAAACATTATGTTTATGTTTTGTGATTTATTACTAGTTGTTTTAATGTTTCTATCAATAAATTTAATTTCCTCATCGTTAGTTTTAATATTTATTTATAGATTCTAATTTTCCGGAGGTTATTCATATCTTTACATCAATTCCAACAACTTTAATTAACTTAGTTGTCCATCTAGGAATATGAACCTCGATTTGTTCAAGGAATTCTTGTATCAAGATCACCATTTATGCACTTAATATGAGTCCCAAATCTTATGGTCAAATATACTATGGAAGGTTGACTATAAGTCAATTTAGGCAAATAAGTCAACTAACTAGCCAAAGATCCTATGAAGTAGTCAGCATATCTAGAATTCCCTATATTTCAAAATGAACATTGCTAAATGATCCATACAAGGAATTCAACAAAGTGATCTTTAAGGTCTTCTCATTGAATAAAACATCTCTTTTATGAATAATCTCTTATTTTTAAAGGTCAAAAAATATGTATGCCTTTGAATATTTACAGTAACTCATCATGATACAATAATGCCTCTTCACATCTAGTTTCTTCCTCATGTCATCCAAAATATGAGCTCGTCATTCATCTAAAGTAACTAAGATGTTCAATTAATGGCTTTCTGTCACTCCATTTTTCAATTAGAGTCACAACCCAATAAATTATTCAGAATCAGATTAAACAAATAGTTTAAGCAATGAACAAATTTTGTCTAAAACTTAGTTGATATACCATTGACCCCAAGCAAATAACACACCATTTCTACCAAATTTTAATTCTTTCTTTTAGCAATTCCATTTTTCTAAGGTGTGTGAGGTACAAATATTTGAAAGAGTACCACCATGTGACAAGTAATTTTCAAAGTTCTTCT
The DNA here is from genome assembly GCA_034641835.2 of Pinus albicaulis. Classification (NCBI taxonomy): domain Eukaryota; kingdom Viridiplantae; phylum Streptophyta; class Pinopsida; order Pinales; family Pinaceae; genus Pinus; species Pinus albicaulis. The sequence continues at coordinate 959,991,807 of CM076569.1, forward strand.
CACCATGAAAGTTCTTCTCGACATGCAAGTTCTTCATGCAAGAAGAGCAAGTAAGAGCAAGCAAAAAAGGTATAAAAATCTTGTTGTATCAAATGTTTTCCAAGATGGGAAAAAAAATGAAAATTTGAACAACTTGTTGAATAATGTATTTCCATGTACTTTTTTCCATTCATCTAACCATGATGTAGATAATAAGTGCGCAAAGAAGGAAGCAATTCTCAAAAGGATGGACATGTTTATTGGAAAGAAACCTGAGAAGGGGAAAGTTAATCCAAAGGTAGAGGCATGTGAGACAAGAGGAGCCCAAAGAAAATTTTGCACTCATTGCAAAATCAGTGGACATTGGGTTGCAAAATGTTGGAAATTGTTTCCACATATTCATCCCAGCAAGGGAAAGAAAGTTGTGCATGTACCTGGAGAGGAAGCAACCATGGAAGGAGTGGCACAAGATGTAGCTATACCTGATGCAGCTCCAGAAGAAGAGGAAGAACAAACATACGGTTCACTTACCTAGTTGTGTAAGAAGTGGGCAGACTATTTGTCCAATTGAAGTTGTAAATCTTGTTTTTCACTAGTTTCATGTCCCATAGTTGGACTATTGTAAAAGGTGATATTCATAAATAAATCACTTTAAATGCAACCGTGTTTTTCTTTGAGCATTGTGATGCTAAGTTTGGTTTGTGAATAGTAATTTTTAATGGAAATTTTGGATGTCAAGTTATTTCCATGTTGTAAAAATGCATTTCTAATTATGTTTTTGGAAAGAATTTTCAAACCATTATATGAGTAGTAGCAGCACGTGATGTAGTAGGTACTAATGTGTTAGGCACTCATTTACTCAAGTATTCACTATGTGGAACTTATTAGTTCAATTGTCGTAGTTTCTTTTTGGGGTCTTATCCTTGATGAGGATTTAACGGAAGATCGCCTTGAGAATTCTTCATGGGAATGATGTTGTTGTACATGACCATGACGACATGGAAAAGACAAGAAAAACATTGAACTAGAATTCAAATAATGTATTCCAAGATCAGCTTCAAAAATATTCTAGACAAGTACAGGTCAAGGCATGAAAAGCGTCGATTTGATCAAGTTTGGAATAATGGAGGAATTGAACCTTCAAAATTTGAATTACTAAAAGTGAGCTTTTGGGGTCCAAAATATTTTCAGTGGGGAAGAGTGATCAGGAGCTAAATTTTGCTCAAAAATCAAATTTCTCAGAATGACACGAAACCTGAATGACCGCGTATTTTTTGTCATTATGAATCCGGTGCAACTTGTTTCATGCGAAATGGACTCTATATGGATTCAGAAACACTTTTTGTCCATTTTTCAAAACAAGAAAATTTGGCAAAAAAATGCAAACAAGGAGCCCAGTCTGCAGTCCGTACTGCTGATGTGGCATGATGATTGGGCAGGTCAATGTTTGTTCAACCATTTCCTTTGACGAATGACGGGCTCCCAAGTGGCAGAGTCCAGTTGGCACATTTTGGTATGTGGTTGAAAATTTTCATTAGTTTTTTTGGGGCCAAGAAGGAGGAGGCACGTGGCTCAACCTGGGTCCACCACGTGTCCTCCTCACGGCTTTGTAAACTTTTTTGCAAAGGACTGGAAGGATCGGGCAAGGGTCGAACACGAGACCTCTGCCCAACTAACAAGCCGCGCCACTAGTCTGCCTACATCATGACTCTTAACCTTATACTTGCCTGCATATATTTAAATTTTTTTGAAGCTGTCGATGGGGGGAATGGAGGACGGCCCCCAAGACACATGACCGAGGCCCAGAGACCACGGCGGAAGTGTTGGGCACTTAACCTTAAGTGCAATCACTTAACACTAATCTGCATTTAATTAACCATCATCTAGTTTAATTAGCGCTTAAACTAGTTTGATTAATGAAGCGTCGGTTTAGCACTAATCCGGGTAATTTAACGGTAATACGGATTAGTTAAATTGATTCAAAATAAAATGGCAGTTCTGACAAATCCATTGGGATTTGCTAAAATTAGCGCTAGTTTGCCAAATTTAGCGCCAGTTAGCTATTTATGGGGAGTAAATTGTGGGAAACATAGGAGAGGTCATAACTTCTTTAATTTTTGGGCAAATTAGAGGAAGAAAGAGGCTAAGGTACCATTTTTTAGTATGTTAGACTCGATGGGACATGTCTTAGGAGCCATATAGCACTCTAGATAGGATTTTTTGCTGGTTGAAGCCAAAGGATGCCATGATCAACCATGGTGTTGAAACAACTCATGGAGGAGTTTGATGATTGAATATGGCCTTGTAGGGGTTGTACACTCTCCATTTTCTTTCTGAAAATAGAAAATTCACCAGTGTTGTAACTTCTCATACTTCTTTCTTCTTTATGTTTTGAAGGATATTTTTATTCATGTGCTACATGGTGTATTGTGGTGAAATTGTAGCTCTTTGAAGCTGGAGTTTATGATCTTGATGTAAGATACCTAATGCTATTGATTGTTACATGCTTGACTGAAGGTTAACATGCTTACGGAATGATGTACTTGCATTAGTATGTTTCTTTGTAGGAGAAACTTATCATTCCCTTGTTCAGCATTTGATGTACTCCTTGTTTCTTTCATTGAGCTTAATGAGAAGGGATCAAGCTATCGGAGCTGATCCAAGGAGATGTAGCCTAGGAGGGGTGAACTCCTTAAACATTTGCTGGTATAAGACTCACGATTACATGTTTTCATTCTATGTTTGATGTCATGTAAAATAATTCATAAACAAAAATTCACCAAAAACACTTACACCACCTACTTCTACTTGCTATTTGGAGGACAAACCTTAGACAATTTTTTTTATATTCTGAACAGGATCTTAGTATAGAATTACTAATATTCCCATTCAGATTAATGTGACAAGTAATTTTCAAAATTCTCACCTACATATCATCCTCCATTGTCTTATTTTAGACATTTCATAGGTCAACCACATTTGTTTTCAACCAATGCCCTGAATTCCTTGTGTTTTTAAAATATATTGAACTTATTCTTTATGAAATATACCCAGGTATACCTAGAAAACTCATCAATGAAGGCCAATTCATACCTTTTGCTTGTTAGTGATGGTTTTGTTTAGGGAACACATGTCACTATTGACAAGTTTGAGTTAGGTATTTTCTTTGCAAACATTCCCTATTTCAAAATAAGTTTGATGATGCTTTCCAAACATACATCCTTCACATACTCCATCAATGGGAACAAAACTAGGTAGTAAAGTAACCATGTTGTGTTTCACCATCGGTTTCAAGCTTAAAAAATTTGAGCCCTTGAGTCTTTCACGTGAAAGTTTGCTCCAATTGTCAATGTGGGGTATGCGCATATTTGAGTCCTTGGTATTTATTTGGAAACTCATAAAACTTATATAGTACATCCTTTGGTTCAAGGAAACCTTCATGACAACAACACACTTATTGTGGATGTCATTCACAACAGATTGATATGGGAAAAGCTATACCTTCTCTCCAATTTGAGTTAGTTTGTACATACAAGAAATTAGCACTCAATCTAGGCACATGACACACATTGATGATTATACCATTTTGACATTAATATTTCTACAACCGACAACATTGAGTGCATAATACTCTACTACAAATATTTATTTTTCTTTAGTCTCTTTTAATGAAGAAAGATAGAAGCACATTTAGCCATATGATGGGCACAACTAGAGTTGACTATCCATTCACTCTAAGAAGTATGAGTACGGAAGGATTGAAAAGCAATGATAGAAAAAATATATTTATCTACCTTACCTTATGAAATTTTATTTTTCAAGTCGGTTGATCTTCTAGTCAACATGTCTCCTTCGAGCTTTTTAGCTTTCTCCTCTAGGTCCTGGTCTTCTCCTAATAAGCCTTCTCCATATGTCCCAATTTTCTACAATATTGATAGGTCTTCTTCTTTCTACCTTTCTCAATTGACGTCTAATCAATATGTTTCTTATTAATACTCTAGTTGATGTGATTATGATATTTCCTTTGGTTGCATTGTCAACTTAGTTCTTTATAATTATATCAACCTTAAGTCTATTGCTTGGCTTTAGGTTTCCCTTTATATATATTTATTTTTATGCCATAATCAATGAACCATGTAAAGAATCAAAGGTATAATCCTTAAGATCAATTCTATGCATTGACCATCTTTATTATGAAAATCTTTTCCACATTCACCCAATTTCAATTAGATTTCCTTCCCTTGGGCCAAGTAGTATTTGATTATTTTGAAAGAGAGAGGATCTAGAGGGATCAACTCTTTCTCAATTTGCACATCCTAAATATCATCAGTTGTATCAAACAAAGTATTTAGCTTCTTCCGGACTTCATTTGGGTAATTGATCTTACATGTATGAAATTTTATCTCCCCAGAGATGTAGGTCGTGTTGGATCATATAGATTTATCCTCCTTACCATTAATGACAAACTTCTACTGGTCGTGCTTTGGGTAGGGAAATAATTGTTGTAAATTGCCACAACAATTTACCCTTAATAATGTTTCCAGATCTTATGCCAAAATTCCATAATTGTGTCTATTTTGAATTTCATGCTCTTGTTCGAAACTCATAATTTCAATCTCCAAATCTCATCCTAGATTCAATGTGCAAATTGAAACCATAAATCAATCTACCATAGATCCAACTCGCAAGGATAATGTACAACTTACGATGTCCACAAGACTCATAAACAATGGGATAGATATTAAACTACTATCGTTGGTGCCATGTTGGAGAATCTGAGGATTAGGAAATATTAGAGAGCTAGTATTCCAAGAGAGAGAGAGGTGGTTTGCCATAACATCGGATGGTTCCAAAGTAAGCCTTTGAGGTCGTGAGTGCTAAATATTGTCCCCTTTAGCCTTCATGAGTTAAAGCACACATATGAAGAGGAGGCTTCTATGCCATCTTGGGATGACCTTTATCTTTTCCATGTAGTGGTATAGTTATCATAATTGGAATGTGATAACCAAAATGTTTGTTACAATACATTTGTAAAATGAGTTGCTTATCCTTTATGATGGCTAACTTAATTTTCAACAAGTGGTTTTTTAGAATACAACACTAAGAAATTGACCGTTGTACCCTAATTCATATATACATCGTCTCATGCCAAACATCATTATAAAATAACTTGTAAATAAACCATTATTCCATTACCAACTTCATCATTCTACCTTTGATGCCACACATTTACCACTCATTTTGGATAATGTGTAGAATTCAACACCAAGAAGGTGCTCATCAAGAACCAATGAACCATTGAAACTCTCAATGAATGGAGGAGACATAACATGTATTCTCCATGGCACCAATCATGCACCAACTCATAAATCAATAAATTTCCATTATTGTTGTTATAATGTCTCATAGCGTGATATCAATTAGGTGAATGTAAACATGTTTTCATTCCTAGTTTTGAAAAAGCTAATTATCGATGTATAAATGTTTAGGGTATCGATAAATCATAACCATGGATAACATTTTATTTTAACTTAGTTTTTGCTCACAAATTATAAATTTGAAATATCTTATATTCGAAATGGTGAGAACTCATATGGATATGCTCATTACCTTGCTACCTAGTCTGAATTGTTTTGTTTTTGTAAGTGCTTTAAAGTCTCTTCATCATCATGTTAAAGCTTTTATGATATTCTTAATAAATGTATAATATTGATAAGACAATCTCAATATTTATATAACTTTATTTTCTTTTCTTAGTTTGATTTAAAGCTCATATGTTGATACTACCATATTCTTTTTTTGTTGTTGTCATAATAGCCCACAAACCACTAGACAAGGTAAGCCAAAATTAGTGGGCTTTACAAACTAGTGCCTTAATAAAACACTCAATCACCAACAAGCCTTGACCCGTGGGCTATTCTATTTTATAACTTGGAGGCGCGCACACACACCTTAAATCATTAAAGAAAAATAATATTAATAATTTTTATTTTTGCTATATTATTATTATTCTATAAGTATAATATTATATATTTTATATGAAGAATATACATATACTACTAGCATAACCACATTAATAAAAGTGGTTGATATGATAGACATCAATTTAACTAATAAGAATTTGATTAAATAACTTATGTAAATTCTAATTATTAAAAATAACTACTTAAAATAATAAATGATTATTATACTCTTATCTAAAGTTTTGTAGTTTTTTATCATATTAAAAAATAATAAAACTATTAAATTTAACTAAATTATCATAATTACAAATTACATATTGTTGAGAATGAATGTCATGTTTTTAATTGAAAATGTGACATGATAATTACTAAAAAGGAAAAGCTAATCATAATTACTAGAAATAATAAAGGAAAAGCTAATCGAAATGAAAATAACATAATTACATTTTGAGATAAAGATAATCACATGTTTACAATAACATGAATTGACTATGAATCGACTCGATTACACTCCATCATTGATATATGGGATGAATTCAAACTAAAAATCAGTAGCTTTGAACAATTTTAAATAATTTATTGAAGCCAAAAAAAGTCTACTAATCAAAAATAAATAAATATTTAATTATTTAAAAGGAAAAATTATTTATATTGTTGTTCATAAGTTGAATGTTATGTTAAAGTATTTCTTAATGTAAAGTTATTGGTTCAATTCCCCACTCTTATATGAATAATATATTAAACATAATAAAAATATAATCCCACCAAATTAATTTAAAAATAAAAATTAAAAAACCCATAATATTCAAAATTCAAACTAAAAAACTTTGATATCTTACCTTAATGAGACCAAAACTTTAGAAATTCGGAATAGAACTCGCGAAAATTTAGTGGGTACAATTAAATCAACACTCCAATCCATAGATAATTTTCAGCTATATATTTAACCTTAATTCTTACAAAATAAAATATAAAATTGAAGTCGCATTAAGAGAAAATGAACACATTTATACAAATCCACTATCAGGTCAGACAACGACCACGACTGCATGCAGGTTCAAGAATCTAGGCGCAAAACATGCAAAATAAAGTGAAAGAAAGAAAGAAAGAAAGTTTTTTTAACATCCACGAGGCTAAAAATAGCCTATGGGACAGAATGCTTCTCCATCTGGCTCTTGTATTCGGCCCTTTTCATGTGGAGTTTAACAATAAACATTCCTAGCTTCTCGACAAAGTTTTCGCCAAATAGATTATCCCAAGAGCTAGTTGTCAGAATACCTGCATAATTTTCCATTCTGTCTTTGAAGGCCTCACATTCTAAAATGAAATGTTTTTCTGTTTCCACTTTTTCGGAAGAGGAAAAAATACATACTCTTTCCTCCCACATTTCTTTTGGCCTTTTCCAGCGCCCTGTTTCACAACTAAGTTGATGAGAATTAGTCCTTAGTTGAGCAATAAGAATTTTAGATCTCCAAGAAATATTGGCCCCTATGTACGCTTTTTGTTGATAATTATGAGTGGGGTTAAACTCTTCAATGTAGTACTTCTTCTTTCTCCCTATTTGTTAAACGGATAAATCCTTCTTGCGGACAAGAACGATCTTCCTAGTATCCTAAGGATATCTAGAAACAAACAAACAAATGTAAACCATTTCCTCTTGACCATTATGATTCAGAATTATTAATTAACTACATATGGAGAGATACTCTCACCTGAAGTCCAACGCTTATTTTGATCTTCAATCCCGTCGCTCCAAAATATATTGATCCAGCATATAAAACCTGCAATCAAAGACAAGCAAAAGCATCAAAAGCACCTGCAAGATATAATAATTCAAAAAAATAATCTATCTCAGTGATCAAGGAATCCAAGAATTAAATTATTCAAAGAGATACATGAACAACTTAATGAGAAAATAGAATCAATTTGTATTAACTTGTATGAAAAGAAGTAACCTTACAACCTTGACGCCTTGATGTTTGTACAGGTTCTTCTGGGGTCCCGAACAGCCGTTTCCCTCAGTTTGATAAGACTCTGCCTCTCTGAACTAGCATAAAACTATGGACATGAGTATGTAATCGTTCTCATGCCAATGATGCCAAGTATAGAGAGTATAATTTCTTCGGCAATTCTCTTCTATAAGTTAAGAAGTACCCTTGAGATTGAAACATGATCTCAATTTATAGCAGAAGGGAGGTAGTTTCAGTTCCAATAAGCAAGGGATAAAGTCCTCTCATTAAGGGATTTTAGCTCCACATACCAAGGGATAGCTCCATTAATGAAGGGATAGAGGTTCATGAATGGAAGGGGCGAAGCTCGACCAGATAACGCTTCTAGAAGCCTCCAGCTGGGAAAATATTCGACTAGCTGGGCTTCTAGAACTTACTTTTTCTTTTATTTTACCTTTTACGGGGATCCGCAGTTCTAACAAACAGAATGTGCAGGACGTGCTGCAAGTTTTAGAGCAATAAACTGCGGTACCACAGGCAATGGCTAGGAAAAGTGCGGAGTTAGGCTTTTTAGGGTTTTAATGAGCTTTTCTCCAATTTCAAGACTTGGTTTAGGAACTTTATGATTTTGGACCTCTAAGGGAGCAATATATAGGTAATGATGAACCCATATAGACAGCTAAATGTCATGGTGACAAATTTCAGTGTAACAGATTGCCCCCCTTAAGTGCGAAGTCTGAAGAGTTCTAAAGAGTGAAGTGCTTTATCATTCTGAGGATTGGGCTGTAGGCGTACCGGTTGAAACCTGTAAAAACATTCAATGCAAACATATATATGTGTATATCATTGTTGAGGTAGGCATTCATACTCGTATCAAAACTAACTACATGTTCACATAGAAATGATTTTAGAATTATTATATTGCGTACACAAAAGATGGATGTTAAATAGATTCAAGTAGTCTATTGTATGATGAATAATAAAACTCCTCGCAGCCTGGATGGTGGAAACTAGATCCAGGGTCTTGATTTCCGCTTCTCGAACTAGTACGATTCTATCCATGCGATTGATTGTGTCGAAGTTGAACATGGTAGAAACCATTTAATTACCAGTCAATGATGTGAACTATTAACAAGTGTGAGAGAAACCACCAATAATGACAATGTCTCTCAAAGTACTCAGTACAATCTATGAAATGTGAATATATGATCTGAAGTCGAACATTTCACAGAATCTTTCGATCAAAGGTCAATGATGCAACCTGTCGTCGAAGATGAGAAACCTGCCATTAGGGCATGCAGATCCTAAGGTATTGATAGGATTCTAGATCAACTTTCTAGATGATGAGTTGTCGTCGAAAGAAAGTGACCTGTCGTAGGAAAGCCTACGACACGAAACCATTAGATCAAGTTTTGAAGAAATATTTGCAAGAACTAACTTAGGGATGGTCAACATGAATGGAGACAAATGTTTGAAATGAATGGTTTATTTGAACTGTCCTCTTGAACACATAACGTCACTGCAAATGGTTTGGTAACAATTGACCTAAAGCTAATACTCAGAAACCGGCTGAAGACTTTCAATGTGGTTTGATTAACTGTTTGGCCAAAGGATTTTCCCAACCCAGGTATGAGTGTGATAAGTGTTCAAGAGTGGTATACAACTTTTTGAAACGAAGTGTGACAACTGGATTCATTTTCTCTCTTTTCCCTCGCCATTTCTTGCAAGTAACTCTTTATTTTTGACAAGCTTGAGGAGGATAACATTTGCTTGTTATGTAAGCTCATCCTTCGGATGAGTCCAACTTAGTATTAAAATCAAACCCTAAGAAGGAGTGGTTCGTTCCTGTTTGTAATTAGCAGGTCCTTTACTGTTAAGGTTTAACGAGTCCAGTATAGGTGAAACTCGGTGTTTTTCAGTTTTAGGGAGTCAGAAGAAAAACTTAAGAAAACTCCGTGGGTGTAATTTTTCATAAATTTAGTCTCTCAAGCCCAAAAAATGATAAAATAATGTAGGAGAGAACTCTATTGACCATGATTATTCAACATATACCTTTTTCATAAATATTCCATTTCAGTCCGGAAAAGGGGTAAGCTTATACTGAAGGGACAATTGTTCATTTCCTTTAACGAGTTTGAATAGTCAAGTACTCGATAATCTTTTCATGTTTAGAGAGTCTGAAAAGGGCTTAAAAGAGAACTCCAAGGTTTCGCTTTTTCGTAATTTTCAAGAGCCCGAAAAAGTAATAAAAGTGTACTCGTCATCAAAATAATCATTTTCACCTGACAACCCTGTTTTCTGCACATAAGCTCGAAAAATTAAACATATTTGTTTCCAATAAATAAAAACTTTTGAAAAATAACTTTTTAAAGTGGAAAAAAAATAAAATAATATTTTATTCATTCAAAAAATCTTATAAAAAGTAGTTTAACAAAGTCATTTTCACCTTTTGTATTTAGAGTTCAAAGTTGAGAACTCTGGGAAAAAAACATTCCGGAGGTGATAACGGGAGAACCGACCACTCAAATAAAAAATCGTCGAATCTAGGTAATCCACAACACTCTTCTCTTCATTTTCATCCATTTCAACTCTCTTTTTTAGTTTTTAAAATCATTTTTTAGGGGAAAAAAGGTTCAAAATTCCGCTCTCGGGGGTCCGTGGGTCGTCCATTGGTTACCTGCAAACCTCGATAATTTTCCTTAAGGAAAATTATCGGGCTACCACGGTTTTTATGAAGGGTGCGTGCGGGGGCCCGCATTGTCCCTATATAAAAATTGCGGAGGTGCCGTGAGAAAAGGAAATTTATTAAATTCTCTAAAAAATGGCTAAAAAATTTCACTCTAAAAGCTTCTAACCTTCAAATGCGTCCATATGCAGATCATCGCACAATGTTGGAGTGGAGAGAATGCGAGCATGAAGAGGTAGACGATGCGGCCATGAATAATATGGACACAATGCGTATGTTGAGAAATTGCGGATTATACAAATTCTGGGAAATTCAGGGCATGAGGGCACAGGTAGAGCTAATGACCTGGCTGGTGAACAAATGGGACGTCCAAGAACAATGTTTTATCATCGGTGATCACAAGCTATAAATTGAGCTTGAAGAAGTTTACTTCCTCACTGGTTTATCCAAAAGAGGTGAACATATCTCTTTGTTTGGAGTTAGGCAAGGTGGCCTACCTATTGCTAGCTATAAACAAAAGTTCTGCAATGAAGAAACTGATCCCAAAGACAACCATATAGATATAAAAACTATCATACGTCTTGATCTTAAAGTCATTTCATTCACTGTGACCAGATTATGTGGGAGCGTAGCTCCACATGTGGCTACCAAGTCACAAAAGCAGACCGCTGTCGAATGCTACAGAGGTACTATCTTCAATTAGTGTGAAGGGGTGTTGACCAATATGAAAGGTCAATTGACTAGAGCGAAAAACTCAAAGTTGAAAAACTTTGGGTATGGTGCTATCTTGATATCTTTCACTTTGGAGAGGATTCCATCTCTTGCCCCTCAGCTGATCTCTGTTGACCATGGTGAACCTAGAGAGCCTCGTATGGTACGATGGGTGGCACTGATGGTTTTCCATGGTGGCGACGGCTGTGTGGTAGTTCGATTCACTCCAACATATTTTGGTTGGTTGCAAAACCAAATCTTTGCTATTGGGGATTTCCCGTATGCAAGCATAGATTTTCGAGGAGACCCCGAGATGTCCTTACCTCCAGGGACACAATGGGATGAATCAGGTAAATGAATTGTTTTGATGTGTTTTAACTGTAATTTTTATTTTGTTTTTCGATCGTCCAATACTGATAACAAAAATTGTAAATGCAGATGTTGGTCCACGAAGGCTGGCCACTCTCTGCCTCTTCGAAAGGAAGCCAACAGAGCCTGTTGCACAGCCACAAAACCAGGCAGCAGAAATTATTACTGATTTAGAGCACAACCTGGAAAGGTTGAATGTTGACTAGAGATATCCCAGAGACATCGATGGATGATATTCCTCTTCGTCTCCAGAGACACGTTGCTAGTGTTCCTGGCCAATTTAGGAGATTCCTGCATAGGGTGGCGCGGGCGATAGTTTACTATCGTGATCATCACCATGGATAGTGGATAATCATCGCAGACTATTGTATTTTTGTTTTTTGTATCACTATCTTTCAGATCATAAGGTGTTTTAAACTTATGGTCGCAGAACATGTAATATTTTTTGAAAACACAAACCCTTATCTATGATATTACTACTTTCGCTGGCTGTCTTGTTCAACACATATCGAATGTTGTTTTGATTTACTATTTTAAAGTTTAAAATTTCCATTTATAACATTATTAGCTAATGCATCATCCAATGTATTTGAATTTATTGGAATGTGTTGATATTCGATGTAATCAAATTGCCTTTCCAAGAGAAGAACCTACAAAAATAATCTCAGTAACACTGGATTTTTAATTGTGTATACTATGTTTAAATGCAATACAATGAGTTTCGAATCTAGCCCAATGATCAAACGTCGAACGCAAATTGAAATGGCATCAGATAATAACTCAATCACTGCCCTATATTCTGCAACATTATTCGTTGTTTGATCAAAGCTTACCCCATGCATAGAAACTAACTCATCAATGGGTGAATAGATAACCCAGGCTGCGGAAGAAATATTTCGTGTACTACAACAAGCACCATCAACAAAACTAATGTACGCTTGAAGGGATGTTGAAATCTGCAATATCAAGAGTAATCAAGATAAGCAGTAATAGTAGTAAAAGCAAACTTTAAACTAGACACACTCATCTAATCTAAGGCATCTAACTAGAAAAATAACTAATGTACGAGTGAGATCTTCACATAAGAATCAAGCATAATATCTCTTCAGATAAAGTCCATTTTTGGATTTATCTAAAAGAGACCCCGTCATAATCAGTCAATTCATAAGCCCCTTTTGCAAGCACTCACTTGAAAATATAAGGACCATGCCACATTGGTTCGAATTTTCCAACTCCTAGTTTATCATTAGCTTGATCATATACCAAAACTAGGTCACCTTCTGAAAAAACACGAGGTGTAACACTTTGGTCGTACTGAGCTTTAACGCTTTTTTTATGAGCTTCGGCTGCTAATGCAGCGGTGCGCTGAGTCTCATCTAATTGTGCTAAGTACAAAAGCATTTTTTCTCTTCAGAAGTAGCTGGTAGTAACTCTATGGCTAATTGCAGTGACGATATTTCGCATTCAATCGGTAACACAACTTCTAAACCGTAAACCAGTTGAAAAGGAGTGAACCCTGTTGCAGTTTTTGCTGAGGTTCGGTATGCCCAAAGTGCAGAAAAAATCATGGTATGCCAATTCGATTTATGAATTCCAATTATCCTTTTAATCATAGTGGCTAAATCTTTATTAACGGCTTCAACCTGACCATTAGCCTGCAGGTAATATGGAGTAGAGTTATCATGGCGCAGGCCGAGTTAGTCGGAAATTTTGGTCATCATTATGTTTCGAAAATGACTCTGATGGTCAGTGATAATAGCTTGGGGTACACCGAAACAAGAAATTACATGATTGAATACAAAAGTAGCTGCAGTTTTGCCATCTATCGCAAATGTAGGCATCGCCTCGGCCCATTTGGTAAAATAATCTACTGTGAGAATAATATACCCTTGCTCCCCGGCAGAGTGAGGGTTACATGTAATGAAATCAATGCCCCATTTTTCAAAAGGATCGACAGCAATTATGGGGTGAAGAGGAGCTGGTGGTGCACACATCTTTCGTTCAAATATCTGACAGTTGTGGCATTTTTGGACCGCAAGAATGCAATCTTTGAATAATGATGACAAAAAATAACCAGCACGCAATATATTTTGGGCCTTGGCATACCCAGACATATGACCACCACATGCTTTAGAGTGTTAGTCATTCAAAACTCTTTCAGCCTCTTTATGAGTTAAACATTGTCGAAATACAGAATCTGCATCACGACGATAAAGTGTGTCTTCAACAATATTGTATTGCTGAGATTGGTAACGGATCTTTCGTTGATTTCAACGTGAAATTTCAGGCCGAAAAGTTTGGGTTTGGAGATAAATGATGATATCTTCATACCAAGGATCTAACGTACTGATAAGAAACAGAGATTCATCAGCAATTGGATGCTCTACCACAGTTTCTGTCTCAGTATTTGGGAAGTCACACATAAGTTCTGCGAACACCAGTGATTTCTTTGATTTGGATTTTTCAAATTCTAAATCAAACTCCCAAAGGATAACAATCCATTTAGAGTATTTTCTCCCGAGTAATTGCTTAGTCAGAATGTGCATCATCAGGTTGCAATTAGATATCACAGTTGTTTTTCGTAACATAATGTAATGACGAAATTGTTGGAAATCTTGAACTGTTGCCCAGGCCAATTTCTCCACATGTGAATATTTAATCTCGGTTGGATTGAGATTCGGACTGAGATAGTAAATCACATGCTCTTTATGGAATTCATCCTCTTGAACTAATACCATTCCAACGGTGGAATCAGAGGCTTCTAGGTATAAAAAGTAATCATGGTTGTAATTTGGCTGATGCAATAATGGTGTATCGGTCAACACGTGTTTTAAAGCATCAAAGGATCGATCAATGATCTCATCCAAAATAAAAGGAACATTCTGTTTCAACAGCCTGGTAAAACCTTTTGTTAACTCAGCATAGTTCTGGATAAATCTACGCAAAAAGTTTGCTTTCCCTTGCAAACTTTGGAGTTGGCGAAGTGTGGAAGGAGGAGGTAAATTGATAATAGCCTCAACCTTCGAGGGTTCGACACGAATTCCAGCCTTCGAAACAATGAATCCCAGTAATCTACCAGATTGCACACAAAAAACACATTTGTGGGGATTCAATCGAATCTTATAATGCCTACATCTCATAAAAATTTCTCATAAATAAGTAGGATGATCTTCCCTGTGTAATGAATGAGCAGGTAAATCATCGAGATAAGGCTACAAAATGTGTTTAATGTCATGAAAATCGTAAGGCATTTCCCTTTGAAAAGTCACACCAACATTCTTTAATCTGCAAGGTAGTTTACAGTAAGAAAATGTTCCCCAAGGACAACTGAATGATGTTTTTGGTTGATTAGCAGGGAGTATGTTTATTTGATTGTATCCGGAAAATCCCTCCATAAATGAATACATTTCATTTTTGGCACAATCGTCAATGATTTGGGTGATATAAGGAGTTGGAAAATTGTCCTTAGGACAAGCTTTGTCAATATCCCTATAGTTGACACATACTCGTACAGTTCCTTGTTTTTTAGTAACATGAACGATATTAGATACTCAATCCATTAACAGGATAGGATAAATAAAACTTAATTTTAGAAATTTCTCAACTTCGGCTTTAATAGCAGCAGCTTTTCGTGGATGTATTGGACGTAATTTTTGCCTGATAGGTTTAGCATCCGGGTAAGTTTGGATTTCATGAATGACAATCTTGGGATCAATTCCTGGCATTTCTTCATAAGACCAGGAAAATATGTCACAGAATTCTCGAAATAGGGCTTTATATGTAGTAATTTCATCTAACGTACAAGAAGAACCTATATGAATGTTTTCAACAACTCATGGTTTAACTAATATGTCAATGGGAACCGTCGAAGAAATATTTCCCAAATTAACTTCAAAATCTGAATTTGCAATCGATATTGGACTCTGGGGTTCCTTGACATAGTCAATTGTAAAAATAGATGAAAAATTATTTTCGAATTTATCAAGATCAAGTAAAAATGATGACCTATGATGGGGATCATCCCATGGTAATTCATCTATGGACAAGAATTCACGAATGCTTTCATCAGTATAAAACACTTATTGAAAGGGATCAAGAATTGATGTTATAGCTGAGCTCGATGGGGAAAATGATTATTCATTGATCACATTCATTGGATCAGAATCAGTTGATGGTGGATTGGAAAATGATTGTACTGCTTGATATGCTATCTCAAAAGGACTCAAAGGCATTGCGCCATTGAAAGAATCGAGTTTTGACTCTAAAGGCACTATCCAAGGATCATCAAATGGAATAGTGCTTGATGTAATCATATTAATATTAGAAATAGTATGTGGTACGTTAGGTGGAGGCATAGAAAAAGTTCCCATTAAAACATAATCTTTAATTAAACCTACTCCAACATCCTCATATGGGATAGTCGATTTTCCAATATGTTGAATACTATTTGTAGAAGCTGGGTCAAACGAATAATATGAGAGCTGATCAATTTTCACAATCTTTCCTTGATAAGGAAACATGATTAATCGAAATACGGATGACACGACAACAGTCATAGCATAAGACCAACTTCGACCTAGAAGAAGGTTGTAATCTAGAGGGGCATCAACTACTTCCACATCTAAATTAATAGTTTTTCCTTCGACCTCTATAGGTAGATCCTATAAAATTCCATATGGATGGAATCATCTTCCGTCAAAAGCTTTGAGGATAGTCGGGGATTGGTTAAGTGTCGGAGAACCAACTGATTTCCAACAGTTTAACGACATAATACACGTAAACGCTCCTTCATCAATAACAGTACGAAAGCAACGTCTATTTTTTACTAGTACTCGAATCTGAAAAGCCATTTGATGAGGGATTTGTGGTGTAAAATTTTCTAAATCGAAGACCATAAGGTTCGAATCCTGAAGATCTATAGCTCCAATAGCTTATAAGAGTAATTTCCTTTGTGCCAGACATGATTGCGGCACTTCTAAGGCCGACATTACTGAAGGAGATATTGCTAAATCTTCAACAATGTTCTAGTTTTGAGCAGCTCTCGCATATGGATTCAAAGCTGATTTCCGAAGTACACCTTTAGCAGGTAGTTTGATTACTAGATAAAGATTGGGTTTCTCGATATGAAGTGGATCAGAAACTGAAGGAGATGTAGTTGGTGCTGAATTAGAATTTTCTACTTCTTTACCAGTAACAGGATTTTTACTTCCATAGTCTTGCGATCGAGTCGCAACCATTACTTAAGACATCATCAAAATATCTGCTGATGTATTAGAAGAAGATCCAATCATTTTGATATCTTGAATAGGAAAAGGATCCTTCAAGACAATGGGTGTGGGTGAACCTTTGACGAACTTAGATACCTCAGACCTATGTGGACATTCCTTGGTGAAATGATCCTCGTCATAGATAAGACAAGGATAACGAGGTTTTCGTTTGTCGCCAGTCGGTTCATTTTTCTCAGTTTTTTCTTTGGGAGATGAAGTCTGTTTAGTTTTATTCTTCCCTTTCTTCTTATTGCCAGATTTTGACTTAGTGGTAGACGAATCTACAATATGAATGTCAGTAGAAGTTTCAAGGGAAGAAACTCCTTTTGATGAATTAGGTAGAGTTATTATAGGAGAAGTAAATTTTGAAGATTTCTTCTTACTTTTAGTCATATTAACTGAACTAGTTACACCATCAACGGCATGAGACCCTAAAGGAGTTGCTGTTATCTGACCAGGATGAGGTAAATTGGGACTTTTCTCATATAAAGTACCTGACTGGGTATATACCAAGTCAAGGTACTGAGCTTAAGCAATGACTTGTTCTTCTGTAACAACTCCTCCTTTAGCTACATCTTCAATGATTTTTGGTAGTAATGATTTTATAAACCATTATGCCAATATCTAATCCAGAACAAAAACTTTCACCAAATGTCTTCTACGTCTCCATTCATGTATATGATCTGATATGTACGTAGACGTAGATTGTTTTAGTGAATTTAATAATTCTGTGCCATTGTCGTATCTGACTGGCGATTGAAAATGAGTTAAGAAGGCGGTTGCTAGACCATTGAAATTGTTAAATGAGCCTCGTGGCAGTTCAATGTACCATTTGGCAGCTAATCCTATTAATGTTCTCTGAAAAAGCCTTAATCAAATGGAATCGTCGATTAACGAGTTGGATGCACACTAGACATGGTTAGAAGGGTCCTCTCTTGATTTTTCTTCAAACTTCGAGATATCACTAGGCAACTTATTTGGCATTGGTGGCCAATACGGATGATAATAGATGGGATCATTTGTAAGGCATGACAATCAGGTAACTCCAAAGTTGCTATGAATGGCAACCGACAGTTAAGGTCTTGTTGATAACCTTGTGAAACTATACCAGTTCGAGGAGGAGGATATCCATGATATCCTGGAATAGCCTGTGCATTTGGAATCGGAATGCCCCCTGGATAACCAAGAATAACTGGACCATACTGGGGTTGAAAAGGTGTTTGATATGTATACCCAGGATATGGTTGTTGATGGAATACTGTATTTTGTGGAACAGGTCCATATTGATATTGCCCTTGATACGGTTGATAAGTAAACTGAGATTGGCTTATTATAACTGTACTTGTACCAAGTTGTCCTGCAGGCATCTGAACAGTAGTCTAAATTGTAGGTCCAGACCGCAGAGCAGAAACTTGAGGAAACTGTACTGATGTTTGCAGGGAAGTAGTAATAGGAGCTATAGGCACTCTAGGAATAGGTGTTGTAGGTTGAACAAAAGTTGGAGCAGCGGTTTGTGGCAGATTTCTAGGTCTACTCAGACCAGGTTGCTGAACAGGACCAGATGCAGGTATTTGAATTATAGGCTGGACGAGTTGTTGGGTTTGATTATAACCAATCGGTTGTCCAACTTGATAATAAGGTACTTGCACATTGGGCTGCAATTTCTGTTGAACTTGGGATGGATCCCACACCATATTTGATCCGGGATATGAGGGCCCCATTGAAGGTTGTACATAAGAAGGACCATAACTACGTTGAACATATGGCTGATAATTAACTAGATAATTTCCACCTCATTGTAACAATTGATGTTCCGAATAGAATTGTTGTCCTAAAGGAGGTTGCAAACCCTGAGCTGGGTATTGCCCTTGAGGTTGATATTGACCTTGAGGCATGTACTGAACTTGAGGCATATACTGTCTTTGGGGTTGATATTGACCTTGAGGTATGTACTGTCCTTGAGGTTGATATTGACCCTGAGGTATGTACTGTCCTTGAGGATGCCCCCTAGGTGGTAAATGACTACTTTGAGGTTGCCCCCCAAGTGGTAAAGTATTACCTTGAGGTTTCTCCCTAGGCTATAAATTACTACCTTGAGGTCTGGGGTTTGGAATATTTCCAGACATCATATAAACATTTCCTTGTTCAAAGTTCTGGTATTTGATTCATTTGGACTAGATGATGGTATATGTTTGTCGGGAAAAGGAGATGCTCTTGAGAATGTACCAGAGAGTGACTAGTATCATGCGGGAACAGATGGACCACCATACAAATATGTTTATGGAGATTCGGAAAAAATGGATGACTCACTATACATGTTTAGTGGAGGTCTATAACCTATTGGTGTAGGGTAATAAGGAATTCGGGGTGGCGAATTGTTGAGACCAACATTTTGTAGAAAGTATGTTAGTGAAGAATACCAAGCGTCTTGTGTAAAAGGACTATAAAAAATCAATTCACGTTCTCTAAGTTCTAAATTTTCTCGAGTTGAAGGAAGAAAAACTTCTTCTTCTATGTCAGTAACTTCTTCAATACTAATGAGACCAGGAGGAAGATCTTCGATGACCCGATCCCTCACTCTAGGTGAATCAGGATGAACAAGAGTTGGAGTAATGAACTCTAAAGTAGGCTTAGACGTAGCAGACTCAGTTTCTGGCTTAGAAATTTCAGGTTCAGGAGGTGATAATTCACTTGTTGTAGAGGCAAGTTCAACTAGTTCGGAAATTGAAATTTTCTGAGGAGTACCCTCTGCTGCTTCCGGTTGATCTACTTTGTAATTAGGATGAATAATAATGGATGTTTCTTCTTGTTCTGTTGATCCAGTCCCTGATGTTTGTCCTTTTTCAGATTTGATTTTTTCTAATTGGCTTGGTGTATATTCAAGGAGTTTCCCCTGCATTCTACGTGATTGTCTTGGTAATTTAGCCACGATTAAAACCTTTAACACATGCAATCAAAGAAAAATTCAATAAAAATCCTAAAGTCACTAAAGAAACAATCAAATGAATCACACACCGATAAAAATCTAAGAGATCAATCCATGCACAAACAATAGATTCCCGCACTAAAAACACTAGTTGGTGATGAAATCCAACATCGTAGAATTTTAATGCAGAAATGGCGATTGGAACAGTTACCCCGACAACCTGCTTAATGAAACATACCGGTGCAAGTTTCTCCATTTAAACCATCTCGAGTGAAGATAACCCTCCAGAGAGTCCAAGTGAGTCTAGTCGACGTCTGCTCCAGGTACAGTGGGACCTTCCCTCCACTGTCACCTTGGGAAAGAATCCTAAAGTTTATAGCCACTAAGGTCACCAACGGGAACACATATACTTGGGGGAATAGTCTACGATCTGATATACATGCAAGGGCAGAGTAACAAGCTCAATCCCCTTGAAGGCTTCTTGACATAATCCAAGGTTTACCTCCAAGTGACCCCAGGCTCCTCGACAATGGTCTATCTGAGGTTTACCGTTTTTAATACGTGCACATCTGTTATCTTTCCCAATGAGATAGGTATAATTACTTCACTGGTTCAGACATGATCTCATGCTTAACTCCTTTAGGAGGAGCTTCCCAGAGCATACATGCTACAATTGGATTTTCCTACCACAAGATTGACTACTTGTTTATTTTGACTGCCTTGGAAAGTTAACTAAAACCTATTCCAAGACACTAGCCTAAGCTATGTTGGTGGAAAAGAGCCCTAGAGAATATAAATTTTCTAGATTGATTTTAATTAAGCATTACTTTTAGTTGGCTGTTTCTTAGGACAAAAGGTACGGAAGTGAAACTTCGATGATGTTTAATGACCCGACTTCAAAAATACGCTATAATGCATCTATATGAAAAGAAACTCATTTATTTTCAATGAAACCTATTTAGAGGAAAGAGTTGAGAGATTTCAATAACTTTCAAAACATCAATTCTTTCTTTCCTACGTAAGAAACTTTGAAAAGAAGACAAATTTGGAGAACTCAATTTCACATAAAAAAATAAATAAAGATCTTTTGCTCAAAATGAAATTCCTTATAACATTCAAATCAGAAACGAGAATCCAACTAAAACTCTGAAAACCATAAAAATTCAAAACCAAAAGAAAAATCTAATCTTGAACTCTATCTAAAAGGTTTGGGGATGTTTATGCTCAATTTGTAATCTAACCAAGAACTTTCTTCTTATCTCAGCAAGAAACTAAAACATCTAATAATGGTTTTAAAATGAAATTCAGAGCTTATCAAGCTAAAAGGTTTTCTAAGTTTTCAAATGAAAATAAAATCAAATTTTCATAAGAGTAATATTTGCATTAAGTTCAATGGCTCAACAGGAAAACAATGACATACCAATTAGCTGAGGTATATAAAAGTTTCTGATTCAGAGAAGCAGGAAGACAAAGCAAACACCTACTCATAAAATGCAAACTAGCTGAAAAGATCACTTCAAACACAAAAATTGCTGAAAGAAACTCACACAGAGGTCTTTGACAGTCAAGACAAGTTAGGGTAATAACAAAGAATCAAGAAATTGGATTCCAGAAAACAAAATTTTTACTTTTTCAAAATTTTTCCAGAAGTCCGCAATTTTTAATGGAACAAGGTGCGGTACCGCACTATATTGCACTAAAATCTGCGGAGTCTACCACTTTGTTTTTAAACAAAAAGTACGAAAGACTGGAAAAGTACTAAAAAAATAAAAATACAGATTTACAGTCAGGGATCTTATTGAGTCTTCTACTCAACCCAGTTTTGAATTAATCAAAATCAAAGAAATCTTTCAAATTAAACTGAAAATTAAAAAGAAAACTAAGTTCAGATTCTCCCCAACGGAGTTGCCATTTTGTTAGACGGATAAATCCTTCTTGCAGACAAGAAGGATCTCCCTAGTATCCTAAGGATATATAGAAACAAATAAACAAATGTAAACCATTTCCTCTAGACCATTATGATTCAGAATCATTAATTAACTACATATGGAGAGATGCTCCTACCTGAAGTCCAACGCTTTTTTTGATCTTCAATCCCGTCGCTCCAAAAGATATCGATCCAGCACATAAAACCTGCAATCAAAGACAAGCAAAAGGATCAAAAGCACCTACAAGATATAATAATTTAGAAACAACAATCTATCTTAGTGATCAAGGAATCCAAGAATTAAATTGTTCAAAGAGATACATGAACAACTTAATGAGAAAAAAGAATCCATTTGTATTAACTTGTAAGAAAAGAAGTAACTTTACAACCTTGACGCCTTGATGTTTGTACAACTTCTTCTGGGGTCTCGAACAGTCGTTTCCCTTGGTTTGACAAGACCCCGCCTCTCTGAACTATCATAAAACTATGGACATGAGTATGTAATCGTTCTCATGCCAATGATGCCAAGTATAGAGAGTATAATTTCTTCAACAATTATCTTCTATAAGTTAAGAATTACCCTTGAGACTGAAACATGATCTCAATTTATAGCAGAAGGGAGGTAGTTTCAGTTCCAATAAGGAAGGGATAAAGTCCTCTCATAAAGGGATTTTAGCTCCAAATACCAAGGGATATCTCCATTAATGAAGGGATAGAGGTTCATGAATGGAAGGGGCAAAGCTTGACCAGATAACACTTCTAGAAGCCTCCAACTGGGAGAATATTCGACCAGCTGGGCTTTTAGAACTTACTTTTTCTTTTATTTTACCTTTTAGGTGGGTCTACAGTTTTAATAAATAGAACGTGCGGGATGTGCCGCAGGTTTTAGAGCAATAAACTGCGGTACCGCAGGTAATGGCTAGGAAAAGTGCGGGGTTAGGATTTTTAGGGTTTTAATGAGCTTTTCTCCAATTTCAAGACTTGGTTTAGGAACTTTACGATTTTGGACCTCTAAGGGAGCAATATATAGGTAATGACGAACCCATATAGACAGCTAAATGTCATGGTGACAAATTTCAGTGTAACACTAACTCTTTCTCCCAAGTACATTTGGGGAACTTATCCATAACAAAAGTTTTTATCTCTTTACTGTTTGTAGGACACATTATCAAGCAAATACCCCATTTACTAAACCATTTGTTATTTTGCTGCATCCAAGTCTTCTTTCTTTTGCATAATCTGTCATTAAACACAACCTTAGGCCATCTACCCTCTTATATTTGCTCAATTTTTTTCAAATACCTTATGACTCGCACCATAACAATTGCATCAATAGGAGCAACCCCTATTTCACTTAACAAGATAGCATAAGGAACTGCACTTTTAATTTTGAATTTGTTTACAATCAAATGCTTTTGAATTTTCCCAATTTGTTTCCACTGCATCTCGATTGTGCTGCTAGCCCACAACTCACAACCGTAGAGAATCACCGGAATCACTAGAGGCCCAAAAAGAGTTAGAGTGGTTTTCCAGTCACATAGATCTACCTCTCTACACCTGTTTTGAAGAGCATAAAATGATTTCCAACCCCCCAAAGTTCTTTTCTTTCTACAACCATCCCAACTTAAATTTCTGTTGAAGTCAATTTCGAGGTATTTGTAGTCTGCAACTTCTTCCATAATGTTGCCTTTAAAGTAGAACTTATGTTGGTTATGCTTTCTTTTGTTACAGAAAACCACTACTTTCGTTTTGCTAATATTGACTTGCATCCCCACCCTTCTACAAAAATGCTCAAGGGAACATAAGTGCTCTTGCAAACCAAGAGCCCATTTCGCAATCAGTATAAGGTCATCTATGTACAAAAGAAGCCTTATAATGAACTTTCCCAAATGGATACTGTCACCCCCTTGTTAATTTAACCACTCTTCAAGCTTGTCAATATATAAACCAAAAAGGGTAGGAGATAATGCACAACCTTGCTTGACCCCGATCGCTTCTAAAACTTTCAGAAATGCCTGCTGAAGTTCTAATTTTGACTTTCACCTCTTCATACAACCTATGCACAACTACTCTCAAATGTCTGGGAACCTTGAGTTCCTCCATTTTGCGCCAAAGCTTATCCCTAGGAATCGTGTCAAAGGGTTTTCTGAAATCAACAAAGCAACAAAAATTTTCTTCCTTTTTTTCCCAAACTTTTTCAATGATGTGCCTTAAAGTTATACAACGATCAACTGTGGAATGTTTAGGTCTAAAACCTGCTTTCCCTTTAGCATGTTTATTTCTTTCTTCTGCCCATTTGCTGATTTTATTTTCTTACATGCTCCCAAATAACTTTGCAAACAAGGGGTTTATCATTGTGGTTCTATAATTGGAGGGATTATTGACGTCACCACTCTTGAAAAGAGGTATTGCCATACTAGTTGTCCAATCTATGGGGAACCCCTGCTGTATGATGTTGTTGAAATTTTTTGTGATGTGAGGTGAAAGAATTTTTAAGCCCCACTTTAGATACTCTGCTTGGAGTTCAGCTAAGTCTTTTTCTTTTCCAACACCCAACTTCTTGATACCCATCTCTACCTCTTGCACCATGAAGAGTTTTGTGTCTATGTTGACCAAGGGAGGAGGGTCAACCTTGGGATCTTGCTCATAAAGTTGTCTTGCATAGTCGAACCATTTAGAATTTGTAATGTTGTTTTTAGTTTACACCTTTTTCGGTTGGAGCTCCTTCTAGAATAATTTGGGGTTATTTTTCCAAAGGAAGATTAGTTCTTCTCTCCTCGAAACCATGAAATCAACCTTTTTCTTTCTTAATATTTTCTTGTAAGCTTTGAGCTTTATGTTATCCTTGTCTAATTCCTTCCACATTCTCCTTGCCTTTTGCATTCCTCATTAAACCAAGCATTAACCAGAAAGCAATTTGTTTCAGACTTCTTAATTTTTGCTCTTTTGCACTCATCAAGTGCACTTTGAATTAAATGTGTTAATTCATGACTATGAAGGCCATGAAATGAGATTTACTCCTTCTTGAAGAGCCTCTCTAGCGTTATTTTGAAGGTATTACAATTCTCTGGAGTCAAAAGAATTCTGGCCTTTGGAGGATTTTGTTGAACACACTGATTTTTTGACCCTAATTGCTTCTTTCCGGTCTAAGAGAAACTTAAATAAATTGGCCTGTGATCTGATTTTAAGTCCCAAATTTGATCTCCAATCAACACTTCCTCCATTTTCTCACACAAACTATGTGAGCAAATTACATAATTTACTACACTTGCTCCATTGTAAGTATTGCAAATGAAATTACCAGACTTTTCCCATTGAGTCAAACCATAAAAAATGACTAAATCGAAAGCCCCACATAGCGTAAGCAATTGTGCTCCAAAGAGATTTCAGCCTTTATCCTCTCAAATTCTTTCTCACTGGTGATTACTCTCTTTTGTAAGCCAGATAGGGTCACAATCTTCTTTACAACAAAGAATGCTAGCTTGTTCACCTACAGTTCTAGCATTGAAATCCCCCACCAAATCGCTCATTCAAATCGACCAGGCACACATCGAATGAAGGAAACGAAGGGGCAAAAAACGTCTTAATTGTCGTCACACACGTAAAATGAAATGAAACAATTCAATTTTAATTCACTTGTGACAAAATAAATTAGTATAGATTTATTTTAAGTATGGATCTAATATGAGTTTAGAGAAATCAAATTTTTTCATGTGCAATTTTTTTGAAAGTGTAAAGCACAATATGTTATTTTTCATTGTTTAAATTGTATTTTTGAATGTTAATAGAGTATATATAAAGCCAAATACAAATTTTAACCATAAAACTTTATATATATATATATAGTTAACATTTGACTTACACATTTTTTTACTTCTAATTACTTTACAACATATTCATTTTTTTTAAAATTATAGTTGACATTATTTTTCTATTTATAGCATATTTTTTTATTTTTTATTCCTCGTATTGGTTTGTAGAATGAACCTCTAGGCTCAATAACATTTTAATTCAATTTATTATTTTTTTGGTTTCAAATTGATTTTTTTTTTGAAATACTTTTCATATCATGGGTTAGATAATGTATTAGATGAAAAATATTATCTTGAAACCAAATATAGACCCTACATCATAATTAACATCTAGAAGATATTGATGAATGTTATAATAATAATAATACTAATAAAATATTTTATCATAAATCTTTCGGAAAATCACATTATCATTTGAGAACTACTCAATGTAGTTCATCTAAGGATCCGTTGGACCCCAAAAGCATGAAAGGTGTTTATTTGATCCCATGTTCCTGTGGGATTCCCTACATTGGAGAAACAAGCCAACCTACATTGGAGATTAGACATTGTAGGATTCAGTCCTCTGCTCTTGTTGAGCATGTTGGGAAGACTAAGCACCACATTTGTTTTGGAGGATTCCAACATCGTTGCTAGGGTTGAGCATTTCCATCACCACAAATTTAGGGAAGCAGTTGAAATAGAGAAAAAATCTCTTACTCTGAATAGAGATGACGACTAAAATATCTCTTACTCTGAATAGGGATGATGGCTGGAAAATTAACACTTGTTGGGTTCAATGCCTATTCTCTTTGTTTGATTCCTTCTCCTCTATCCTTGGTTTCTTATCTCTCTTTTTGTATAGTTGTTTATTGCCTTTATTATTGGTTATTATATATAGTTCTAATAATATTTATGATTATTTTATGGGTGAGTTTTTTTTATCTTTATT
This sequence comes from Pinus albicaulis, assembly GCA_034641835.2. NCBI lineage: Eukaryota > Viridiplantae > Streptophyta > Pinopsida > Pinales > Pinaceae > Pinus > Pinus albicaulis. The sequence goes on from CM076569.1 coordinate 960,018,327, forward strand.
CTCCTTTAAAAATATTATTTTTTGGTGTGATTTTAGTTGCTTATTTGTGTTGTTTTTACTATTTTACTATTTATTAATTTTTACTTTTTACTATTTATTAATTTTTACTAATTTATTGTTTATTAATTTTTTCATTTAATTTAATTAATTTAATATTTTGTTACTAATTTTTTCATTTAATTTAATTATTTTAATATTTTGTTTCTAACTATTTTGACTAAGTTTATTGTTATTCTTGTTTTATTAATATTTTATAATAATTGGTATATTAATTGTGAATTTCTGTTTAGTTAATCTTAATTGTGTTACTTTCACTATTTTATTATGATTTGATTTATTAATTTTAATATTTTATTATTGTTTTATTAATTTTTTTTTCAATTTAATTATTGTTATATTTGTTTTGATTAGGTTTATTAATTTTTTATTTTCTTAAGTTTTTATTATTATTAATTTTTTTGTTTTCGTTTTGATATTGAGTGTTGCATATCTACATTCTTTATAATGTGATTTTCCCGAAAATATATGATAAAATAGATATAGATTATAGAATTTTACACTCTAAAAAAATTTATTTTAACAAAAATAGAAAGTATTAATATTAATTTTTTAATGATTAAACATTAAAAATTATACAATTATATATATATTTTTAATATTTAATCATTAAAAAATTTAATATTAATACTTTCTATTTTTACAAAAATATTATTATTATTATTAATTTTTTCGAGTATAATATTATATATTTTATATAAAAAATTTACATATACTATTAAATGTGAGTAGGAGGATTTTATTCCTTTCTCCCAATCAAGTAGAATAATCTCAATTGACAAAAACCTATAATTTTTTCTTGCCCTCAAAAATTTGAAAGTCCATCAAAATAATGGTACCAACCAATAATTTTAAAATTTTGATTTTATTTATTAAAAAAATCTTATTGTTGTCTTTTTATTATTATCATATTTTTAACAATTTTAATTATATTTATTATAAAAAAAACTCATTTTTATTTTTATTATTTTTCACTCCCTTTTTATATATTCATTATTTTATAGAGATTTTTTTGGAGATAATTACATGAGAGAAAAACTTGGTACACAGGTTTCGAACTAACTAGTGTGATTCATTTTAGGATGAGATGTCAACACGTTTCGAACCAAGCAATGTGATTCATTTCAAGATAGATGAGAAATCACATCCAATCTATAAACTTAAATAGATGTACACTGGTTGAAGCCAAAGTTCAAATACATTCATTATTATTATATTAGAGATATAATGTAATAATATATCTCTTGAAAGGTTTCAAGTTCAAAACCAAAGAGGTAAAGTATGTATGCCTTCATAGACTTAGCAGTGAAATAATTGCACGGACGCAGACAAAAAAATCTCGTATACCAATTTAATATAACTTGTTGACCGTGACCTTAAAATTGGATAATAATAATAATAATAAAAACCCACAACATAAAAAAAAACAAAATTTAAACCTAAATAAATTGAAAATAACGTCCGATGTAATAAACTCCGTTTCGCCTACATGTTCGTTTATTTATTTATTTTATTAGTATTTTCCTTTATTTTACTAATTAAGATATGCAAGGACACACGTCCATTTTAGTACCGTCAAAGCGCGTAAAATAATAAGTCAAAAGCCAAACAGACGCGCATAAGCCACCTTTAATTGACGGACGGATTGCCTACCGACATGTGACGTCACGCTGAGTCACCGAAATTCGAACGCGCCCACCCCGATCTACTGCCTTTAAAGATTTCTGCCCTCAGCGTTACATAAACGCAGCAACTAGCGATGGGGTGCGATTCGGTTACATAAGCTTCTCTCGTCTATCTGATCTCCGGGACAAGGATTTTTAATTTCAGGTAATCCGCCTTGTATCATCCCTTAAATTTCAGCCTGGAATAGAAAACATTATGAAAACTTATTCAGGGATGAATAGGTCGGTCTGTTTTCTAAGATCTACCAACTCTTTTGTCAAATTTTTCTAGAATTGGATAAATTGAAATAATCCTGCAGTGTTTGATGATCACAAGGTCATGTCCATAACAATTTTGGTAGATTTTCATTAGCCTGGCCACAGCTGTAGTTTCTTGAATGGCGTTTTATGTAAACCCATCACAATTTGTGTTTGAAACGTTGAAATGATTTTAACCTGGACATAAGTGCAATGGAACCGCTGCAAACTTTGGCTTCTTAAGGTCATAGCGCTATGTTAAGATCATGGGATAGGACCTTTGAGTGTTGTATTTGGAAGTGGAGTGACTTAATGTGACTGTCCGTAGAAAATGTGTACATACGTCGTATACATTATTTCTACAGAACACCTGGGAAAGTTTATGGGGTTGTGTGTGATGGATTGGCTTGCCTTGACTTTGCCTGGGGATGGGAGGAATAAATAAATTCGTCGTTTTCAAATTCACAAAAAATTACAAAAGAACGGAAAAAGCATTTACAATAATTTTGTTCTTTGGATAAATTGCTTTACAAGAAATTATATGTTTTTAAAGGAAAAATGCATTTACAAGAATCTGTTTGTTCTTTTCAAGAATTTGCTGGCATGCATTTAAGAGTCCTGCTTTGCTACTCTAGTTTTGTTATATAGGTCTGAATTAAGATGTTCTCTACATATTTTATTGGGAATTTCAGTTTTCTTCTCGAGTTTCGGCCTTGTTCAATTATTATCGGTGACAGGATGATTTGGAGCTAGGTTTCCAAGCATTTGTCGGCATTTAAGATTCATGCGTTGAAATTCTAGATTTGTTATATATATATATAGAGAGAGAGAGGGGGTCATAAGCATACTTATTGGGAATTTAATTTTTCTTCGTAAGTTTTGGCTTTCTTCCATAAATAAACAGGACAGGATGATTTGAAGCTCTCAATTTTGTTAAGGCAATAGCAAGTAAAGCTTTATAAACCTTGCACTTTGAATTGCCCCTTTACTTCTACTGGCAGACACTTTGGGTTGCCCCTTCACTTCCACTGGGAGCGCAGACACTAGGAAAGATCGGCTAACCTCTCCATTGTTTATGATGCCATGCACTTGATGCTCTTATCATGAGTTTTAGCATTTTAATTTGGGCTCATAAGTAAGGATTTGGCTACCTGAGGATACATATGGGGAATCAAGTAAGGATTCTGATCTGACAACTAACCTTTTTGAAGATGCACTGTTTGTTGGTAGAACTAACTTGTATTAAATATTGTAATGGAAAATTTATGAAAAGCATTATGGAGAAATATATTCCATGTAAGAAAATTCTGTCATTCCTTTTTCAAACATCTTTAAATGAACAAAATTTCTATTTTTTCCTTTAGCAGTTTTATAGGAATGATTGCACCTCGTGGACGTTTCCATCCTATCTTTTAGGAAGTAATTAGGACAGGCAGTGAGTTCAAAAGTGGACGAACTCATATTTTTTTCCGTGAGGTAAAGTTATGTGTTGATTTACTCGTCTTTTCAAAATTTTGATGACCTGGGTTGTACTAAAATGGGCCGAAACTTTTATCATAGTCAAAGTTCCCATCAATCAAGTGGAAGTATAACTTCCTACAAAATTCTCATTGGATTAAGGAAGTTTGTCCACTTTTTAATTTACTCCATTACAACAGAATTGAGGTCATATTTTTGTAGTAAGGTGTAGATACAATTCCTGAAGAGTTGCCATTCAATAGTTGTGGAGAGTAATTCTTGGTCTTTAAAAACCAATCTTGGGAATGAACAAAGGGTACGAAGGGGATCTTTGATTATATACACTGTTGGGGAGCTTCTTTCAATGTGTGTTGAGACATGTGGAGTTGAAGTCATAACCAAGGCCTACTAGAGCCCTACAATTATATGAAATGAATTATGTGCTAGAATATTGATTGTAATGTGTGAATAAAAGTAAGAATGGTTAATTATAAAAAGCTATCTATATAGTTTGATTTTGATTCTAGAATCTGATCTGATTATATTTGCTAGACTCTTTTCAAACTGATGGCAGCCTTGTCGTGAAGAGAGAAATACTATGAATTTGTTTATTGATAAATGTGAATTTGTGCACATATAAAGCCATAGGAAGAACAACACTTCGAGAAGAATTGTTAAAAAGGTCAAGTTGAGCCTTCCTCCCTATTTTTTTGAATTAACCTTGATTATGGTGAGATTAACGCACTTACTTTAGCATTATGCAGGATCCATGAGTACCATTTAATCTATTTTTTTTTACCCAAGCAGCCATGAGCGGGGGTTATCTATTCCACTAGGGTCACCCAGGATTTGCACCTAATCCCAAGTACGATTGCATGCTTTGGTGTGCATCCACAAAGGTGAGCACAAGCACAAGTATGTCACTTAGTAGGATTTGAGCCTCGGTGGGAACTATATTAGCTCCTTGTTATTAATAAATCTTGCATTGGAGATCCCAAGTCCAAGGATTGAGTGAAAGGCTAAGGGTAACTCAAGAGGGTTTCCAGTATCAACTCACAAATCCTCTTCTCACTTTAGACTAACTCTCCCGTAGTACAAGACGGGTGTCCCCAAAGATAGGATTACTAAAGCTAGGACAAGTAAGACTCAAAGGTGGTTGAAGAGTTTCTTTAGTAAAACAAATTTTTGCTGAGTTTTCAAAGTTGATTTTAAGGGTGGTTGATGGGGAAGGACTAGTACCAAATATTCTTAAGGGCATATGGACCCATGAAGCAAAAATGAGGACATATTATGGATGATAATGAGAGTAGTAGTTGCTGTTTTAACATGCTGAACATCCACTCATAATATGAAACTCCACTAGTCACATAGTCATGAAGAAGATCTCTAGTACATGTCAAATCAACAAGAGTATTGTCTCCTCAAACCATCAACAACCATTAGAAGAGGAGCTCATCTTATATAGTTGTAGAGCTGAAAACCTCCTCCAATAAAATAATAATATCAAAAGATAAATCCTAAATCTCTTCTAGGGAGGAGTAAACAAATAAACAATATCCTGCAACTAACAATTGACAAGCCAAAATTCGTAGAGCAATGAAGTACTAAACAAATGTATTATATAATGAGGATGCTACATGTCCATCACTTGTGCAAAATGCCCTAGTTGAACTTGGGGTTTTAACTTTTGACCATGTAAAAGGCTTCATAAAATGATAAGCAATAATCTCCAAAGGCGCACCCTCCATGAAACCTCCATGAAACCTCCAAAAAAATCCTTTTGGATTAGTCATGGCACATCAATGTATGGCTTGACTACATCTTCTCCATATCATTCAAAACCCTCTTTCTTTGTATTCCTCAACTCTATAACCCTTGGATTGGCAATGGTCTTGGCAGCCCACCACCCACTCAAATCTGAGTTTATCTTTTATCTTCTAGGGGTACCAATCTTGTGGCAAAGAAAAGCCGACCTAGAGGAAGAGAGGGTGTTTTTTTGGTGACAATGGACAACCCTTCTTAGTTCCTCTCAAATTGCACTTGAGAATATGGTGCCTTCCCACAAATGGGGGTGGCCAACAAAATATACAGGAAACCCTAAGAGCAAAATAAAAAGCCTAATAGCCAGAGCTATTTGTCTTTTTCAGAATTCAATATGAGCATGGCCATATATATTAAAGTTACAGAACTATAATAAAGAGATAAAGATCTAATTTTTTTTAACATTTAGAAAATAGAACTACATGAACACACATTTGGATACATATATTGACAAGTTGAGACACATTTTGTGGCATTCCATGTGTCCAACATGTTGGGAAATGAGAGTGTTGAGCGTCAGACATACAAGTTCCATGGGCCGTATATGTGTGACACATGTCCCATGTGTGCTTGTCGCTAGGATAGTTGATGCTCATGTTTGACATGGGGACATAGGACATGCAAGCCCGAGGGTGTCTCACACGTGTTCAACACTCGAATAGTGTATGTTCACGTGTCCAACTTGGGGACATGAAACATGCAAACCCAAGAGCTAATTTTTTGAACTTTTAGAACTGTTATCTCAAAATCTAGCACCTTAGTGCAAAGGCTTCACAAGGTGCTTAGACTAGTGCAACATTGGAAGTGTTAACACCCTCACCTAGGCAACAACTTCCCATGTTTTAGTGTAGGATGGATCCAACATGAGGGAGGCTTTGCTAGTAGGACTTAGGACTCCTAAGGCAAGACACATTCAAGTCTAATGCCTCCTAAGTGTCTACCCAAATCACCACCAAAGAGATGTATCAAGCAAATCAAAGATAAGGTGGTTGCTCAAGGTAAATTCCAGATTTGGATTTTATGTATGCTAAGGCTGATTTAGGGAGTTAATCAAATTCTTAGTTAATGCAAAATTATCCTTAAACACTACAAATCTGAAAATTACTCAATGCTGTTGCAAAACTTGAATAAAAGATATGGAATTACAGCAGCAACACAAGCTATAACAGCAATATACCACCCCTTGAAACAGGTTATAAACAGCTAGAAATTATTGCTAAAATATTAAATAAAACTAGGGTTTGTCTAACTAGCAAATTCTGAAAATTAAATAGCACATAACCGCCAAAGATATCAAGACATCGAGCCCTAAAAAGGCTATGATAAAAATCAACAAGTCAAATTATTATTAAGATGATTTTTTGGTCAAATTTATGCACAATTACCAAGATGTTAGGGTTTTATATGGCTGGAAGTTGATGTAAGCTATTATAAAACCCTATAATTTTCCCTAAAGCAAGAAATGAAAGGTAGAATTTTGAGTTTTAGATTGACTAGATGGGAGAATATAAAAATCAACAAGTCAAATTATTATTAAGATGATTTTTTGGTCAAATTTATGCACAATTACCAAGATGTTAGGGTTTTATATGGCTGGAAGTTGATGTAAGCTATTATAAAACCCTATAATTTTCCCTAAAGCAAGAAATGAAAGGTAGAATTTTGAGTTTTAGATTGACTAGATGGGAGAATACTAGTGCCTAACATTTTTTGGGCATATGGGGTCAGCTAAGAACTCCCTTGAGAGGATGTGAGTAGATCTAGGGTGATATATAGTGCTGTTCACTATAAACCCTGGAAGATCCACCTAGTACCTTACAATCTTCAAGACATTTCAAGGGAAGAAACTCCACTAGTAATCTTCCAAGGGATTTTTCCAAGAACAATATGAGGAGAATGCACCAACACCACTAGAGAAGTGCAATTACACTTGTAATTATCCATAAAAAAAAATCCATTAAGATTAAATGAGATCACACTTATAATTATCCATTAAGATTAAATGAGATCACTTACTCAAGAAGTCGTTTTCGTTCACAAAACCTAGTCGTGAGCATCCATAAAGTTGTAAAGTTATCCACGAAACATCTCCTCAAGAAGTCACTTTAGCTATCCATCCATAACAAATATAGAAGAAGTAAAAGTAGACAAGAAGTTCTCCACTAATTCGAAAAATGAGTTACAAATGATAACTGCTTCTCTTATTTATATGAGAGATGTAGTGCCCTTCCAATTAAAATAATAATATTGTCCTACTGAAGGCCCTAAGAAAATAAAATATGCCTTTATCTCTTTGCAAGCCTTGGAGATAAGGTCGCAATACATAAAATATCCATGATACAAGGGTTTATGAGTCAAAAATACCTCCAACGGTGCTCCGAAAATGAATAAAAAATGCTCTAATGTCAAGTCATCCTCCATAAATGCATGTTAAAAGTTACACGTGTGGTATGCTTGGTATCCAAGAGTGGATGACTTAATCAAAAGTGGTGTGTAAGGGCGCTCCGTAATGAAATGTTCCCTCGAAAGGGTGCAACATTTCATCCTCCAAGTGATATATCATCTCCAAAAGGTGCAAAGTCTCACCAAGAAGGTGTTACGTCCTCTCCACAAGGGTGTCATGTCATCAAGAATCCCAACATCCTCTCGAAAAGGTGGAATGACCTCTCCTAAAAGGTGCGACGACCACTTCCAAGTGTGCAAATAGCCCCTCAACATCATTGAAAGGACAAGTCATATTCATGCAAGGTATATCGTCCAAAGAGAGGGGTCAAGTGACCCAATATAGTCATTAATCTAGAGGCATGTACATAAGTCCAATGCAACATAAAAAGTGAGACATGTCAAATGTACACGCCACTAGGTAGATCACATTAAGCATCATCGTCAAGCTTCATAATAACTGATAAAATTCATACAATTTACCTAGTTTTGTTATGGGAGGGTCATCATTAACTCCAATTACATGTGCTAGTACCTAAGAAGAGAAGTATTTCCCAATAAAATACACCAAGGAGTAATTTTTGTGATAGAAAATATGGTTTTGGGAAGATAACTTCATGAACTGCATTGCATAATTATGTTAGGTTGTTTAGATATTCATCCACGAGTGCATTTGTTGAGGGAGCACTTATGCATTGAGATAGCCTTTCCTTGACATTGTGTCTTACTACCCCTTTGCGTGCCTTTTTCTTTGTTTTTCTCTATTCCTTTCTTTGTTTTTTGTTTTGTTTTGTTTTTTTTAATTCATTTCATCGAGTCCCCTTTTTTTGTATATGCATTTCATTGCATGAGACTTGGGATAATTGCATTTATTCCTTTTAGGTATGTGTTTCATTGCATAGGACTTGGAGTAATGGCCTCATAGTCAGGAGGCATAGCTCAAGCTTTGCTTTGGCTTTTGACTTATCATTTTTATCCCCTTCAATTTTCGTTTGCATTTTGAATTTTATATTGTGCGCTTTCCTTTTTTATTAAATATAAGTTGCATCAGCCTCAACTTACAAATCCTTCTCATGAGAATAGGAAGCATGAACCTTTTTGGGACATATGGCAACCAATCGTGAAAGGGACCATAGAAATTAGGAGAGTTGGAAAGTGTTATGTATGGATGGGATATGGGTAAGTTATACTTTTCCATGCCCCTGTAGTAGTATGACTCAACCCAAGTGACAACATTATCTAGAAGATGGTGATGACCCCCAAGTGAAACAAGGGAAAAGGAACAAATTTAGATCACCATGATCCATTATCTGACTCAATTGATGGTCACTAGCATCATGATCCATTATCTAACTCAACTTCACTAGCATCATGTCAAATACATAAGGCATTAATACTTGATATGAAGCAATGAAACTATACACCTCACATATGTAGAGCACCATGACCATGAAGTGTGATTGAGTTGAGCAATAATGTGGGAAGCATCATCAATTGTTTGTGGAGAACAATGAATGTCATATTTGGAACTGCCATTTGTATCAAGATCATAGGAGAAAAAATCTCCTCTAGTTACTTGTAGATGAGAGGGGGTAATAAAAACTACATGAAGCACACGTTGAGATACATTTTTGGACATGTTGAGATACATTTTTTGGCATCCCACGTGTCTTTAACACATTGGGAGAGGCAAGGTTTGAGTGTTAGACATGCGACACCTAAGTGTTGGACATGTGTGGGACTTATGTCCCATGTTTGTTTGCCACTTGGATAGAGCATGCTCGTTTTTGAGATGGGGACATGTGATATGCAAGCCCAAGAGTGTCTTAACATGTGTTCGACTCTTAGATAGTGCATGTTCATGTGTTTACATGGGGACATCAGGCATGCAAAACCCAATAGTATGTTTCGGACCCAAACATGTCTAATTCTAGACATGGGAAATGCAACATGCAAGCCCAAAAGGACATGTCCTATTCCACATTGCATATTGTGGTTCGTGAAGTCATAGAGGACATATTTCATTTCATGTGTCCAACTGACACTTGGGACCTCACATGTTTGACCATGTGACATGCAAGCCAATTGGACATGTTCTATTACACAGTGTGTAGTGGTATGGAAAGCATAGAACACACACTATGTGGGTTTAATAGTCTTTTAATTATGTTGCAGCAATGGCCACAAATGGGTAGGATGCGTACCATGTGTGTTGCAAACCCCATGGATCACATTCATTGTTGTAGATGCCCTTAGTATCAATCAAACAAAAACCATACCTGCAACTTCTGATTATTAAATTTTATAGTATTCTTCTGTATTCCATTTCATACACTATACTTCTTGTGTTCATGGGGTTTTATTCGATTACTTTCAATTGCTTTGTGAGGGTTGCGATCCTGCCCACAAGCTGATTGGGTCATTGATGTTGCATCTGGAAAATTTGCAGTAGCCTGATCCTTAAGACCAATGACAATTCATTTTATTATCCACTAATATATGCTAAAATAATGCTTCTTTTAGTCTTGACTCTTGACTGCAACCTACAAATAAACATTATGCTAAATGTCAGGAATTTGAAAATGGATTTTTTACAAAATATCTTGAAAAGTTGGTTGTATTCTTGAAAATATTCCCCAAGTTTTTGTTTAATCTGGTTATCTACAATATATCGTGGTTCTAATTGTCGATACACAATTTTTGTCTCAAATGTTGCATTCTTAAGTGTGGTTGCCACTATAATTGTTGTATTATGTCATATGCCACTCTATGCTATGCTGAGGTTGCATAAAATAGTTGCAAACCTGGCCAACGTTCGAGCTTCATTTGTTATGCTTCAGGCCATCCATATGGTTTCACAACTAGGTGATTGCTTATCAACATTTGTTGTTTCGTCTTATAGTGACATCATGATGGAAGGGTCATATGTCACTAATGGAGCTATTGATAATAATAGTTGTGTTGATTGAGTGTAAAGACATGATTAACTATTGTTGATCAACTATATCAACTTGAATCAATCTATCTCCAAATTCATAATCTCAAATTCTTCAAACAAATTGCTAAGTTTGTCTCTTGAAATAACTTCTCTACTCAATCTTTCCTCCAACTTGTCAATTGTTTTTTTTCCAATAACAAATACTATTGGTTTCTTTATGCAAGGGTAACAATGTTGGGGGTGACACCACTGGTGGGATCACTATCAACTCTCTATGTTGATTCTCTAATTGGTCTCTGTGGATCTCAATGGAGAGGTATAATTAGGATCTCGGTGGAGATATTATATTCTCTAGTGCAATGACATCAGTTTGCTGCTCAAGTGGAATTGCACAGGCCTATCTTCAACTTCGTTGATGCCATCATTGAAGCTATGCTCATAGTCTTCTAAATCCATTGAGTTATTAAGGGATACAATACCACCCAAATCAATGGACTGGGTAACCTTCTCATGCATATCTATGTGCAACATCTTGGCTTTAGCACTTATTCATCTGTGAGTTGCAAGACAACCGCCGATTTTTTCATCTTTCCCAATCCTGTCCTATTGCACAACTTTGTGACCTATATCTCATACATTCTATCACTTCTACCACAAGTGGCTTTGATATTCTCATCTTCTATCAACTCTAATATATTTCTTTGTCTGATGTTTGCAATCCTCTTAATGTCACATTGCCATATTGCCCTTACTCAATGCTATCATCACTTTAGCCTCTACTGGGCCTTCGTCTCCTCTGATCTCCCACCTTCCTGTAGCAAACTCTTGCTTCTCTCTCCATCCCAATAGAACATTGCTCTGATATGTGCTATCCCTGTAAGATTGATATCTGACAGGGTTTCTCCCAACTCCCTGCTTGATTAGCAACATTTGATGGACACAGGTATCTACTTAACAGACAGTTTCAATATCCTACTAGAAACCCCTCATGTGCAAGATCATATGATGCATAAATTCCAATCGCAAATTCAATGATACAATAATTGATTGTACCCTTGCACCCACTGATCTACTGCATGCGTACAAATGATCATTGTGCTCAATTGATCCAACATTCACCAGTCCACTGAAAGTTCTGCTAGTTTGGAAAGTCTACGCCTTTTTGTTGCAAATCTCTTCAACCAGGGCTGCAACAAAGCTGGAAATATTTACCAAAATGATCCCCAAAGTGAATGACAGATAAAATTGATCTTCAACTTTTGACTCTTGAGGTGTTATGCCGACATTGTGACAAGAGTAAAACTATCACAGTCAATGTTCCACCATTCTTCCATGTCTAGTAATGTCGATTTCCAAAATCCTAATACATGTCCTTCATCAATATGGGTGTGTGCAGAGGATACCCAACAATGGAGTCCAAATGTTCGCTTATATTTTTACCCTTCATTGCCAACATTATGTAGTCGAGCTTTTCACACAACGTGACTGACATATAACCAGCACTCACTTGAGGTAACAAAGGGGCTTGTGTTACTTCATGGTTCATTTATTGAGATGCAGTAAGGACGTTTTACATGCAGAAATTCATTATGTGAACAATAAACATACATTTCACATGAAAACATAATGATGCATAAATAGAAAAACACTGTGACCAAAAATATGCTTTATTCACATTGGAGAATTCATACAAACATAAGTGTCTCATTGTACCATTGTGATGGCTTCAACAATCTTCTATCATAAGATTATCAGAATATCACTAATTACATCATAGAACCATTTAAATAACATTTTGCAATTTGGTTATCAGGTAAGTATTAACTGTATGAAGGCTGGTGCAGTCTGCTTGATTGTGATCGTGATGCACCCCTAGTTTGGTCACAGAGTCATTAACTTGGCCAAAACGCAGTCCAAAAAAGGCCGCCTTGAATTCTTTTTCTCGTTGAATATTTTCAATTGGATATATCTGAAAAATAGCTATTCTGGCTGAACATGGATACCCAAATCTGATATAAATGCGGAAACTTCATTCATGGGGAATGATGTGTTTGTCTCTTGAAATGTTGCACGATAATATCGTTTCCATAAGGAGATGGCAAATAGTCCGATCACATCCCACATGCTCCTATCAGCCTGCTGAGGATTTGAGTCCTAAAAGAAGAGTGTCACTGCCACAAGCCAAAAACAATTAAGCACATGATGTGGAAGTCTGCTTTGTATTACTGACGAGACAAAGATAGCATTTTGGGCTTAATTGTTTAGAGTCTATAGGCCAGGAAGATAGCTTAGAGCTAGAGATCAAGTGAAAATGGAATATTTTCCCCCCTTGAGTCGAGGATATAGGGGCCTTCCAGATTGTTCAGTGTCTATAGGCCAGGCAGATAGCTTAAAGCTAGAGATAAAGTGAAAATGTAATATTTGCCCCCTTGAAGCATCTTGGAATCCATGAAGTTGCTGATTCTCCTCCAAAATGACTATCAAATTCAAGATGAGAACTTGGAAGGTGGTGAGTAGGTTTTTGATTGGGATCAAACTGAAGTTGCAAGTAAAGATTAAGATTCCTTTTGGTTAAATTTATTGACATATGACTCTTGAGTTTATTATAGATTATTATTTGCTAGTGATGAATTAAGATTTTGAATTACGTTACGTGCTTGAATATTTAACTAATCCGATATTTATCATATTAAACAATGTTATTGGATCATTCCCAGCTGCTCATTGGTTACACCCTGATATATATTGGATCCAATCCAAATCCTCATTGGATGTGTCTTGGGTCCTTTCATGATCCATTTCTGAAGGGATACATCATGGATCTTTGTGGGATCCATATGGGATTTCCACAATGTAATCCCCCACTGAAGATAAAAAAGACTGAAATGTTGATTTTTGGATAGCATCGGATGTGCTCTAGCTTCGAAACTTTGTGGAGGGGCTAGAACACATGAGATCTCCAAGGCCCAGAAATCGTTTGGAGAAATTCCACCCGGAGCTTAAGTTATTCAAATAAATAATTATTTTAATGGGGAACTTAAGTTTAAACTTAGGGAAATTAAATAATTAAAGTGAATTAATTTAACATGTGGGTGGGAATGTTCTAAGTGACGAAGATCAAGTCTTTTCTAATATTAGTCGTTGATTAGAGATTAGATCACGGTCGTTGATTCATCAACAAGAGAAGTATAAAGGAAAGGCTTGGGATCAGTTGGAGAACACACACAGTGAGTCTAAGAGATCGAATTCTTCTGACGATGCAGTGCTCGGACTAAGATCATATCTTAGTGATTTAGAGAAGCAATGAGGGGCAGATGCAGTAATTGGTCGGAGGACCAATAGTACATAGTAGAGCAAGGGAAGCAGAGGGACCAACGCACCCACTAGGAGAGGTGACGCAGACCTCGGAGAGGGTGACACAGGACCACGCAGGGGCTGCATAATGGTTTTGAGAGACAATTTAGAAATTGCTGAAGATCGGGGTTTCTATGCTGGCAGGGCTGAAACTCGATTTTTGAGAGGCAGATCAATGCAGAGAAGGGGTGACATAGTCCTCAGCTAGACCCATGCAAGCCTACGCCTCTACAGTACAGAGGCAGCTGAGGCTTCACCAGTTTCTGATCTGGATAAGCTGGGACTTGCAAAGTGAGGTAAAACTCACGATTTATTTTTGTATTCCAAGGATTTCTCTGTTGGGTGAGCCGGATTTTGGCACCCTAGATGTACTCAGAATACTGCTGCTTAATAATATAAACCCTCAGGTCTGCTGCATCGGTTTTCTCGCATTGGGTTTTTCCGGGGACATTTGTCCGAAAAATACGTGTGTCCTTTGTTTGAATTCTTTACTTATTTTTCAGTACTTGATTTGTATAATTGTGTAGGTTGCAGTGTTGATTTATGGTAGCATCGGATGTGCTCTAGCCTTGTAACTTTGTATATAGTCTAGGACACATGTATTCCATAAAACCCAGAAATGGTTTTGGAAAATTCCACTTAGAGATGGTTTAATTAAATTAATTAATCATTTTTTAATGTTTTCCTAAGTCTAAAATTAGTGAAACTGATTAATTAAAGGGTATTAATTAAACTAAGTGTGAATCTTCTAGATAAAGTCATGGATCACCTCCAAGTTAATCTTAGCCCTTGATTATGTTTTAAGCTTGGCTGTTGAAGGTTCAACAGAAGAATATAAGGAGGAGGGTGAGGGGCCTATGGAAAATACATTGTGAACACTTGAGCCATTAAGCATTTTCGAATTTGTGTGAGGAGACACAACTTTTGATCAAGGATCAAATCACTAGGGTAGGGTTTGTTAAGTGATTGTGATTTAGTGATCAGATCTAGAGAGGGGCAGAAGCAGAGATTGGTTAGTTGGACCAAGAATACATTTTAGAGTGAGACAACATTTACGCAGAAGAGAGACAGCCCAGTAATCTGAAGAGGTGATGCAGTGCTTGCGGAGAATCATGCAGAACCAATGCAGTGTCTCTTGGAGTCAGTCCGGAAATAGCTAGAGGTTGGGGTTTCTAGGCCAAGAGGGCCAAAATCCAACCCTAGATCAGCTAGATCAGTTGCAGAGCAAGGTGACATAGTTCCTCCAACTTGCCCACGCAAGCTTACGCAGACCAACATAAGAAATCACGCAGAGGCAGTGAGGGCTTCACTTACGTTGTCAGATCAGTCGGAGACTCGCTGATTGAGGTATATCTCACATTTCTCACCAGATTGTCCAGAGTTCTCTGAAGGGTTTTGCCGGATGTGGGCACCCTAGTTGTATTCAAGATTCTGCTGCTTAATAATACAAACCCTCAGATCTATTCCACCGGCTTTCACAAGTTGGGTTTTCCCGGGGACATAGTCCAAAAATAACTGTGTCACATGTGGATGTTTTTCATTGTATTTTGTTCAGATTGTTTCAGCACTTAGATTTATTTCCGCAGCATTATTTGTGTAGACTGCTTCAGAAATTACTTTGATATTTCACAGTAATGAAATAATTATGTAACATAATAGAAGAAGTAATTCAGATTTGTCGCAGTAGGAATCCGGATCTAGGATTTTTCACATGCAGTGTATTTGCATTAGTATTTTTACTGAATATTCAGAAAAATAACTTGTAATTTAATAAGACAAGTAGGCAATGCAAATCAGATTTCTGCAATAGGATTTCTGTAACTTAGATTCAGGAATTTTCACATGAAACATTTAAAAAATCAGCGTTCTCTGCATTTTCATCAATTAGACAACTGAATGTATGTCACTGGACTTTATCTTTGCTATACAACAACCTCGATTTCCCTTGAGAGAATTTTGTGATGTACATGTATGCCAATTAATAGCCCTATATTTGAAGATATGTACCAAACTAGTTTTTGTTGTCACTGCTTAAAAAGTATTTAATGTGGCAGTAGTGATGTATCAGGCAAGCTACATTGCTATCTTGGAAATCATTTACAACTTTATGAGTTATAATATTCAAAACAAAAACAGTACTGTTTAACCTGCTGCCTTATCTCACCTAGCAGAATCCTATGGGAAAGCTGGTAGGAGTCAAGATATTTGCATAGTATCTTGAATTAAAGTCTTCATACATGGATCATGGTCAGATATTTGCTTGGTTGGATGTGACCTGCATCCGAGGCTCCACAAATGTAGACTTTCCCTTTAAGCAACCTTAATGTTTGAACTTCAACTTCCATAACACAAACAAATGGAAATCGAGTGATCTATTGTTTATATTGCTTCTGGATATGAGAGAAAGATTTGTAATCGTATCTATTTTGTTGAAGTCTATTACATGTGAGGAAAATAATTGATTTGAATCAAAGAACATTGAATATATTTTTTGAATGACTTGGTGGTGTCCTGCTATTAAGGTTAACTTTCTGACTGTTTTTGACAGGTTGTCTACATTTCATATTTGTGAAGTGCATCAGGCATAATTTTGGTCTCCAACTCTGTTCTGATTCTAAGAGTTGCATCTGGATATATTGTTACCTTGCATAGCTGCAGTGTATACCGATTTCAACATTTCTTCAGGTCATTGGAATCTTATCTTGTTGCTGGTAAGTTTGTCCTGACATTCAAAAATATCTGCTTGTTGAAGTCATTCTGCCAACGTGAATCACAGAATCAGTTTATCATCTGTTCTGTTTTTATGACATTAGCTTCAAAGGAATATTTGGAGAATTTCCTATTGATAGGTGGAGCTTACCAGATGAACTATATATGAAATGTTTGAATGCTTAAATTGAACTTCATAGGAGTTATTTCATGAATCTGATTCTTTTCCAATATTTTCTTTGTTCACAAAACAGAAGAATGGGAGGAGGCAACAAACAACGACCCGAGGCTGAGGAAAGTGACAAAGGACTGTTCTCAAACATTTTACATGGTCAGTTACCTTCAGGATATCGACCTTCCGGTCACCAACCTTCTGGTTACCCACCTTCAGGATATCCCCCTACAGGCTACCCCCCTGCTGGATACCCCCCTTCGGGATACCCTCCTGCAGGGTACCCTCCACAGGGTGGTTATCCTCCATCAGAGCATAATGCACCACATGGGTACCCTCCACAGGGTGGTTATCCTCCATCCGAGCATAATGCACCATATGGGTACCCTCCACAGGGTGGTTATCCTCCATCAGAGCATAATGCACCACATGGTTACCCTCAACATGGGCCTATGCCAGGAGCCTATCCTTCTCCATATGGTGGCTATCCGCCTGCAGGTCCCTCCTCAGGGCATCCCCCCCAAGGTATGTCAGTTATATGTATGATTTTCAAGTTTAAATAACTCTATCTGCTTTATTCTGATAAAGGTATCATGAGAAGTGTGTTTCTACTTCCCTGGAATGTTAAAGGCTTTTAAGAGGGATCCACATGATTATTATTTTATCTAAAACCACTTGAAGCAAACTTAAATAACATACAAAAAAGTTAGAGATCTAGATGATTCAAGTAACTTACTGAATAGGTAAAAGTATTGTAGAGAGAAGTGTCCCAAAATGAGATCAATTGAAAGGAACTATATATATGACAGCAGCTGTCTGTTTCTACGTGAGACCCAACCGTACCTGGGTTCCTTCTGCAAAGTGAATTGACTTAGAGAACTATCCATTTACTAAAGTTTGCCAAAAGAATGAACTGGATGATAGCTTGGTATTTTTTCTCTGATGCCACTGCATTTCTATGTTCATAAATTTAGGGTATGTATTTAAAAATATAGTTAGCAATAGGATCTGTCACATCATATGCAAACCATGAAAAGCAGAATGTAACAAACGTTACATATCAGGGGTATGTGTACCCAGACCCAAGGTACCTGGGTACAGGTACTGGTGTGTGTATCCTGTACCTGGGAATTGGGTATGTACCCCGACTTGCTGTGTCCATTCATGTATGGCCTGACAAGAATAGACAGACATAACCAATTTCAGGAAGTGTACCCTCTTAAACAAGGACTTCAGTACTTATTCTCCATAAAAACATATTTATTTTTTGAAGGCATGAAAATAAAAAGAAAAGGTGGGCCCAAGCTTGTAGACCCTAATCTATCATTTGCTAGGCTAAAGGAAAAACCTGCTGACTCCTTTGGGATTTTATTTAACTTTCAATAATTTACCTTATATTTTGCTTTCATTAGCGAAATATGGATTTCCAATTTAGGATGTTTGGTAATGGACTGGTATCCATAGGACCCCTCACAAAGAAAAAGTAGAAATTGGTGTTTTCCAGTTTTCAACGGACTTCACAATTTTTTCGCATTTCAGTAGTGTGTGAAATAGAACCGTGCATCCTCTTCTATGCTTCTTGAGTTGAGCATTGTCATTCTGTGGGACCAAAACACAGGAATTCAACTTTAGCAAAGAACCAAGAAAATGCCTAGGGAACATGTGTTTGTAATGAGACTAGCCACCTCATTACTAAACAGGGTTCAACATAATGGGTCCATTATTTGGGTTTGGTTTAGGCTGTTATATTTATGCAGAATTTTCAGATTTTGTCATTTGTTTTAGATTTTAACCAAAGTCCTGACTCTTTGTTGGAAAGTTTGAGAACCTTTATTCATTTGATTCATGAATCACAATTTCATGCTATAGTTCATGCCACATGGCAATTTTGAATCTTGATGATATGATGATTGATTGTAATTGTATGATATTCTGCTATGTGTTTTCAAATCTTATATTTGAATTATATTCATTGCTTTTGCATTATGTCCAGTGTAATCTCTCATTTCTAATTTAAGTTCACTGTAGAATTATTTTTTCTTGAAAATTATATTTCTTGTATTGTTCAATATGTTGAGTTATTACTGGATTGACTCACAAGTTTTTGACGAGTCTTGAGTCAACTTTGACCCTCTGGCCCGAACAAGTATTGTGCTCAGTCAGGTATGGCAACTTTGATGATGAGGATGCACAAGAAGACTTTCCTTGAGGAATTAGCTATGTGGTATTTTCTGTTTCATTTTTGGAAATGCCATGAGACAATTTTTCATTGTACTTGATTTAGGATTCTAGGGTTTCAAATTTCATTGAGCATGATCAAGTTATGTTGAATGTCCATTGTCAATTGGTGAGTGCTTGAATGATTTGAATGCCCTATGAAAATGAATTTGATTAGTTGCCGACTTACATAAATTTCGGCTGTGTTTTTTTCATATATATATATATATATAAAATTTGATGTGTACTCTGGCGTACCACTGCCCCCCATTTCAATAAGTGATGTAACTGCACCTGTACCTATGCACTCTGGCAACTTGATGAGTCTGTTTTTTTACTACGTGGTTCACGGTCCCTGGAGATCGATGACCATTACGTCCACGGAAATATTTGTACCAGGCAGATCTACCCGAAAGAATCACTTCCTGCCTGCTCAACCATGGAGCCTCACCCTGAGAATGTCGAGAGAATTGAATCTGTGACCTCTCAATAGCAGAGGTGCTTTAACAACGGGGACTCGACCAATTGAGCTAATCCTTGGGGCTAACTTGATGAGTCTGTGACTCACATGTTATTGTTTATTTGTTTTTCCTTTAATGCTCTTTGAGATCTGCATGGTCCGTAGGACCTCTTTCTTAGAATCAGAATTGTGAGTTGAATTTAATCAGACTAATATCAAGTTTTTAAGATTTTGTTTTTGTGGTTGAACATCTCACTTTAGTAAAATACAACGCCAGAGTATAAATACAATAATAATAATGGGTTCTTTTAATAAGTAGATGACCCAAAATAATATTGAATTCCCAGTGTATTCCATAATGAAGTTATAGGGGAGAATTTATAGTCTATGCTGCACACTAAAGTATTAGTCGAAAGTCTGAAGCACCGTGTATCCCTTTGTGATACGCATGTGATGGGATTTGCATTCAATGTGAAATCAAAACAGAAGATGTCATCCAGAATGCAAACTAGATTCTCGCCTTTTATCGAGTGAAAAGTCGATGCTACCTAACGAATGGATCCTTAAAATGTACTAAATCCTGGGTAATGAAATAATTAGGATTCCATCCAAATTGGAGACTGAAATTTGAATATCTTATGTTTTGTCAAGAAATCTTCACTGAATTCAACTTTAGTCTTTTACAGTTGGGAGGATTGTCTATGAGGTCAAGAAGATGGTAGGGCATAATGGTCAATCACCTGAACCCCTAATTACCGGTATTTCTTAACTTTTGAGTTAAATGTAAACTACCTAGTGGGTAAGCTCTTTTTCCTATGGTACATAGAACCCTTGTTGGGATGTTTGAGAAAGACGAGCATAGGCCAGTCATCTTGTGTGATATGATTGAACTAATTTTTTTTTCCCTTAAATAGCATTTGAAAAAATACTTCATTTTCAAACACTTTATACCTATTATGCTAATCTCTATCTTATCAATAACTCTTTTGATCTTTTTTAGGGGAGGCAAGTCCTATTATTTAATCTGTGCTGTGCTAGATGTGTATTTTTTTTGGATTTGAAACTTGTCAATGGTTCTTATAAAAAATGCAGGTACTTATATGCAGATAAATTCCCTTTTCTATGGTTTCCTGCTATGACCACTAATTCCCACTAATTCCCTCGAAGGAAGACAAATATATGAAGGGAGCTTAAATGCCCTTTTCTTTCTTCTTTATCTCAACAGCTTCAGGAATAGAAAATTCAAAAAACGGATCTTTCTAAGTGGTCATTTTGGCATTTTCAGGGCAGTCGTCAGGGCAAGGCATGGGGAAACTTCTTGCTGGAGGTGCAGCAGCTGCAGCCGCAGCTTATGGTGTTCACGAATTAGGACATGGTTTGGGCAAACCACATGGCAATGCGGGGACACAAGGTATGTTTGGGCATGGCAATGTGGGGACACAAGGTATGTTTGGGCAGGGCAATTATGGTGGTTACGGCAGTTCTGGTGGGCATGGCAAGCAAGGAAAACATGGAAAGTTTGGGAAGCACGGGAAGTCTGGGCATGGCAAGTTTGGGAAACATGGAAAGTCTGGAAAATTCAAAAAGTGGAAGTAATTATTATCATATGATGCATTCTTACAGGCTCTTGTTTCAATGAATGTATCTGTTTTAATCTCCCGGGAGTAAACTTCGTTACGATTCTCCCATACAGTATTTTCCTTTATTTATTTACTATAGTGGTTATTCAAGTGATTGAAGTGATTAAGTTGACACCTTGATGTGTGGTAGTGAGCAATAGTAACTTTAAAAAATTCGCTGTTTTGAATCCTCTTTTTGTGTACAATAAAAGTTAATTGAAGTTCTTTTTATGTGAGTATTTGTATGGATCAGGGTTAATCATACGACATCTTGGAGACAGCCTGACACAATTCTCAGGTCTATGATAATTTTCTTGCTGTGGTGTTAGTATCGACTTTATAGTTCAATTAGGTTGTGTATGGATCGCTGCAAAGTGGATGCTATGGCTGATGTCATTTACTTACTTTTTGGACTTATCTTTGTAGATCAATTATATAATATACCTATTTCATTTCATGCTTCGAGGATTAAAGAAACAAATCTGTATACCTTTACACATACTTTTCTCTCCAGGCCAAATATTCTTTGCTATGATCAACGTCTTGATGATAGATCTCAATAAGTTATTAAGTCTAGGCAAGGATATAGAAAATTAAGGAAAAAAACAAAGTTTTATGGTCACTTTTACCCTGAATTTAGACATTTTACCAAAAAGAAGCAACATAGTACAATAGAAATACAATGAAGAATTATAATAATGTGCTTGAGTTGCACGTTTGATCTTATCTTGATAAGCTTGTCAAATTGTTTATTAACAGAGTTCAATTGCCATATCATCTCTTACCTCTTAGCAGTTGGATTTGGAGCTCTTCCATAACTAGCCTTATTGAGAGGCTGGAGCTACTATTCTTGAATTTTCATTTCCAGATGATGTTTGTGTATCATTAAATAGGCTCCTAAAGTTTGTGATGCTTGTGTCACCGGGCTAATTTTAATGTCAAAATTCGAAATTCGCCGAATTTCAAAATAAATGGAATAAAAGTAGTTTTATTAAACTTGAAAGTGATTTTTCAAGAAAGTCAACATCATTTGTGAGTGTATATTTCCACAGCCCCTAGTCAGCTTGTCTAGATATATGCTCTGTGCCAGTTTATTGATGTCAACACATCAGTAAACTCGCACACAGCATATATTCAGAAACTTGTATAAAAAATGTCAAAAAAATCAACATCAATCAAATTAGGCATAAGAGTTGCAGAGTTGGATGGAATTCGAATTGGATTTGCTAAGGAGTGTTTAATTTTTTAGAAAAAAACGAACTGCATGGACCTCCCTCCGTGTACACTGTATGGCATCATTCCTTCATCAATCCCTGGCCGCACTCCAGAGTCCAATCCTCCGATTGAGTGGCAAGTGGTTTCATTCCGTGACGGCCGAATTTCGAATGCCAGTGACATTTTACTGTTCGATGACTACAGCCCTGACGCTGAGTTCAGAGGCGACACACGGAGAGGGTTAAAGACAGGTTCGATCACAAGTTGACTGAGAGGCACACTATTTCATTTAATATATACTTTTCGTCTGAATTTTACTACTAACATTTTTTTAATTAGTTTATATTTTATAATTTTATTAAATATATAATATATTATCAATATATCATTGAGGATGTTCATATTTTATATGGCACAATCTAATTACTAGATGAAATGATTTTGGTGGGAATCAGGCAATACAATTTACAATTTTGAATTACAATTTTGAATGTGATAGTAATTTTTTATTATTTAAAATGTACTTTTGAATGAAATGAGATTTTAAAGTCCACAAGGCTAAAAAGTCTATGGGACTATGAGTTCCCTGTTTTTCGCCTTTTGCATTTCAGTCATTTTCTTATTCAAATTGATGATGAGCTGGCCCAACCTTCCAACAATCCCATCGTTGAAAAGACAATGCTAAGAAACCGATGCTAGCATATTCCCAGAACTTTCTCTGATGTCTTTGAACGCATCACATTCCAAAATGAAATGTTTTTCTGATTCCACTACCCCAGACGTGCAAAATGTACACACTCGTTCTTGCCAAGCTTCTTTATGCCTTTTCCACCGTCTTGTTTCACACCGAAGTTGATGCGAGTTGGTTCTTAATTGGGCAATAAGAACCTTTGCCCTCCACAGAATGTTAGCTCCAATGTACTCTTTTTGTTGGAGATCATACGTAGGGTTGAATTCTTCAATGTAGTACTTCTTTCTACCCAACTCTTTTCCCCGTCCCTATTTATGAAACTTCTCCATAACAAAATTCCTTAGCTCCTTGCTATTTGTGAGACAAACATTGAGGTAGATATTCCATTTTTGCATCCATGTGTAGTTTTGTCTCATCCATGTTTTCTTTCTTTCACTCATGCCTTCCTTGAAGATAACATTAGGCCATCTACCTACTCCCATTTGTTCAATAATTTTTAGATATCTTATGAGCCGCACAATAGCAATTGTTTCGATGGGAGTTGCACCTGTTTCACTCAACATTATCTCATAAGATACTGAACTTTTTATTTTGAATTTGCTCATGATCAAGTGTTTTTGGATTTTCTCAATTTACTTCCATTTTGAGACAGGGGTGCTGCTAGCCCATAATTCACACCCATATAGCATCACTAGACAAACTAGGAGTCCAAAAGGCACTTTAATCGTTTTCCAATCCCATAACTCTGCCTCTCTACATCTGTTTTGAAGAGCATATAATGCTTTTCACCCTCCTAAGATTCTCTTTTTTTTGCAGTCCCCCCAATTAAGTTTGTTGTTGAAATCAATCCCGAGGAATTTGTACTCATTTACTTCTTCAAGAATGTTGCCTTCAAAGAAGAACGTATGCTGACTTTGCTTCATTTTATTAGAGAAAATCATTATTTTGGTCTTGCTAATATTGACTTGCATCCCCACTGCTCTACAAAAATGCTCAAGGGCATATAGGTGCATCTGCAATCCATGGGCTGATTTAGAAATCAATACAAGATCATCAACATATAAAAGAAGTTTCATCACAAACTCTTCCAACCGAACACCATCCATGCCTTGCAAATTTATCCACTCTTCCAGTTTATCAATATATAAACCAAAAAGAGTAGGGGATAGAGGGCAATCTTGCTTGACTCCAATGCCACTTAGCTTTTTGAAATACCTGTTGAGATTCTAATTTTGACTTTCACCTCTTCATAAAGTATATAGACAACAACTCTATAATGCAAAGGAATTTCAAGTTCTTCCATTTTACGCCACAACTTATCTCTAGGGATTGTGTCAAATGCCTTTTTGAAGTCAACAAAACAACATAATACTTCTTCTTTATTCCCCCAAACCTTTTCAATAATGTGTCTCAACGTGATGCCATGATCCATTGTAGAATGCTTCGGCCTAAAACCCGCTTGTCCTTTTGCCCTCTTTTCTTTTACTTCTGCCCCTTACTGATTCTATTTTCTACCATGCTGCCGAAAGCTTTGCAAACAAAGGATTTATTATAATGGTTCTATAATTGGAAGGATTATTAATGTCACCACTTTTAAAAAGGGGTATTGCTAGGCTAGTTGTCCAATCTCTTGGGAATCTTTGTTGAATGATGGTGTTGAATGTTTCCATGATGTGCGGTGCAAGAGTGTTCATTCCTCATTTTAGATACTCTGCTTGAAGTTTAACAAAGTCTTTTGCCTTCCCTGTTTTTAGCTTCTTAATTCCAATCTCCACCTCCTGTAACGTGAAGAGCTTTGTAGTTGTGCTGAGCCTCGGGGGAGGCTCAACCTTTGATTCTTTCTCATAGAGTTGTCTTGCATATTCAAACCATTGATTGGCTGTAATATTATTTTCGATTTGCTTCTTCCTTGGTTGAAGTTCCTACCAGAAAAGCTTTGGGTTATTCTTGCCTAGATATATTAACTCTTCTCGCCTTGTTTGCATGAACTCATCTTTTTTCCTTTTTAGTATCTGCTTATATAACTTTACATTCATCTTCTCTTTGCCTGTCTTTTTCAAGGTTTTCCTTGCCAATTTGCATTCCTTATCAAACCAAGCATTTACAGGAAAACAATTTGATTCTGATTTCTGATTTTTTGCTTTTTTGCACTTCTCAAGTGCCCTTTGAATTATATTTGTTAACTCATGACTGTTGAAGCTTTGGAAACCAGTTTTCTCCTTCTGAATTAGTCTCTCCACCATTGTCTTGAAGATAGTACAATTTTCTTGTGTTAGAAGAATTTTGACCCATCGTAGTGATTGCCGAGAGCATTGGATTTTTCTCCTATGCTGCCTTTTTTCTACCCATGATAACTTTATATAAATTGGGTTATGGTTTAATTTTAAGTCCCAATTATGCTCTCCAACCTTAACTTCGTCTCTCTTTTCTATGAAGCTTTGTGAATAAATCACATAATCAATGACACTTGCCCCATTTGATGTGTTGCAAATGAAGTTCCTAGACCTTTTCCATCTATCTAGACCATTGCAAATAATTAAGTTGAAAGCACCACACAGTTTAAGCAACTTCTCTCCATAATGATTGCTAACTTTGTCAACTTCTAAACATCTCACCCGTTGGGGATTCTCCTCTTCAGTGAGCCAAATAGGATTATGATCTTCTTTGCAACAAAGAATATTAGCTTGCAGATTTATTGTTCTAGCATTAAAATTTCCCACTAAAATCACTTCTCCCTGTTGAGAGTACGCGACAATATCTTACTTTAAAGATGCATACAGATCCTTGCTGTCTAGCCCCTTATTTTTATAAGTTTTTGAGACTTGAGGGGCAAAATAGCACGCTGCAATTCTTATGTGATTCTCATTCTTTGATATTTTGAACCATAAATATTGTTTATTTGCCATCTTCTTTCATCAACTGAATGTGACGACCGTCTTTTTCTTTCACTAAAACTAGTATCCCCCATACCCTTTGCCATTTTCTGCTACCTTGTTCCAAATTGCTAACTTCAAATAACCGTCAAACACAGGAGTTTTGCAACCATCATGTTCATGAGTTTCCATGAGACAAATTATGTCTCTACCTTCCGCAATAGGCTCTAACCCAGGTCCCCTCCTCCAAGGGTAGCCTCTACAATTCCAACAAACTAAACTTAGGTAGACTTGGGTAGGATTTGACTGCTACGCAGTTTGACACATAAGACTCAAATTTGAGTCTTTGCCCCTTTTCATCCATGTTGCTCTTGTTGTTTTCCCCCCTATTATTGAATTCTCTGTTTTTTCTTCACTGCCAGCTTGCTGCCCTATTTTTTCTTGAGTCCCAAACACTGCAATAATTGCTTTACAATTGTATAGCCATGCTCTTTTCCCTTCATTTCTCGCTGCTCTAATTTTCTTCACTTCTTCCCTTCTCTCCTCTTGTTGTTTGTTGGTTAAATCTTCATCTAGAAAAAAGTGTGAGCCTTTCAAGAGTTTCTTTTTGCTCAAGAGATGGTGTTTGTCTTGCACGTTTGCCATGGTGACTTTTATGGGACGGGGCCTCTCTTCACATATCTTCCCCACCCTCCTTGCTTGGCAAATTTGCCCTTTCCAATGTAGTTTCTCTTTCAAAAAGTCCCTTGTCAAATTGAGAGTACTTTCATTCCTCCCATAATCTCTTATTCCTTCTATAATAAAGTTTGTTTCCCTGTGTTTTCTTTCTTTGTGTTATCTTTCCTGTGCTCTACGAGCCCTTGCATCTTCTTCTTCCTCTGTCCTTATGCAACCATTAACGTTTTCAACTATATCTTTGATTTCTTTTGGACCGTCTTCCCTATTGTTCTTTTTTGTCTTCTCTTTCAAAAGATTTGTTTGTTGAGATACTTATGTATCTACCTGAGTTGCTTTAGAAATTATCACATCCTTGTTCGCTGCCCTTGATTTTGTCATGGTTTGCCACGCTGTCTTCGTGCTTTGCTATTCTTGTTTTCCCGTCTTTAGAGCCTCTTGTAACATTGTTATATGTTCTTTTAAAATTCTATTACCTTCCACTAAACACCGATATGCAAATGTAATCTCTAAAATTTTTCGGTCATTTTCCTGTTCTTTGGCTTCCAAAATCTCCAGCCTTGTCCTGTCTTTCATCAGTTCTTTGACATAGAGATTGGATGACCAAGTAAGATGTGTGGATGTGGGAATGCAAATGGTTGACTATTCTTTATTTTTTCTGCAATTATTTATTTTCTTTCTCTGGAACTGTTTTCTTTTTCTTTGGCTTTGTCCTTGTTCCCATTTGAGGCGAGCAAGGCTACGCCTCAAAATGCCCTGATATTGCTTTGCATTTACTCAAATCCACTTTCCTATTTTCTCTGTTGAAGCAATTTTGACTTGACCTAAATGATTGATTTCCACAGAACCTGATATTTCTTTGCCATTTTTAACATTTTCCATATTTAACCACTTTCGGATCTACGACGAAATTCCCCACGAGCAACAAAACGGCAGTGCTGGCAAAATTCTCAACGAATAAATCCAAATTGAACCAGCTAAAAATGTGAAATGGAAGAATCGAGCTGAACCAACTAAAAATGCGATGAGAAAGCTGTGTCTATTGGCCTGCGAATGAAAAGGTCTTTCTACGCCATTCGTTTGTTCAAACCCTCGCCATCTTCTTCGAGGCCGCCAAACTATAGGGTTAGGCTATTACTCACGGTTATTATGAAAATGCTCTCCCACTCGGTTGGTTCGTTGGTCTCTGCCTTGTTTAGCGTAAGGTGCTCTCTTGATTATTTTGGTTTTCTAGACGCTTCCAACAATCCCCCAATTTTCCACCCTAAATTCGGCACCCTAAAAAACCTCTAGAAACATTCAAACTTTGCAATTTAAACAATTTAAATTGATGATTGTTAAAAATCTCTACTAGATTTTGGTTAAAATTAACAAATAAAAAATAGCATCTATTAATTAAATAATTAAAGTACACATTTTATTATTATTATATTTTGTGTTTATTATTATACATATTTTTTTAATTTTACTTCTAACATTAAGATGTTATTTTCATATATATCAATTAGATATAACATGCATCAAAAGGTTTAGTATATATTTTTTAATTTTCAAATTTTATAATTTAATGCCTAATTTTATCACTAAATTTTTTTCATTATAATTTTGTTGAACTTCAGAGTCTTCAAGTTCATCGAACTCAAATTATGTGACATTGCCTAAAGTTTGTTTTTTCTCGAAAATGTGCGAAAGGGTCATTGCTTATGTTCTTTAGGATGTTTTTAAATAGAAAACTATGAAATTTGATATACAAGGGGCATGATGAGGCATATTGAGTATGGACTCATGTTTAAGTGTCGAGGTGTTTAGTTGTCTCTACGAAAGCTTATCCTTTATTATTTTTCTCCCCGAGCAATCTTTTTGTTATCTTGATGGTTGGTTCACATTCATGTACGATTAGCACCGTGCATCACCCTTTATTATTTTTCTCCCCGAGCAATCTTTTTGTTATCTTGATGGTTGGTTCACATTCATGTACGATTAGCACCGTGCATCACTAACATGCTTTGTTGTGGCTAAACAACCAGCCTTGAGATATAATTCTTTGCCCTCATTACTTGATAAATCAAGGCATTATCTACGTTGATTGATTCACAAATAAGTTTTAACCGATCTTATAAGGAGATGATACTTGAGGCCACATGTCAAGCAGGGAGGTGCAGTATTGTGCCCTTCCCACTTTGCCATTTACAACGCTCAAATCAATATTCCCGGAAAGGGATAAGTAATTGAAGGTGCTCATGCATTTGGAGGAAGGGGTAATTAGGGAATCTAGTTTAGAGTTTAGATTATAATTCCATTATGAAGATTAGACAAGAAACAAATGGTGAAATGAGAATAGAAAGCGAAGAGAATTACTACCTCTTGGGAGGTACTGTATATACTTTCAGGACAACACCATTGTAAGACTAGAGAGATGCAAGTTCCAAAGTCTTGTAGGCCATGTGACGATTAAGTATATGGTCTCTTAGGCCTTTTATGGTTGGCCATGCCTAGTTCTTTTAGTCCTCACTTTTCACTTTTCATGCCGGATAGAATGGGAGGTTTCGAGATGGATCTATTGGAACACAGTTTATGGGAGCCATTGATTTTGTAGGGGTGATTGGACTTTGTAGGTTTTGTCCAGTTTATGTTGTAAGTGCACTTATCTTTCCCAGATGGTCATGGGTCTTAGAGATTGTATGCATCTTCTTAGTTGTGGTATAGTATAATTCAATTTTCCACAAAATACATGTTTTCCAAAGAACTTCATAAATCCCAATGTATAGAATCTCGAGTCCAAAATTCAATAAGGGCTCATTTTTTTCACCATGTTGCATACTTATAACTTGACATGCCATGTCAAAATTTTAGAAAAAATATGTTTGTTCATGTAAAATTCAGTCTTAAAAGGGGGATATGGGCAAAATAATGTATGAAGAAAAGGTGGCAAAACAAGTTTTACATTCCCTGTGATAAATTTTACGTTGCATGTTGTGTATAGAGCTCTCTATCACACATACAACCCTTCTAAAGCTCAAAATAAGATCAACATGGAAGTTTTCATGGCCATGCAAGCAAGATTGACCTACTCTAAGGCAAAGCGTGAGATAGTAAAGGTGGTAACATGGAACATTCAAGGTCAAACAAAATCAAAAGAGAAACATTGCTTGTTGTAAGCTCAATGTTGATACTTCAAAGGGGAATGTTGCCTATTCTAAGCCAAATGCTTTCTATTCCAAATGAAATGCTCAACCTTCAAAGCATGACGTGGGTTGATCAAAGACTTTCTAGCCACACATGGGGCCAAAGAAAGGTAGATGTTGGGTCCAAAAGGTAGATATTGGGTCTTTTAGACTTTGCAAGGATGTTTGACTTCAAATCAAGCAAAATGACTCACTTCAGAACTAGTCGTGGACATTACTAAGCCACACATGGAGTTTCATGTGGGTCGACTCCACTCCAAGCCACACGTGTCTTTGGGGCATTTTTGGTTACCATTCATTATATCAAGTGCATTCGTGTTCAAAGAAAGCTAGACATTGGAGTCTCTAAGCTAATTGTTGGTCAAATCACACAAGTCTACCCCCTTGTGGGTGAATTACTTATTTTACTACAAAAACTATTTTCATGTAATGACTTAGTCATCGAATTTGTGGATTACAAGTCAATAAATATTATTTTGGGAAGGGGTTAAGTTAGTCGTTTAATAGCTATTACAATGCGAAATTATATAAGGCTAGACCCTCTATACAAAAGAGTTTATTGTTTAACCGTGAGATCACTATCTGCCATTTTAATAAAACTATTTTTAGTGCAATTTGTGGGTTGATTCTTCTATGCTTCTTGTTAGCTTATTGTAATAGTGCTTCATGCAATAGACACAAGTATTCTAATTACGGCAAGATTATTGGGTTGATCCATTGAAGGGCAATGAGTCACATGGAAGGGGAGATTAAGGCACTATACCTTATTTCACTTTTGTCTGTGCACATTGTTCATCAAGTGTAATTGCTGGACAAACACAACCTTTATCGGGGTTACTTCAGTAAGGGAGTGATTTCATTGTATGTCGTAGTTGACCCAATGGTTAGAGGCATTTCCAGAGGAAAGATCTTTCCTAGTGAGATTCAGATGCTTGTATTATTCTAGACTAGTTTGAGTGTGATAGTCGTATAGACTCCAATCCCATTCTTTAGTCTAAAATGCACAACTGACAAAGAGAGGTTTGTGATTGTGATTTGACGCTATGAAAGGTCAAAAGCAAGGTCAAGGTAAGCCTCATTACAACAATCATCTTGAAAAAAAAACTGTTTCAATAAAAAAATAAAAATATCCAAATGTTTCGTTTTTCTTTTTCTCTTATTTTGGATTAAATTTTATCTTATAGAAAACTAGTAGATCTTTGGTAATTTACATTTAAATTTACTTTTATGTAAGGATATTTTTTCCTCTGATTTTTTGCTCTTAAGTTATATATTTCACAAAGTTATTGTTGAGTTATTTTTTAGATTTACAGTTATTATAGCAAAATCCATCATCCAAAGCAGTGTTGAATATCGCGATATTTTTCAGGAAACGATATATTTTAAAAATATTGGCAAATATCAGCAAAATATCGCGATATTTTCAAAATATCAGCTACATATTGCCAAATTTTGAAAATATCGGCTAATTTTAAAAAATCTGAAAAAAAAAAGATTTTTTTTGCTTGCCGATATTTTTGCCGATAAGATGTTTTCTGGACCCTCCCCGATATTTTGTCGATACCAATATTATCAACACTGATCCAAAGAATGTAACCAAGTATTTATCATTAAAAGCCCTTGCTTTATTTCCATATCTGTTTTATATCAAATTTATTTATTTTTTTGGATAAAAATTAACATTTTTCAACCATAAGAAAGTGTATTTTATTGCTGAAAAACATTTCTAGGATTTGACCTCGGGGGAGTTGAACCGGGGCTGTACAAGTAATTTCCAGATTGCTGGAAATTATATTTTATCTGCAGATTCAAGTTGTTGGACTGTTTTTATCACTATTAATTCATTCCCAAGCTTCTCCATCCACAAACCCTTTGTTCTTGTGTATTTCCACTGTTTTGGCTGGCCCCAAGAGACATATTAGCTTGATGGTTTGCTGCTTTTTTTACAATTTTGCATGTCTAAAAGTACAAATCATCTTCACTCGTTTGTTGTTATTAACGCTTAATAATTAAAGGTTTGAATGAAATTTTGCTTGCTAGCCTTAATTAATGGAACCCAAAAGAAGCTAATTATGTAAGTAGCTCCATCTATCTCTAATTACATGTTCACCTAAGCTTTGTGAACCAAAATTTTCCAGCAATCCAAGCCACAACCAATACCGATAATTCCATCCTCAACCCTTTAAATACCTTTGGAGAAAACATTTTCATATGTTTTACTATTTCTTAACATAATCAATATATAATTGCACTGGATTACATGACCTTCCATTACAAAATATGCATTTGAATATCCATCATGGTATCAATATGTTTTTGTAATATCTGAACTTTTTCATATAATTTAATCTCAGTGACATTCAATTTATACCATTATTTAGGAAAGTAATGAAACTAGTAGAACCATACTAATTTGTCCTACAATGGTTTTCCATGTTCTCTAATTTGGCTACATTTTCTTATTATTGTCTCATCTACTTAACTATTAGCCCAACTACATGTACAATGGCTTTATTAAAGGCTAATCCCACAGAGACTTGTTGAGAAATCTAGGGCAATGATATTAGGAGATTTCTTTTTGATGATAACTGCTTGTGAATGCTTTTTACTTCTTTAGATTGTGATGTTCTCTTTGCTTAGATTATTATAGTGTTCTTCTTCATCAAACAGATATCAAGGCATAAACAATAAAGAGACAAGAGACAGAATATAGGCGATTATCTAGGGCCAAAATCTCTCCCACTTGAGAGGAAAACCCAAACAAATTCTTCTTCTTATAGATACTTCAATTGACGAATACCAAGACCAAGACCCTTGACCTATTGACCTCTCCAAGACCAAGTCACAAGACGTCTTAGTTTAACCTCTTCTTTCTCAAGTCAACGATGGTCAAATTGCTTGCTTTTCCTTCCTTCTCAACTATCCTTTAGATCTCGGCTTCTTGGATCATACCTGCAACCCTCAGTGTCTTCAGAAACCCTAGTTGCAGTACGCGTGATGTATGTTGACCAAATTTTGCACCTTGTTATCACTTCACTTGGATGGAGAGACTTCCTTATTCACTTCGGCTTGATGAATGCAATGTCTTCTCCTTTGATTCAGATTCTAGCGTGACCTTACTAGTCTCGACCCTTCTTTGCAGCAGACGGTACTAGATTCTTGCACGTGTTGAGGTGTTAGCCCAAAAACAGATCTGAAATAATCTTGGTGATGGTCCTCCTTCCTTTGTTTGGCTATAGGATTCTTTTCTTGTAAACCTCACACTTTTTTCTGCCTTTTTATGCTTGACGGAAATATTGTCTTCAATTGGAGGCCGAGCTACCCCATATATAGTGATCTGACCATCAAATAAGCCGACTTTTCCTAGTGGCAAGGTCGGCATGCTTTTCTAGAGATAACTTTAGGCCGACTTGAAGGAGGTGTTGGAGCTTGGTCTTGGATGGTCTTTTAATGACTCATATACATATGTAACATGCCCAATAAGGGTCTTGCATACATGATATAGACTCAATTGACTTTTATGATATGATGACTAATCCTAAAGGCTCACAATGGGAGTCTTAACAAACAAACAAAAAATTACTTGATCCATGAAACCCATGATTCAAGCATTACAAAAATAATTTATTTTTCTTCTTTACTTCAATTACATAAAATCATAATTACACATGTCATTATGAATACCAAACCTAGTTATACTTTTCAACACTCCCTCTTAACTAGGGAGGTATTCATAAACCTACGAGGTACTTGGTCATTCTCAATCTGAAGAATTCTCATAAGAAGAGTTGGATTGGTAGGCCATCTGTTTAGCATCATATCAACCAACGTTGTCACATAGCAAGGCATTGACTAACAACTCTATCTCTCTATAAGATCAAAGCACAATGTTGGCGAGACCAATGATGTATAAACACCCTCATCATTGTCTCTCTCGAAAGATACCCTACCCGGGTTCTCAGAGTGTGTTCCACTAGGTCTATTCTTATCTTAGATTCCCAATCCTCAAAGAATATCAGTCCTCTACTACTACTCTTAACTTGGATGCCCTAACTCATCTTCAAAGAGTATTGGATTCTAGATGTTTACTCAATCCTCCATTTTGTCTTCCCAAGTGAAGACAAGAATGATGTGTCTATCTCTCCCTCTCAACTAGGGAGGACATACCCATTCCATGGAAGGAATGTACCCATTCCTATAAACGGAATGTAACCAAGCTCCCTCTTAACCAGGGACATGCTTCTAGTAGCTCTTCAAGTGGAGATCGTGGGACGACCCGCTGCTTGTAGAACTCTTTCCTTTGATGTCATGAATTTCTTCTTTGTCATAGAGTCCACATCCTTGGGACTTCTTTATAGGGCACATGCCATCCATCACTTTCATCCATGAGTTAGTCATGTCATCATTCCTTTCATCGAAAAGTGATCCATCAATCCATATTTGGCCTTCCTTCATGCCACGCTGCCTTCTTCATGCCATGTTTCCTCAAGGATTACCTCCATAACTCTTCCCTTGGAAGCCATGCATAAGCCTATCCAGATATCATATGAAATTACCATTAAATAAAAATTACCTTTGTGATGGTATTTCATCATGACATATACCTGTTTGCATCAACATCTTGCATACATGTTGACACATCTCCAAAAGATATACATTGTCAAGGGTCTTCTTCTTTTTCAGACTTTATCAGGGCCTTCATATCTTTCATGGAGATATCCTAGTCAAATCTCTAGTCCTCAGATGTTGTTTGCCTTCTCCATAGTTGCATAATTCACGATCTTCTTCCTTTCTTTCTTCAGACATTTTCTTCAAGGAATTTCCGATCATAGTTTTCTTTGTCAACCACTTCATATTTTATATGAGAACATATTATGTTGATTTCATCTAGTTAATGTGTGACCTATGCCTTCCGACATACTTTCAAAAGAAGGAGATTCCTTTTATTTGATCATGCTCTCGGGGTAGAGAATTTATCCATGTTACCTACAACCATATGACATGACTCTTCAAGCATACATGCCTCATTTTCCTTTAGGTCATCTAGAATTCCTTCAACAACTTCCTTGATTGAAGTAACTTCAAGCCCTTGACCTGCTTTACTTCTTTTGACATCATACCATCCTCCATGAATTCCTACAAGTTGGAATTCTTGATGAAACATTTGTTTCCTCTTAATTGGTTAACCTTCCGATGAAGATTCCAGTAGAGGATCTTGAGCATCCTCATCAGTAGATGTTTCCTTTTTTTATCGATGTATGATGAGCTTTGCACCACATGACTTTTTCCTTTTCCCATAAGTACCACTTATGCTTCTAACGAGGTTACCAAGAGTTATATTTTTCCATAGGTGGTTGCCATAGGATTTTATTTAATCTATGCTTCGCGATGATGATGTTATGAGCTCTTGCTTTCAATGCATCTATGATGTTATGATGCAACTTATCATACTCCTTGGATTCTCATGATTGTCATACTTTAAAACAAAAGTTGAAAACAGAAACTTGAAAAGAACTAGGCGAGGAAGACTATCTCAATCATAGTAGAGATCTTTTACTTCCTCTTTCCTGGATTTCTTCTTTTCAACAACTTCTACTTCTTCGGTGATATGGGTTTTTTCTCTTCCCTTTTTGTTATTTTCCTTCTTAAGCTCAAGGCAATCTCTCTTGTAATGCCCATATTCTTGACATCCATAGCATTGAATCTTAGCCATGTTCTTTTTCTTTTTTTGAGGACCAAACTTTCCAAATTTTCCTTTTTTCTTCGTCATTGTAGCATATGCTTGATTTTGCTCACTTTATACTACATCAGTCCTCGACTTTAGTCTCATCTCTTCAATTTTGCGTAGAGACCATAAACCCTGGAATGGAGTAGCTCCTTTCTTCCTATAAGTACTTGAAGTAGAGTTACCCCACTCCTTTGGTAGTGCATTTAGTACTACAGTGGTCATCTCCTTTTCAGACATTATTTCTCACAGATCTTAAAGTTGATCATTGATCTCATATATCCTCATAAAGTATGAGTTATGTTGCAGGAAACGTGGGTCCCATCATCATTTCAGCAAAGAAGCGAAACGGAAACGCATTTCGTTTTACCGTACGGCTTGGAAACATGTTTCCGATTGTACTTGTACGTTTCTCGTTGGGGAAACGTGGCCAGTATGGTCAGAAACGCGTTTCCAGGCCGTATGACTACTTTTCCATCGACTTAACTTGTTTTTGTTTTTTTGGTTTGCGTTTGGTTTAATAAATTTTTAATTGTTGAAAGTGTCTTTTGGATGCTTTTAGATGGCTATCTCAACTTATAAAAAGACTTTCGCCTCATTCTCTCATCACATGAATTGAGTAAGTCATTTCACTTGGTGAAGGGCGATTTTAGCAAGGATAAAAGAGGAAGAGAGTAGTGCTTCAGCTAGAGCATTTTCACTAGCGAGCAAAGGAGATTTCAGCAGCAAGAGAAAGAGATTTCAAAAGAAGATTTGGAGTGCGAAGTTTCTAGCTACGACATTCTTGGTTTTTGGCTCAGCTACAACCATATTTCTCTTGTTTTTTGTGGCATCTTGGGGTAGCTTCAGCTACACAAAATTAATTTGGGTAAGAAGCATTCAATTTCTTGGTTTTTTCCCATTGTTTCTTCTATTTTTCGAGGGTTTATGCTACCAAAATTGTGAAAAACAATTTTTATTTACAGGTTTCTTTTTAATTTTTTTTTTTTGCAGCAATGGCTTCCATCCAAGGTTCAAGTTCAAGCCCCAATTCCAACCCAAGGGCTAAATATTATCCTCTTTGGAGGCATGTTCAGAAGCTTCAAAGATGTGGAGGTGGTGGCTCATGGGAATGTCAATGTAATATTTGCAGTGATTCTTACAAGGGCTCTTACCTAAGAGTGAAGGCACATCTTTTGCATGGAGGAGGACAGGGGATTGCAGGTTGCACAAAAAAATTAGACCCTGTGGTGAGGATGGAATATCAAAGAGAGTAAGATCAGGCAGATGGAATTAAAAGAAGGCATGACGAGCTTAGTCGAGCTACTACTAAAGTTCCAACAGACATTGAGCCAAGGATTGTACCTGAAGCAAGGAAGAGGAGAGCCACTCAACAACCAGAACAACCACCATCCAGAGGGGCATCCAGTGTAATTCAAGATAGCAGAATTGCTAAATTGGTGAATGTGCAAGCAAGAGAAGAAGCTTATTCCAGAGTTGCTAGGTGCATCTATGCATGTGGTATCCCATTCAATGTTGTTCTCTCTCCTTATTGAAAAGATATGATAAGAGCAGTTAACAAAGTTCCTCAAGGGTACAAGGGGCCCAACTATGAGAAAGTTAGAACTCAGATGCTCAAAAATGAGAAGGATCTTGTGGAGGATGTCTTATCACCAATTCGTTCTTCTTGGATTAGCTCTAGGGTTACCAGAGTCTCAGATGGATTGGAAAATACAAGGTGTAAACCATTGATAAATATCATTGCCACTTCACCAAAAGGAGTAATGTTTTTAAAGGCAGAAGACTGCTCGGGAAAGGTAAAAGATGCACAATTCATTGCTGATGTTATTATAAAATATATTGAACAAGTAGGTCCTAAGAGGGTGGTGCAAGTTATCACAGATAATGCACCAGTATGCAAAGCTGCATGTTCAATTATTGAGGGGAGGTATGACGACATCTTTTGGACACCCTGCATTATCCATAATTTGAATCTGATCTTAGAGGAGTTCGATAATAAATTCCCATGGATAAAGGAACTCACAAGGGAAGTAATGGAGATTGTTAACTTCATCACCAACCACCATTAATCTCAAGCAATATTTTGAGAGTACTCCAAATTGGAGTTAAAAGTTGCCGAGACAAGATATGCCTCAAACTTCATAATGTTGCACCACCTTGTTGAGGTTAAGCAAGCATTAGTGTCTATGGTGGTGAGTCAACTTTTGGTTGAGTGGAGACAGACAAATTCAAAGTGGGGATATACGATGCGTAGATTGTGCCTTGATGAAGATCGATGGAGCAAGATAGATTTCTTGCTAATGTTCACAAACCCTGCATTTGAGCTTCTTTGGAATGTTGACACTGACCAACCTTTCTTAGGAGAGGTATATGATGGCACGGATTCCATGGTTGAGAAAACTATGGAAATCATTTCACAAGAGTCTCCACAACTTTTGTTTGTAGATGATCATTTTGCTAAATTAATCAATAAAATCATTGTTGATACGTGGAACAATTTCAACACTCCATTGCACACTTTAGCACATGCCTTGAACCCCAAATTTTATGATGAGGAGCTTATTTCTCAAAGCAGTGGGAAGAGGAAGGCACCTCATAAGGATAGATAGGTGGCTAATGGGGTGAAAAAAGCCCTTATGAGGTTTTTTCTAGCTCATCTACACAGGGACTTGTGAAGGAAGAATTTGCCAGTTTTGTTGCAGGAATAGATGATTATTCAGATATATCATCTTTGGAGGAGAGAAGCACCATGAATCTAGTTAGGTGGTGGATTTTTCATGGAGCAAATGGTGTACATTTTCAAAACCTTGCCATTCACCTCCTTTCACAAGTGGCAAGCTCTTCATCAGCAGAAAAGAATTGAAGCACCTATGGTTTTATTCATTCTGTGAAATGCAACAGGTTGGGCTCATAGAAGGCAGATGATGTTGTTTATGTGCACTCCAACCTTCGCCTTGCATATCGTAGGGGTCTAGAATATGGCAATGGTCTTTCTAAAGAATGGGATGTGGATCCATAAAATCTTGATTTGGAGCTCTCTCTTGCTTCCATTGATATTGAAGACCAAGAGCATAGAAGTGGAACTGGCCAAACATCTTATTTAGCTACACCATCCACTGTTGAGCATGCTTCTGCTGTTATTTTTTATGAGGATTTTGATAATGAGTATTAGTCTTTTGTCTTTATGGTACTTGAAGCCTCTGATATATAATAAAGGCTGATTTTTAGATTTTCATATATAATAAAGATTGGTTTTGGATATTCCGATATTGCTATTTTCATTATGTGTCTATTATCATTCATGAGTAAATATGATGTAATAGTTTATGCTTTGAATGTAATAAGTTATAATTTATCATATATGTTTTATGATTTCACATAACATTTCTTAAATGTCCTATATATATATATATATATATATATATATATATATATATATATATTATCATGTTTCTTTGTTTCCAAAATTTGGGGAGGTCACGTTTTGTATCGTACCCCATTTCGGGAACTCGTTTCTGTTTCCCCATTTTCCCGTTTCGTGCAACTTAGAGTATGAGGTTATTCCTCCTTCCTTCGATATATTTAGCTTGTAGAATTCTTGCCTTAAAGAGATAACTTCTCATGCAGTGCTTACGGAAAACAACTCTACCAATTTATCATATATTTATTTTGAGGTGTCGAGTTTAGATACATATGGAATGAGGGGATTCTTGATGGATTCTATAAGAATCCTTTGAGCCCTCAGTTCCCCTTTCATAAAATTTAGTGCTTGAGCATCTTCTTTCGATGGCTTTGTGATAGAGCCTTTGACATGATCCATCACCTCATTTTCAATGAGATTTAGATTTGTCCTCTTCTTCCATGCAAGATAGTTTGAAGCCCCAAACAATTTGTTGCTTTTTTTGCAAAAATGCATTTTGACAGATTCAAAGATAAATATACTCACTTGTTAAGATGCCTCCTTGAATTTGATGATGTTATAGATAATAGAAAACTTCTCCTTAATGAGGATGTTGATTTGGTGTAACGTTGGATGTGCTCTAAGTCTCAAACTTTGTGGAGAGGCTTAAACACATTTATTCGAGATAACCTAGACTTTTTTGGGGGAAAATCCACCCGAATTGTATTTTATTAAGAAAAATAATTATTTTAAAGTGACCCTAAATCTAAACTTAGGAAAATAAAATAATTAAAGTGTATTAATAGAATATGGGTGCGAATGTTCTAGAAAAAGTAGATCAAGTCAAAATGTAATCTTAGCCGTTGATTGGAGATCTAATCTCGTTCGTTTAAGTCTCAACGAGAAGACTACAAAGAAGACTTGAGGTTCATTTGGAAAAACATGCCGAGAGATCAAGAGATCGAATTTTCTGAAGTGAGCAGTGCTTAGATGAAAACCATATTGAGATATTCTCACGCAGTTGAAGGGCATAAGCAGTTTTGTTTGGAGGATCTTCTCTGGGGCCAAGAATACTCAGCAGGGAGGCAGAGAAAGACACAGAGGAAGTAGTGCAGAGCCTAGAGAGGGTGACGCAGGGTGACACAGGCGACACATAGAGGAAGTGCAACGTTTCTAAGTTATAGTCCGAGATTTTGTTGGGAGATCGGGATTCTGAGCCAGGGGTGGGAATCGGGTTTTCTGAGAGCAGATCGATCCAGTGGAGGAGGTGACGTAGTCCTTTAGAGGTCCCCACATAGGCCCTACGTAACTATTGCGTAGAGGAAACACAAAGGGTGCTAGGGCTTGTCACTTCAACTATCGGATCAACCAGGAATTGTAGAGTGAGGTAATCTCACTATTTTTCTCTGTCATCGACATTATTTGTAACTGAATTGTCCAGGGAAACATTTAGAGATGTATTTAGATACAATTGTCGCTTAATAATAAAACCCTCAGATCTGCTGCACCTGTTTTTCTGCATTGAGTTTTTTCGGGGACATTTGTCCAAAAATAATGGTGTCCTGTGTGATGTTTTTCTGTTGCTCAGTTTCCTGTTTCCGCATCTAAATTTAATTAAGTGAAGGCTTCTTCAGTAATTACTTCAATGTTTACAGAATAAATATTCAAATAACTTGTTTATTTTTAATAACAAGTAGGAGAAGTTAATTCAGTTTGCTGCAGTAGGATTCCAGATCTAGGACTTGGAATTTTCGCATGGTATCAGAGCTTGTGGAGCGTTGCAGGTGAAATAGAAAGAGCAGATCCAGCGTGTAACATGAAGTCGAATAGCTGCGGAACGCAACAATTTGAATCCCAAGAGGGATGTCACAGTTCAGGGCAGGTGCACTGAATTTTCGAGGAAATTCTCTCTCTGAGTGAGTCAATAGAGAGGAAGGACTTCTAGATCAAAGTTTTGTTGTGGCAGAGGGAGCAATGCAGAGCCTCGACGTAAGTGTCGGCGGGACGCAGTTTTCTACAAGAAAAAAATGTTTTGCTGGGCATTAAGACATCAGAAGAAAGAAAAGGAGCACACAGAGGGAATTTTCTTCCTCAGGGAATTCCTAGTAGGGGATTCTATTTTTTGAGATTTGAGAAACAGATCTGGGTGGCTGATCTACCATCTCCAACAAGGAGTTTGTAAGCCAGTCTAGCGTTGCGCAGAGGAGAGAAAGAGGGAGCTAATTCGACATTTTTTCAGATGACAAGGATGGCAGCCAATGGGTTGCATGACACTGAGGGAATTTATTCCTCAGGGAATTCCGAGGCAAGTAATTCGATTTCTCGCTGCAAAGCAGCAGTAGTTGGGAGCATATCTACTTACTCCAGTAGCGAGTGCATAGATCCAATCAACAACTGCGTAGAGGAGAGAGGAGGCATTCGACATTTTGGCAAGATCATTTTTTCATCCAGTTTTGAGTTTCCATATTTTTGTAGCTCTACAGGGATGATCGTA
This sequence comes from Pinus albicaulis, assembly GCA_034641835.2. Classification (NCBI taxonomy): domain Eukaryota; kingdom Viridiplantae; phylum Streptophyta; class Pinopsida; order Pinales; family Pinaceae; genus Pinus; species Pinus albicaulis. The sequence continues at coordinate 960,059,754 of CM076569.1, forward strand.
CGAGATTTCCAGAAAAGGCCATTCGAATTAGCCAAAATGGAGATCTGGGCAGCAAATCGACTTCCAGTTGTCAGAGACAGTTGCCAGAGGCAGAGCGAGTTGTCTAGTACGAGTTGCAAAGAGAGGAGCGTGGTAGAATATGTTATTTTCGATCTCCCTTTATACAACGACATAATAAATTTTGACATCTTAGACGACCACGAGCCAGACTCTGATCATAGGCCTTTACTCATAACCCTCAATTTTGTCATGCATAGAGATCCCATAGAAAATAATCCTTATAGTCAAAAGAACTTAATCTTTGATAGCAATAAAAACGATCTCTTTCTAAATGAATTAAAAACTAATTTGCTTCCTTTATCTAGTATAGACAACATGGATGACCTCTCTACAACCCTCTCATATTCTATTAACAAGTTCTCAATTGAAGTCTCAAGTAATAAAAGAAATAGCAAAACCAACCCATGGTATGACAAAGGTTGTAAAAGTGCGAGGAGAGAAATTGAGGAAGCTGTTGATGAATCTCTCAAAATTGATAAGATAAAAATCTACAAAGCACTAACTAAAAGGAAAAAAAGGCAATATATTCGTAAAAGACAAGAGAATCTCTTACACCTCTCTAAGGTGGCTGCTAAGAAACTTTGGAGGCAGATTCTAACTAGGAAAACTAAAGATAATAATAAAATTTCTTTACACGACTAGAATTCCTATCTTAAAAAGCTTTATGAATCTCCAAATGCTAGGGATAACTTTGAAACCCTACTCACAACAAAATAATTTTTGTCATTAGAAGACATTGATTTTGGAGTTAAATGCTTGGCAAATGGGAAAGCTAAAGACATTGAAGGTTACCAGGTGGAAATCTTAAAAATTGGAGGTCCAGTCCTCATCCCCTACATCCACAAGATTTTCAACCAAGCGGTCAAGCAAGGGTTCCCTAAACCTTGGACTCAAAGCCTCATTATCCCTATTTTTAAAAGTGGGGATACAAATAACCCCTCTAATTATTGGACAATTATGATCAGCCCTCTCTTAGCCAAGTTATATGGTATTATTTTGGAAAAGAAGTTGAGCATTTGGCTTGAAAGTGAAGGTAAGCAGGCTAAAGGCCAAGCGGGTTTTAGAAGGCAACACTCAACAACGAACCACCTCGTTACGCTTAAGATCATTGTGGATGAATACCGCAATAATAAATCCAATCTCTTATGTTGCTTTGTGGACTTTAGAAAGGCTTTCGATACAGTTCCTAGAAACAACCTATGGAATAGATTAGAAGAGCTAAATGTTCCTTTCGAGCTAAGAGCGGCCGCTATAAGGTTATATGAGAATGTAATTTCCAAGTTAAAGAGAAATGAGGGGTGGTCGAAAGATATTAAGTGTAATATCGGAGTTAAACAAGGTTGCCCCCTCTCCCCTACCCTATTTGGCATTTACATCGACAAGCTAGAAGGTTATTTAGAGGAAGCAGGATGTGCTGGCACGATCTTAGCTGGAATAGTCATCATCCTTCTTCTCTATGCTGACGATATTGTTCTTCTCGCAAGGTGCCCATCTGATCTTGATAAGCAACTTAGACTTCTTAAGGATTTCTTCTCTACCATGGGTATGTTTTTTAACACTGACAAAACAAAAGTTATGATTATCAAATCCAAGAAGGACACTTACGCTAATTTTATGTATGACAATAGTAACTTGGAGGAAGTGTCTTTTTACAAGTACCCAGGAATTGATATTCATCACAAGCTCAACTAGAACTATAGCATTCAGAAAAGGATTAATGGGGGGTGGAAAACTTATTTTGGTTTTGAAAATAATTGTAAAACGACAATCCTCGTAATGTGGGATAGAAAGAAGTTCCTCTTTGAAACTTTAGTCACTCCTGTTATCTTATATGGATGTGAGGTCTGGGGTTGCAGCATCTCTAGAGAATCCTGCAGAAAGATTGAGCAAATCCAAAAGTGTTTTATAATGTATAACCTTAAAATTAAAAGCAATACACCCTATCCTATTCTCCTTATAGAAGTGGGTCTTTCCCCTATTGAGAGCCTAGCTATGACTAGGCTTCTGTTGTACAAGCACATGCTCAATAGCATATGAGACCATAGACTTCCTAAGCTAGCTTTAAATTCCAGCCAAAACCACCTAAGGCTTAAACGAGGTTGGTATAAAGACACCAGGGCCTGGTTAAACCATTGGGAGATCGACGAGAATGTTGCTTTGCAAAACATTAATAACATTAAAAAAAATGTTACTTCTAAGTTCAAAGAAAAAATGTGGTGTGAGAAAGATCTAGCAACTAAAAGAAAATTAAGATATTATAAGGAGGTCATCAACCCCACCCTAGAAGATCAAAAAGTATCTCTCTGTTTTAACTAGCTCAAAGAAGAAAATTAATATAGCTTAGAACAAACTCCCATGAGCTCCATAGTGAAACAAGTCGTTGGACAGTTCCTAAAACACCATGGATGGAAAGGATCTGCTATCTCTGTGAGAATATGAACATCGAGGATGAAAATCACTTCCTCTTAGAGTGCCCTGCGTACAACCACATTATAGCTCAATTTCATAAAAAAATTTGCAATACTGACTTTCCTAGCCTTTTAAGATGTCAAAATTATAGAGAGCTCAAGAGGCTTCTCTCCAAGCTTTTTGAGCATAGGAATAAAATCTTAAAATCAAACTAAATAACTATTTTCTTTAGGTCTGATAAACCAAAGATTGGTCTCAGTGAACATTAACCATCATCATCATCGTCATCATAATTTATTTTTTATAATTTAAATTTAATTTATTTTTTAAATTTATTTGTTTTTTTAATATTTTTATTTTATTTTACTTTTTCAATTTTTTATTTTTTTTAATTTAATAAAAATTTAATTTTTAATTTTTAATTTAATTTGTATATTTTAATTTTATTTTTTTGTTTTAAATTTATTTGTTTTTTTAATTAATTAATTAATTATATATATATATATATAGAGAGAGAGAGAGAGAGAGAGAGAGAGAGAGAGAGAGAGTTATATAGTTATATAGTTATTTATTATTTTTTTTCTTTTTTTCTTTTTTTTTTTAATTAAAAAAAAATGCAATAAATTTTTTTTTCTTTTTCAATTATTTTAAAATGTTTTCTTCTCTTCTTTTTTTTTAATATAAATTTTTATTATTCTAAAATTTTTGTTTCAACACTTCTGTTTTCGGGGTGTTTTTTGCACAAAAAAAATTGGTTTTTACGTCTATTTTTAAAAATGTTGAAAATTTACCCCGAAAAAAAGAGAGGTTATTCAACAATACAACTTTTTGTTTTCAGGATGTTTTTTGCACAAAAAAAAAATGGCTTTTTCTTCCATTTTTAAAAATGTTGAAAATTTACCCCGAAAAAAAGAAAGGTTATTCCAGAGTACAACTTTTTGTTTTCGGCTTGTTTTTTCATGGTTTTTTGATGTTTTTTTTTGCTAGAGTTCCCGTTTTGAGGTAATAGTTTATGTTCGATCAGTAACTATGTTTTGGTGCAAAGGAGTGTTGGAGTGACAGATGCAGTAATTAGAAGCACCATAATCTAAGTAGTGCAGTGCAGAGTTGTAGCAGTGCAAAGAGACACATCACAAAGTAGCAACATTGCAGTGCTTCATAAGGACAATGTGGGACTAGCAGCGATCATAGCTTCAGCATCGAGATGCATCTTAAACACTTGTTCAGATTTTTGGATGTTTTTCAGTTGTTTCTCTCAACCACTGAGTTGCAGTGCAGAGTTGGCAGTGGAAGTGCTAGCAGCAGATGCAACATTTGAGAGGGAGTTGTAGTACAGATGCAGTGTTGATTGTGGTAGGGTCAACAACAATACAGTTGCAGCATTAGCACAATGGTTGGTGGACAACATGTCAGACATTAACAACATAGTGGTTGGTGGACAACATGTCAGACATCAACAATGCAAAGGGAGATGCTTCAAAGTTAGAGCAGTGTGCAACATGGCATATTTGCTAGAGCACATTCCTCACTAAGAGGGAGTGTTGATTTGGGGTATCATCATATGTTCTCTAAGTCCCAAACTTTGTGGAGAGGCCTAGACACATGTATTCTAGATAACCCAGAAATTGTTTGGGGAAATTCCACCCGGATTGTATTTTATTAAGAAAATTAATTATTTTAAAATGACCCTAAGTCTAAACTTAGGAAAATAAAATAATTAAATGAATTAATAGACTATGGGTGTGAATGTTCTAGAAAAAGCATATCAAGTCAAGATGTAATTGTATCCGTTGATTGGAGATCTAATCTCAGCTGATGCAATCTCAACGAGAAGACTATAAAGAAGACTTGAGGGTCATTTGGAAAAACACACCGAGAAATCAAGAGATCGAATTTTCTAAAGTGAGCAGTGCTCATAGGAAAACCAGATCGAGAGATTCTCACACAGTTGAGGGGAAAAAGCAGATTTGGTCAAAGGATCTTCTCAGGGGCCAAGAATACTCAGTAGAGAGGTAGAGGAAGATGCACAGGAATTAGCGAAGAGCCCAGAGAGGGTGACACAGGGCCACGCGGGCCACATCTAGAGGCAGTGCAATGCTTTCGAGTTATATTCTGAGATTTTGCTGGGAGATCGAGATTTTGATTCGGGAGGGTTGGAATTGGGTTTTATGAGAGCAGATCAATCCAACGGAGGAGGTGACATAGTCCTTCATAGGTCCCCATGTAGGCCTATGCAACTACTGCGTAGAGATAACACATAGGGTGTTGGGGGCTTGTCATTTCAGCTACTAGATCAGCCGGGACTTGCAGAGTGAGGTATTCTCACTATTTTTCTCTGCCAGTGACATTCTCTGTAACTGAATTGTCTAGAGACATTCAAAGATGTATTCAGATATAACTGTTGCTTAATAATAAAACCCTTAGATCCGCTGCACCCATTTTCCCACAATGGGTTTTTCTGGGGACATTTGTCCAAAAATAATGGTGTCCTGTGTGATGTTTTTTTGTTGCTCAGTTTCATGTTTCCGCATCTAAATTTAATTAAGTGAAGGTTGCTTCAGTAATTACTTCAACGTTTACAAAAGAAATATGCAAATAACTTGTTTATTTTTAATAACAAGTAGGAGAAGTTAATTCAATTTGTTGCAGTAGGATTCCATATCTAGGACTTGGAATTTTCACAGTGGATAGTTCTCTTCAAGAATGATCCTTGTCCCCATGAAGAGGGAGATCACTTTGGATCCTTTGATGCTGATGTCTTGGTTGATGATGACCAATTATGACTTCTTGATGATGTCCTTCAATCGAGAGGGAGATTGCCTTAGAACCTTTTTGAGGATGATGATAACGTTCTTGATCTTACTTCTCTAGGATGAATAGTATTTCAAGAAACTTTGATTTGTAGGTCCCCACAACTTGAGTAGGGTCTTTGTGGTATTTTGAGGATCACAAGACTTCTTCTTCGATTTAAGGTTTTGACACTTCTTTGTAGATCTTGTATTTTCTTTGATATGATTAGATATTTGATCCTTGAGTGCTTGTATGTCTCAAGATGAGGTGCCCTTTCCTTGATTTGTCACCTTAGCTCTAATACCATGTTGAGAAATCTAGGGCAATGATATTATGAGATTTGTCTTAGATGATAACTGCTTGTGATTGCATTTTACTTCTTTAGATTAGTATCTTCTCTTTCCTTAGATTATTGTAGCATTCTTCTTCATCAAACAACTACCAAGGCATAAACAATAAAGAGACAAGAGACACGGAGTATAAGGGATCATCTAGGGCCAAAACCTCTCCCACTTGAGAGGAAAACACAAACGAATTTTTCTTCTTATAGAGACTTCAATTGATGAATACCAAGACCAAGACCCTTGACCTATTGACCTCTCGAAGACCAAGTCCGAAGACCTCTTAGTTTAATATCTTCTTTCTTGAGTCAACGATGGTCAAACTGCTTGCTTCTCCTTCCTTCTCAACTATCCTTTAGATCTCGGCTTCTTGGATCAGACCCACAACCCTCAACCTCTTCAGAAACCCTAGTTGCAGTATGTGTGATGTATGTTGACCAACTTTTGCACCTTGTTACCACTTCGCTTGGATGGAGATACTTCCTTCTTCACTTCAGCTTGATGAATGCAATGTATTCTTCTCTGATTTGGATTCTAGAGTGACCTTACTAGTCTCGGCCCTTCTTTGCAGCAGCCAATACTATATTCTCACATGTGTGGACGTGTTAGCCCAAAAGCATATCCAAAATAACCTTGGTGATGGTACTCCTTCCTTCACTTGGCTATAGGCTTCTTTCCTTATAAAATTCACACTTCTTTCTGCGTTTTTATGCTTGAAAAAAATTGTCTTCAATTGGAGGCCGAGCTACCCCATATATTGTGATTTTCCCATCAAATAAGCTGACTTTTCCTAGTGGCAAGGTCGACATGCTTTTCTAGAGATATCTTTAGGCCGAATTGAAGGATGTGTTGTGGCTTGGTCTTGGAGGGTCCTTTAATGACTCATATACATATGTAACATACCCAATAAAGGTCTTCCATACATGGCATAGACTCAATTTACTTTTATGACATGATAAGTAATCCTAAAGGCTCACAATGGGAGCCTTAACAAAATAAAATAAATTTCCTTGGTCATGAAACCCATGATTCAAGCATTACAAAACTATTTTATTTTTCTTCTTTACATCAATTACATAAAATCATAATTGCACATTTCATTATGAATATCAAACCTAGTTATACTTTTCAACAAGACTAGGGCTTCCATGCCAACATCTTTAGCATTAAATACAACAAATTCGAAGGATAATGAAGTCTCCTTATGGAAATCTTCCTCCTCTTATGATATTCTCTCATTATTTGTTTGGTCTTCTTGGAAAATGTGAAATTTTCCAAGTATGTTACATCTACAAGAGTGGGCACATGTAAATATCCATTGGTAATTAATATAGATGAATTCACCTTAGTAAAACTATGAGTGGAAACTTGCTCAATTGATCATGTTCCAACTATTGCAAGTATACTCTTCAATATTTATTGTTGCCTCTTCCTCAATCTTTAGCCTTGGCATCTATTTCAACTTTATTTTTATTCTTTTGTTCCAGTCTTGCCTTTGCTTCTTGTCTTTCTTTGGCTTCCATCATTAGTCAAACTTTCTTTCTTAACATTTTTTGCAACTTCAATATCTCATTGTAGATTTTCTACTTCATTCTAATATTTTATAATTTATTTTTCTTCTTTTCTTCTAGTCTTGCTTTTGCTTCTTATCTTTATTTGGCTTCCATCATTAGCCAATATTATTTCTTAACATTTTTGGCAACTTCAATATCTTGTTCTAATTTTCTCGCATATTCCATTTCTTCAACCTGATTGGAAATCACTTATTTTGCATTCTTCGCTACTTCTTATCTAATCTCTTGTTTGTTTTCTTCCTCTATGTTTTGCAACAAACACTTCTCTATTGCACTTCTTGCAGAGATTTTTCTCCCACCATTGTTTTTTCCCTTCTAATTTTCATGTGCATATGGCCATGCAAATTCCACTTAGCATGTTTTTTGGTTATTAATTTTGGGTCATGTCTCCTAAATCTACTCTCTAAAATTATATCCTTGTATGGCATTGGCCTACATTTCAATAAGCTTAGAATTATACACACACCACATTCCTATGTAGAGGGGATATATAGGACACCATTTCTTATTAGCTCTATTCAAAGCTACATTTAAACTATATATAATTTTCTAACAAGCAATTTCTCTTATTACCATCTTATTTGGGACAACCCTTGGGTAATAGATATGATGGCTTGGTTGCCTCATATATTCTAATGTAGGTGTGATTTTCATTAATATACCAATCACCTATTTCATTCAATACAATGATGACATCATCAATCAACCTTAGTGTTGGTTGAGAAAAAATTTGTTCATACAATCGATAAAATAAATGATAACAAATCTGAGTAAAAGTCCTCATGTACTTGCTTCCATAAAACCTAACAATAGAATTGCACTAGAGTTTCTGTAGGAGTCCAAAACCAAACCATTTTAGTCATTGTTTGCATGGATGATATCCATAAGATAGGATGACATATAGAATTTAGCAGGAGAGTTAATCATAGAGTGCTTAATACTCAATAGTGATTTCATCAAATTATGAGATAAAATATTTTCCCAATTAAAATCAATCATTTAAGTTTACAACAATATACATCAAGGTTGCCTAATAAATTTTAAAATGTTGTGCATCTTTTTCTCCATAAACCCTATTGATAAAATCTATAAATATGAATATATGATTCTCTCAAATATGTGGAAGGGTAGATGCTAGTATCTATTTATATGAACTAGTTTCCTTTAATCAGCCACTTCTCAAGTACTTCATGGTATTTTTTACTAAACCTTATTATGTGCTCCAATGTGATTTTAACTTTGGGCTAAAAAAACTCGTAATACTTGTGCAATTCACTTGGAAAGAAGGATGTATTACACTTCCCTCAATCATTAACCATTGTTCCTTCTTCCAATTTAACATGCGTAATAATTAGCGAATTACATCTCTAAAGGATAATATAGTTGGTCTTGCATCTTCTGTGGACAAGATTTTCTAATATTTGTGTAAAATTATTCATATTTTTCATCATCATCAACTAGATCCACCAATATAGGCAAAGGAGGATACCTTCCATCTTTGAAAACATGAAATAATTCTAATAATTATGGGATTTTTTCCAATCCTAGTGACTTGAGATGTTAGAGAAAATTGACCTTTTCGGCGCTATGGGAGTCTCCACTACAAGCACTTACTCTTCCTCCATTGTATTATTTTATTTCTATTGATACATGGGGTTATTCTTCTTTAAAGGCATGTCAATAATCACGATGAATTTCCAAAAGATAGAGCATATAAAAACTGCCATACTTAGAATGTGGAATTAATTCAAACGTGTAGTTTTTCTTTAGGTTCATGTGAGAATTATTGATGATTGTCTTTTTCAAATCAAAAGGCACAAAGTAGCAACATAATAATGGCCTATGTTAATGCATAATGTTCTGTCTAGCTATAGGAGAATAATAAAATATCGATATTCAAAATTCCTTCACAAGTATTGGAGCATGATAAAAGATCAATATTTGAATCACATTTGATGATGGTAGAGCCAAAAGAATTATCAATCTTAAAACCAACTTCAATGATATTTAGGGCAAGTCAAAAATCGATACATGAAAATTTTTGTTGATATCTGCAAAGGCATTATCGTTTTTGGGATGATTTCTAATGGTGTTGAGAAAGACATAAAATTGGCTTGTATGAAACCTTAAGCAATGCGGGCAAAAAATAAATAAATAAATAAATAAATAAATAAAAATAAAAATTCTTGCATCGTTTTAATAGCGGTAAAGCAAAACTAAGGATTGATTTTTTAAAAGCCTTTGATAAATTCAAAGCAAAATGAAAAATTGGCTTCCTAAAATCACAAGACCATTAGAGATATAAAAAAATGATTGTGTTGATAAGTTAGGAAATGATTTGATGTACCATCATAGTGAAACTATAATATCAAACTTAATATTGTGTTTGAAAAACCATCAAATATTGAAAGAAAGTGAAAGCATGGAAATCAGAGAAGGTTGAAAAGAGTTGGAAAATATTGAAACTTGGAAAATCTTTGATAATGTTGGATTCATCAAAAAAACATTGCTTGGAATTACCTCGAACAATGGCAAATCCAAAAGAAATGACAACCTTAAAACATGCTTTAATGATATCAGGACGAGTCAGTAGTGAGGATCCTCTTCTCCACCTCTTTCTTGATTCCATGAAAGTAAGAGGTGGTTGCTTCAAGATAGGAGGTAGCCACTTTAGCATGTGAGTTACTAAGTTTTTCTTTTTTCTTTCTTTTTTTAATCATGAAAGTAAGAGGTGGTTGCTTCAAGATAGGAGGTTGCCACTTTAACATATAAGTTATTAAGTTCTCTCTTCTTTTTTGTTTTTTCCATATTTCTCCTTCCCTTACTAGGATTCTAGGCAAATTTGGCACAACATTAAAAAGGGATGAGGTAATAGAATATTCACATAGAATTCAGGAGATTGTAAGGTCATGAGATATAATTCGACACCTTGGAGCCCCTTACATTTCCTTTTTCATTGGCTCATATCCCTCTAATTTATCTTTCTCAATTAGTCCACGTTGGGTCTTTTATTAATTTTCAAAGATAATGTATTAGCTTTCAAAATTACCATGGAAAATCTACCTCATGGTATGACATATACAACAAATAATTAAAAGTGCATATTTACACCACTTAGATGCAAGACATCCAAAGGGTTAAAATTTGGAATATTGCATTCCCCTTCCCCTTGGAATAACATCATCCTTGATATTCTTCTTTTTAGCACTACCCCTTTTTTTCATTTTTCAATTGCACTTGTAATGCCATTTTATTTAATGGAAATTTGTATCATTTTTGGCTATCTTGGACCATAATGATCAATCATTTCTCTTATCGTTGTTGAAAAAATGTAGCAAGAAAGCCTCAATTTGACTTTAGCCTTAGTCAAATTGAGTAAATAAAATTTCCACATTAGCAGAACAACTTGGAGCATTTAACTAGTGTGACATGGATCTTGTCACTCAGTTAGCTCATTAAATTCAAGTCAGAGGGTTTGGAGTTCAATCATGCATGTGTGATTGCTAAATTTTAGTAATCAAGTTCAATTATTTTTAGTTATATTCAATTAACTGACCTCTAACTATCGATAAGTCAGTTGAAGGTCAGTTATGCAGTGGGACAACATTTCAACATAAATATTCGTCACTTATTGATCACTCAACCCAAAATAGCTAGTGCATGCAAGGAATTCAAATTCCTTAGCTGAAGTGGTGATGACAAGGAAGTGTAACATGAGTTTTATAGTAGTTTGAGTGTACATGTGTTGCATGAGGTCAGATGATCAATCCTTGGGAATTACACAATCAATTTAGAGGAAAATCCTAAAGAATAGGGGAAAATTTCCTCAGGAATTGCACAAGGAAATAGGAGGCTTGGTGAGTAAATATTTGGCTAAGTGTTGGCTAGAGTTTCTCATTGAGCGATTAGAACAATTATTCTTTTGCAAGTTGTGCTCAGAGTTGGAGCAAGAAATTGTAATAGTTTCTCTATTCAAATGATTAATGCAAAGAGGCTTGAGTGGTTTTTTCCCAGTTGGGTTCCCCTAGAAATCACTGTGTATTTGTGGTTTTGCTTATTGCATGTCTATGCATGTTGTTCTAAACTATGATTTCCATTCCACATATCAGTAGAGTAGAATTGTGTCTCTTGATTTTAGTTTAATTTCTTGAGAAGTTGCAATTTCTATCAAAATTATACATCATATCAGAGCCTTGAAATCACATTAGAACCAATATTTTGAACTTGTCTCTCTAGAATTTCGAATTTGCAACTTCAGTGCAACAATTTTTCTTCAGGATTGAGAGAATGTTTTTCAAAAGATTGATATTGGAGTATGCTATGGAGGGTAGCTCAAATTTCATAGCCTAGAAGGATCACATGGAAACAATGCTTGATGATAATGGTGTGTTAGAATATATTAAAATTGATATTGCAAAACCCCAACAGTCAGATGCACATCAATCAACCCAATGGAAGAAGGATGTTGCGAATGCCAAGATAGTTCTTCTAGAAGGTGTGAGAGACCATGTGGTCTCAAATATCCATGGGAAAGAGACTCCATTTGCTATGTGGAAGAATTGATTGAGCTATTTGAAAATAGCAATTACCATAGAAAATTGGCCCTAAAATACAAACTTTGAAACATTAGAATGCAGAAGAATGATACTATTTCGCAATATCTCTCTAGAATTACACAAGTTCGTGATGAGCTTGGAGGGGTTGGGGTGAAAGTTGCAAAGGATGACCTGGTGAACCTAACTCTTCTAGGCCTTCCAAAATCCTGGCACAACTACCTGAACTCTATGAATGGAAGGGAAAAATTACCGAATTGGAAATGATGTGGTCTGGTTTTTTTCAAGAAGAGTTCAGTAGAAATAATAGAGATGGAACATCATCCAAAGTTGAGGATGAAGAAAATTTGTCATTGGTTGGAAAGGGGAAGAAGGTAAGAATGATACTATTTAGCAATATCTCTCTAGATTTACACAAGTTTGTGATGAGCTTGGAGGCGTTGGGGTGAATGTTGCAAAGAATGACCTGGTGAGCCTAACTCTTCTAGGCCTTCCAAAATCCTGGTACAACTACCATGACTCTATGAATGGAAGGGAAAAATTACCGAATTGGAAAGGTTGTGTTTAAGAAGAGTTCAGGAGAAATAATAGATATGGAACATCATTGAAAGTTGAGGATGAAGACAATTTTTCATTGGTTGGAAAGGGGAAGAAGGGAAGAATGTTACTATTCCACAATATCTCTCTAGATTTACACAAGTTCGTGATGAGCTTGGAGAGGTTGGGGTGAATGTTGCAAAGGATGACCTAGTGAGCCTAACTCTTCCAGGCCTTCCAAAATCCTGGCACAACTACTAAGACTCTATGAATGGAAGGGAAAAATTACCGAATTGGAAAGGTTTTGGTTCAAGAAGAGTTTAGGAGAAATAACAGAGAGGGAACATTATCCAAAGTTGAGGATGAAGAAAAAATTGCATTGGTTGGAAAGGGGAAGAAGGGAAAAGGAAATAAAAACCTGAGCAAACCTGAATTCAACCAAAATAATGGCAAGAAGAAATATTTGAGTAAGATAAAATGCTTCCACTACCCAAATTCGGGCACCATGCAACAAAGTGTCCGCACAAGAAGTCTACCAAGAAGCCTTCAGGAGGAGCATTATGTGAAGCATTGGATTCACAATTCTAATTAGACTTCACCCTAATAGCATGCATGACCAACACTATTATGGGGAGTGTGTGGTACCTTGATTCTGGTGCCTCGTTCCATATGACAGTGTTCAAGGATTTTTTTCAGAAGCCTGGAGGAGAAGGATCTCTAGATGCATATCGAAATGGGGGATGATGGGAGGTACAATGCTACATGAATTTGTATTTTCACCCTTGGGAGGGAGAAATCCTCTCCTCTTCGCCTCAAATATGTTACGTTTGTACATGGGCTAAGGAATAACCTGAACTTTGTAGCAGTATTGGAGGATCGTGGCTATGATGTTATTTTCAGTAAAGGGAAATCCTTTCTGAGACACGTATCTACTGGGAAAGTGAATCAAATCGGGGTTCATGTGAATAAACTATACAAACTTGAGGTGGGATATTGCACTTCATTGAGTAGTAAGGCTGAAAACGTGCAGAGTCGAGATGTTGGATAACTTCGACACAAGAGATTGGGTCATTTACACCGTGGTGCTTTAAAAATCATGCATCAGATTACCATCGGTCTCCCTAAAGGATCCCTTGACCATTAGGATGTCTGCAAGGGTTCCACTTTGGGGAAATATGTCAAATCCACTTTCAATGGACGAGATAACAAAGCATATGCAATCTTGGAGCAAGTCTACTCTAATGTTTGTGGGCCCTTTCTACAACCTCCACAACAAAACATAACTACTATGTTATTTTATTGATGATTTCTTTAGAAAATGTTGGATCTTCTTCATGTGGAATAAGGATGAAGTTTTCTCAAAATTTGTTGAATTCAAGGCATTGGTTGAGAAGGAGACTGGGAAGAAGGTGAAGGCTCTCAGGAGCGACAATAGAGGTGAATTTTTTCTTCGTGCCTTCAAGGATTTATGTGCTAAAGAAGGTATTTGTAGAGAGATGATAACACCCAATAACCCACAACAAAATGGGGTGGCTGAAAGGAAGAACATAAGTATAGTGGGAGAAACAAGGGCCATGTTGCATGATCAAGGGTTTCCTTTACCTCTATGGGCGGAAGCATGCAACACCGCAGTCTACTTGCAGAACCATAGTCCTCATATAATACTTGTTATGATCACACTAGATGAAGCTTTCTCTGGGAGAAAGCTTCATGTGTCTCATTTCATAATTTTCAGAGCTTCAGTTTATTGTCATCTCTCCAAGGATTCGAGGAATAAACTTGAGGCTACAACAAATTTGGGAGTTTTTGTAGGATACGCTGAAACTCAACATAATTACTGGGTGAATTTACCTTCACTGTGGATGAAAATTGTAAGGAGGGATGTCAATTTCGATGAGGAGAATGTGATGAAATTCTCTCTGGAACAAGAGCTGAGTATCCCACTGGAGAAGGAGATTCTAGCTCCAAAATAGGAGCCTCAAGATGAGCTTCAAGAGGTTGTGGAGAAACCACATGCAGAGGAGCATATAAAAGGCAGAGTGGAGGCACCCACTCAACTATAATCTTCTAGATAGGGGAGCAAGAGAACCAAAGAAGTTGATAAATTGTTGTAGGATACAAGGGAGAATGTGGGATCCCCCTGTTGGCCCTCAATTTTGGTCATTTTTGCATATCCTAAATCCATTTATTTACCACCATATTCCATCCTATTTCACCTATATATGCCTCATTTTAGTCCTATTTTTCATATTTAGGTAATTAAATTAAGTTTTTCAATTTTTAGAATTTTTTGTAAAAATTGGGTTTTAAGAGTAATTCTGGACTACGCTAAAAATTCTCGTAATAGCTCCATTAAAGTCATATGTGCAAGACACCTGGGAAATATATGAGCACATTTTTGGAAAGCTTGGGAACCACGGATGGAGAAATACCTATTGGTTCAGTCAAACTAAGCAAAAACAATACCGGTCAACGTTGGTCAAACTTGACCTCTCATTCAGGAATCCCTAGAAAAAATAGGTAGATTTATTATTTTGTGGGATTTTTCCTGATTTTTTGAACCAGACTTGATGAGTTCAACCTATATGGATGGATCAAGATTAATAAGGTTGTTAGAGCCATTATAGCAAAGTTTGTCTATGATTTGCCTATTTAAACAAAGGAAATATGTGTAATTTGGTATGAAGACTATTGGAGACTTTTGAGATTATTTCAAGAATAATTTCTATTGTTCTATTTATTTATCATGTTGTGGATGCTTTATTAAGTTAGTTGTAGCTGAATAATTATTCAGGTATACAAGGCAAGGATGGAGGGCCCCAATACCAATCCAAGTACACTTTGGTTAATTTTTTTTTATAAATTAGCATAGTTTTGATTCAGTATTTCTTGTTTTAGTTTTATGATTCAACTACTTAGATGTGTTGTGATTTCTGTGTGATTTTTGGATGATTTTGGTTTAAACTAATTTGTGTATGAAATGAAAACCAAGGATTTAAGTTAAATTCTCTTTCTATGAAGCTATGAATCACAACTAAAAATCATCTTTTTGCATTTCTTGAATTGTTTCTTGAATTCCAGTTTATGATTTGATGCAATGGTAATGTTGTTGGAGTAGAACTGTGAGGAAGGACAACTAGAACCTCCTAAGTTAGGAGCCTCTTCTCTTTCTTTCTACACATCACGAACTGTTTCTCTTTAGTTTCTTTTCTTGAGGATAGTACTGTGGGGAAGGACAACCAGGACCTCCTAAGTTAGGAGCCTCTTCCTACGCTTACTGCATCTTGAATCAGAAACTTTTTAGTTAGGTCTTATATTTGTGATATGCATTTCCTTCAACTTTTGAGCCTTTTCTTCCAAAATTGACTTTACCTGAAATCCATATACTTTGGACATGCTTCCAAGTTTACAAACCCAGATTGACAAGTAAAACACATGCGTTAGTTTACTTAGTAAATTGACCTACCATTTTTGGCATCATTGTTGGGAAAGCATACTTAGATATAGTCAGTTAGGAAGATTGTTTAAAAAAAAAAAAAAAAAAACAACAACAACAACAAAAAATTTGAGTTTTTTTTAGTTATGTTTCTTTATGCCTAGAGAAAGAGATAAAAAAGGTAGATTTTCCAAACAAAACCCCCCAACAACTCAACCATCCATGAGAGCAGGACCATTAGGACTAATTACACCAGTTGCTAGAAAACCAACTTTAGAATAATTGGAAGACAAACAACATTCAGGACAAAGATTGACTCCTTTTGAAAGACAAACTTTGTTAGCCTATGAAGTAAAAAGAAAACAAACATCGATAGAAACATCTTCCATAGGAAATCAAAGAGAGATAAGAAAACAAATTGTTAAACATCTAGATCAAACAATCCTCAAACAAATAGAGAAATTTGAGGAAACACAACCTCAACCTCTTATTAAGACATCACAAACAATTGAGAAAGAAATGGCGGAGGAAGGAGAAGGATCTAATATGCCAATATTAACTCCAGAACAAAGGATTCAGAATGAAAGGCAACAAAGAGAATGTCAAAGAAAAAGAGAGGAAGAAATGATAATAAAAGCAGAAAGAAAAAGAGAAGAAGATGCCAAAAGATAATATGACAATAAGAGACATAACGATGTAGAAACAGAAAATGATGAGGAAGCTACCTTTGGACTCCCAATTTTATATACAAGAGAAATTCTTGGATAGGAGGTAAAAATGAAGAATATTCCACCTTCTGTTTTGCCAAATTTCTATGGAATGTCTTCTGAAGACCCTGATTCATTCATGTTTGAGTTTGATATCTTATGTCGTACTTATGGTTGTACAGATGATACACATAAACTTTGTCTTTTTCCTGCTACTCTTAAAGCATTTGCATTGAAATGGTTTATGGAATTAGGAGAACACACTATTACTTCTTCGGATGACATGAGGAATTTTTTTCTTAAGTATCAAGCCTATTGTAGGCCTAGAGCTTCGAAGGAAGATATTTTCAGGATGTCTCAACAAGAATATAAGATTTTGGAAGAATATTTAGAACGATTTCTTTATAATATACAAAAATCCAAACAACACTCTTTAAATCGTGATACCATTTGAACAATTTTTCTCAAAGGTATATGAAATGAATACCTTGATATTCTCAATGTAATGGGAAAAGGATACATCTTATATTTTCCATTTGATGAAATTGAAAAATTGTGTCAAAAGTATTCTAGAGGTAGAGCAAAGAGTGGAAAACGAGATGTAAATTCAAGAGCTTCTAAATCAGCGACAAGAGGAGTAACAAGAGCAAACGTAGGGAGTTTGTTAGAAAACTTTAAAATTGATCTTTTGAGCACCTTAGGAACACAAGTTGATTTATTGAAAGCCAAGAAAAATCAAGATGAACAAGATCAGGTACTACCAATCCTTTGTCCTAAGCGTAGAAAGAAGCATCCACTAAGAGAATGTCCTTTAGATAATATTCAGGTGTGTGGACTTTGCACAAAAAATCATTCAACTGAAAATTGTCCAACGCTCAAAGAATTACAAGTAAATTCAATGGAAGAATTACAAGGGATTAACTCTCTTTACTATTTGGCACCAAGAAGACCTTGGGAACCACGGTTTCCAAGTATGCCCCAAAATTTACCTCAGCAATTTACTCAACAGATTCCTCAGAATTATCAATATCCTTCTCAAACTTCATGGAATGCTCCTATGCCATGGCAGGCTTGGCCTCCTCAACAAAACTAAAACCAACCTTCATAAATTTGGCGAGTATATGCTTATGGAGTCCAACCTCCTAATTTTTTTTACCGTCAACAGCCATATCAACAACAATATCAATCTTATCCTCAAAAATCATTCCCATGTAAACAATTCCAGGAACCACCATAATCAATTCCATTTCTGAAGAAAAATCATGCACCCTTACTAACTAAACGACATCAACTTCAACTTCCATCTAACCAACCCCCACCTAGACCAACTCAAGTACTAGCTTAGCTTATAGAAAATTTGAGTAATAAAGTGGAAAAGACAACATATAATGTGGAAGAAACAACATTATTTCCTACATATTCTATCCTTCCTATTCAATACGTCCACTTGAGGTCTGGAAAATTTCTACTGTAATATTATCCACCAATCATAGAAAAACAAATTGAAGAAGGAGAACAATCTAAAAAATCTAATCCAAAGAATCAAATTCAACAAAGTAAAACTATTATGACTCAAACACCCCCTTTCCAAGAAAGGTTAGTAGGGTAGAAAATTTCAATTTATTTTCCTAAATTTTATCTCTTAGATGAATTAAAGAATTCTTATGTAAAAATTCCTTTGTTGCAAGCTATCAAAGATATTCCAATCTATACAAAAACAATAAAGGAATTATGTATTAAGAAAATTGGCAGAAAGAAAAGAGATTCACCCACAATCCAAGTCATTGGAAAATTAGCTAGTCCAATGTCTGCAAAAACAAAAATTAAAAAGTATATTGATCCTGGGATACCTATGGTTACCATTTCAATCATTAATTTTTCAGTTCTTAACACTTTAATTGATCTAGGAGCTCTTATAAATGTCACGACAAGAGAAATTATGAAGTATTTAAAATTTCCAAATGTTCGACCTACTACTACAGTTTTAGAACTAGAAGATAGATCTAAAGTTGTACTGAAAGGAATACTTGAAGACATCATTGTTTCTTTGGATTCGTGGGAGTACCCTGTAGAATTTCTGATCTTGCAACCAAAAAAAAATCTAGGAGGCCATCCTTTAATTCTTGGCAGACCATGGTTAGCCACAACAGATGCCTTCATTGGATGGAGATCAGGAAGCATGATCATATCACATGGAGATGAAAGGAAACATATTACACTCTATCCTCCTGCCCAATATCCTTCTTTACTATCATGGTCTGATGACCAACAAGAAGAAACTCAACCTGTTTTAAGCATTAATCAAGCCTTTAATTTTAGAGAAGAAGAAGAAAATGAGGATTTTAAAAACCATTTTATCTCAGAACTTGATGTTTCTGAGCAGCGACTAATAACACAATAAGAAGCTGCAAATCATCTTTTGAACCAATGTTTTTAGGAAAATTGTACTATTCAATCATTGCAGAATTCCCTGTCAGCTCAATTACCAATTCTCAAAGAAAAATCATTGAAATCAATCTTGGAACGAATCTAAATATTGGTAATAATATACAATCATCACAAGAACAATAGGTAATTGCATTGTTATAGAAATATTCAAAAGATTTGGCCTGTGACTATACATACATGCAAGGAATTCATCCGAAAACATGTATTCACATATCTATATTGATGATAACATCAAATCAGTTAGACAACCACAAATAAGAATGAACCCAATGATGAAAGAGATAGTCAAGGAAGAACTGCAAAAAATGTTGCAGGTGGGATTCATCTACCCTATCTCTGATAGTCAACAGGTTTCTCCCTTAGTTTTGGTACCAAAAAAAAATGGAAAATGGAGAATATGTGTAGACTATAGGGAACTGAACAAAGCAACATT
The DNA here is from genome assembly GCA_034641835.2 of Pinus albicaulis. NCBI lineage: Eukaryota > Viridiplantae > Streptophyta > Pinopsida > Pinales > Pinaceae > Pinus > Pinus albicaulis. The sequence continues at coordinate 960,079,042 of CM076569.1, forward strand.
GAAATATCATTTCTCATTACCATTCATTGATCAAGTACTAGATTCACTAGCAGGAAATAAATTCTTCTCTTTTCTTGATGGATTTAGTTGTTATAATGAGATCAAGATAGCATTAGAGGATCAAGAGAAAACTACATTTACTTGTCCTTGGGGAACATATGCTTATAATGTTTTACCTTTTGGATTATGTAATGCACCTGCTACATTTCAAAGAGAAGTCCTAGCCATCTTTGTTGATTTAACTCATGAATGTGTAGAGGTCTACATGGATGATTTTACTGTCTATGGAAGTACATTTGATGATTTTTTAAAAAACCTTGAAAAAGTTCTAAAGAGATGCATATAGACAAACTTATCCCTAAGCAATGAGAAATCTTTTATGATGTTAACTGAAGGGATAGTGTTGGGACACCACATTTCTTCTTCTGGAGTAAAGGTAGACCCAACAAAGATACAAGTCATTCTTAGGATATGCAGGCTATTACAAAATATTTATTGAAAACTTTAGCAAAATAGCTCTACCCCTGTTCAAATTACTTGCAAAAGACATTGAGTTTCAATGGACTACAAATTGTCAAAATGCATTTGAAAAACTGGAAGAAAAATTGTCTATAGCACCAATTCTCAGAGGGCCAAATTGGTCATTTCCATTCCACATATCTATTGATGCATCAAATACAACTATAGGAGCATCTCTAGGACAAAAAGAAAAACACTTTAACTATGCCATTTATTTCATTAGCAAAAGTCTAACTCCAGCAGAATTATACAATAATTGAAAAATAAATGCTAGTTTTTGTGTATGCAGTCAATAAATTTAGGCATTATATAACAGGCTATCAAGTTTTTATTCATACAGATCATTCAACCATTAAATATTTAATGAAAAAAACAATTACCAATGGAAAAATTACTAGATGATTGTTACTAATGCAAGAATTCAATCTCACTGTTTTAGATCGACCAAGAAAAGATAATCAAGTGGTGGATTTCATATCAAGACTTCATTCTCCTTGTGATCTTATTTATGTTTCAGACAACTTTCCTGATGAACATTTATTTTCTATAACAGCTAAAACCCCATGTTATGAGGAATTATAATCTATGGATAAACTAGTCTTCCTTAAGTGTGGTATTTCTTCACTCAGAACAACAAAGGAAAGATAAATGCTTTTCTCTCTAAGATACAGATAAACAGAAGATTAAGAGACTTAATTGTGATCCTTCGCTCTCATTCTTCTTCTTTCTTCGCTTTTATCGCTCCCGATCCAACTGAACTCGCTAGATCAATACCTGTAATCAAAACCAGAAGACAACAAATGATGATACAAATATACAATATCTATCTATCATAACCAGATTGAACTGACTAAATTTGAGAATAAATTCACAAAAGATAATCACATATATGAGAGAAAGAACAAATGTCTCTATTATAGTATTAGAAGGAATAGATTACAACCAGTCGATCAGTTCGTTGTCAACTTGCTCCAAATTCATCCATCCTCATCACACCAAGCATCAATCCAGCAACATCACAATACTTCAGCTCTCCAAGAATTGAGAATCCAACAACATAACACTACATAAATTTCTTCCTCCCTTGCACTTAGATGAGTGCTCAATCTATAGGGAAATTGTAGTTAGTTTCTCAATAAATGATATTGAATGGATTTCTAATAATAGATGAGACATGTTTCTAGGTTCAATGGTGATGGATGAACACATGTATTCGAAGTATGGCACCTATGAGCTCTTCTAGAAGGCACTGGACATGTGGAGATTCTCGAAACAAAGATGATTTCGCTCCCAGGAGACTAGCGCACCTTTAAGTGTCGGGAAGTGCTCTACAGAGCACCCTTGCATGGGGGTAAGTGCTTAGAAAAGTAGTTAGGCCCATTCAGGGGTGTGTTGATGAGTCAATAGGTCATTTCAACTATACTTCTAGTAATGAAACTCTCATGAATGAAATCCATCAATGGAATGACTTCTCTAGGGCATGTAACAACTGAATTAGGCGTTGATAGACTCTATTTGTATTGAATTAGGGGATGATAGACCATGTTCATACCGTTCTTAGGGATGATGCCCAAATGTACCTATAACAGTGGCCCCCTAAAGCATGAAGTCAAAATAATGATAATATTTGGATGAGATGCTTTACGGTGTGATGAGTAGGATATAAAGAGGACGGTGACCTGCATCAATTTGCAATACATTACATCATGATATCTTGTACATCTTGGACATGAATTGTTGAGGGAGGCATACCCATACTCAACACATAAACCATCATAACACGTACATAAATCAGAAAGTTGTCTACAAATATAGGCCCATGGTAGGATGACCATCTGTTTGTAAAGCCATCATACTAATGATGTGGTAAAATTCCTGAAATCGCATCCCGGATGGATGAAACTAGATCCAGGGTGTTCTATCTCGTTCACTGGATCGTTCAAGTACAATTCTAACCATGCAATATGTGATCTGAAGTCAAACATGGGGAGACATCGTCTGATTACCAGCTAATGATGTAAGCCATTACCAGATGCGAGAGAAACCACCGTTGATGTTAATGGTTCTCAAGGTACCGTAGTACAATTTTCAAGGCATGAATAGATGATTTGATGTCGAACGCCAAACAAAATATTTCGGTCGAAGGTTTGTGATGTCAACCTATCACCGAAAGCGAGAAGCCTGACATTGATGTAAGCAAGTTCCAAGGCACTGGAAAGATGTTTCTAAGTCAACTTCCTAGATGATGAGCTGATGTCGATAGGAAGCGAATCGTCACAGATGCAACATGAAATGAGAGTAATGATTTTGGAGACAAAATGTGACTTGATGAAGCAATGTTCAGGGATGGCGGTCATGAAAATGGGTTTATAAGTATTGCAAAAGATGAGGAATTACTGGATGACTTCTCTTGAACATATCAGTGACATTGAATGGATTGGAAACATTGACCCAAAAACCAAAGTGATGGATGGTATGATAGACCGTCAAGAAGATTACCCAACCCAAAGCCACGGAGATGAAGTGAAAGTGTCATGTTCAAGAGCGACCTGCTACCATAAAGTGTTTTGTTCTTTTTCCCAAAATTTCCCCAGTCATTGCTGACGAGTACCTCTTTATTTTTTAATAAGCTTGAGGAGGGTAACATATTATTGATCTATAATTCAACCCTTCAGGTGAATCCATCGTTATTTGATGATTCAGCGAGTCTAGCGATAGTGAAAATCGATCTTGTCATGACCGGACAAGTCCGTCGCTATTTGATGTTTTAACAAATATATCGACAGTGAAAACTCGATACTTTTTCATGTTTAGAGAGTTTGAAAAAGGGATGAAAATAAAACTCCATGAGTCCTTTTTCGCATATTTGTCGCTAAGGTCTGAAAAAGTGTAAAATGATACCTGAGAAAACCTCTTAGTCCTGTTCGACTAAGGTGTTCTTTTTTTGTGTGTATAATCTATCTCAGTCCGGAAAAGGGTTAAAATTATACTGAGTAGATGTCGTTTCATTTCCTTTTACAAGCTTGAAAATACAAGTGCTCGGCAATATTTTCACATTAACGGAGTCTAAATAGAGCTAAAAGAAGACTCAAGGGGGGTTCCTTTTTCGATGTTTAACAGAGCTCGAAAAAGAGATAAAAGTATGCTCTGAATTCTTTTTTTCATGTTTAACAAAGCTCGAAAAAAGAGGATAAAAGTATGCTTTGAATTCATTTTCCATGTTTAACAAAGCTCGAAAAAAGAGATAAAACTATGTTTTGAGTTCCTTTTTCATGTTTAACAAAGCTTGAAAAAGAGATAAAAGTGTGATTTGTGGTTTCGCCTTTTCGTAAGTTTTAACGAGTCCGAAAAAGTGATAAAATTGTACTCATATCACCGTATTTCAATTTATTTTACAAGCAGGAAAAGACAGAAAGAACTTGGAATTTTCATGTTTTTACGAGAATGAAAAGAATAACAAAAGAAGCTCGAGATTTTCATGATTTTAACGAGTCTTGAAAATAATAACCGAAATGTACTCGAGATATGTTTCATTTTTATACAATCTTGAAATGGAGGAAAAATATGCTTGAGAGTAGTTTCATTTTTACACAAGCTTGAAACAGAGAAAAATGTGCTTGAAATAGGTTTGTTTCATTTTTACACAAGCTTGAAACAAAGGGAAAATCATGCTTGAAAGTAGTTTCATTTTTACACAAGCTTGAAACGTAGAAAACCATGCTTGAAATCTGCAAGAGCACATGCCCCCCAAACTTCATTTCATTCACCTAAATGGAATATTGGTTACTAATAGGTGGATGGAATGAAGACTTGTTTACGAGATCATATAAAAGACTCAACTTAATTAGGAGAGGATTTGTTTCATTTTTTAAACAAGCTTGACACATGAAAAGAACTATACTCACGACCTGATTCATTTTTTAACGAGGTTGACACAGTAAAAGAACTATCCTCATGGGAACCTATTTCATTTAACGAGGTTGACACAATAAAATAACTATCCTCAAGGGAACCTGTTGCTTTTAACGAGGTTGACACAGTAAAAGAACTATCCTCAAGGGAACATGTTTCATTTAACGAGGTTGACACAGTAAAAGAACTATCCTCATCACCTGATTCATTTTTTAACGAGGTTGACACAGTAATAGAACTATCCTCAAAAGAATCTATTTCATTTTATAACGAGGTTGACACAGTAAAAGGAACTAACCTCATGAAACCTATTTCTTTTTTTAACGAGGTTAATATAGTAAAAGAACCATCCTCAAGGTGCAACCAGACTAGTCAGCATGCTCTGGAAAAGACATAGTCTAATGGAATCATCATTCAAGGAGTTAAATGAACACCACAAACCATAAGTCATAACATGCATAGACGGGTCTTCTCCAGGGTTTCCATTGAATTTTGGAATGTCAGAGTGTAATTTATGTGGAATCACCGGCCACCAAGGAGAATAACTGATGGGACCATCTTGATGTTGAACTGAAGATGTGAATAAAGGATCAAGTCGTTCAGTACTCATTAGAGATGAAACAAATAAAATTCTAGATGATGACATGGGTGAAGTGCATGGAATTGAGGAGGCACTAGAGTAGGTTCCAGATAAAGACTGGTAACCCAGTGAGATGGATGGACCACCATAAAGATGTGACTCAGGTGACATGGTAAACATCGATGGAGTAGCAACATTAGATTTTTTCACAACTGTAACAGACGGTACAACTAGAGATGTTGACTCATCCATGGTCAAATGACCCAGTGAATACCCTATAAGATCTACGAGAACTTGGATTGAAACTGGATCAACTGAAGCAATGTAAGTTAATCAAGGGAAATACTAATAAAGATAAAGCCCTGACCCAAAATGAGTTGGAGTTGAGGGTATTTCTTCTTGAGGTTCTTCCTCAATTGAAATCAAACCAAGTGGAGGAATTTTTCCGTTAGGCCCGAGATATATTTCAGGTGGTTGACTACGTGATAAAATGGAAGACTCAATGGCTACGGATGACTTAGGAGCGACTGATACAGAAACAACTGCTTATCGTTCGACTTTAGGATCTAGATGTTCTGGTAAAAGAACAATGGGATATGGATCAACTTCTAGTTGAACAATGCCAGGTTTTGGATGTATGGTCTCACTGATTGGAACTTCAGTGTCCACAGGTAGCGATGAGGACTTTGTTTCGACGACAGTAGATAAACCAGGATGTGTAGGAATGACTCGAGATGACTTTAGTAGATGTGATGAAGATGATGCACCAGAGGTACTGATGGTACTAAGTTCGGTAGAACAGGGTCTCCTTCGCTGACCAGAAATGGCTTCCAGTGGTAAAGGTGGTTTAAGTGCTATTCTATGCGAATGACGGGGAAAGGATTTTTCTTCTTCCACGATGACTGATTGATTTTATTACAAAAAAAAAAAAAAACAAATAAAAGGGTGATACTAGGCAAAAGGTTTACCAAGTAATTGTGAACTGTAGAATACCTCTCGGCGAACCAAGAAGTACATGCAGGCAATCTCCCTGAATGTTGTGTTTGGTGTATCACAAGTTACAAGGCGGCCGACTCGGGTACCTATGGATGGTAAGAAACCTAAAGTTGTCCTCCCAAATATGCTCGAAGGTACGTGGAGGCCCAAGTCCGTAATAGCGTTGTCTAATGCGAAACTGCACAGTGAGAGCACCCCCTTATACTTTTCGTACTATAACACCGCCCTATATACTCGAAGGTACGTGGAAGAGCTTCGATATACTTACGTACGTGGAGTGGGATTTCACACTCGGAATGTATCACAGAAAAGTTAGCGATAATTTCTATGCTTAACGAAGTTGGAACATGTCTCTATCCTAGAATTTCTAAGTGTTATCGTTAATGTTACAATGCTTTCTTAGGTTGATTGAAGTGAATTTTATGTTGATCTTGCTTAACAGTTTATCTTTCAGGTTCACCGCGAGATGTAATGAGAAATTCCTAAAATGAAAAATAAATGAGAAGCAATCTTTTCAATTCATTTTTTCAATGAAAACCTTAGCTACTAAAGGGATAGAGCAATCATATTTTTTAGCATGGATCAAAGAGCACAAACTAAATGCAGATTTACCTAATATATTCCTATGCAACACTCACAATCTCTAAATGCACATGCATGTTTTTCTTTTCAGTTTTCTTTAATGTGAATGATTAAAAAGAAACTAAATGCACAAATCAATAAACCAATGTTTTCTTTTTTGAGAAATGAGGACTGAAACAACAATTTTCTCTTGGGAAATGAAAATTTTCCTTTTGAAAATAGAGAATTGATCTAATGCAAAATTTACAACTTTGGATTTAATTTGACAGTGATAAAGAAAATAGCTAATGAAACATTTAACAAACCACTATTCAAAGGAGGAAGAACTAAGTAATGTTTATTGGTCTCTAAGGTCAAACATGCATCTGAGAATACAAGCAATAGGATGAAATTAAATGCAAAAGAAAAATTATGATAGAATTTGGCTAGTTGAGGGGAAACACACCCCTTAAGGGTAGACAGTGCGTTGCAGAGCACCTCTGAATGGGAGACAGTGCTATGGAGAGCACTGTACCCTAGCCAACAATGCATTGGGCGCAGTGGGGATTGAAGATCAAGCAAGCTAAACACACTTCTAAGGTAAAAATTACATTCAAATGACTGAATATATGAAGTAAATTCTACTGATGATGGTTAAAAAGGACAGAAACACCAGGAATGATGGATTTCTCTCCAGTGGGGTCACCAATTTTTTATGAGGAATTCTAATCTACGGATAAACTAGTCTTCCCTAAGTGTGGTGTTTCTTCACTCAGAACAACATAGGAAAGGTAAATGATTTTCTCTCTAATATAAACAAATAAACAGAAGATGAAGATACTTACTTGTGATCCTTTGCTCTCGTTCTTCTTCTTTCGTCGCTTTTGTCGCTCTGAATCTAGCTGAACTCGCCAGATCAGTACCTTCAATCAAAACCATAAGACAGCAGACGACAATACAAATATACAATATCTATCTATCATAACCAAATTGAACTGACTAAATCTGAGAATACATGCACATATTGATAATACATTCACGAAAGATAATCACATATATGAGAGAAAGAAAAAATATCTTTATTGCAATATTAGGAGGAATAGATTACAACCGGTCGATGAGTTTGTTGTCAACCTACTCCAACTTCATCCTGTCCTCATCACACCAAGCATCAATCCAGCAGCATCACAGTACTTCAGCTCTCCAAGAATTGAGAATCCAACAACATAACACTACATAAATTTCTTCCTCCCTTGCACTTAGATGAGTGCTCAATTTATAGGGAAATTGTAGGTAGTTTCTCAATAAATGATATTGAATGGCTTTCTAATAATAGATGAGGCATGTTTCCAGGTTCAGTGGTGATGGATGAACACATGTATTCGAAGTATGACACCTATGATCTCTTCTTGAAGGCACTGGACATGTGGAGATTCCCAGAACAATGATGGTTTCACTCCCAGGAGACCAATGCCCCTTTAAGTGTCAGGAAGTGCTCTGCAGAGCACCCTTGCATGGGGTAAGTGCTCTGCAAAGAAGTTAGGCCCATTTAGGGGTGTTTTGATGAGTCAATAGGTCATTTCAACTATACTTCTAGTACTGAAACTCTCATGAATGAAAGCCATCAATGGAATGACTTCTCTAGGGCATGTAGCAACTGAATTACATTAGGGGAATTTTGAGGTCTAAAATGGGCCTCCTAAGAAAAATGTAGAACCAAAATAAACTTTATAAGAACCAATAGTATTCAAGATGATTATTTCAACCATGGGGGATGATTCACCATTTTTTAAGTAAAATGATAAAAATATTTAAAAATAATAAAATAGTAAAACTATTTTTTCAACTCTTATTTTCAACCTATCTCCCATAGTTTTTACTCAAATCTCGAGCGGGAGTACTCGTTGGATGAAAAATTTAATTCCTCATCCAAGGAGTACCCATGTTGCATACTTTCGATGGACCCTGCTACACGAAAAATGATAAATACATTAAAAAACGTGATTGCAATCATGTTTTTTTTATGTATTTTTCATTTTTCATGTAGCACGGTCCATCAAAAGTGTGCAACATGGGTACTCCTTTGATGAGGAATTAAATTTTGCATCCAACGAGTACTCCCGCTCGAAATTTGATTAAAAACTTTGGGAGATAAGTTGAAAATACGAGTTGAAAAAGTAGTTTTTCCTTTTTTCCCTCTAAAATTTGATGATGTAATCAAATCTTATTTTAGTATTTCCACTATTATTTTATAATTTCCTTAGGAGGCCCATTCTAGACCTCAAAATTCCCCTAATGGGGGATGATAGACCCTATTCATACTGGTCTTAGGGATGATGCCCAAATTGAGCTATAACACCTCATGGTTGGAAGATGTAGCTAATTATTTATCATCTAGAATATTACCATCTCATTTCACTAGCAAGTAGAAAAGAAAAATAATCAGAGAGAGTGCTAGATATAGTTGGGTTAATGGTGACATTTTCTATACTAGTCTTTATCTTTTGATAGGAAATTGTGTAAGAGAAGATGACATTCTTGATATATTAAAAGCATGTCATGATGAACCATGTGGTGGCCATTTTACGGATAAGCGAACAACATACAAGGTGCTCAAACTTGGATACTACTGGTGAACAATTTTCAATGACTCAAAGGCCTGTGTCAAAAGATGTAATAGCTGTCAAATAACTGGAAGACCTGTAGTATCAGATGAAATGCCATTGAAACCACAAGTACTTATAGAACCATTTGAACAATGGGCTCTTGACTTTGTGGGACCTATTTACCCGCCTTCAAATGGAAATAAGTACATCTTAGTGTGTACAAACTATGTTACAAAATGGGTAGAAGAAAAATCAATGGCACAAGCAACAGAAGAAACAGTGGTTTCATTCCTCTTTGAAGAAATATTTGTAATATTTGGAGTTCCAAGACAGATTGTTACAGACCAGGGATCACAATTCACTTCTAAACTTGTTCGAGATCTTACGGATAAATGCAAAATCAAACATATAAAGTTTACTCCGTATCATCATAAAGTAAATGGAAAAGTGGAATCTACTAATAAGGTTCTCGAAAAAATCACGACAAAGACAGTACAAATGAACAAAAAATATTGGTTAGACAAATTAAAATATGCATTATGCACATACATAATTACATGGAAAAATACTACTGGATTCAACCCATATCAATTGGTATATGGTAAATAAGTTCTGGTACCAATCGAATTTCAAATCTATACTTTTGAACTTCTAGCAGAATTGCGAGTGGACTTGTCAGAAGCCCAACAACAAATAATTATGCAACTAAATGAATTAGGCGAAATCAGACAGCAAGTAGTTGAGCATACATCACTAGTACAACAACAGAGAATCAAATGGCATGACAAATTTATGAAAAACAATTTTTTTCATAAGGGAGACTGGGCACTTCTTTTCGACTCCTAGTACAAATATTTTAAAGCTAATTTTACTACTCATTGGCTTGGGCTATATGAGATAGAAGAAATATTTCAAAATGGAGCAGTTAAGATCGAGACAATTGATGAAGCAACCATTTCATTTCTAGTTAATGGTCATAGACACAAAGTTTATAATAAGCCTATCAATAAAGAAGACTTTCTTAAGAGAGTCTCAGCAGAAAACAATATGGAAGTAATGGAACAACATAGTGATATGCCTTCCCTACTTCCATAATTAAAAAGAAAAGAAAAGAGTGTGGTTGTGAGAATCGAGGATATTGGCACAATACAGACTCGAAGTCATATCGGAAAGCCAACTTGTTTGGCCAATATGAATTCTATTTTATGTTTTTCAATTTCATTTTGCAAAAATAATCCTCCAAAATTCAAATACTTGAGGCCAAGTCTCAAAATCAGTAAGAGGGAAGATTCATAATAAACCAACAAACTATGCAACTAGTTCAATGTCAAGTAGTTGTATTGCAGAAGGGACCAGAGGCATCATAACAATAGAGATGCAGGTCCAGAGGGTGAAAAACATTTGTAGGAATTCAAGTTCAGTCAAATTTTTTTGTGGTATTATGATCCTCTTGGAGTGATAAGTAAAGTAAGAGTTAAATGCAAACTCACTCCCTATGTACATGAAAAGAAACCAGACATAGAGAAATTCTCCAATCAATCTGAATGGTTGGAGAACACCTTGGTAGAGGCAAAGAAGCAAGGTGATACTAGTCAAACTTTGCAAACTTCAGCGCAAGAAGATAGGAATGCAAAGAGAAATAGAGAGGAAAGATCATACACTACAGAGAAAACCACTGAAACTAAATTTAAATTGATGTACATGAAGAAACCTAAGTTAAATCATGTCAATGAAAGAGTAGAAACCATAGAAGTGATTGATACAAATACAACAACAAAGGACAATGCACCTCCTAAAGTGATTGAAGAAGAACAATAACCTTCCACTTCACACACTCAGCTTGTTCAGAAGCAACACAGTGTTGACATGTCCTCTTCCAGCAAACCAGCAGAGAAGGAGATAGATATCATGCATAAATACAAAGAAATAAAGATGAAAAATGAAGCATTGAAGACAAATACATAAATCAATATTGGAAGTAGTCACCCAGTGACCAAAGCAGATTGATTTCTAATTTTGACTATAATATTAGGAAAATGTAGATGACTTTCCTGAAACCTAAAGTCAAGCATCCTAAAACACCAGCAAATTACAAAAAGTCATCATATGAAGTTCAAGCAGATGACCTTCATCCCATTGATCAGATTGAATTTCACAAACAGACTGGTGAAATGCTTTACTCAACCATGACAAACAAGGCAATGAGTGTGCATAAGCTTCAAAACACTCTTGCAGACATCAGATATCAACTCAGATTAGAAGAAGCATCCTCACAGGCAAAAGACAATAGAATTAAATCTTGGGAAGATTTAGTAATTGAAGTAGGATTTGATCCTAGTAATGTAGAAGTTGCAGATGAACCAATCAAAATAAAAATGTAGACATTGTTGCATTTTAAAATAAGCAACTCAAGCTACCTCCTACATAACACCCTCAAGAAAAGGAAGTACTTCAAGCTGCCTCCTACATAACACCCTCAAGAAAAGGAAGTACTACAAGATACAATCAGAAAGATGAGATGATGAGTCTCATTCTATAGTTGACTGCCCAGATAAAGGAAATGGAGAATGAAATGGACAAGTTGGTCTAAGAGAAAAATGATAGAGAAGCAGAAGTTCCAGTAACAGTTATTCCTGTAGTCACCATAGATGTACCTTCCACATTGGCATAATAATTAGCTCCTACAGTTCCAATGGCTACAACACTTCCAGTCACTTCATCAACAACTTCTGCAACAGAGTCTTCAACAACAACAACACAACATACAGATGAAGCAAGAAAGTTAGTAAAAGCTATGCAAGACATGTCTATTTAGACCAATGAGATTAACAGACTTAAAGAATAGCTTAAAAGTCTTGAAGATGAAAATAAACTTGCTAAAATAATGCACAAGAATGAAGAACAAAGGGAAAACGAGTTGAATGAGAAATTGAATAAGTTAGAAAAAGATCTAACATTAAAGGAACCCATGGCACAAGTCAGACAACATCTTTGTGCCAATATCATTGAAGTAGTCAATGATATTTGGCCATCAGTCCAGGTTATCTATGAGTAGAAAGAGTTAGTCAAATCAACAAAAGAAGCTGTCCAAAAGATCAAAGAGGAACTTGGTAAAAAACCTGAAGAAGCTCTTAAAATCATCAAATTTCTAAATTATAAGAACAAGTAAGACGTAGAATAAATTGGTATTAATGACATAACAGAAACCATCCTAGAAGTTAGGAAGGTAACTTCTAAAAATAATTTGATGATACAGTTAGAAGAGAAATGCCAGAATATGGAGATTTTCATCACAAGGTTTATGATGAAATTTGATGTCTAGAGGCAGAAAGTCCTTCCAGATCCATTAGTTATTCATGACAAACTAATGAAGCGGGATGATTATGATAAGAAGATGAGACAATTTTCCAAGGATCAGGCTAATCTACCTTCCTCACAAGGAATTCCAACAGGGAAGGTGCTATACAAGAATTTTGAGAATCTTTTCTACTTACAGCATGAGGTGAAACACATATTTGTCAATAAGCCTACATTATCAAAATACACTGAAGCAGATGAAATATTCAGGAGAATGATGAAAATCAAATTGCCAAAGGAAAATTTTTGGGAAAAGATGACTGATTTACTGTGAAATCATTTTGCAATAAAAAAAAAGCAATAGAAACAGAACAGTGAGTAGTGAATAAAAGTAAAACAATAGGTAAAAGGTTAAAGAGTATTAGGTTAAAGTGTATCAGTTGAAAGGTTAAAGTAAAATTCAAAACAGAGATAAAGATGTCAGCGTGAAAGACAATCAACCACATCCTTCGTTGAGCAACAATCAAGAGACAAATCAGCAACAAAATATCAACAAGTGAAGACAACAAACAGTAATTTCAATAAAAACAGGGACAACTAGCATTAGTTAGAAAGTTGTCACTATCTTCTTGCATGAAGATATTTCTTTTCCATGAATAATTCCTAAGTTTGCTTTAGGATATTTTATAAAGATTTTTTGTATAAATACTTCTCATTTAGAAGTATTGAGTGCGGATGAATTGTTGAACATTTATATAGTTGTACTATTCTGAACCAAAGGGTGATTGTACCAATTTCAAGTCAGCAGACTGGATTAAAGCAATAAAGCATCATATTACAGGATTCATGTGTTGGGCCACTTTAATGAAGTATTTTCACTTGTTATTTGTCAATTTCTTATGTGTTTCACATGCTCATATGTTTGCTTAAATCTAAATGATAAATCAGGAATATTATTTCAGAATATGTTAAAAGCACTCTGTTTTGAACTATTTATCATTTATATGTTTTTCTTCTGATATCCAGATAAAGGAATTCTTAATTGCTCCCTTATTTCGACTGACCCATGTCTTTTCACTCATTATCTGGATTTGAGAATCCTTAATTTCTCTCTTACTCGGATTGAAACCATTTTCACCATTAGCCTTGAAGATCTAAAGTAACTCATCTATCTTTCCCTGTAAACATTTTCCTTTAGACCTTGATCCTGATATGACTGCTTGACACATTGACTCCATTAGCCCAATGGAATACAGACCTACATATATCCATATGAGTAAATAATTTCACCACCAAACCAAATCCAAATCAAAACCCCAAGTAATCCTACATAACTCCCCTAAAATCAAATACAATCAACAAAGTTAAATCATATACAGAGAGCCCTCTCTGAGCATTAGGAAGGCTATATCCTAAGGCTTAAAATTAGGTTTGTGGTTACCTCTAATATTATTTAAAACAAAAAAATAATAACAACTCTTGAGAATTATTGGAGTGATAACATATTGGCGACCATACTGGGGAACTAACCAATCCTCAGTTTTAAAACAGATCTTAAAGGAAATATTTTTACTTATCTTTTCACCTTAAGATTGTTTTAAAGAGTTGTTAGTAAATTTTCCATAAAAAACTGTAATTCTGGCTTCCAGAGGAGTCAAAATACCAGGTCCAATCCAGATCTAGAACCTTTTGTCATAGTAGATAATCCTGATAGAATTGTAAAGAAAAACAAAAAAGTAGAAATATTAGGTAATAAGAATTAATTGATCAAAGAAAATTCTCTTCCAGATAAATTATCGAGTTTACAAGACATTGAATTTGATCTAGCTTTTGAACAAACTTTGTTTAGAACTAAATCAAAAAATGACATAAATAATAGTGTAATAGATCCTGATTTCATTTCATTCATTGAAAGTAAGAGGGAAACTGCTTCACTAGATTCAGATGAAAAAGTCTTAGAAGTTTATGATAAACTTGATGTTATAACTGCAACTTTGATTAAGGAAATTGATGAAGCGGATTTACAACATTCAGTTGAATTGAATACTTTATCAGCCTATACCCCTAAGCCTTCTACCAATCATTTAGAATTTGTAGGTTCATCCTTATTTACTACCATCACATCTATTTTTTCCACCACACTTCAATCCACAGAATCCTTCTTTCCTAAGCTTCCACTTCAACCTAGAGTTTTATTTCCATCCCAAAATATTACAAGTTCATCCTCTAACACTGCTGCTGCATTTTCAAGTACTTCAACCACATTCACCAGTACATCTTCTAGCATCCCAACTACATTTTCAAATGTTCCTACCTCATTGGGAAGTACTTCAAGCTCATTTGCAAGTATTTCAACTTCATCGCCAAGTACTTCAAACTTACCTCCTACCCAAGCTAGAATTCAAGCCATGGATGCTAGATATGCCCCATTAGTCCTTCAAGCCCCTCTAAATGCAATGCCCCAAGATTATCAAAGAAAAATCCCTCAATTTTATGGAACAACTCACTACACTGCACAACAACATGTTAATAAAATGACAGACTACTTTGAATTGCATGAATTAGATGATGTTGATGTTCAAAAGAGACTTTTTGCTCAAACTTTAGCTGGTGATGTGAAGAAGTGGTTTAAAGGTTTGCCTGCTGGTAGTATTGTTGATTTCGCTGCTTTCCATTGGATGTTTCTTAATAGATGGGAGAAAAAGAAGAATCCATTACAAATTTTGTCTGAATTTGAAAACATAAAAAGAGCACCATATGAAATAGTTCAATACTATTGTACAAGATATAACAATATTTATAATGCAATCCTTGCTAATATTAAACCTCCCCCAGACTCTGCCCTTATCAAATTCCCTGATGGATTTGATACAAATATGGCTTACCAACTGAGAGAGAGAAATCCAGAAACCTTAGAGCAGATGCAAAGTAATGCTGTAAGTGTAGAGGAAAACTTGTTAGCCAAGAAAGATAGATTAAGAAATGAGAGAAGAGTGACAATGAAAGAGGAAACATCAACCTCAGATTTGAAAATAGATAACTTAGCAAAAACATCAGAAAGAATGATGGATAGGTTAGATAACATGGAAAGGAAACCATAGTGGGATAACCAACAACAAGGACCTCAAATGAGAAATCTCAATTTCAGGAAAAACACTAACACTGGTAAATCTAGAGAATTGGCACCCGATCAAATAATAAGACCGCCTTTCCAAAAGAACTATGTTGAAAGTTCTCACCAAAATGAAAATGATTAAGACACTCAGATCAATTTAATGGGCCTTAATGATGATAACATCATTTTTATTACACAAGAAGAATAGGAGTTATATGAATTACAACTACTACAATCAGATTCTGACGAGTCTTTTGATTACAAGCAAGGTTATGAATTTTCAATTAATGAAGTTCATAAGAAATTTAACCTTAGGAGCAAGAAAACAGTAGAGGTTTCTACAGCTAAAGTTCTACAAATTCTTCCTAGGGAAACCCAACAAAACTCTAGTTCAACTCAGAAGAATTCAAATCCTAATCAGAAAATTTCAAGTCCCAAAATTACACCCAGTACTAAAATTGTTGACATTACAGATATTGATGTTCAAAAGTCAGCTGATCCTCAAAAATATGTTGCTTCTAAGACAAACAATTCTGCTAAAACAACAATTTCAGATCCAAAAACATCTGTTGTTGATCCAAAATCAGCATATCCTAAAACAGTTGTTGCCAAAACCTCAAAACATGCCAAAACTTTCACTGCATCTCAAATTGTCCCTAAAAAGAAAATTAAAAGCAGTAAAGTAGTGGAAACACAAACAGAAAATGAAAGACCAACTGTAGAAAAAGAAGATAAACATACCCAAAATGCAGTTAAAAAAGAAGAAATAATTCAGTTAGGAAAATCACAAGCACCATTCAACATCCAAGCTGAAATTGCCAAGCTGAATATAACAATTCCTTTAACATAATTGATTAAACATGATCTATACAAATCACATATCACTGGGACTTTAAATATGAATGATGGAGAAGACTCTGTAAATTTAAGTGATGACCAACCAGAACTAATCTTTAGTCCTGAAGTTAATGGAAAACACCAAGAGGGAGGAGTTCCTCCTTTCTACATTAACTTGACTGTTCATGATCAAATTTTACATAATGCATTGCTAGATTTAGGTGCCTCACATAATTTAATGCCAAAATAAATAATGGAAAACTTGAATTTAGGCATCACTAGACCTTATAAAGATCTCTTCTCATTTGATTCCAGTAAAGTGAAATTTCTAGGTTTAATCAAATATTTATGTGTTACTTTAGTTCAATACCCTAAAAAAATCATAGTCATGGATATTGTAGTAGCTGACATCCCTCCTAAGTACGAAATGTTGTTATCTTGCTCATGGGGAGCTAAACTGCAAGGATCTCTACAACTAGACATGTCTTATGCAACAATATCAGTTTTTTGCCAACCCAAGAAACTTTATAGAGAAACACTAATGAAGTATATGGTTAGTAGTGTCGAAAGACCTCAAAACTATCCTATTTATTTTACACCTACTCATATGGACTGCTTCATTTTATGTAATTATGAAACTGGCATAGAGAACAAAATTGAGTTAAAACAGAAAGATAAATACCCAGACAGTGAAAACATATTTCATGAATCAATGTGGCATTTAGATTTTGATGGATCAGTGAACAAATTAGGAGCAGGAGCAGGAGTTTGGATACACAACATGGAAAACAATCATGCAGAAGGTCATGCATTTAGATTAAATTTCAAATGTACAAACAACATGGCTGAATATGAAGCTTTGATTTTAGGACTGCAGATTGTTAGAAATATAGGAGGCAAAAGATTTTCTATCATGGGAGACTCTGATTTAATTGTAAAACAAATTAGAGGAGAATATTTTGTCTATAATCCTAGATTAAGCCAATATAGAAAAACAATTTTAGATCTGATGAAAGAATTGCTTGAATGTGACTTTGTTGTAATTCCTAGAAAACAAAATATACAAGCACATAGTATAGCAACTTTTTCTAGTACATGTAATCCGTCTTTTCAACCAAATCAGCAATATATAGCAGAAGTTAAACACAAGCCTACAATACCAGATAATCTAAAATATTGGCAGATATTCTCACAGGATGAACAGATTTATCATTTCATGAATGCTGAGGGAGAAGTTCAGAATTGTAACATAGACACAGATTGTACAGTAGATGATAAAATAGAGAGTGAGATAAATGTATATAACTTAGGTTTCACTAAACCCACTAAATTCACTCAAGTAGAAATAGATAATTTAGAAAAGGTAGATATTGAAGAATTAGCAGATGATGATTCTGACATTTTAAACCTTAAAAACAACTTTTTACCTAAGGAATTAGCACCTTTAGAAGATATTTTTGATTCAAATGACATTGCAAGAAAACCAAAGATGGAACCATTAAGGTCAGATATTGAATAATGAAATATAGGAACAAAACAAAGGCCTAAACTAATCAAAATTTCAAAAGCCTTACCTCAAAGAGAAAAATTGAAATACATAGCTCTGTTTAAGGAATTTCAGGATGTATTTGCATGGAGTTATGATGACTTAAAATCTTATGACACTAGCATAATACAACACAAAATACCTATAAAAGAAGATCAAAAACCTTTCAAACATAAGCTTAGAAGAATCAATCCATTTTTAATGCCTTTAATTGAAAAAGAGGTTAAGAGAATGTATGAAGCCTAGATAATTGCACCTATTGGATATTTTGATTGGGTTTCAAACCTAGTTCCCACTAGGAAGAAGACAGGGGAGATCAGACTGTGCATTTATTTCTGAAATTTAAATAAAGTGTCCTTAAAAGATAACTACCCTCTCCCCAATATGGATCACATTTTACAGAGGGTAGTTGGTTCTTCTAAGATTTCATTGCTTGATGGATTCTCTGGATATAACCAGATTTTAGTTTAGTGAGAAGACCAACCAAAGACTGCATTTACTACTCCTTGGGGTACTTTCATGTATGTGAAGATGCCTTTTGGATTAATGAATGCAGGAGCCACTTTTTAGAGAGCTATGGATATAGATTTTGCTAAAGAAATTCATGATTTTCTAGTGATCTATCTAGATGATATAACTGTATTTTCAAAAACTGATAATGAACATCTAGATCACCTAAAACAAGTGTTTATCAAATGCAGGAAATTTGGCATTTCTTTAAATCCTAAAAAGAATCTTTTTGGACTTGAAGAAAGAAAATTATTAGGGCATATTATATCAAAAGTGGGAATTAGGATAGACCCAGCTAGAATAGAGGCCATTATGAACATAAGCCATCCTAGGAATATTAAAGAATTGCAGGCTTTCTTAGGTAAAATAAATTTTCTTAAAAGATTAATTTCAAACTTAGCAGAAATAATTAGAGAACTCAATAACATGTTGAAAAAAGACTCGGTACTTAAATGGAATGTGGAGGCCAAACAATCATTTGAATCAATCAAACAAGCCTTGACACGAACACCAGTCCTAATAATTCCCGATTTCAAAAAATATTTCATTATTTTTTCTTTTGCTTCAGAACATACTATTGCTACATTCTTACTCCAGAAGAATGATCAGGGCTATGAGCATCCCATTGATTTTTTCAAAAAATCACTTAGAGATGCCACTTTAAAGTATAACATAATGGAAAAGTAGGCACTAGCTTTAGTGAAGGCTATTAAATAATTTAGAGTGTACATCTTATATTCACATATCATTGCTTACATTACAAATTTAGTTGTGAAGGACATTCTAACTCAGAATGGGCCTGATGGTAAAAGAGGCAAATGGATTGCTACCATTTTTGAATATGACATAGAAATTAAGCCCACCAAACTCATTAAAGGTCAAGGTTTAGCCAAACTCATGGTTGAATCAAATTTTTTTGCTTTAGATATAAATTTTATTGCCCAATTAGATGATCAGGAAGAGATGGCGACTCCACAGATCAATGAATCATTTTCAGACTCACCATGGTATGCATATATCATATTTGTATTACTAAATTTACAAGCTCCCCCTGAATTATCAAGAACTAAAGCTAGATTTTTAAAGTTAAAAGCAATGAAATTTTGTATCATAGACAGTGCACTATTTTGCAAATATCATGGTGGCATTTTATTGAATTTTTTGCTTAAATATGAAGTTGATAAAGTTATGGAAGAGTTTCATGCAGGTGATTGTGGAGGACACTTTTACTGGAAGAAAACTGCAGATAAAATCTTGAGAGTTGGTTTTTACTGGCCTACACTGTTTGTAGATGTGAAAAAATATGTGACCTCCTGTCATAAATGCCAAATCTTTGAATGGAAGAAAAAGCTACTACCTTTACCCTTTAAACCCATCTCTGCGGAAATGTCATTTCAACAATGGGGTCTTGACTTCATTGGTGAAATCCACCCTCTCTCATCAGCCCAACACAAATGGATTTTGATAGCCACAGGCTATTTCACTAAGTTGATAGAAGCCATACCTTCCAAGCAAGCCATTGATGCTGTCATAATCTCATTTTTAGAAAATAATATATTGTCTAGATTTGGATGCCCCTAGAATCTCATTACTGATAATGCAATTGATTTCGAGTCGAAAAATATGATTGAATTCTGTAATAAATACCACATTACTCTTGGACATTCCACTACTTATTACCCTCAAGGTAATGGTCTTGTTGAATCCTGCAATAAAATCCTTGTGAATATCATCAAGAAATTACTAGAAGACAATAAGAAAACTTGGAACAAAAGGTTAGTGAATGCCTTATGGGCAAATAGACTTACCACAAAGAATTCCATTGGTACATCCCCTTATCAGCTGGTTTATGGGATGGATATTGTTTTTCCATCTTCTTTAGGAGTACCAATAATGAAAATAATACAAGAACTGCAGGTAGAAACCAATGATATCCAAAGAAGGAAAAATCAAACCATACACTTGCATCAAACCAGGGAAGATGTCTATCTCAAGTCTCAAGTTGTTCAAGAAAATATTAAAAAGATATTTTACAAGAAGACTAAGGAAGATGATTTTTATATAGGTGACAAAGTTCTTAAGTGGGATTCCAGGAGAGAAGAGAAAGATAAACATGGGAAATTTGATTTCTTATGGAAAAGCCCTTTTGTCATTTATGGTTATAGAGGTAACAATGCATTCTTTTTGAAGGAGTTGGATGGATCAGATCTGCCAGGTGGACCTATCAATGGTAGAATGATGAAGAACTACTATTCCCCAGAATAACAATATTCCACTTTGTTTAATTTGCTCATTGTACATAACATTGCAGATTTTAGATTGGATTGGATGTTTTTCTAGCAAATTTGAAGCTCGGAGAGAAGGCCCTAAGCTTTGAAAGACAAAATATCATAAGTATGAATAATGCAGAGCTCAGAAAACATTTTCAAGTTCATCACAGTCAAAATTCAAAGGCTACTAATCTTAAAGTTCTTGACATTTCAACACGAAATGCCATCTCCATGTGGAGCCACTCTTAAGGTCCTATAATAATAGGATTCACAATTTTGAATTTAATATGATTAGCCTTGTAATATGTACATACTTTGCTTTCTGCAAAATTGTTTTCCCATATTAGAAAAATAAAAAATGTAAAGAGGGTAAAAGTCATAAAAGAAAAATCAAAGGACTTGAAAGAAAAAAGATAAAAAATAATATGAAAATGAACCCCAAACAAAAAAGAGATAAAAATAAAACACTAAAGTGATGCAAATTCAAATGCCACTACTATTTACTTTTACTGCAAAATAAATATTGTGTGTAGCTTGTTAAAAATGCCACAATCCATGAAGGTTAAACAACTTAATATTGACCTTTCATGCTTTAAATTTCATGTTGTTAGAAAGAGAATAAAGATCTAGCCAAATAGTTTAATCTTGGCAGATTAGTAGTTAGGCAGAGAATAATAAGGAGCTTAACAGTTTAATCTGGGCCCTTGGAAGAAATAAGGATAGAATTAGTTAGTTTGTTGTTTAAAAGAAAAATGAATAAGGATCTGCAAGCTCAAATGCACCCATGTAAATGAAGAAAAAATGTTAGGGTAGCATATGGGTAGGTAGAAGTAGTTTTCACAAGGCAGCGATAACAAAAAAATTGGTCATTTCATTTACTAACTTCCTTTCAAAATCATTCCCTTGTAAAAATACCCCATCCCCTTCATTTTTACTCTTTCCCCTTATTTCACTCTTTTTCCCTTTGCAAAAGGTCCCTTTTCCTAAGTTAAAATGCACATTTATCCTTGGAAAAGTAAAAAAATACTTTTACTAATTCCCCTTTATTCAAAAATACGCCAAAAACCCATAAAACTGTTTTTTTCCTAAGTTTAAATGATTAAATCTTTATGTCGGGACCCATTGTGAAAATATCTATCCCCGATATCAGTTTTAACACTATACTTAGTGTATTTAACATCCCGCAATTACATTTCATTATTAACATATTAACATAATGTATTAAATTCCATTATACCTTTTATCCCGTATATATTAAATCCTTATTATATAAGTACCAACCCGTTATTTTTAATATAACTTATGGTTTAATTCCCCTCATGTTATATATTTTTTGACCCCACTATGTATTATCCCCGCCTATGATAAATTTACACTTCCCTTAACCCCATTGGCTATAATCTCGACTATGTACAATATAACCCTGCCACATAGTTTATATGCATATTAGCCCATCGTATCATAAATCTCGGGCCTCACGCCTTTTAAAACCCGCGACTCCATCACATTATTCTATCCGTGAGATCATTACCCACTAGATCTAACGATTATCAAACCTCGTCGCACATCTGATAGCATAAGCGTTAACCTACCCTCAATCATGTGATATCCGTGGTTTTCAGAGCTCCGCTCCAAGATACATGGAACCTTTTCATTTGATCGCATCCTCAAGAACTTTACCACTAACCACCTTTGGCGCTTGAAAAAACCGTTGAGCATTTTCCCCCCCATTGCGCAAACCGCCCTGTCTATTCAAAATTGACAGCGCATTTATGATTATCATTGTTTGATAAAATACATATACCCACCCATTACACCATTTTACATCATTTCCGTTACATTTTCGCGCAGAACGAGCTATTCAGACCAAAAAAATTGTTGCCGACTTCGTTTTTAAGCCAAATTGAAATCGAATTTAACCAATTTACCACTACAACTATTGCAGAAGTCACCAAAGATTATAGAGACCAGAAGTACCTTAGAAAATCCTCTATTGATTCAGAAACCCCTCTGCGAAGCAAAACCTTCATGTTTCCTAGGTATTCCTTAAATAAAAAGCATGTTTCTTAATCTAAAGAAGTAATTCAACTAATTGAATCGTTTAGTAGCCTTTTGAAAACCTAAAGAAAGCCCTATTACTTCCTAAAAGCTTTGTCTGCAAACCTTGGACCTATTTTCAAAGATTCTAAATGTCTAAGACTGTTTTAAAACACAGAGTTTGATTAATTGGATCATTTAGAAGCCATTTGCAGACCTGAAGAAGCTTCATGTGCCTTTTAATCCATTTTTTGCAGACCCTAGGGTTTTTTTGCTGAAATTATGAGGTCCTAAAAATTGTTTTTAAGCACAAAGATTGAAAATTTGATCAATTACACCTTTTCCGACCATACATAACCCCTGTTTTATCTTAAATTTGTCTGCAAAATGAAAATATTTCTTAGAGGTGCTCCTACAGGCCTAAATCAATTTTTCTAAGTCAAAAATTAATTAATTGTAAAATCAAACAAAACAATGGCTTCCAAAGCAGTAGTATCAGTCAATCCTCTACAACCAACTGTTGTAGATGTAGAACACACTCCCTTGGCTAATAAAGATTTCAAGATTAATGACACATCCACAGAATTTAACCTTCTTGAGCTCCACTGCTGGAGCCATGAAAAATCCATAGATAAGGCTGATGAAGTTTTTATTTGGGAGTCTAATTTTCCAAAATATGTTGTCCCACAGACTTTCCAATGCCCAGAAGTGATTAGATTATGTCATTCTTGCTAGTTCCCTTTTCAGAAGCCATAATAAACTCTGAAAATAAAATTCTTTTTACCATTACTAATGAGTCAATCAATCAAATACTCTAAATCCAATCCAAACCAAATGAAGTTCCTTTGTCCATTGAGGTTCTCACACAATTATACCTGAATCTGGACTTCCCCTAGAGGTTCCAGATATTCCAAAATTTCATGCCTTCTTCTATAGAAATTCCCAAGATAAATCCTCCTTACCCATCTGCAAATTTTTTTGAAAGGACAAGACATATCATCTCTATGTTGTCTTTTATTCTTGGATATTTCACCGATGAGCATGTTGATGTTGCAGTGCTAGGTTTTTTATCTACTTTCACACCTAGTCAGCCTCCTGCTACCATTTTTAAAAATTTCCCAATACCTTGCTGACAATATTCATGAACAGTTGGTCAAAATGCCTTCTGAAGGTGTTTTCAAGTATTCCTCATTCTTATTCCATGTGTTTTTATACTTTCAGTATGAGAAATTTTCTATAAACCTTCAAAAGCTTGATGTTGAAGGAAACCCACAGTCAGTCATATTTTGGACTCCTCTTATCAGAAAAGATTCATCACAGTCCACTTATACAAATTTTATAGCTTCCTTCATTCATCCTATGGTCAATTTGCTGAATAGCAGCAGGCAGCCCAGAATTAGTGAAGATATTAAGTTCATACAGTTGTCAGAGCATAATAGGACAGGTGATTGGTACTTGTACCAAAACCATACTGAGATAAGAGTATATGGATCAAGTCTTGTTCCATATAAACTGCCCAAAGACCTCCCTATGAGGTTATTTGCCCTTGAGTACATAAAGCAGATTTTTAATTCAAATGCAATTAATTTCTTGGCAGCAAAGAAGAAGACACAGTTAAAATTGAAAAATCAAGTTGGACCTTTTATCTGTAACAATAGAGATGCAGGTCCAAAGGCTGAAAAACATTTGCAAGAATTCAAGTTCAGTCACATTTTTCTGTGGTATAATGATCCTCTTGGGGTGATAAGTAAACTGAGAGTTAAATGAAAGCTCACTCCCTATGTACATGAAAAGAAACCAGAGATGAAGAAACTATCCAATCAATCTGAATGGTGGAGAACACCTTGGTAGAGGCAGATAAGCAAGGTGATACTAGTCAAACTTTGCAAACTCCAGCCCAAGAAGACAGGAATGCAAAGAGAAACAGAGAGGAAGGATCATACACCGCAGAGACAACTACTAAAACTAAATTTAAATTGATGCACATGAAGAAACCTAAGTTAAATCATATCATGAAGAAGTAGAAATTATAGAAGTGATTGATATAGATACAACAACAAAGGACAATGCACCTCCTACAGTGATTGAAGAAGAACAACAGCCTTCCACTTCACACACTCATCTTATTTAGAAGAAACACAATGTTGACATGTCCTCTTCTAGCAAACGAGCAGAGAAGGAGATAGATATCATGCAAAAATACAGAGAAATAAAGATGAAAAATGAAGCATTGAAGACTGATACATACAATCAGTATTGGAAGTATCACCCAGTGACCAAAGCAGATTGCTTTCTGCTTTTGACTATAAGACTAACATAATGCAGATGAATTTTCTAATACCTAAAATCAAGCATCCTAAAACACCAGTAGATTACAAAAAGTCCTCATATGAAGTTCAAGCAGGTGACCTTCATCCCATTGATCAGATTGAATTTCATAGGCAGGCTGGTGAAATGCTTTACTCAACCATGAAAAACAAGGCAATGAGTGTGTAGAAGCTTCAAAACACTCTTGAAAACATCAGAGATCAACTCAGATTATAAAAATCATCCTCACAGGCAAAAGACAATAGAATTAAATCTTTGGAAGATTTAGTAATTGAAGTAGGATTTGATCCTAGTAATGTAAATGTTGCAGATGAACTGATCAAAAAGAAAAATGCAAACATTGTTGCATTAAAGAAGCAACTCAAGCTTCCTCCTACAGAACACCCTCAAGCAAAGGAAGTACTACAGGATACAAATCAGAAAGATGAGATGATGAGTCTCATTCTAAAATTCACTGCCCAGATAAAGAAAATGGATAATGAAATGGACAAGTTGGTCCATGAGAAAAAGAATAGAGAAGCAGAAGTTCCAGTCACAATTATTCCTCTAGTCACCACAATTGTACCTTCTACATTGGCAGAATCATTAGCTCCTACAGTTCCAATGGCTACAACGCTTCCAGTCACTTCATCAACAACTTCTGCAACGGAGTCTTCAAGAACAAAAACACAGCATACAAATGAAGCAAGTAAGTTAGTAAAAGCTATGCAAGACATGTCTATTCAGACCAATGAGATTAACAGACTTAAAGAACAACTTAAAAGTCTTGAAGATGAAAATAAAATTGCTAAAATAATGCACAAGAATGAAGAACAAATGGAAAACAGGTTGAATGAGCAATTGAAGAAGTTAGAAAAATATCTAACATTAAAGGAACCCATGGCACAAGTCAGACAACAGCTTTGGGCCAATATCAATGAAGCAGTCAATGATATTTGGCCATCAATCCAGGTTATCTATGAGCAGAAAGACTTAGTCAAATCAGCAAAAGAAGTTATCCAGAAGATCAAAGAAGAACTTGGTAAAAAACCTGAAGAAGCTCTTGAAATCATCAAATTTCTAAACTCTAAGAACAGGAAAGAGCTAGAAGAAATTGGTATTAATGACAGAACAGAAACCATCCTAGAACTTAGGAAGGTAACTTCTAAAAATAATTTGATGATACAGTTAGAAGATAAATTCCAGAATATGGAGATTGCCATCACAAGGTTTATGATGAAATTTGATGTCCTAAGGTAGAAAGGCCTTCTAAATCCATTAGTTATTCATGACAAAATAATGAAGCAGGATGATTATGATAAGAAGATGAGAGAAGTTGCCAAGGATCAAGCTAGCCTGCCTTCCTCACAAGGAATTCCAACAAGAAAGGTGCTCTACAAGAATTTTGAGAATCTTTTCTACTTACAGCATGAGGTGAAACACATATTTTTCAATAAGCCTACATTCTCAAAATACACTGAATCAGATGAAATATTCAGGAGAATGATGAAAATCAAATTGCCGGAGGCAGAATTTTGGGAAAAGATGACTGATTTACTTTGAAATCATTTTGCAGTAAAAACAGAGCAGTAGAAATAGAACAGTGAGCAGTGAATAAAAGTAAAACAACAGGTAAAAGGTTAAAGAGTATCAGGTTAAAGTGTATCAGTTGAAAGGTTAAAGTAAAAGTGACGCAGGTTGACCCTGCAAAACCCAGAATCTTCCCACACTTTGCATATACAAAATGCATCTCAACAACTTTCCAACCAATTCTCCAATGTCTGAGAAAATTCACACTTTTCTACACGTGGAAGCTTCTTTTTAAATCCCTCATTATAGTTATAAAACCTTTGCACAGCAGAAATCATTTTACTATGATTAATAAGCCATTTTATAAGCGAAAGCTTTCCCCTTCCATTATCAGTTTATGGTTATGAACCCAATAAAAATCAACCACTGTATATGGGAATTTACCTTTTCCTCATTTATGGCAAATTCATATTTTAAAACTTTCCATCCAATCAAACATTCGAATGCTCCCATAATCAAACCCAATAACTTTCATTCATCATTTCCATTTAAACACCAACATTCACATATGGCTGGATTCAATCAAAAAAATGCGCCCATGCTTTAAAAACTCAACCTGGCAATTCATACCACTGCCCATCAATTTTATGCATCATAATATAAATGAGATTCGAACATGCTTGTTTTAATGCCAGTGAGATCTTTTTTTTTTTTAAAGAAAGCTAGCGCTCACAATTTATTTCAACCAGAATTCACTTTGATGAAAATTCAAAGTCCAACACAAAATGACAATCTGACCCACGCATTTACTTACCTTCTCCATCGCTTTTCAACGCTCCATGTATGATCCGCTGCAACCAAGACTCTCTATCCAACGCTGACAACAATCTCTGCATTTTTAATTCGTATCAAATACAATAAAATCGAACGCAGACAGCTCTGCACCCCACACAGCTCTCACTTGCAATTAACACAAATTCCATTTCCAGATCTGCATTCTATTAAAGTCAAACTTCTCTCTACTTCAAACTTCACTATGGCAATTGATTCACATAAACCTCAGATTTAATTTAAAATCCGAATGCCAGCAAAATTAACATTCTTCTACACAATTGCAACAGCGCTTCTCTGCGTTATGGATTTACCCATCAACTGGATTAAACCCCTCGCACCGATCTTCATGATTCCATTTGTCAAACGTTTTCACACATAAACTTCACTCAGCATTTAACGCTATTCAAAAACTCTCTATTTAAATGTTTACTCGGACTCTGTGCCATCGCTGCATTCCATATTATTCAATGCTATAAATCGACTTGAAAACATTCTTGGCATTTCTATTCTGGATTAAAACGCTGATCGATTTCAACCTCTACGCCTTCGATTTGATAATCAAATTGGGTTTTAAAACAATACTACCCTTTGTTTATAGACCTGTACTCTACGCATTCAGTTTATTCCAGCGTTTGGGTAATTGCATCTACATTCATTTGAATTGAGGAACCGGTGGTCATAATCATAAATCTGTGTTATATACTATCGATTATAACGGAAAAGAATCAAACTTCATATCGACCAATCCAACAAACAAACGATGGCTATACATATTCATTTATCACAACAAAGAACCAAACTCCATATCGATCAACACAGCAAACAAACGATGGCTATCACATACACATCGACTTCTCTTTGCAAAACGATTTTGCTTAGCTTATAACAAAATCAGTCACAAATTTTTAACCAGTGTTATTTTCAGATATGCTGCCAATGTCGAATGTATAATCACTGAACATACTCACACCAATCAGCAATTCCACGCAGGGGAAAAAACACTTACAGTTTACAAATGAGACATGTATTGGTAAGAATCGATTTACACAGAGGTTACTCCTACGTACACTCCATAACTAACGCAGCTTTGGAATCAATGACTGTCATCGCACACTTCAGCTTTCGGCAAATCGTTCCATTACTTCAACATTGTTCTAATATGTAAACACATTCAACCTGCACTACATGTAACTCAATTCCTTCGCTGTCATGCTATGATTTGGTTTCAATCGATACCAATTAACAATTAGAGTTTTTAAGGCCGGATCTAACACATAATGAAGCATTGGTATCGCTTACGCTCTTGCTAAAAGCTAAAACACATCGATTTTTCCCTTTATATACAGAGCTTTATCTATCAAAAAGTTTATCATATGAATGACTTAAGAACTCAAACATCTTTCTGCCAAATTCAACCAAGAATATATATTTCACACAGAATTTTCAAACTAAATTCTTCATCAATAAACCCAAATGTAAACAATTACAAAAACCTCTTAGTTCATGGCCAGATTTTCAAATCGATGGCCCTTTTACAAAGATCGTAGGCTTACAACCTCTTTCTCTATTCTGCACTCTAATCTCACCTGGTCTATTTTGCCTTTGAGGCATATCAATTTATACAAATTTAATTGAACCAATTAAGGTTCAAATCCCCTTAATCACTCAACAAACCCTCAAATATCTCAACAAAATCCTAAAATCACTCTTGAATCCCTAAGGATCCTCTCTCACCCAAAATTAATGAAACTAATTTCTAAATTAAAATCTCTCATCCCTTTACATCCTCAACTGACCAAATTCTCTCATATTTGAGAATTATTTACAATATTTAATTAAAAATACATAAAACCCACTCAAATTATTTATAAAAATCTAGCTCTTTTAAAACTTAAACACCCCTAAGTTTTAATAAATACAAAGTATTTTCGAGTCTAATGCTCTTGCATCAAAAAGTCAAAACAGAGATAAAGCTGTCAGCGTGAAAGAAACTCAACCACAGCCTTCGTTGAGCAACAATCAAGAGACAAATCAGCAACAAAATATCTACAAGTGAAGACAAAAAACAGTAATTTCAATAAAAACAGGGACAGTTGGCATTAGTTAGAAAGTTGTCACTATCTTCTTGCATGAAGATATTGATTTTCCATGAATAATTCCTAAGTTTGTTTTAGGATATTTTGTAAAGATTTTTTGTATAAATACTTCTCATTTAGAAGTGTTGAGTGTGGATGAATTGTTGAACATTTCTATAGTTGTACTATTCTGAACCAAAGGGTGATTGTACCAATTTCAAGTCAGCAGACTGGATTAAAGCAATAAAGCATCATATTACAGGATTCATGTTTTGGACCACTTTAGTGAAGTATTTTAACTTGTTCTTTGTCAATTTCTTGTGTGTTTCATATGCTCATATGTTTTCTTAAATATAAATGATAAATTAGGAATGTTATTTTAGAATATGTTAAAAGCATTATGTTTTGAATTGTTTA
The DNA here is from genome assembly GCA_034641835.2 of Pinus albicaulis. NCBI lineage: Eukaryota > Viridiplantae > Streptophyta > Pinopsida > Pinales > Pinaceae > Pinus > Pinus albicaulis. The sequence continues at coordinate 960,108,991 of CM076569.1, forward strand.
TCATTTATATGTTTGTTTTTCTGATATCCAGATAAAGGAATTCTTAATTGCTCCCTTATTTATATTGACCTCTGTCGTTTCACTCATTATTCGGATTTGAGAACCCTTAATTTCTCTCTTACCCCGATTGAAACAATTTTCACCATCAACCTTGAATATGTAAAGTAACTCAGCTATATTGCCCTGTAAACATTTCCCTTTAGACCTTGATCCTGATCTGATTTCTTGACACATTGACTCCATTAGCCCAATGGAATACATACCTACATATATCCGTCTGAGTAAGTAATTTCACCACCAAACCAAATCCAAATAAAAACCGCAAGTAATCCTACAAAACTAGCCTAAAATCAAATACAATCAACAAAGTTAAATCATATAGAGAGATACCTCTTTGAGCATTAGGAAGGCTATATCCTAAGGCTTAAAAGTAGGTTTGTGGTTACCTCTAATATTCTTTAAAACACAAAAATAATAAAAACTCTTGAGAATTATTGGAGTGATAACAGAAGGAAGTCCAAGAAGAGCCCATAGAGAAAGACTCATATTTTGAGAATGCTTGGTTAGGAGATACCTCATCTCACTCATATGCCAAAGAGACTGGGGAAGAATCTAGAGAGGTGCACAATGAATAATATCTTAAGAAAATAGTAGAACTAACAAGTGAGATGGAGGAGAACAAAATATTGGAGAAATATTTGAAAAAGGAGAACAAAAAGTATAAAAAAAATAACAAAATAATCAAGGAAAAAAAGAAATTGAGCAAGCATATTAAAAAGATTAAGACTTAGAATATCCTCATCTCCAAACAAGCCTACAGATGGCTAAATGAGAAAAAGTCATGGCAGTACAGATATGAGAAGGAAAAAATGAAGGTTTCCATCTAGAAAGAAGAGAAATATGAGGGTATTTTCTTTCTCCTCCACGCTGCACAGGAAGAAGCTACAGGGTCAGGAACAGTAGAGGCATCATCACTTAGGAGATCCAAACGGAGGAGGCAAGCATGAGGAGATGCTTGAAAATCAGCAAGGGGGAGATGTTGGCCCTCAATTTTGGTCATTTTTTCCTATCCTAAATCCATTTATATACCACCATATTCCATCCTATTTCACCTATATATGCCTAATTTTAGTCCTATTTTTCATATTCAGGTAACTAAATTAAGTTTTTCAATTTTTAGAATTTTTTGTAAAAATTGGGTTTTAAGAGTAATTCTGGACTGCATTAAAAATTACTGTAATAGCTCCATTAAAGTCATATGTGCAGGACACCTGGGCAAGATATGAGCCTATTTAGAAAGCTTGGGAACCAAGAATGGAGAAATACCTATTGGTTTAGTTAAACTAAGCAAAAACAGGCCCGGTCAATGCTGGTCAAACTTGACCTGTCATTCAGGAATCCCCAGTAAAAAGGGGCAGATTTATTATTCTATGGGATTTTTCCTGATTTTGTGAACCAGTCTTGATGAGTTCAACCTGTATGGATGGATTAGGATTGATAAGGTTGTTAGATCCATTATAGCAAAGTTTGTTTATGATTTTCCTATTTAAACAAAGGAGATATGTGTAATTTGGTATGAATACTATTGGAGACATTTGAGATAATTTGAAGAATCATTTCTACTGTTCTATTCGTTGTTCATGTTGTGGATGCTTTATTAAGTTAGCTATAGATGAAGAATTCTTCAAGTGTACAAGGAAAGGTTGGAGTGCCCCCATACCAAGCTAAGTACACTTTGGTTAAATTTTGTATAAATTAGCATAGTTTTGATTCAATATTTCTTGTTTAATTTTATGATTCAGTTACTTAGATGTGTTCTGATTTCTGTTTGATTTTGGAAGATTTTGGTTTAAATATAATTTTCGTACGAAATGAAAACTGAGGATTTAAGTTAAATTCTCTTTCTATCAAGTTATGAATCACAATTAAAAATAATCCTTTTGCATTTCTTGAATTGTTTCTTGAATTCCAGTTTATGATTTGATGGAATGGTAGTATTGTTGGAGTAGAACTGTGAGGAAGGAAAATTAGGACCTCCTAAGTTAGGAGCCTCTTCTCTTGCTTTCTACACATCACAAACTTTTGCTCTTTAGTTTCCCTTCTTGAGGATAGTATTGTGGGGAAGGACAACCAAGACCTCCTAAGTAGGAGCCTCTTCCTTTGCTTACTGCATCTTGAATCAGAATTTTTTTTTTAGATATTATATTTGTAATATGCATTTCCTTTAATATTTAAACTTAGAACATATTTGTAATATGCATTTTGTTCAACTTTTGAGCCTTGTCTTCCAAAATTGACTTTACCTGAAATCCATATACTTTGGACATGCTTCCAAGTCTACAAATTTTGATTGACAAGTAAAACACCAACGTTAGTTTACTTAGTAAATTGACCTGACACCCCCACATCACAATGCAGGAAGAGGAGGTCACCTAAAAGGTACACTAGTTACATGGATCTCATGACAAAGCTCAATGAGATAAAGCCTTTTTCATTTGAGGAAGAAGTTTCTCAACCTGGTTGGGTTGACGCCAAGATGGAAGAATATGAATCCATAATGAAGAACAATGTATGGGAGGTGGTGTTGAGACCAGAAGGTAAATTAGTGGTTGGTTTGAGATGGATCTACAATGTGAAGCATGAAGTTGACGGGAGCATCAAGAATTACAAGGCCAGATTTATGGCCAAAGGATTTTCTTAGATAGAGGGAGCGGACTATGAGGAAAATTTTGCACCAGTTGCAAGACATTCCTCAATCAGATCCATTCTAACGTTGGATGTGCATATGGGGTGGAAAATCCAGTAGATGGATGTGAATACCACCATTCTCAATGGTGTTGTTGAGGACGGAATTTACATAGAGCAGCCGAAAGGATTTGAGACATATGATCAAGAGTCGCATGTGTGCAGACTCAAGAGAGAATTGTATGGTCTCAAACAGGCGCCCTGAGCATGTTACACTTGGATTGATATTTATCTCAGTGGATTGGGCTTCACCAAAAGTGAAGCAGATGCGATTCTCTATCATATTGTGGTAGATGGTAAGTTGCTTATTCTTGTTTTGTATGTTGATGATTTAATATTGACAGGTGATGAGCAGTTGATCCAATCTTGCAAGGGAATTTGAGATGAAAGACTTGGGCCTCATGCATTTCTTCATCGAGTTGGAAGTGTGTCAAGGTGATGGTGATTTGTTTGTGTCGCAGGGAAAGTATGCCTTTTAAATACTTCAAATATTTCACATAGATAATTGTAAGCGCATGGACACACCTCTAGCTAAAAATTGGAGGAAGGGGAATTCCACTTCAGGGGAAGAGGTTGATGCTACCATTTACAGGTAGCTTGTGGGGTATTTGATGTATCTTGTGAACACAAGATCCGACATGTGCTATGCAGTAAATTAATTGATTCAAGCTATGGTGAGGCCTACCAAGATATATTGAAATGAATCAAAGAGTGTGTTACGATTCCTAAGAGGCACTATCGAGAATGGATTATAGTACAAGAAGATAGAGGGAGTGAAGCTTCAAGGTTTCACCGATGCAGATTGAACTTGGATTCCATACAACAGGAAAATTACTTCAGGTGTTATCTTCAGTGTTGGGTCTGCAACTGTTTCCTGGTATAGCAAGAAGCAGAGGTATGTGGCGTTCAACTTAGTAGAGGTTGAATACATGGCTCCAATTCAAGCAACATGTGAGACCATATGGATGAGGAAAATACTTGTGGGAATTTTCAGTGAGGAGATCGATCCAACAATGATATATTGTGATAATCAGAGTTGCATTGAGCTATCTAAGAATACAATATTTCATGACAGGTCCAAGCACATTGATATCCGGTATCATCATTTATGGGACTGTGTGCATAGGAGAATTATGTTGCTACAATACATTCCAACTGAGGAGAAATATGATGACATCTTGACAAAGTCATTAAAGAGGTAAATTTTAATTCCACAGGTGTAGGAGAGGGGTGGTGAAAATCCATTTCTTGCTAAGAGGGAGTGTTGAAAAGATGTAGCAAGAAAGGCTCAATTTGACTTTAGCCTTAGTCAAATTGTGTAAATCGAATTTCCACATCAGGAGGACAACTTGGAGGCAATTAACTAGTGTGACATGCATCTTGTCACTCAGTTAGTTCATTAAATTCAAGTTAGAGGGCTTGGAGTTCAGTTATGCATGCGTGATTGCTAAATTTTAGTAATCCAGTTGAGTTATTTTAGTTTTATTCAATTAATTGGCCTCTAACTATTGATAGAGTTCGTTGAAGGTCAGTTATGCAGTGGGACAATAGTATAACTCAGATATGTGTTAGTTAACTGATCAGTCAACCCAAAATAGCTAGTGCATGCAAGGAATTCAAAATCTTCAGCTCAAGTAGAGATGACAAGGCAATGTAACACGTGTTGTATACTAGTCTACATGTATATGTATTGCATGAGGTCAGATGATCAATCCTTGGGAATTGCGCGATCAATTTCGAGGAATTCCTAAATAATAGGGGCTAATTTCCTCAGGAATTGTGCAAGGAAATAAGAGGCTTGGTGAGCAAATATTTGGCAAGTGTTGGCCAGAGTTTCTTATTGAGAAAAGAGAACAATCATTTTTTTGCAGTTTGTGCTCAAAGCTAGAGAAAGCAATTGTAATAATTTCTCTATTCAATTGATTGACACAAAGAGGCTTGAGGGGTTTTTTCCCAGTTGGGTTCCCATATAAATCACTATATATTTTTAGTTTTTCTTATTGCGTGTCTATGTATGTTGTTCTAAATTGTGATTTCCATTCCGCATATTAGTAGAGTACAATTGTGTCTCTTGATTTTAGTTTAATTTCTTGAGCAGTTGCAATTTCTATCATCTTTCTATTATTTCCTTGAGACATCTTTGATACGTTTCATTCCAACACATGCATGTAATAATCATCAAGGGAAAAACATGCATGTTGTAGGCATTTTGAGCAGCAATGATTCCAACCATATGAATTTCAAATTTAAAACTAAAGCACATATATTCATAACAAAATATCAAGTATGGAAATCAAGTCAATACTTATTTATATGAATATCTATATGTTACAGATTGCTACCATGGGCAAGATTTAAGTCATTGTCTTCTTTGACACACACACACACACACACACATATGGAGAGAGAGAGAGAGAGAGTATGTTTTATCTCAACCAACATATAACATGAATCTTCTATAAAATATTCATCCAAGTCATCTCTCCCTTGTCACAATCACCTTTCTTAGTAGGCTTAGACGCCCCTTTCTTTGCTAAATAGTACGTTGGACAATCCATATTTCCAAGGCTTTCACATGAAGAAGAGCATAGACTCATGGAAATAAATGCTAGGGCATCCCACTGGTAATATCTATTGATAAATAGCTCGTGGAAATCAAGGTTTATCATAGTTTCAGTGTCATCACAGTAGCATCATTTTCATGCTTTCTAGCTTACAATGACCACCATATGTCCTTACTAGACAGATCCATCACCTCACCTATATCGTACCCATAATATTTTCATGAGATTTCATCATAAAAATTTAAATCATAGATTTTGTATCTATTTCATACAGAAATTAGATTTAACGACTATTAGATCTGTCTCATAATGTTTGGATCTTCCTCAAAATATAAACTAGTCTTCATTATAGGCTTACCCTCAATGCCATATCCAATATGTATCTACCCATAACCTATTATTCTTGATAGATATATCATTGATCTAAACAAACTATGAGTATTCATGCATATAATTATTTAGTTGCAAGATTCACTACAACCCATGAAATTATCTTAGAATTATAATATACTAGATATCAAAATTTAGCCAAGTCATTATGGTCCAACAATCACTATAAACCCTGGAACATATCGTTTGTCCTTCAACAAGCATCAACCTCATCAAGTTGGTATGACTTTTGAGATGAAAACCCTAGCGGTAACAAAGTACTCTCAATAATGCATGTGTCAATAATCCTGCTCAAATTACATATGTCAAACCCAACCAACAAAGTTCTACTAAATTTTCTTAGCTTAGACACATTCAACAAATAAACCCTAGTGTTATTGTTATCGATACCATATACTCATTGTAATTCCATTTCTTTATCAATTATTGATATGTTGTCACAATACTACTATCAATGTCTCTGCCTTTGTCACTGTTCTTGAGCTCTATACTTCTCACTATACTTATATCATTGTCAAACCCTAGCAGAGGTTCACAATTCAAGATACTTATTGTAGCATGCACAATCAAGGTTTAGTCCTCACATTGTTGCATGTATATTTCAGGTGTACAAAGATGTATTCGAAACTTAGTCACAACAACCCAAGCTCAATTGTTGTACAAGAGTTTTAATATTGTTAATTTCAACTTATCCAAATTTGGAAGATGCACAAACTTTAATTAAACTAACTGTTGCAAAATATGTGACTGAAAAAATAAATTTTGTATCTCTTATCTACTGATCAAAGGATGCCTTTCCACTGGTATCAAGATGTGCCCTTCACTACCAACTAACTACCTCAAACATTCACTAATGTAGTAGTGGATTCTCAATGCTTGCTACTTCAAGTTGGGATGATATGTACCATAAAATTACTCTCTAGGATAAAGATCTGTCAAGAAATATTTAGTTGCATAGTGTACATGATAGAGCATGGATACCAAGGCTTCAATACAAGTGACAAGATGTTGTAGATGAGCTTCAAATAACATACCTTAACGAATCAAAGGACTAAATCCCTTATATTGCTTTGACAAATACATATTAGGCTTCTACGAACTCAGGATTTAGGTCTATGTTGATTTAATCAACCTGAAATTACTCCACTGTCTTAGACACAAGCATTCAGATTTGTAGGGAAAGAAGGTGACTCAAATCTCTGTTAATGTATCCAATAGTGCATTCCTTTATAAATCAAGTCTAAGTGTCTTAATAACCTCATCAAATTCTGACACCGAATAAATCAATCACTGGGAGTACTACCATAGACAGGAGGTCAGATCAAGCTCTAATATAGTTATTGGCCACAATAAATCATGGAGCTTGTTACTTCATATTGGAAATGATTTTTGGTGAATCAAACCTAAGATAGTTTGTTCAACAAGACCTCCACAAATTCCTTCGGTATTAGAGATTAAGCTTATGTAGTGGATCAACGAATGGAAAATTTTGAGGAGATGCAAAGAGGAGATAACATATATGTACAAATACTATCAACAATAGAAGGCCACAACAAATGTAAGTAAGAAATCCCCCAATATCCATTACAAGTTTTAGTTTTAGATCATGTCCAGGAAGGGAATTGTATTACAACAAAGCCCTCGATAACATAATATTATTAAAACCCTATGCATTGATGTATTCTCAGGTGTATGGGCCTTAATACACAGTGAAACATTTCTAGAACAAGATCAGAGCACATTCCACCAATGAAAATCTGGCTGTAAAGGTTATATTAGTTAAATATCAAGGTCGTAGACCAGAGTTACAATGAAATCCACTTGCAAAGAGAATCTGCCTCAAGTGTGTTGAGAAGGGGTCTGAACTAGGGTTCAAATTTGCCACAGATTTGCCTCAGAGGAGGCCAAAGATTTCCAAAAAGTTGCTACTTATGTACACAAAATTCAATATAAAGCACCTACAAAAGGACTCAAGGTCCAAAGAAGCCAAAACCCAAATTATATACCAATTAAAACCCTCAAAAAACCCTTAATTATCGACCTAAGAGCTACATATATTCTTGGATATGCCATGCCTAAATATTAGATATAATTTCAAAAGATAGGTGTTTAATCCATGCCTTGGGGAGGAGATCAATCCATCATTTATAGATAATAATGAAGGTTAATTTATGGAGCCGACCTGATTGGAGGGAAAATTTGAATTTCATATTTCATATTTTTGGAGCCAATCTAATTGAAAAAATTATAATGAATATGTTTAAACCCACGAATCAATGGCAAGCTTCCATGTCACCTCATTTGGAGGTTTGCACCAATTGAATTATCCTCTCAACCATAGTGAATTTATGCTAAGCCCATGAATTAATGACAAGCTGCCACACCACCTCATTTTGGGGTTTTGGCCACATGATGGCGGCTTTTAACTTTGATTGGGCATATCTCCCAAAATGTGAAGAATCTCATGACGTGCTATATAACATTGGAAACAACATAATGAATATGATCCAATGATGATAGTCTTGCGAACAAAATACTAACCTTCATACCTAAATTCTTCATTAGTATTGGAGCATCTAGGTTTCTAGATATTTGGAGCTCTAACCACTGCAATCCAGACAAAGGTTAAGAACATTCAAGAATCAACATTGGCATCACTGACAACACCATTCAACATGTTTATGCATATTCATGTCAATTAATCGAATTCTTGTGTTGCAATAGCATTCTTATGCTTTAAAAAACTACACATAACAACTTCTACTCAAAAGAGAGAGTAATAACATGGAAGGAGAAAAAATTAAAGAATTATTCCTTCTAGTTTTTTTTTGTTTGCCCATACCACGAAACATCCATCACATGAGTGATCTTATGGCCTTCCTTCCACTCGCATGAGAGATCATTAACCGATATCTATTCACTCAAATTAAATATTTATCTTATATATGTAAATCTATATTTTCTACAATTGGGAAGTAGGTGCATCAACAAATAGAATCAAGCATATACTAAGCGATGAACATCAAGAGTTTACACTCAAGAAACCTAAGAAGGGGGAATTATATTCAATCAAACCATTCCCATGTGTGTTTCTCTTGTGTAGTTGGTCTCCTTATATAACTTTAGCTGACCATAACAACTATATTATAATTAAATATTTAGTTCAACTATCTCCTATGATATCTCCATGAATCACTCAACTTCATCTTATGAGATCCTCATTCCTATCTTTCCTCCTTGTCCTCAACTTAGAAGGGTAGGTGGAGTTTTATGCACAATTTCCCCCTTTAGCATATAATATTGTATTCATTAAATATCACAGGTTGGAATTAATCCTTCATACTCCCCATTAATGAATACTTATGGTTCAATCATTTGCTTTCTTATGTTGGTCCTTTTTTTTGAAATATGTAACTAGGTTTGGTCTTCATAATGACATATGTAATCATGATTTTATGTATTTAATGAAAGGAGAAAAATAAGGGTATTATTGTTATTCTTGAGGCATTGGTTTCATGCTCAACGGAAATTTATTTTTATGTCAAGCACCCATTGAGTGCTTCTAGGTTTGTCATAAAGTCAATTGAGTCATTGTCATGTACTGAAGACCCATTTTGGCATGTTACATATTGTAAAGAAAATTTATTTGAGTCAAAATAGAGTTAAAAGACCCTCCAAGACCTTGTCATGGTGCAAAGATCAAGTCAGCCTACATGAAGGGACACATCGGCCTAAAGATTGCAATTTGTACCCCTCACAACCCTATAAATAAGAAGGAACTCAACCTCATTTGGGCACTCACTCACTCATGTTTAATTTCCTCAAGAAAAAATCTAGAAAGGACGAAAATGAAGAATAAGGGCTAGATCAAAGTTTTTGGGTCTCTTTCTCTCTCTCTCTCTTTCTCTCGTTTAAGGGTTTCTATATTTGCTGGGAAATTCGAAGTGCTGAAGAATTTGCTGGGAAAATCAAAGTGTTGAAACACCGTTGGGTCAAAGTTCCAAAATAATTTGTTGGGCAAGTTGAAGTTCCAGAATATTTATTTGTGTAAGTCAAAGTTGCAGAAGAATTTGTTGGGCAGGTTGAAGTTGCAAAAAAAATTGCGGGGCAGGTCAAAGTTGCAGAAGAATTTTCTAGGAAGAATAATCTACTAGGGATCGAAATTGCAAAAGTGGTTGGAAAGAAATAAACGTTTGACTTGGTCTTGGAAATTCTAGGTCAAAGGTCACAGGTCTTGGAATTCATCAATTGAATTTCTATAAGAAGATAAGAATTTTTGTGGGCTTTCCTCTCAGTTAGAGAGGTTTTGACCCTAGATGATAGCATATATCTTGTGTCCTCTTGTTTTTATGTTCTTTATGGTTTATTAGTTGTTTTATGAAAAAAACACTAAATATAATCAAGTAAAATAAGAAGCTAATGAAGTAAAAATACATCACAAGAATTTTTTTTCCCACAGGAAAAATCATAATTTTATTATAAGAAACAAAAATACATGTTGCATCAGCAAATAAAAAGCCAACAACCAGCAGAGACTGGTGTACAAGCAAGACATGCACATATCTTTAATATACAATGGGGAGGAAAACTAAGTTAGTTTTCCTCCCTTTATTTTTTTCCACCTTTCGCCATGCTCCTTGAGATGAAGTGGGGGAGACAAGGGCAAGCTGATTTTCAACTGTAGCTGCTCCAACGTCCACTGAAGAACAAGTGAGCTGCTGAAAAAAAAAAAAAAAAAAATCCCTAGTTAAGAGGGAGATTGGAAAAGTCCCTAGTTAAGATGGAGCTTGTGTACATTCCTTTTATAGGAATGGGTTGGTGATCCTTGGTTAAGAGGGAGTGAAAAATATGGTTCTTTACTTCATGTGTCATGCAGTAAACCAGGACTAACAACTGTAAGTCTTAGTGAAGGCCATGAGGAGAGATAAACACATCATTATTGTCTTCATTTTGGAAGAAAGAAAGGAGGATTGGGTAAAAATCTGGCATATGATACTCTTTGAGGTTGAGGTAGGGCATCCAATATAATAGTAGTCATAGAGGACAGATATTCTTTGAGGATTGGGAATCTGAGATAAGAATAGTCTTGGGAGGACATACCCTGTGAACACCCGGGTGGGGTATGTACATTGAGAGACAATGAAGATGGTGTTTGTAATTCATTAGTCTCACCAACATTGTGCTCTTATCTTGTGGAGAGATAGAGCTATTATTTAAGGCCTTGATATGACACTAAACATATGGGTTACCAATCTGACTCTTCTTATGAGAATTTTTTAGATTGAGAATGTTCAAGAACCTTGTATGGATTATGAATACCTCCCTATCTGAGAGGGAGTGTTGAAATATGTAACTAGGTTCAGTCTCCATAGTGACATATGTAATCATGATTTTATGTATTTAATGAAAGGAAAAAAAAAATATTACTGTTATTCTTAAGGCATGGGTTTTATACTCGAGGGAAATTTATTTTTAGGGCAAGCACCCATTGAGTGCTTTTAGGTTTGTCCTAAATTCAATTGAGTCATTTTCATGTATTGAAGATCCATTTGGGTATGTTACATATTGTAAAGAAAATTCATTTGAGTCAAAATATAGTCAAAATACTCTCCAAGACCTCATCATGGTGCAAAGATCAAGCAGCCTACATGAAGGGACAAGTCAGCCTAAAGATAGCAATTCATACCCCTCACAAGCCTATAAATAGGAAGGAACTCAAACTCATTTGGACACTCACTCACTCAAGTTTGATTTCCTCAAGACAAAAGCTGGAAAAGGACGAAAAGAAAGAAGAAGAACTAGATCAGAGTTTTTGGTTCTCTTTCTCTCTCTCTCGTGATAGGGTTTCTACATTTGTTAGGTAAGTCAAAGTGCTGAAAAATTGTTGGGTCGAAGTTCCAAAAGAATTTGTTGGGCAAGTCGAAGTTGCAGAAGAATTTTTTGGGTAAGTCGAAGTCGCAGAAGAATTTGTTGGGCAAGTTGAAGTTGCAGAATTGCGGGGCATGTCAAAGTTGCAGAAAAATATATTGGGGATCAAAATTGCAAAAGTGGATGGAAATCAAGAAAGGTTTGACTTGGTATTGGAGGTTCTAGGTCAAGGGGCATAGGTCTTGGAATTCTTCAATTGAAGTTCTATAAGAAGATACGAATTCTTGTGGGTTTTCCTCTCAGCTGGAGAGGTTTTGGCCCTAGTTGATCGCCTATATCTTGTGTCCTCTTGTTTTTCTATTCTTTATGGTTTGGTAGTTGTTTGATGAAAATAACATTAAATATAATCAAGTAAAAGAAGAAGCTAATAAATTAAAACTACATCACAGGCAATTATCAAAGTAAGAGAAATCATCTAATCTAGCCGCCCCTAGATTTCTCAAAACTTTAATTATTGGTTGAGATGAATTTTTAGGTCCATAGATATTTGAACTTGACTGATTGAATACAAAATGAATAACTGTCTAATATTCATCTTCTTCTTTTACAGCCTTTGCCTTCAATTTTCTTCAATCTTTCCTCTTTTGCAATCTTCATCTTTTTTATCTTGCACATATTTTGTCTTCTTCATTCTTCATTTAATCTTCCTTAGTGTTCATATTGTACTTGCAAAATACAAAAATCATAGTTGTTAAAGTCCATACAAAAAGGTCATCGTCCATTGAAATACATGGATCATGAGCTACTAAATCTATCAATTCTCTAGGAAACTTTTTCTCATACATAAGTCAACAAAAATTCTTGAATCAAAACCTCTACACATGTACCATTTACTCCCCCTCAATCTTCATCATCATTTCGGGTTATGTCCTTATAAGTATGTTTTGGTTTACCAAAAAACATGAACAATCAAGTTATGGGAGTATGCATGCCTTATTATGGTTTAAATCATCATCACCATATATATATATATATATATATATATATATAGAGAGAGAGAGAGAGAGAGAGAGAGCATATTATTTTCCATCATAAAAAACTCTATCAATGAGGATCATCAATCTTGTTATCGACCATTTTCTATCATTGGAGTCACTTCAGTAACTTTCACATCCCATGTGGTGTTATTTTCACCTTACTTATGTTGCTTCATTCTTCTTTTGTTGCTTCACGTTTCTTAAACTAGCACTTGCCATTGCATCTTTTGTTTGACCCCAGATTTTGTCTTGTTTCACTTTTTGATAACATTGTCTTCTCTTTCTTTATTCACTTCTTTTCTCAATTTCTTCTTCTTGCATCCTGCATTGGTTTCATCATCTTTGTTAATTTTTTTCTTCTATCCCTACAAGCTTCTTCATGCACATTGAATTACTAGCATAAGCATATGTTTCTAGTTGGAGAGACATCCCCATCTATCAAGACACATATGACACTAACTTAACAAACTTAATTAATTCATAAATGACATAATACGGAGGCCATTGAAATTTGACTTGACTTTGCCTTGAAAAGTAACATTGAAGACTTCATATAATTTTGCATGACTCGCCTTCTAACTACAACTCAATACCATACCAACAATTTTGACTTATCAACTTTGATGATTTTAATTAGAATAAAATTTGTAACAAACTTTGACTTTCACGACAACTTTACAAAGACAACATTAGCTTTCACCATAACTTTACAAAAAAATCATTACATATACAAAACTCCATAAGTGTCACTTGGATATGACTTGAACTTAACTTATCTCTCACATCAAGAGTTTAACTGTATTTTTTTCTATGTGGTTCACAGACCTCAAAGATTGGTAACCAGTACATCAAGAGTTTAACTTTATTTTTTTATGTGGTTCATGGACCTCAAAGATTGGTGACCACTACATCCATGGAATATTTTTAGTAGACAAATCCACCTAAAGGGATCACTTCCTACCAGCTCAACCACGGAGCTTAACCTCAAGGGTGTTGAGAGAATTGAACCCATAACCTCTCAATAGAAAATGTGCTTTAACAGTAGGGACTCGACCAATTGACCTAATCCTCAAAGCTATCTAGAGTTTAACTTTATACATCAATTTATCTCTCATTATTTGCAAATTTCAACCTTTCCAATTCCAATCCCAATCCTATAACAACTCTTTGCAAATTTCAACCTATCCAATTCCAATCCTATATCAACATGGAGAGGACATCGTACCATGAATTTTTTACACAATCCCTTTTTTGTAGTTATTACAACATGAGTGATGTTTCAATATCTATTACTCCTGCCTTGCAAATGTGGAATAAAGTTGAGCACTTGCACTAATGCGATGCTTTGTTGTCCTCCTTACCTTTTCCACTCATGTCCTATTCCATCTTGCGGTTATTATATTGCAGTCATTGGGCTAATGACATCACGAGATCAAATTCCCATCCCTATCACCAACATGGTATTTTTATGGACCTTCAAACGGCTTTTGTGCAACCTGCTTTAACATTTCATAATAAGCTATACACGTCATTGGACTGTTCTGTGGGGGCGATGTCCTTTGAAACCATGGCTCATATTATTTCTCTTCCATACAGCTTGAGCTTATGTCTCATATTATACCTTCTGTGTGTAGCTTGAGCTTATGTCAATTACAAATTTGGGCATCCAACGATCACAAATTAACAGTTGACTTTGTTCAATGCTCATTGTATATACATAATCCATGTTAGGTCCTGATATTAATAGTGTAGTCCCTTATTATGTTAGTGTAGCCCCCCTTATTATTATTGTTGTACCCCTGTAACCCCAATATTGTTTTTATTGTGCCCTTAAATTATTATTGTTAGGTCGACTAGGATTACATTGTGGCCCCACTAGGATTACATTGTGGCCCCATTGACTCCTATATATAGAAGGAGGTTTTTGTCATTTGTAGCATCCAAGAATTGTTCATTTATGTAATGTATTGGAGGTTTCCCCCTCGAAGTGGCTTATTTCTAAGGCATTGATATCTCTTTTCTTCTATTTTTGGAGTTGGTTTCACAACATTTGGTTTCAGAGCTTTGAATTCTAGGGTTTCATTGCTCCAAACAGGTCATCGTGGAATTTTCGCTATAACTTTTTTTCTACGAAGGTTCAGAAACTGAAATTTTTAGAGTGCGAAGCCAAAATCTTTAGGAACATCCTCGCAAAATTTTAGAGCTTGGTTTGCAATATTTTTGGAGATATGATCTGTGGAAGGTAGGTCATTTTGCAGGCTCTTGAATTTAACCTAAACATGTCATCGTGGAATTTTCGCTATAATTTTTTTCTACGAAGGTGCAGAATCTAAAATTTTTAGGGCGCGAAGCCAAAATCCTGAGGAAAATTGTCGCAAAATTTCAGAACTTTGTTCACAACATTTTCGGAGAGATGATCTGTAGAAGGTAATGCTTTTGCAGGCTCTCGAATTTCATCTCAAAGAGGTGATCGTGGGAAAATATTAACTCTCTCTCTGAGCATCAGATTGGAGTGCCGTAAAAAGTGGTCGCAAGTACACGAAATGTAGTTTCTTTTCTATCAGTTTCAGAGCTGAAGGATGAAACAATGATATGTGGCAAGTCGTACAAGTTCACTCTACTGAACCAATCCATAATTAGGTCATTGTGGGAGATTGGACATAACTTTTCCTTGGAGAATCAAAATTAGGTCAGACCTGTGGCATTCGAAAGAGAATTCAGAGGACTACCTCAGTGCCAAATTTCAAATATTGAAGAACCAAAATCACAGAGATAATCCAATTTCAATATCGAGCTCCTCAAAAGCAAGAAAAACGTGTATATTTTTTTCTGAATTGCATAAATTTTGTTTGAAGAATCAATTTGAATTGATTACAAGGGAATATTGTAGAATAGATATCAGTATTGGGTTCTAAAAAATGCCCCGTAAAAATAATTCAATACCCATTAAGCCTTCAGAAGGCTCTACTATGACTCATGAAGATGAATAATTGCAACATGATGTATCAAAATTACAAGAGCAAGTGCACCAAATTTCGCTCTCGCAAAGAGCAGCAAAAAATGAAATGGAAGTTTTGAAGAAAGGCATGGAAGCGAAGATGGATGGTTTGAAGAAAGGCGTGGAATCTAAGATAGATGGCATGGAAGTTGGAATGGAATCTAAGATGGATGACATGGAATATTTGACAAAGTTGATACAAGAAATATTTCCTAATGGTGAAAAGATAGCAGAGGAAACTCATGATGAGAACCAAATAAATGTTATTCGTGATTTCATAAACTCTAATGTCGGAGGGAAGAACCACCATATTCCAAAAATGGATATGAGGAAGTTTGACGGAAAGGATCCTGTAACATGGATACTACAGATGGAGCAATATTTTGATCTCCATAATGTGCAAAACACACAAAAGGTACGCATTGCAACTTTACATTTAGAACAAAATACATTTGTATGGTATCGATGGCTTTGCTCCCGTAAAAAAATTGTCACTTAGTCAATTTTTATGGAGGAAATGATAGCACATTATGAGGATACAAAGAGCAACACCTTCTTTAGCCAATTGATAAATCTCAAACAAAAGGGTTTAGTGGGGCAGCACATTGAGGACTTCCAAAAATTGAATATAAGGGTAACTGATATTCCAGAGGAACACAGGATCGATCTCTTCATAGGCACTTTAAAAGATAACATCCAACATGAAGTTCGTGTTTTGGAACCGGATTCATTGGAGAAGGCATTCAGGTTGGCAAGAAAATTTGAATGTAAAATAATGGCGACAAGGAAGCCTACCACTCAATTCTATAAAGAAGGAAGTGTTGCTACGCATAGATTTCCACAACCTACAAGGTTGACACCACAACAATTGGAAGAAAAAAGAGCAAAAGGGCTTTGCTATAGTTGTGATAGCAAATACACTAAAGGTCATAGGTGTGCTGAGAAGAAATTATTTTACATATATTGTGAAGAGGAAGAAGAAAATGAACAAGAAGAGGATATACACCAGGAACCAACCCTAGAATAAGAAGAAATGATTCTAACCATATCATGTAATGCATTGGCAGGAATTACAACTCCTTAAAATCTCAAGATAGAAGGACATATCAAGAAGAAAAAGGTAATAGTGTTGATTGATTCGGGTAGTACCCATAATTTTATTCATTATAAGGTAGCCAAGGAATTGAATTGTTTCCTATACCCAGCACCAAAATTTCAAGTGATGGTTGCAAATGGAGGAAATTTAAATTGCTCTGGAAAATGCCATAATATCAAGCTAGCCATGGGGAAATATGTATTGAATAGTCCAATGTTTTCCATCACAATGGGAGGTGTTGATGTTGTACTAGGAGTACAATGGTTACAATCTTTAGGGACAATAGCTTTTAATTTTCAAGAACTTTTTTGGAAAAAAATTTCAAAAGGAAAGGAAATCGAATTACGGGGTATCACACGAAAGCCCGGAAAGATAATAAGCTCTAATGTCATGAGAAAGCTTCTAAATAAAGAACAATGGGGCGTAATTGCACAATTATGCTCACTAGAAGTTCCAACATCAAAATCATCTATTTCTCCAGATCTCCAGAAAGTCTTGGATAATCATTCCAAGGTGTTTGGTACTCCCAAAGGACTCCCACCTATTCGTGATCATGATAATGCTATTCATTTGATTCCAGGAAGTGTTCCTCCAAACATCAGGCCTTACAAATATCCTTATGTCCAAAAGAGCGAAATTAAACGTATGATTGCAGAAATGTTAGAGGCTGGTATAATTCAACCTAGTCAAAGTTCTTTCTCTACTCTAGTAGTATTGGTGCACAAAAAAGATGGATCATGGTGCATGTGTCCGGATTATAGGGAGCTCAATAAGCTCACTATTAAAGATAAATTTCCCATTCCTTTGATTGATGAATTACATGGAGCAATTTATTTTACCAAGTTGGATCTTCGTTCAGGATATCATCAAATTAGAATGAAGACTGAAGATATTCCGAAAACAACATTTCGAACTCATGAGGGTCATTATGAGTTTTTGGTCATGCCTTTTGGCCTTACCAATGCACCTTCTACATTTCAAGGGTTGATGAATTCCATTTTCAAACCCTTCCTTAGAAAATTTGTGCTAGTATTTTTTGATGATATACTAATCTACAACGGGTCTTGGAAGGATCATGTTGAACATGTTGACAGGGTGCTCAAACTATTGCAGGAGAAACAATTATATGCAAAAAAATCCAAATGTTTCTTTGGAGTACAAGAGGTGGAATATGTGGGTCATATTGTATCTCACGAGGGTGTTAAAGTAGACCCTAACAAAATTAAAGCCATTAAGGAATGGAAAGTCCCCACAACCATAAAGCAGTTGCACGGATTTCTCGGGTTAACAGGGTATTATCGCAAGTTTGTTAAGAATTATGGGAGAATAGCAGCACCTCTAACAACACTATTGAAGAAAGATGCATTTTCATGGACTCCTGAAGCAACTAAGGCCTTTGAACATCTTAAAGAGGCAATGTGCCTAGCACCAGTCTTAGCTACACCAGACTTCACAAAAACCTTTATTGTGGAATGTGATGCCTCAGGAAATGGAATTGGTGTTTTTTTAATGCAAGAAGGAAGAACCATTTCTTTTGAAAGTCGTTCAATCAAAGGAAAGTATTTACAAAAGGCTATTTATGAGAAGGAAATGTTGGCAATACTACATGCACTAAAGAAATGGAGACCTTACCTAATGGGAAGACATTTCAAGGTAAAAACTGATCATGATAGTCTTAATCACTTTTTGGAACAAAGACTATCTTCAGAAGAGTAGCAAAAATGGGTCACAAAGATGTTGGGATATGACTTTGAAATTGTCTACAAAAAAGGGAAGCTAAATGTTGTTGCATATGCACTCTCAAGAAAGGATGAAGAGGTGGAAGCATTGCTTTGTGCCATTTCAATTATCCAACCAGATTGGATAACCGAAGCAAGGGATGAATGGAAGAAGGATGAAGAAGTGTGGACTCTCATTCAAAAGTTACAGCAAGATCCTAGTACATCTAATACATTTAGTTGGAAAAATGATTCCTTATGGTACAAATATCACTTATATATTTGCAAGAATTCCAAACTAAAACAAAAGATTCTTTTGGAATTGCACACTTCTCCTTTAGGAGGACACTCGGGATTTTTAAAAACTTACCACAGGGTGAAGAAAGAATTTTTTGGGGATGGCCTGAAATATTATATTCAAAAGTTTGTGGCAGAATGTTTGGTTTACCAGCAAAATAAAGTTGAGACAATTAAGACCCTGGGTCTTCTACAACCTTTATCCATTCCAAGTCAACGTTGGGAGGATATTTCAATGGATTTTATCACAGGTTTACCTAAGTCTAAAGGAAGGAGCGTCATCATGGTGGTAGTTGATAGACTTACCAAGTATGCACACTTTTGTGCATTATCTCATCCATTTAAAGTGAGTACAGTTGCTACCGCATTTATGGAAACAATTCAAAAGCTACATGGAAACTCGAAGATTATTGTAGGTGACAGAGATCCCATTTTTACAGGAAATTGTTGGACGAAATTATTTTCTTGTTTGGGTACTCAACTATCTCATAGCTCATCTTATCATCGTCAATCCGATGGTCAAATAGAGATAGTGAATAAATGTTTGGAAGGATATCTTCATTGTTTTGTATCTGATAAGAAATCACAATGGATCAAGTGGTTTCCTCTCGTTGAATGGTGGTATAACACTTCCTTCCATACTGCAGCAAAAATGACCCCATTTATGGAAATTTATGGATATCATCCACCATCCATCACATCTTATTTAACGGAAAATTCTATGGTTCAAGCAGTGGAGGATCACATCGAGCATCAACAAGAAGTCCTCCAAATCTTAAAGGATAACCTAAATTTGGCACAAAATCGAATGAAACAATCGGCAGATCAACATCGTAGTGAGAGAAGTTTTGATGTGGGAGACTGGGTATTTTTACAGCTACAACTATACAAACAAATGTCCCTCAAGCAAGCTAAGAAGGATAATAAATTATTGACAAAGTATTATGTTCCTTACAAGGTTTTACAAAATATTGGTACTATGGCATACAAATTGGAGCTTCCTGCTTCTTCGCGAGTGCATCCAATTTTCCATGTTTCATGCTTAAAAAAGGTTATAGGGGACAAACTTCCAGTTCAAAAAATATTTCCAAAACTTGATGAGGAAGGAAAAACCATATTCAAACCTGAAGCAGTCACGCAAACAAGAACTCGACAACTAAGAAATCGATCAATTTCAGAGTATCTCATCAAATGGAAGAACTTACCCACTGAAGATTCTACATGGGAGGATGAGAATTTTATACAAAAGCACTCGGAGCTACTGAAGCGTTGAGGACAACACTTGTTTGAAGGAGAGGGGCATGTTAGGTCCCTATATTAACAGTGTAGTCCCTTATTATGTTAGTGTAGCCCCCCTTATTTATTGTTGTACCCCTGTAACCCCAATATTGTTATTATTGTGCCCTTAAATTATTATTGTTAGGTCGGCTAGGATTACATTGTGGCCCCACTAGGATTACATTGTGGCCCCATGGACTCCTATATATAGAAGGAGGTTTTGGTCATTTGTAGCATCCATGAATTGTTCATTTATGTAATGTATTGGAGGTTGCCCCCTCAAAGTGGCTTATTTCTAAGGCGTTGATATCTCTTTTCTTCTATTTTTGGAGCTGGTTTCACAACATAATCTACAATCCACCTACAAATACCGTGTGTGCAAACCTTTGTTACATAGAAAAAAACACTGAACAAATTTGTGTATCCTCTCAAACACGTTGATTGTACTCTGCAAATTGCATCCCTCATATTCTAAAGACCTCCACAATGCGCAATAAATTTGAAAGACCACTCATACTTGATTTTTCAACCACGGGGTGACAATTATAATGATGTTTTCCTTTTCTTTCACACAAACTCGGGTTGCTACCAATAGGTGGATAAAGGCATCAACCGGCATTATACCGCATAAACATTCATTCAAAAGCTCTTTAAGCGCATATGATTCTCCATGACCGAGAAAAGTTTCGTTCTTTCGATGACATTTTACTAAAAATACTGAGGGTGTCTCCATAACATCCTTCGCTACCTTCTAGCAACAATAATGGAAACTCTTTCAATTCTATAGTTCTCAAGAAATTAAAATGACAATGAAATGGCGTAATTTGAACCTTGGAAGCAATCCAAAACTCTGTTTTTTTTCATAAGAAAAAAACCCCTGTCATATATTAATATAAACAGTACATAAACATACATAGAAGAAACTTAGATGACTTCCTCCAAAGAAGGTAGCAAAATCAGAAAGGTGAGCTCCTTACATACATGGAAAACCAACCAATATAGCATGCCATGAACCAAAACATAACGAGAGAGAAACATGAGATAGCATTCTAATTACGAAGCAGATAAAACGAAATCTGTTCTTCCCCATCATAAACAGGAAATGTCATAAAAACTGAATTAAAAGCCAAAAAGCAGACTATGATCTAATTACGAAGCAGAAAAATAAAGAAACCTTTTGTTCATCCCTAGTGATGCTGGGATCCATCAACAATCGAAAATCATCCAAGGATATCCGCGCTCACTTGAAGACCGGTACCAAAAATGCAACAATGTAAACAGAAACATCATAAAATAGGTATGCTTGCAGAAGCTTGGCCAGGATCCCTTAACTCGTTATGGAATCGGGATATCCGAGTTCCATACACATACACCTTTTTTGAAATTTTCCACCTGCAAAATGCCAAAAACCAAATTCAGCCCCTGCTTCGAGAGTCCATCCACCCTGGAGTTGTTTTCCTGGAATATGTGTTGGATAGGTGGGTTGTTCAACTTCATCCATATCTTCCTTGTCCTAAGAAGCCACCCCTGTAAACTTGGAGAAGTAAGAACATCCTTGCTAGTCACAGCGTCTATGATAATATTAGAATCACCAAATATGCTAAGTCCATCTAGTCCCATGTTGTGGGCAGCAAGAAGCCCACTCCAAAGGGCCATCAACTCTGCCTGGTTGTTAGAACCCATACCTCCATTCCAACATATTTGAATCCTCTCCTCCGGTGATATTTTAATCCAGGCCCCACATTCCATCATACCTTGTTGACATGCCCCATAAAAAAAAACCGCAGGAAGGCTAATAGGATGGGGTCTACATCTAATAGAGAGATCCTGAACACCAACCACAACCAGGCTCCGTTCACTGATCCATTTTACTACAGCACAATGTACAACAACAATAGAGAAACATCTCCCCTCAAAAATAAGTCTGTTCTGTGCCAATCAAATTTCCCAAATAATAAAGAAAGGTAAGGATTGGAATTTCCCCCGAATTTGGTCCCATCTGTTAACAGCCTGCATAAAATTCCCAGGAGTCCATGAAGATTCATGCAGTAGGCCACTAAAAAGATGCCATATAGCTAGTGTCGTAGGACATGTGAAGAAGAGATGTTGTGTAGATTCCTCCTCAGATAAGCATAGATCACATCTCCCAAGACCATTGAATCCACACCGTCTAAGAGAGTCCCAAGCTAGAATCCTATTCTTCCACACCAGCCACGCAAATAGCAGAATCTTGGATGGTATATTTCGGTGCCAAAGAGGCCAAAAAGCTGTGGATCGATCCGGAAGAGAAAAGAGTGAAGAAATGTACGCATATTCCTCCTGTACAACCACCTATCGATCCTTAATGTCGTTGCCCCAAGTGATGGTGTCACCTTCCAGTCTGTAGCATAATCCCATCACCCTAATATGTTGTGTATATTCCCCCCATTCAATCGCCTCCCCACCCTATAGGTCCATCGACTCCTCACTTTTGAAGATGGGAGCACCATGTGCCCATTGGAGAATGATTTGATTAAAATATAAGATCTGGCGGTGTGCAAGTCTGTGTGCAAGCCACCCCAGAATCACATAATCTCCCATGCCATATATGCGGCCCCCACATATAGTAATCCGATGTTCATTACCAAATAAACAAACCAACCTCTCAGCAAAGATTGAACAAATTTTCATGAATCTTTGCCATATAGCAGAGCAATTTCGGGGAAAAATGTATTGATTACACTAAATTCTATACAGAGTATCGCCAACAAGATATTTTTCTTTGATAATGTCATTCCATAAGTTGCCACCCTTGATAGCCCGCCAAAAATATTTGATGAGAAGAGCCGAGTTAAAGGCTCGAGAATCTAGGATGCCTCATCCCCCCTGTTTCTTTGGTAAACAAAGGGTCTCCAACTTGCATAGATGATATTTGTTTGCCATGTTTACACCCCCCCATAAAAATTTGGCGATAGTCTGATTTATGCACCGAATGATCAACTCCGGAAGGAAGAAGAGGTGTCCCCAATATACAATATATTGCGAGAGAACCGCTTGTATCATAACTAGCCTGCCACCCATGGAGAGCCATCTATGATTCCACTTGCCAATCTTGTTGGATATTTTCTCCACCAACCACATCTAGTCTTGAACCCGGTATCCACATGTTTTTATTCTATATCCCAGATATAGAAAACCCTCCTCTACCTTCTTAATATGAACACCAAGAAAATAAGCAATAAAGCTAATCTCATCCATATCCCCAGCATCATAAATATGCAAATATTTATGTTTGTTAGTGCTCAGTCCAGAGGCTCGTGCAAAACGGGTTAGAAAATAGTGTATACAAAACCAATGATTCCTAAGAATCCGGCAAAATATCAAGAGATCGTCCACAAAGAGTGAATGGGTTATACTTATAGTATTGGAGAAGGGTAGTCCAAAAATGAAAAGTGAACTCCTTTCCATCTCCAATAGCCTGCTAAATCCATCCATAATCAGAATAAATAAAAGTGGAGATAATGCACATCCTTATCGCAACCCTCTTTCAGCACCGAAAAATGTTGTCAGCAATCCATTTATGATAACCGCAAATCTAGTCGTTGTGATACAAGCCATGATCCATATGATAATATGAATAGGTAGCCCAATCTTAAGCAGGACTAGCTACATGTAGGACCAATCCACCGTATCGTATGCTTTATACAAATCAATTTTTAGAATGAGAGCCTCCATTTTATCGAAATGCATTGAATGCATGGCCTCCTGTGCGATGGAAATGGCATTGTGTATTGATCTGCTCTTCAAAAAACCATATTGTTCCTTCGAAATATATCTAGATAAGAGCCCCTTCAATCTATTAGAAATGATTTTTGAAGTTACCTTGTAAATAAGATTGCATAAAGCAATCGGCTTGTAGTCAAAAAAGGTCTTGGGATCAGAAGTCTTGGGGATGAGCACCAAAAATGTAGAATTCATATTCGTCGGAATGTGTCCCATAACTTTGCCTTATTCCACAACAACAATAATCTCTTCTGCCATAATCTCAAAGAAGTGTACAAAAAATTCCGTCGGCCATCCATCCGAGCTAGGGCACTTATCATGTGCAAAAGATTTAAGAGTAGTTAGCACTTCCTCCTATGTGATGGCCGCATTTAGACCGAGAAGATCATCATCCTCCACCAGATGCGGAACATGCTGTAAGACCCATGTCTAACTTTCCAAGGATATTTCCTTATAAGCTTGGTAAAAATACGAGAAGTGTTTAAACGCTTCTCCCATAATCTCCTCCGTTGAAGAGACAGAGCCTCCATCACTTTGCTGTATATTCCATATTGAGTTTTTATCCTTTCTCCCATTTGCATATTTGTGAAATAATTTAGTATTCATGTCACCTTATTTTAGCCAGTTAATCCTACTCTTCAACTTCCATGTAAGCTCTTCAATCTTCAGAATTTCTCTTTTCCTGTGTTGTAGTCTGTCCATCAGAGCATAGGTCTGGCCATCCGGGGCACAGGAAGAAAATTTGGTATATAGCTCACTGAGCCTATGTGAAATCTCATTTAGTTCCGCTCTTAGCTTCCTCTTCTTGTTAATCTCCGATTCCTTTGTAATTTTCTTGACTTTCTGTAACTTAGCCTGTAGTATTTCCCATCTGAATAAACCATGGAATGGTGAATTATCCTGCCAAACGGTGTGGATGATGGTGTTGTATTGTTCATCTCCAAGCCAGGCCCGATTGAACTTGAAGGGTACACCTTTTCTCTGGTCCTCCATACGCCACGATAATGCAATAGCCATGTGATCCGATAAGTCGGATATAATAACCGTGGATCGGATATTACCAAGCATGTCCAACATGGACCCTTTAACCATGGCCCTGTCCAATCTTTTGCTAATAAAATCTGAAAATGACCTTCGATTGGTCGACGTCTTAATGATGGGATTTGGTCTAACGTCCACCATCATCGCGTGCCTGAATATGTCACCAATATATCCGGCCAGCGGATCCCTCCTGGCCTTAGCACCCCAAGACTCATCAGTGTTTAAAGTAGAATTGAAATCCCCAATAGAAAATAGGTTTTCCCGAGACAGAATTTCGGACATATACAAACGGTTCCAAAAATCATCTCTCTTATGACACAAGGCGTATATGTTTATAATTTTAATGACAGCTTTAATCCCCCAAATCATACTGGACAATAAAATACCACCGAAAAAATGGTAGGCTCTGAATCTGGCAAAAGTTGGGTTCCATAAAGAAATAAGGCCCCCCGCATAACCAGCAGCGCTCACAGCCACCGCTTGCCACCTCAGCCTGATCTCTAGAAAATTCTCAATGGCTTTCATTCTATCACATAAATTCTCCTGAATAAGAATGATGATAGCACATTCCTTGTTGAGCATAACCTTTAGGTGATGTAGCTTGGAGGGTTCGCCCAATCCCTGAAGGTTCATGGAAAGAATAGAGGTCATTTAGAACCACTGTGGGGGTAACCTGCTCTAAGCGCCCCAATGTCGTCGAAGGAGGAAATGGGTACTTCCAGGAGGTCATCCTGGAAAAGGGATTTAGTCTTAAGACGGCCTCTAAAGTGTCAGGATCCAGATTTAGATTTCTTCCACACATTGATGTTATTACCCGAAGTGGGGGAGATAATGATATCGGGTTGCTGGGGCACTTTATCCAAAACACTATTCACCGAGTAGATCTAACCAAAACATTGGTACCAATATGTATTGATGCAACCTAAGCTTATGTCTATCTAAATTTGGATATTCAATAGGCATGGAGCAAAATCAATAGTTGACTATGCTCCCTATTTATTGGATATGGGGAATATACCATCAAAATACAAATGTTCTAATATATAAGATTTGTTTATTAAAAAAATTAGATACTAACAAGCATTGAACTTTTAGACTCGATGGAACTTGCCCTTCTCATCATACAACTTTAAAGTAGATCTTATCACATACTTGATTGTGAATGCAGAGTGTGATTAACAACATAAGTCTTTGTGATTCGATCTTAGGCACTAGCCACAAAATATGATGCAACAACTTATGCATGAATAATATGATTTAATTCATAGATTTATACTAAGACCATGCACTCCATAACAATTGGCTTCAATGGAATCACTTCTTTGCTTACTCTTGTGATAATTGGCAACCTCTTTGATCCAAGCTTCACATGGATCTTTCTTCTTTGGTGTTGGGTGTTATATATATACACATATTTATTTAATTCTTTTATCAGATGGTCTTTCTATTTCTTCAAATCCTCTATTAGATGGTATTTCTAATGGAAACATCCATATACAAAATAATAGCCACAACAATAGAGAATATTTCATTGCTCCAATTAGTCCAGTGTACTCACTATGCACTCACATTTCTCATTAATTTTCTGTGACCACAACACTCAAATCTATGATACCTAAATGTTGGTACCTAGATGCAATAATAAATAGACTCAAACATATACTAAGCAAGGGGCACTAGGAGTTTACACTTAAGAAACCATCTAGGGGAAATTCTACTCAATCAAACCATTTGCAAGTGTGTTTCTAACATACAGTTGGTCTCTTTATATTATGTTAGGTTACCATAACAATAATGTCATAATTAGATATTTAGTTCATCTTTCTCCATAACTATCTACAATAATGTCTCCACAAATTGCACAACTTGATACTAGGAGATCATAATGCTTAACTTCTCTCCTTGTCCTTGTCTTTAAACCAAATACAAATTTTTATGCATAGTCTTCCTTATTAACATATCACAATGTATTCATTAAGTATCAAAACTAGGAATTAATCCTTTAACTACTAAAACCTCAAAAAGTCTATGCCATAATCAAAACAAAGTTTAGGGGTAGAACGCTTCTACATTCTTTTATATGCATGGTTGATTACATGTGCCATTTACTATTACAATTCAATGATTGTGAAATTTGTGAATTTGAGACTTCTTTTGATGCTTTGCTCTATCTTTTCCTCCTGTCAATTCTAGAAAATTTTCTATAGTCATTGGAAAATTTCAACCCAATTTTACTCTCATTCTTAGTTGTTGGTCTTATCCCCCAAAGTAATCTAGATTCAAACATGATATAATCAAGTCTTCATTGACCCTTTTCTCAATACACATGGCAGCATGCACCAAGACCCTTATAATTGGCTACCTTTCTTGATGTGGTTAGCATATAAAAAATAAAGACAACCTACAGAGTTCAATTGAAATGAACTATATTTGGCATATCAATCACATGCAAATTAGAATATATTGAAATATTCGCCATTAATCTTATTCAAATGAATTAGAATCAATAAAATCAAAGTTCAACTCTTTCTCATAGCCAATATATTCAAATATGATAAAACGTTATCAAAATACTTAGATTTTAACTATTGATAATAGTTATAATATTATTATGAGCTTTCTTCCATTGTGTATGTCTTTACTCGAGCTTTTACCAACCTATCCAATCCAAGGTATAATGTCATAATGTCCTTCAAATTGGAAATACTCTTCTATCTTTCAATAAAATCCATTACTGAATGTCTTTTATAATTTATTCATCAAATAATTTAACATCATTAAGACAAGCCAATTCATATATCAATCTCTTATCTCAGGTGGAGGATCAATCAAGAATGTTGCCTAAATTATCCATTCACATCCAATGGCTTCACTAGCTTGTTTACTTAATCATTTCAATGATTTAGCAACAATTCAAATTAACTTGTACTCAGACTTAAGATCAAGTTTATCTCAAAGTTCACAATCCTTCACATGATAAGTTTCAAGGCATAATTGAAATATGTTTCTTTCTTTCATGTGGCATCTAGCAACGAGAGAAAATATGCCTTATATAATGTTGTACATAACACCCTTCCACACTTTCTAAATGATCGTTTCACATTAGCTCATTCATAAGAGTGGCATTGGCCCACTCTAAACTAGCATTCTAGGTACACAACATTGTACATAACCTTCAATATGAAGACAACTAGGAAACTATGGCATTATCTAAAGCATAACAAGTGCATTTTCTCGTTCCGCAATTAAACCCATCCATCCATTCATATCAATAGGCATGCATTTATATTAATCAACATAGACAATCATCTTCATAAATAACAACTTCACTTTGTAGAAACAATATATCTACTCTTTCAATTTCATACATGACCCTCAAGGGTGGTTACAATGAAGTCTTCTTAGCAATACCAATATACCCCCAATGATGATTATTTTAGCATCAATTAAACTCATTCATAACAAACTCATGGGAAATTCATATCAACTTTGATCAACAACTCCATGGATGAAAGGTATAATCACTTTTAAGGACGATAATCCTTAGAAACAAGGTTAATACCTTTAAACCCATGTAAGAATCAATACTAATTAAGGTTATTATCCTTTTAAGTAAACAACCCATCAGTCAATAGGTCACTAAACCTAACAATCAACAATGAATCATCTTTATACAAGTTAAAACCTCTAAGGAGTGGACACCATTAAGTCTTAATGGTAATATCAATACATGCTTAAATGTAAGCACTTACATCAACATTTAGATATTTCATAATGGTCACAAAACATTTTCTAGTAAACAACTTCAATAAAAATTGTGTTATATGGAAATAACTAGTCTCACTTATTCAAGAATAACATGTTAGCTTAACATGGCACCAAACACATTGTCATTTATTTCCCTTAAGTCCATACAACCTCTAATGCTATAACAAAAGGCCTCGATACCAACTTTTAATGTGCCTTCAATGCCAACATGAAAAATGGGGTTTGTAGGTTTAATAATTCATTGATAGTAATGGAATATAAACAATTTTCAACAATACAAGAACATTTAATGAAGAAACCGTGCCTATTAAACACTATAACAAAATTTGACATGATTTTAGTTCAATATCCATCTCCATGTGAAAACTCATTACTCCACACAAGTAAAGTTTCAAAGCTAGAGTCTTCAAAGATGATTTATAAGCATTCAAATACTAGTATATAAAATGCATAACATGGCATAGGTCCAAAAATGATGACAATGTACATTTATCACATTATCTTTACTGATTGATTCACAAACTAAATCCCCATCTCATGTAATATCCTACATGGCGATTTAATCCATTTCAAGGATGATAGTCATAAGGATTAAGGTTTAATGTCTTCAAACCCGTGCATTTCACACTATATGCATTGAACTAAGATTCAACATTCAACAAGATGTTCATAATCCTAGAATATTAACTCATTATTGAACATGCTTCTTGAATTCTCATCCAAATATGTTTAAATACACAAAATGCCATAAATTCATCATAATTATAATTGTGATTCACAAACTAAATCCCTATCAACAATTCATCAAATCCTATCAATTCAATAATATCATATAATCTTCTACATGGGTATTTAATCCATTTCAAGGATGATAGTCCTAGGGATTAAGGTTTGATGTCTTCAAACTCATGCATTTCATACCATATGCATTGAACTGAGATTCAATTTTCACCGTGATGTTCATAATCCTAGAAGATTAATTCATTATTGAACATCAATTCTTGAATTCTCATTAAAATATGCATAAATACACAAAATATCATAAAACCTTTATAGGGTAAGCATATGATTCCCATACTCACTATTTCAATGAAAACAATACAAATAGGAAATACTAGCTATCACTCCCAATGACTTTATAATTCCTTACAAATATATCATCATTCATTCTTTTCAATTTTTTTCTTAATTATAATAACTAGGGATCCATTCCTTCATCACTACACTGTTGCTACTATTCTGTATTGTTTCCCATGACTCTGCCACTGTCACTCCTACATTCGTACCGTAGCTTCCGCTCAAATTGCTGCATCATGTTGCCCATAACATTGCCACTACAACTCATTTTATGAGAGTAAGAAACTAAAGGAAACTCACCCAATCTGTGACAGGAAAGTTAGTCGGGCTGCATCTCATCACTGAAGCTCTACAGATTTATGCTCTGCGCTATCCTCCTGAAGCCTCTGCGTTGTTGTAGCTCTACACTACATAAGCAGACCTCCTCTGCGCTACTGCCTCTACACTGCTGCTGCATTTGCACTGCGCTGCTCCCTCTCTAGCTTTTCATTCTCTACCTTTGCTTCATCTGTGATCTTTGCACCCACTACTCCAGTAATTCCTTGCTACTATCTTAAGGCTCCCGTAGCATGGATGTGATCCAAGAGTTGGGCTACTCAATGATCCTGCCATAGTTTGCAGCTGCTCTACAGATCAAGATCGCCCCACTTTCGTGGTTCATGAGTGCTCATGGCTACGTCATCATCAGAGCCGTCATTTGTTACAACAGCCTTGGAACTAGAAGCTTCCTTGTCCTTCTTCTTCTAAGGACAATTGTTGGAAAAATGTCCAAGTTTGTCGCACTGGAAACATTTTATCTTTGACAGATCACACTTCTTTTTCCCTTGCTTCCTCTTTGATGCCAGAGCTGCATATTCCTCTTCCTCTTTCCTCACTTTGCTTGCTCTGGTGTTGTACTGCCTCTTGGTGATTCGATAGATCTCCTCTTGTCGGAGGATAGCCCACATACTGTCCCGGTTAGGAAGATTCACTCTGCCAAAAATACTTTGTAAAAATGTTTCCCAGTCCTCTGTGACAGCATTTAGAGCAGTCCTCACCATGACATCATCATCCACCTTCCCCCCATGCCAATCAACTGATCCCGGATCGACTGCAGTTTGGATAGGAAAGGATCGATTTCCTCTCCCTTGGACATCATGAATAACCTCAGCTGGTTCTCCAGAAGCATCTTTCTCTCGACGGACCTCCCTTGATACAATGTGGTTAAGGCTTCCCACATCTCATGAGTTGTCGTCTTCTTGGCTATGTGTGGTACCATATGATCTTTGACCCCGTCCATAATGAAGCGCTTGGCATGTGTCGCTGCTTCATTGTGCTTCTCCAAGGGTTTCACATCGATTGGTGTAGCCAAGAATTTCTCTACATGCTCCTGTATACCGTAGGCCTCCAGGACTACCAGGATTTTGGCCTTCCAAATAGCAAAGTTAGATAGGTTGTCCAACCTATCCTGATCACGCAATTCGTGTGGCGCCATCTACTTAGAAATTTGTTGGAACTGTCAAACCAGGAGGTAACTCCACAAAACTCAATGTGTATTACATGGAGATTGTGTGTGTATTTATACATGGAGGTGAGGCTATTGGGATTCACTTCCCAATGACTCTTGGCCTTCCTTATTTACTAAATTACACTAATATACAATCTCACCCAAACCTTTAGGATTAGGTGTCAAAATTCCCCCCTTTAATCTGAAGGGATGTTGGTGAGTCCAAGCATCGTTCTGAACTTTTCAAACTTTTCTCTTCCAAGTGCTTTGGTGAAGATGTCTGCGGTCTGCTCATTTGTGGAACAATGATGTAGATGGATGGTTTTTTCCTGAACATGATGTCGAATCAGATGGTATTGTGTATTGATGTGCTTTGTTCAATCATGAAACTTCGGGTTCTTGGCCAACTTTATTACAGAAGTGTTTTCGATCATGAGTGGTGTTGAATGCATTTGTTTCATCTGCAAATCTTCAAGGATTTTCATGAGCCACACAATTTCCTTTGTTGCTTCAGCTGCTACCACATATTCTGCCTCGGTTGTGGAATCTGCTGGAACTGACTGTTTGTGTGATCTCCATGAGACAGCCCCTGATCCAAGACTCATGGTATAACCTAAAGTAGACACCTCGGTTTCTTGGTCCCAATCAAAGTCTGAATCAGAGTATCCAATCAAGCTGAAATCGCCTACCTGTGTATATTTGAGTCCAAAGTCTTGAGTCCCCTTCAAGTACTTTAGAACTCTTTTTGCATCAGACCAATGTCCTTCACAAGGTTTTTGCATAAACCTGGAGAGGATTCCAATAGAAAATGAAATTTCTGGTCTGGTGGTAGTCAGGTAGATAAGACTTCCAACAAGATGTCTATACTTCGTTGCATCCTCGAATTCCTTCCCTTTAATGGATGTGAGCTTCAAGTTTTGTTCCATTGGAGTGGTTAAGGGATTGCATTTATCCATGCAAAACTTGTTCAATAGATCTCCAATGTACTTATTTTGAGAAAGAAATATAAATTTAGGATGTTGAGTTATTTCAATACCCAAATAGTAATGAACATAACCCAAATCAGTCATTTCAAAACATTTCTTCAATTCTTTCTTTATGGATGCAATATAAATTTCATTGTTCCCTGTCATCAAAAGATCATCTACATACACCACAAGATATACAACTGTTATTCCAACTTTCTTAACAAACAAGGTTGCATCATCAAGATCAAAATTTTTGAAGTCAAGTTTCAGAAGATGCTTAGTTAATTTCTCATACCAGGCTCGCGGTGCTTGCTTGAGGCCATAGAAGGATTTTATAAGCTTGCATACTTTGTGTTCTTGACCCTTCACAACAAATCCTTCTGGTTGGGACATAAAAAATTTATCCTTTATATCTCCATTCAAAAAGGCGGTTTTTACATCCATCTGATGGACTTTCCATCCCTTCTGTGCTGCTAGGGAAAAGAGAGTCCGGATGGTGGCCCATTTTGCTGTGGGAGCAAAATTTTCTTCATAATCGACCCCTTCTTTCTGTGCAAAACCTTTTGCCACAAGCCTGGCTTTGTGCTTGTAAAGTGAGCCATCTGCTTTTTACTTGTTATTGTAGACCCACTTACATTCAATTGGTTTGGTTCCCAAAGGAGGATCAACCAGCTTCCAAGTGTCATTCTTTATCAAGGCATCATACTCCTTTTGCATCACTTCATTCCATTCATCATGAGAAGCGGCTTATTTGAAGGAAGTTGGTTCATGATCTGTAGACAAACTCAATTCACAGTTATAATCAATATCCATATCAACAGGTGAATCATATTTATCTACATCACCTTCATTTTGTCTAGTGGAACTTCTTGTTCCTGTCTTTCCAACCTCATCGGGACAAAAATTTTCTAGTGTCTTTGTCAGCCATTTGGGGAGACCTTTCTAAGATGGCCCAGGCTGCTCATTTGACTGAGTTGGAATTGAATCAAGATTCAATCTCTCAATTCTGTCAATCACATCATTCAAGGTGTCATCCGTGGTTGGTTCTTCAGGTGGGGGAGAAAGTGCTTCGAGAAATGATTCCACGGATTGATTCAGTATAGGAATCCCCCCTTCAAGATGTGGAATCTGATTATCAAATTCTTGAAAATGCTTTGCATGTGTGAATCTATCCAGGCAATCAAGTTGCCGCTCAACAACATTGTCAGTCTTGGAAGATTCAAGCAATGTGACATCTCTTGCTATTACAAACTTCTTATTGACTTCATCATAAAGACGATATCCTTTGGGCGTATTGGAATACCCCAAGAAGATACATTTTCAACTTCTAGCACCAAGTTTATTCCTTTGTACCTTGGGTGTCAAAGCATAACAGGTGGAACCAAAGACCCTGAAATGCTTTACCGAAGGAATGTGGACATGCCACATTTCATAAGGAGTTTTGTTTCTGATTGAATTTGAAGGACACCTATTCTTTATGTATACAACACATAGAACTGCATCAGCCCAAAACATCAATTTTAAATTCTTAAAAAACATCATGGAGTGAACCATATTTAAAATTGTCCTGTTCATTCTTTCAGCTACACCGTTTTGTTGGGGATTATAGGGCACAGTTGTTTGATGTTTGATCCCATGTTGACGAAGATAATTTTCAAATTCATTTGAAGTGTGTTCTTTTCCAATATCAATACGTAAAGAGCCAATATGAGTTTGTGCATCATTTTCAATCCATGCATGAAAATTCTTGAATGTATGAAAAGCATCAGACTTGTTCTTCAATAAGTAAACCCAACACATTCTGGTGTAATCATCAATAAATGTCATCATATATTTATTTCCATTTGTAGAAGCAACAGGCATAGGGCCACATAAAT
Source organism: Pinus albicaulis (assembly GCA_034641835.2). NCBI lineage: Eukaryota > Viridiplantae > Streptophyta > Pinopsida > Pinales > Pinaceae > Pinus > Pinus albicaulis. The sequence goes on from CM076569.1 coordinate 960,142,961, forward strand.
TTGAATGAATAAACTCAAGTTTTCTACGTGCTCTAGAATGTGAATCATGAAATGGTTGTTTTCTATGCTTTCCTAGAATACAAGCATCACATTGCTTAAATTTCCTAGGAATTGTAGGCAGTCCATTAACACCATTTTTCTTCAACAATCGAAGGCTGTCATAGTTTAAGTGTCCAAATCTAGCATGCCATAAAAGACTTGATGGGAATGTACCTTCACCATGATGTGAACTGAAACATCAAACAAGTCTTCAGTTACTCCATTGTTACAATGTGCTATAACAAAATGAGCGGATTCAGGTGCTTTACCTTTGTCTCTGTCATTAGTTTTACCTTTTTGTTGATTCCTTTTCTGCTCAATTTTATCCCAAGGTATCTTGCATGTAGATGCATCATGCTAGTCTTTATTGCAGCATATGCAATGAATATCAGATTTTTCAGTTTGATTTTGTCTGCCCCCCCTTCCTCTGAAATTTCTTCTTCCTCTTCCTCTTCGGCCACCTCTTCCTCTGGAAGAATATTGAGCATGACTCTTCTCTTTATGTGCAAAGCATACAGCCTCTTCAAAATTCAAAGGGGTGGTCATCTTTCCAAAAGCTTTCTCTCTTTCTGCAAACTTTTTCTCAAGGGACTCAAAAGTGATTTTCACAAGGTTTCCACTTGCTTGCAATGACTCAAGATAATTTGAGTGAGTGGGATACAAAGCCTTACATATGCTATGAGAGATATGTCAACATCTTCACAAGTGCTCTTAATATCATGCATGATAGATCTTACTTCTGAAGCTAAAGCAAGAGGATCATCATTTTTCAATTCTAGACTAAACAACTTAATCATTAATTGAACAATTTCAAGTTTTGAATGTGAGTCATAGAGTTCTTTTAGCTTTCTTAAGGCTTGATAGGCATTTGAAAATGGTGTAATATGGTGACTCACCTCTTCATTTACGGAAGCTGCAACCAAGGCATAGGCCTTAAAGTTCTTTTTTTCCCAAATGGCGATCTCGTTGTCTGAAGTGGGCTTTGCTGGTGGAAGGTCATCTTCTCCTTCACAAATTCCTTTCCACAGCTCATTAAAAATGAGTGTGTGTTTCATTTTCCGAGACCATTCATGATAGTTCTCCTTGCCGGAGTGTTACACAACATTTTGTCACCGTCCCTACAATCCCTCGTCCCGTACATTGGAGGACTATTCCCGTGACCTGTGAACAGTAAAATGTCCTGAAAACACCTCGATGGCATCCTTCTGCATAAGGGAAAGAATTCTCCTGGAGAACATTTCCTCATAAAATCATTAAAAACATATGTTTGGGCATTGGCGCGAGCAGCCGGTTCATCACTCGCGCCGACCCGGGAAATTTACACTAAGCCCGTGCCACCTGGCGCTTTGTCCCTGTGTATTGCCCACGCCAAGCCTATTTGGGAATGTTTTTTAACAATAAAAGGCGGAAGTTTGATTCTAACAACTTCAAAATGAATCATCAAATATAGGTTGGGTTGTTTGGCTCCGGATCTCCCTGTTTAGGAAGTGGTTTTCCACCTCTCATGGAACCTTCCTAAGAGATAGGACTCCCCCCCATGATTATAGGGATCCTAACTTCTCCTTCTCCATCTATAAAATCCTACCCTCTCTATTTGAAACCTAGCTAAACATTTGGGAAGAAAACTATAGCTGAGCGACTATTGAGAGTAGAGCTAAGGAGAATCCCGTAAGAGAGAGAGCCGTGTCTAAATTCCCGACAAGCTTTGTGAGACACGCTTCGCTGGAAGCCCTGCCAAAGGAAGAATGCGACGTCGGAACTCGGTTGTAATCTTTCTTTCACATTTTAATATATGCTCAACTACGTTATTGGTTCCATCATTGTATTGCTTATTTGTGTAATGCAATTTGATTCAATCTTTTCCGACTGATTGATAGTTACATGCTTGAATTATTACGTTGTATGTCGTCACTTTTCTCTGCATATGTACAAGTGTCCGAACGCAGTGAGTGAAAGGATTGTGATCTTTCAAGCTAGGAATGGAAATCAGCACTTCTTCTTCGACAACAACAACGTAGGACTTGAGGTAGGCTATCCATCATAGCTTTCTCTTTTGTAACTAGGAATCGATATCGTAGCATGTTTTGTTTGTTGCTAGACCCACTCTAGGGCTAGTGGGATCGCTTCTGTCTGCAGAGGGGATTTACCTCTCCAAAAAATTGGCGACTCCACTAGGGATCAGTGTGAGTTTGTCTTTTTTCCTTTAGGTCGTCTTCCTGGTCTTTGCTTGCTTAGCTGGCTTTTATGATTATCTTTGCTGAGTCTAACACCCCTGTTCAGCCCCAGAGGGTCAATTTGACCTCTATTTTTCCAAAATTTCCATATTTCCAAGGTTGGCTTGATTGGCGTGGGTTCCAGCCTGACAGTCGCGCTAGCTGGCGCTAGTTTCCAGTTTATCACTCGCGCCATCCCCTGTCTAGCGCGAATTACAGCTAGACAGTCGCACCAAATCTTGTAGGTGCTAGGGTTTTCCCTGTTTTGGAGTTTTGGGTCCATATTGGTGTCTTTGGGTGTTTTCTTAGCTTGATTTGAATGCTTTGGGTTTGTTTTTAACTGAGAATAGCCCTTATCCTTCGGTTGTTTTCCCTCTTCTCTTAGTTTTTCTTTTCAGCCCTAGGTTTTCTAGGTGTTTCAGCCTGTTGAGCCTCCCATGGGAGTTTCGGGTCTTTAATTTCCTAGTCAACTTCGTTTATGCTTCTTTGCATTCAGATTCTTGGATCCATTTGAGTGATTGCGTTAATTGAGTGATTGTCCTCTCTTTCGTTCAATTTTTCTCTCGTCACTCCAAGCCTAGATTACACAACTTGTTTGGGTCTCTTTTGAGATCTTTCTTTGATTTGAGGGATTTTGTCATTAGTTTGAGTCTTGTTGAGCTTGTTTTGAGTCGAGTAAAATTGTTTTGTTTCAACTCTCGCTTCACCATTCTCAAACTGGTGCTTTGATTTATTTTTCATATCATTTAGTGCACTTGCTCTGATATATTGAAAAAATACAAGCAAAAAAAATCTTTTGCATTCTTTATTAGCATAGTGAAAATTGGAAAATCTTTCGCATTTCTAGCACTATATAATTCTAGGGAAGAGTTTTTCAGTTTCATTAGCTTGCATCAGATTCAGTAGTGGATGTTTTTGTATGTTCATATTATTGCTATCACTTGGAAGCTATTAACTCTCTCGTAGATAGTTTTTCAATGAACGAAATGGTATTTGATGGCATGTAGCTTGCATTTAGGGATTCGTGAGATTCAACATTCGGTAGGACCTTGGAATTGAAACATAAATACGAGATCAACTTAAAATTTATTCAATTAACCTAAGGCAACATTGAAACCTAACGAAATATTTAGTGGTCTAAGTTAGAGACGTGTTCTGGCGTCTTTAATCCTAGCAGTTGTCGCTCGCCATATGGCTTCAAACAGCGCTAGTACGGACTTGTGCTCCCCGTACCGTCGAGTATATAAAGGCAGACCCCTCTAGGTTACAATCATTTTATCTGTAGGAAGCCAAGTTTTTCGCCTTGTAACCGTGATACACTGAACACATCATTCGGGGAGACTACCTGAACGTAGATCAAGTCCTTGGTTGATTTCTCTTTCATTTTATAACCAAGGTGTATATGGCAGTTCACGGGAACCTGGTACACCCTTCTATCTAGACTACCTGAGCAGTCATTTTGATCTTTACTGGCTCCATAAATTTGAAAAGATCATCGATCACTTATCCTTTCGCGCTCGTTTCAAACTAAAAGAGACTAGAGTCATCTTTGACTGTTTCTCGACTCTTAAAACATGAAACAGCAAACTTTTGGTTTCAATTTGGTAAAATAAACTACCCACGATTACATGCCCATTAAAGATTGATTACTTGTCATGTTTTTGTTTGCCTTGGTTTTAATCCAAGAGTCTTCATTTTCGATCTCTTTTCCTTTTCTGATGTGCTACAGTCACAGTGGCGGAATTGTTAGTTTCGTCTACTGGTAGTCCTTACACGGACAACTCATCTGAAACTTCTCAGGTCTCTGGCTCTACCGAGCTTGAGTAGCCTGTCATCCTGTCTGAGTGTCCCTTCAGAGAACCAGTTGAGTTTCATTGGCCTCTTTCCAACGCTTGGTTTGGGTTTGGGGTCAGGGAACATTTTCCCCCTCTTACATCGGGATCATCGTTCTTGGTTGTTGTTATACCTCCTAGCCCCCGTACTCTTTTGCAAGATATTACGGTGAATTCAGACATGGACTCATCTGGTCCTAACAGCAGTGAGGGCATTCCAGTTTCTGATGAAGGATACCAACTTTTCCCAGAAGACGTCCAACCAGTTCCTGCTCAATCTTCACCATTGGTCTCGCTTCCAGTTGGATATAGGTGTTTAGGTCAGATCATAGTCGTTATTGCCTCAATGGCAACATCAACTTCATCAAGGGGTTCGGTTCTTCCGTCATTAGGGATGTCGCCAACGACACCTTTCTTGTCGACGCCTTTTGTTACGTCCGTCCCCACTAGGCCTACTGTCTGTGTGGCCACATCAATGCTTGTCGTCACGACTCAGCCTTCAACAGTTTCTGCTTCGGTAGAGACTTCGATTGTCATGTCCGTCCCTGACGGCCTTTCGTTTGAGGAGTATCGGATGAATTTACAGCCACCTTACTCCCAGGTTGATCAGTCCTCTCAAGATCTTAATCATACTTATTTTTCTCATTATGGAGTGGATGGTACCCCGATATATTCGTTTCCATTTCAATACGATGAGGACGGAAACCCCATCTATTTTCTTGCTCCTAGGGACAACCTTTGGTTCAACAAGGATATGCTTCTGGCCCACAAGGACAACCCTTCCAGGGACAACCTTCGGCCCAACAAGGGTATGCGTACGACCCGCAAGGACAACCCTTATAGGGACAACCTTCGATCCAGCAGGGATTATTTTACAGCCCATAAGGGAAGTCTTACAATCCTTAAGGTCAACCGTTACAGCCTCACCCTCTGGTCCAACCAGGGCAACCTCAAGGACTAGCCGGGCAACCGGTATATCAACCCGGACCTTCATACAGTCCTGGGGGGAAAATCCATCCATCTCAACCATTGGTGCAACCTCAGCAGCCATATCTTCCAATTGGTCAAAAAGTTGCACAACCAGGGCCATCTTATGGTCCTGCCACAGGTGAACCTAGTTATCAAGCGCAGCCTGGCCCACCCCAACCATCGGGCCAACCTGCTCAGCAGGGGAAACTTGGTGGCCCTCATCAGTCAGGTCAACCTGTTCAACCAAGACAACCTACACAACCTGTCAACCCTGCTCATCCGCTGCTCTATTCTATGCCACAGCCAAATCCACCTGTGTGCCCGACTTATTCGGCTCAGCAGGGCCCTACTTACCAGCAGCCCGTTCGACCCCAAGGCGGTTATCACCCTCAAGGTCAATATCGACCGGTTTAAAACCCACCTCAAGGTTTTTCTTATTACCCTCAACCACCTGGCTACACTTATACTCCGTAGAAAAATCCCCACACTGCTCAATCAGAGCCCACATATACTCAGAATCAATATCCTGTTTATCAACCCCTGTATCCTGGTTCTCGGCTTCCATATCAACTGAATTATCCGGCTTATACCCATTATGGTCAGAATCCTCATGGACATAACCAATGGGGGCAGAATTATACTCAACCAGGGTGGACTTTGGGTACGGGTCTTTATCGAGGACCTTAAATGCCTTTTAACCCTCAATTATCATTCCTTGCCACGTTGGAGTTGCCAGATGTGTCCAAATTGACAAATGATCTGATTCTTCGTAATCCTTATTGGCCTCCAGTCCCAACGAAGGTTCCTGGTGATTGTCCCAAGTTTGAGGGAAATTCTAGAGAAGACCCCCAAGCACATGTCATGACATACCATTTGTGGTTTTCTTCTAATTCCTGGGTCAATGACTCTATCCAACTTCGCCTTTTCTAGCGCACTGTTACCGAAGCTGCTACTAAGTGGTACATTGAATTGCCTCGTGGCATATTTCAAGATTTCAACACTCTTGCTATGGCATTCCTGACTCATTTCTAGTTGTCGGTTCATTATGAAGCCAAGACACATCTCCTAACATCCTTGAAATAGGACCGGGATACCCATATCTCGGACCACATTCATGAATGGAGAAAATGCCGTCGCCTGATCAAGTTCGAAATTCCTAATCAGCTTCTTACTCATTGGTTCACCACCTCTTTTGTCAACCAGATTGCGAAATATATCGCCATGGGGGCATGTGTAACCGAGGAACAAGCCATCGCTCATGCCTAGTACCTTGATTTAGTGTACTCTCAATTGGGCACTTTATATGATATCTTTACTGAAGCTCCACGGCCTGGGACCTCTAAGGCACCGACTACCCCATCAGTTGATGGCGTTATTGGTTTTGAGTCAGACTTCACACAAGTTTTCCAATGGGAAGCATAAATCGAATTCTTCCAATACTTCTCCTCAGGCTTCCCCAGATTTTGGTAAAACTGCGGAGGTCAACGTCGTTCAGGCTAATCCTACGAACAAGACTTCCAAAGGGAAAAATAAGGGCAAAGGTAAGGCTAAATTCGATGCCCCGAAACCGGAATCGTCTAAACCTCGTGCTAATGATGGTTCACAGTGAAAACCGAAGTATCCCTGCCTGATTTGTGAAGAGGATCACTACACTAAGGATTTTCCGCGACGATCCAAGGTTAGTCAACTACTTAAAGACACTAAGGGAACTCTGGTGGTCCTTAAAGAACCTTTCCTATCTCAGCAGACCCAGATGGTCGATCAATCGACACCATCTGCGTCGTTCGGCTCTCAAGTTTTCATGATGAACGGTTATGCACCCATTGCCATCGCGACTCGGTCGAAAGATTATGCCGGATCACGTCAGGCAGCCGGGAAAGAGGTCGTTGATGGTCCTCCTCCCCCACCTGCCTCTGGCCCCCTTGAAATTGAAAATCCCAATGTTGAACCCGTTATACGACCACCTTCTAAAGGTGTTCTCCAGAAGTCTTCCTATAATCCTAATGCCCGTGCTGCTCAACATTACAGTATTGTTGAGGATTTAGCGCAGGCTCCGTCCCTGATGTCCACGTTGGAAGTCCTACAGAGTTTTCTGTCTCAACAGAAAGCGTTGTTATCTACGATCGGCGGTATCGATCCTGTCGATTCTAGTCTTCTCACTTTCGACTTAGAAAATTTCGTCCCCTGACTTCCGCACCAGATTGCGCTTGTTATACAATTCAGTATTAACGGTCTCAACATCCATAGGGCCGTAGTGGACGAAGGTGCATCTACCTGCGTCATGTCATCTGCTTGCTGGAAGGATATTGGCTCTCCTGCCCTTAATTCCTCACCCAATTCCCTTGAGGCATTTGATGGAAGGGAATCAAAACCCTTAGGTGTTCTCGCTAGCTTACCGATCATGTTACAAGGAAAGGCTATCAACATTGAGGTAGAATTTGTTGAGGCCAAACTCAACTACAATCTTCTACTCGATCACAGTTAGACTCACAATATGTTGTGTGTTCCATCCACCCTCTTTCGGCTTCTGAAGTTTCCACATGAGGGAAAAATTATTACTGTTGATCAGTTGTCATTCTTTACCTCGTCTTCTGAGAACAACGTGCCGTATGTGGATCAAATTCCTAATCCCCCTGACAGCATAGGGCCGGGTCTTTTCAAATATCCTGCTCTCATGGGTTATTTTTCCTTTCCACCACCAAATATCGTTCAAGTCAATATGATCTCTCGGTTAGATGACCCTTGGATCATCCCTTCGCCTGAACAGATTGATTCGTTTGGAGATTCAATGCTGCTTAGTCCCATCGAGATCAATTATTGTGAGCTAATAGCTGCATCTGATTCTCCCCCTCCTAAAGCTGCTCCTTTGAGCATGTCTCTCAATGTGTATTCTCAATCCCCCTGGCTCGGCAATGCGGATTCGCCCGATCCTCTGAAAGAAGTGTTTCCATCCGACGAGGCTATCATGGAAACAATGTCTCTCGAGGATCTACCGTGGAGCGATGGCCATCATCGTTCCTCGTTTATGCCTTGCCTCGGGGCCATGTCTAACTGTCTCGAGCGCTTCGCATCCCAAGTTCTGTCTCCGTCGCTTCAGACACCCATTTTGACTCATGAAGCCTTTGCGGAGGATAACTTGGGGAATATTACTCAAACGATGCCTATTGACATCTCCGTTAAACCAAGGATCATCGAGAACATCCATGTGGGAGTTACTTACTCTTCTGAGGAAGTCCAAGTCTACACTAGTCTCTTTCGCGAATTACGCAATTTTTTTGCGTGGTCTTACAAAGAAATGCCTAGAATCGACCCTAGAATTGTGGTGCACGAGATTCCCACCTACCCATGTGCGAAGCCTGTTCACCAGCGTCTTCGTCCTGTGCATCCTCGAAAAGTCGTTTCTATCAAGGTTGAAGTTGAGAAACTTCTTAAAGCGGGTTTCATCTATCCAATTCCCCTCACTGAATGGGTTTCTAACATATTTCCTGTGGATAAGAAACAGAGCGCAATTCGTGTTTGTGTTGATTATCGTGACATCAATAGGGCCAGTCCTAAGGATAATTATCCCACCCCGTTTATCGATCATATCATTGACGATTGTGCGGGAAGTGAAATTTTCTCCCTTATGGACGGTTTCTCTGGCTATAACCAGATTAACATTCTCCCGCCAGATCAAGACAAAACCTCTTTTATTTGCCCATGGGGAACGTTCGCATATAAGAAACTCTCGTTCGGCTTGAAGAATGTTGGGGCTATGTTCCAGCACGCAATGTCCTATGCTTTCCATGATATTCGGCATATTTTCCAACCGTACTTGGATGGCCTCCCAGCTCATTCAGCTACGCGGAAAGACCACCCAGAACATCTTCGTCAAATCTTTCTTCATTGTAGATGCTACAATATTAGGCTCAACCCGCATAAGTTCGTCTTCTGCGTCGACTCCGGTAGACTCTTAGGGTTTATCATATCTAAATATGGAATTCGCCTTGACCCCCTCAAGGTTGAGGCTATTGTCAATCTCCCCTCCCCATCCTTGTTACATCAAATCCAGAGTCTCCAAGGGAAAGCCAATTTCCTACATCGTTTCATCCCGAACTACGCCGAAGTAGCTAAAGGGTTTACACGACTTCTAAAGCAGGATGTCCCTTTCTGTTGGGATGAGATTACCCGATAGTCTTTTGATAGACTTAAGACGTTGCTTGTCAACGCTCCTCTATTGCGACCTCCAAATTACCATCGTGATTTCACCCTCTACCTAGCTGCCGCCTTCAGTACGATCGCCATGGTATTGGTCCAAGAAGATGATGATGGTAACGAACATGTCATTTACTACCTGTCTCGGAACCTTCTCGACCTTGAAACGCGTTACGCACATGTCGAGAAGTTAGCATTGGCTGCGGTCCAGGCCATCCAACGTTTTCGTCATTACATTCTTTTACGCACGGTGACCGTGATTTCTGAATATAACCCCATGAATTATATTATGTCACGGTAGTTGTTGGGGGGGAAATACTCGAAGTGGATTGTCATCCTCCAAGAGTTTGATTTGGAGTTCACTACTGCCAAATCGAAGAAGTCACTTGTGTTTGCTGATTTGATTCGTTCTCTCCCTATTGACTTTGCTCCTTCTTCCTCTGAAGATCATATACCGAACAAAAATATATTCCTGATCAGCACCCTCGACCCGTGGTACGGTGATATCATCGTGTACCTCCAAACGTCTACTTTCAGATTTGAGCTTGCGAAAGATGCTTGACATCTCATTCGACATCAATCGCAACCTTATCGTATCGTTGGGGATACCCTCTATCATGTCGGAGTCGATTCTGTACTCTGTCGATGTCTGACCCTCGAGGAAGCGGAAAATTTTTAAATGACTGCCACAGTGGCGCCTGTGGCCGTCACATGTCTAGTTATGCTACTGCACAGAAGATCCTTCGTACTAGCTACTTCTGGCCGTCTATTTTTAAATATTGCATTGTTGCAGTACGTAAATGCCACGCATGCTAGATTTATCAATGCAAGATGCATGTGCCGCCTACTCCACTACACCTTGTCATTACCGTTGGCCCTTTTTCCAAATGGGGCATAGACTTTATGACGTTTAACCCTCGTTCGGCCAGGGGGCATGCCTATATCATCGTTGTCGTTGATTACTTTACAAAATGGGCCGAAGCAATGCCTACACTGGTTGCGGACGGTAAGACAACGGCACAGTTCATATTCAATCACGTTATTGCTCGGTTTGGTGTCCCTAAAGCCATCGTCACTGATCATGGTTCCCATTTTCGAGATTATATGATGGAAGAGCTGACATCTAAGTTGGGTTTGTGACACGACAGCTCAATGCCTTAATATCCCCAAGCTAATGGCCAAGTTGAAGTTGTGAACAAAGTCCTTGTTACCATGCTCCAATGAACAATTGGGATCCACAAATAAAACTAGCATCTCATGTTGTTCTCAGCTCTATGGGCTTACCGAACATCGATAAAAAACACAACCAGGTTTACCCCATTTCAATTGGTATATGGTCTGGAAGCCACACTTTCGATTGAATGTGAAATCCCTTCACTTAAGTTAGCTATGGAATTACTTCCTGATACTTCACCTGAAGAAGAACGTCTCCTCTATTTAGAGAGATTGGATGAAAATTGTCGCTTAGCTGCCTTGGTCATCGAAGCACAGAAGAAGCGAGTCAAAGCCCATTTTGACTAATCAGTTTCTCCTCGTTCTTTCATCGAAGGCGATCTCGTTCTTCTATACAACCAAGCTCATGATAAGCTGGGGGCAGGAAAATTCCAACCCATGTGGCATGGGCCCTACATCGTTAAACCGGTGTTGCAGAATGGGGCTGATGAGCTCATTGACTATGAAGGGTGTCCTTTATCGCAGCCCAGAAATGGGTTGTATCTGAAAAAATATTATGCCTGAATTACTCATGCGTGATATGTGTACATAGGTGATTATTTTCATTTTGTGTGCATGCTTTGGTGTGAGGTGCTTTGTGAGATTTTTCTGCTTATATGGGTCTTGTTTGCTATGCAGATGTTTATTTCCCCTTACGTCGGTTTCGCGGATGTTGCCTCCCGCAGTACCAGGAACTTGTCTTTGGCAGCCTGGGTAATTTACGATCCTGATGGTGAGTTGATTAACTTACAAGGTATTTGTCTGGGACCAACTACAAACAATGTTGCTGAATATAGTGCAGTTTTGGAACTATTAACCGAGGCAGTCAACCTCGGCATACGCGCATTGCTTGTTAAGTTGGATTCGCAACTTGTTGTTCTTCAACTGAATGGTCATTATTCGGTTTGAAACCCATACATTTTGAGATTGTATTTGCGTATTCTTTTACTTGAACGAAATTTTGATTTCATTACATATCAACATATACCAAGACGAATGAATACATTAACAGATGCAATAGCTAATATGGTGTTGGATAGACATTTGCGCAATTTATAAAAACATCATCATGTGTACATAGACCCATGTAGAAAATAGGTGTGTGTATATATATATATATATATATATCATTTGTTTACAAGCCGTGTGCATCATAAAACCCACAAAAAATAATATATGTCTGTTTCGGTTACATCATGAGACAACATGTCTCTCAAAATGTGCAGAAATAAAGCCTAATGCCTAGTCGGCATGGTGCTCATGATAGCACGTCACTGCTCGTACCAACCGCCTCAACAAGTGGTGGATACGGCTTGGCACTCCTACAGTGTGCCTCTAATAAGCTTGAGGTACATCATCAAAGAGGGCATAATCTGGGACCCCACGGGTGATTCCCTCCAGGTTTTGCACTAATTCCTCGTCAATGCCCTCACCCTGAGGTTCGAAGTCACGAGGAGTCCGCCTCGCTATTGGAGACATACCAGTGGGACGCTCTGGGCCAACATCTGCATCCATATCATATTAACTGTAAGAACATGCATATATACTAAAAAATCATAAAACTCATAAAAATAAAAAAATGATTCTTACCAATTTCTTCGTCCCAATCCTCTCCCTCTGGGAGTGGGAGGTATGGGTCTCTGGTAAAGTCTGTGCCTGTGTAGGGCCAATCCTCCACAACGATCAACTGTCGTCAGAGGCAATAGGACATCTGTTGGCCACCCCTTGCTCTGGGCATCAGTGTCGCCCATCGAGCCATCCATGGCTCTCTCAGTGGTGGCTCCGAGACTATAGCCTCCTAGCGCTGAAATATGGGTAATCGTTCCAGGAAGAACGATACCAAAATCGACCCGTACCCAAATTGCTTTAGTTTTGTCTTATTGTATTTGGTGAGCTGTCGTTTGATGTTCATGGTTATGGCCTTGACCCAGTCGAAGATGGTTGGGTTCATACACTCTGAAGCAAGAAGTAATTACATCTTTGTGGCCTCGTGCGGTGCCTGCGACCCCGCAACCTGCGTAATGGTGTGTAGCACTACTCTCAGTGCTAGATCAGGGACAGTCTGATTGTCCACTTTACCGCTCCCTATTCCTTTGCATGCCCGTGGGCACACCCTGTTCATGACCATTGTCATGCTTTCCCCTGAAGGCCTGGTACCAGTCAAAATAGGGACTGGACCCCTGCATGACAGTCTAGTGATGAAATATACATCGAATACTTCGAGCTCAAGCTCCTGGTCTCGAAGTACGAATTTCTCCTGATCCTCATCCCAAATACTGATGAGATACTATAGCAATTCAGGTCGAGCCCGGAGACATGGCATCAGAAAGAACTTTTTTAGCCCGCAATTCCTAAGAGCATTCATACATTGCTCGTTTTCCATTGCTTGTTCATCTTCTTTGCTATGTTCTCTCTCTTTCCATTCGATAACCATATTTTTCGCTTGACACCTGTATCAATCAATCATGGGAACATTGTAAGCCCCCTTGGGTATTCAAATTTACAGTCCATTGGTTGCATTTTTTGAAATTTGATGTGTATTTTGAGTTGCACCGTTGGCACGACTGTTTGGTTAACAGTCGCACCAACTGGCGCAACCCCTGTGTAAAACAGGGCAGATTGGCACGGGTTCGTGTCCGAAACCCGCGCCAACCCCGGAGCCCTAAATTTGAACAATCCTCCCCTAAGGGACCTCAAATAACAATGAAATGTAGTAAAATGTAACTTAAAAGATGGAAAAAGAGGTCGACTCTTACCTGAACCGGATGGAATTCGATTTGGTCCATTGGATTGATCACACTTGTCGCCTGAAGATCGAAGCAAAAATGGGTCATTGTTGCTCTGCAAAGAGGTAAAAGTGAAAAGTAAATATTTTTTTACCACTATTGGTCTTTTATAACTTTTCAAATTCCTAAAATAGATTTTAAAACATATTTTTTGATATGTTTTCATATTATTTTCGTGGAATATGTTTTACACATGTATTTTTGTGCAACAACAGGTTTTTCACGTGATTTTGACGAAGAGACAAGTTTTATTTTATACTTTTTTCAGACTCGGTAAAAACATGAAAAAGTCACGACTGGAGTCACTTTTCAGCTCTTTCCTAACTCTCTAAAACTGAAAAGATTGTCGAGTCGCTTGTCATTTTGAGCTCGTTAAATTAGCTGCGAAGCGATATCTACCCAGTATACGTTTACCCCTTTTTCGGGTTGGGATAGATTATTTACGAAAAAGGAATACCCTAGCCTATTGCGACTAGGAGGTTTTCTCAGACACAGTTTTCTACCTTTTCGGATCTAAGGAACTATTTACAAAAAGGGACTGCTGGACTTTTCTTTTCTGCCTTCTTTTCAAACTCTCTAAATATGAAAATATGTCGAGTTCTTCCTTTGTCAGACTCGTTAAAAACTGATGACATCGGACTTTGTCGCAATGACATTACTCGAGTTTCTCCTTCCTAGGGCTCGTAAAATGTACTAGGTTGGATTTGTTCGAAGGACAAACTTACATCATAAGCACATGTTATCCCCTTCAAGCTTCTTTTCAAAAATAATTGGGGTACTCACTACAAATGGTGGGGGAAAATGGAACCAAAATCGTAGTTGTGTTGGCAGTATGTCGCTCTTGAACATGGCACTTGTCTGCATTCGTGTCGGGTTGGGTACATCTCATCTCGTTATCTGCTTTCTTCCATGGGTTTGGGTAATCTCTTTTGACTACTCATCCATTCTTTGCCACATCACCATGACCTCAGATCCCTTGATGTCAAATACTTCCAAATCCAGTGTCGTGTCGCTGATATGTTCAAGAGAAGTTTTCCTCTACAGTTTTCAACCTCCCTCTGATTCTCTGTTGGTCTTGATTCACAAACATCATGTTTCTTTGTCTCGTGTCAATGATGTGGGAAACATTATGGCCCACCTTCGATCAAGGTCACTTCCTGTCGACTTCAGCTCATTATCCAGGAAGTTGATCTAGAGACTCCCTTCAGGTACCTTGGAGCCTGCATGCCTTAATGGCAGGGTCTTCGCATTCGACGCAAGGCTTTCATTATTGGCCTTCGATCGATTGACTCTGCGGGTGTTCAATGCCAGATCACTGTTCACATTTCGTAGATTGTATCTCTTGTACCTTGAGAGCCATTTTCATTATTGGTGGTTTCTCTCGCGTATGTTAACAGTTTTCATCATTGGCTGGTAATTAGACGATGTTCTTGCATATTCGACTTCAGCTCACATATTCGCATGCTCGAACTTGTACTTTGTTCGGGTCAAGATAGAGCGCAAGACCCTGGATTTTGTCTAATGAAATCCAGGTTGCGGGATCTTTGTGGACTATTGTGACTTATTACATGACTCTTTTGATTGGATGGCTGCGACCATACTTGAGTCTACTTGTTGATCCTTATTTTGTTGGATGGCTACGTCCATACCTTGGATCTCATTATTTCTGTACTCTCTTATGGATGGCTGCGCCCATACCACATGTCATGTACCAGATATATCAGTTGTATTTGTACTCGCAGGTCTTCCGACGACAGTGTTTTCAGCTGAACACATTCTCATAAAGCATTTCACCCCTCCCTCTCTCTTGGACCTCATGCTTTAGGGGGCATCTGTTACACAACATTTTGTCACCGTCCCTGCAATCCCTCGTCCCGTACATTGGAGGACTATTCCCGTGACCTGTGAATAGTAAAATGTCCTGAAAACACCTTGATGGCATCCTTGTGCATAAGGGAGAGAATTCTCCTGGAGAACATTTCCTCGGAAAATCATTAAAAACATATGTTTGGGCATTGACGCGAGCAGCCGGTTCATCACTCGCGCCGACCTGGGAAATTTACACTAAGCCCGTGCCACCTGGCGCTCTGTCCCTGTGTATTGCCCACACCAAGCCTATTTGGGAATGTTTTTTAAAAATAAAAGGTGGAAGTTTGATTCTAACAACTTCAGAATAAATAATCAAAAAGAGGTTGGGATGTTTGGCTCTGGATCTCCCTGTTTAGGAGTTGGTTTTCCACCTCTCATGGAACCTTCCTAAGAGATAGGACTCTCCCCCATGATTATAGGGATCCTAACTTCTTCTTCTCCCTCTATAAAAGCCCGCCCTCTCGATTTGCAACTTAGCTGAACATTTGGGAAGAAAACTATAACTGAGAGACTATTGAGAACAGAGCTAAGGAGAATCCTGTAAGAGAGAGAGCCTTGTCTAAATTCCCGACAAGCTTTGTGAGACACGCTCCACTGGAAGCCCTGCTAAAGGAAGAACGCGACGTCGGAACTCGGTTGTAATCTTTCTTTCACATTTTAATATATGTTCGATTATGTTATTGGCTCCATCATTGTATTGCTTATTTGTGTAATGCAATTTGATTCAATCTTTTCCGACTGATTGATAGTTACATGCTTGAATTATTATGTTGTATGTCATCACTTTTCTCTGCATATGTACAGGTGTCTGGACGCAGTGAGCGAAAGGATTGTGATTTGTCAAGCTAGGAACGGGAAGTAGCACATCTTCTTCGACAACAGCAGCGTAGGACTTGAGGTAGGCTATCCATCGTAGCTTTGTCTTTTGTAACTAGGAATCAATATCGTAGCGTGTTTTGTTTGTTGCTAGACCCACTCTAGGGCTAGTGGGATTGCCTCTGTCCGCAGAGGGGATTTACCTCTCCAACACGGAGAGAAAAACTCCTACAATAGATATGAGAGAATGCATTCTTTTGAAGGAAAAAAAAATAATAATACTTTGCTGGGTAAAAACTCAATTTTGGTTTCAATTATGCAATATTTTTATTTTTATTTATTTATTTATTTGTAAAAAAAATTGGGGAAAACAGAGGTATTATCTGGGGGAGGTGTTTTCTGGGGAAGGTATTTTCTGGGGGAGGCGATTACTGGGGGAGGTGATTTTTGGGGGATGCCAATCTATAAAAAAAATTAAACTTATAAAATTGGCGAATTAAAAACAGGGAACGCAAAGTCTGCGTGGGATGGGAGGGAAGGCCGAGCGGCCGTGAGAGGGGAGGGAAGGGTTGAGCGAGAGGCTATGAGAGGGGTTGGGGGTCGAGGGTGAGGGGGCATGTTGGTTGGGGAGGGAGTGAGGGGTCGGTTGGGGAGGGTGAGGAAGCGGGGTGGGGAGGGCGAGCGGTTGGAGAGGGTGAGGGGGAGGGGTGAGCGGGGTGGTCGAGCAGTTGGAGAGGGTGAGGGAGCGGGGTGGGGAGGGAGAGGGGTGAGCGGGGAGGGTGAGCGGTTGGAGAGGGTGAGGGAGCGGTGTGCTGTGCAAGGGGGCTGAGGGGTGAGGGGTGCGTGGGGTGAGCGAGGGGGCCGAGGGGTGAGGGGGTGCATGGGGTGAGCGGGGACTGTGAGATGAGCAGCGTGGGTGGGAATGAGTGAATGGGAATGGTAAATCGCACAAAACAATTAAAAAAATGTATAGAAATTGGTAATTTGCACAGGAATTACAGTAAAGTTAATTGTGCTCAGAATTTGAGCAGAAATTGCACATTAGAGGCAGAATGTGTAGAGAAAAAAAAATGCAGAATTTTCCAGGATGTAGAATGGCAGGAGCAGAAAACTGAATGCACAATGACATAATGACAGTCTGCAGAAATGCAGAGCATGAGGGAGTTACACCAAGGGCAAGAGTGTCAAAAATGGGACTGGCTCTGATACCATGTCAGACCAGGAGGTAACTCCGCAAAACTCAATGTGTATTAGATGGATATTGTGTGTGTATTTATACATGGAGGTGAGGCTATTGGGATTCACTTCCCAATGACTCTTGGCCTCCCTTATTTACTAAATTACAATAATATACAATCTCACCCAACCCCTTAGGATTAGGTGTTAACAGGAACATATCCTCCTCTCTATGTAGAAATTATACAATATGCATGTATATCTTGGATTCTCCTGATCTAACAATGTGCTACTGTTAAATACATAATCGCTTCTACAAATTTTTGCGGAATTAAAAACACAATCGCCAATTACATAAGCATGAAGAATAGATCAAAACCAGAACACCAGATATTCTCGGGGAAAGCTTACTGCTCAAAACCCCTTTATCATATATTGTATATTCCACAAGGAATCATGAAACAATTACATACAAAACTCTAATCACAAGAGCTCTCAGTACATCAGCTAGTTGTCTCACACTGTCATACAAAAATTGGCAAGTTCCTTAGCCAATTTATTGTCTCCAGACAGCCTGCCCTGCTCACGCAGTTCATGATGAATGCAATCCTTAATCACAAATAATTTTAGCCTTCCTCAAGTGCGTTGAGTATCATGGGAATCCTGTGGTGTTTTAACTACACCTAGGTAGCCTGCTAATATCACAATTGATAGTTACACTTCCCTTTCACCTAGATCTCAATTGGGTCTCCACTGGAACTGACATGCATGTAGTTAATAATAGTAAAAACATCAGTTTCATGTGAGATCACTACATGTGAATTAATTAATATTTAATTCACTTGATCTCTCACTAGTGTATCTGCAGTTACAACTAGCACAACTGACTTTAACTCACTTAACTGAGTTAAACTGATTTACAACTTGCATTAACTAATGCACCACTGCATTTCCAACTCTGTTACAACTAGAATCACTTTGTTACAACTAAAGTCAACCTACATGTCCCACCAACCAACCACTCAACTCGAAATTCCTATAGCTAACTGATTTTCCACTTCAGTTAACTATTTCCAAGTGCTCATTAAGAATAGATTATTGTTTATTGTCCAACTAATATTAAGGGATAATAATAGTCGACATGCATCTATAAATAGAACTTGCACATATATCTATAAATAGACCTCGTCTATAAATATATTTTTCTCATGCATATATAAAAAGACATCCACCTAAAAATAACCTGTGTGGGCCCCGCCTAGTGTAGGTGCTTAATTTTCACTAGGATCAAGGATGTTGTTTCCCAATTCCAATTTCACTGTTTCTTGTTACAAACTTCAACACTCCCTCTCAACAAGAAAGGAATGTCCTTGCATGCGACATGTAACTCCATGCATGCGCCATCCAACCTTTGCATGCAACACTTCTCTAGTGTTTATTGCACATGCAACACTTCTGAAACTGAATAGCCTCCAAACAACTGAATCAATATAATGCATCTGTCATCAAAGTCTTATGACTTCTTCTTAGTTACTGCACATGTCTTCAGGAACCACTGTGCTGCTGACACTTGCATACATGCACTCTGCACTTTTTGCAAACTCTGATTTGTGCTCCAGTATCGGACACTGTCACTTTGATTTCATGTCCTCACGACACTTGACTGCATTAATCCAACTGATCCTGCTACTGTTGCTCTATGGGCTCCTCGTAGCCAGGTTTGATTCATGAGATCCACAACATCTCAAAGAATCCCGCCCAAAAAATTATTATTGGGATTATTCATGCATGTCGCCCCACCTCTCACCTGGTGGTATAGATGTATGCACTCCCTCTGCCCATCTGGCTCCAAATTTCTCCGCATGAGTGGTTGATCCCACTCCATGATCCTCCGCATGTGGCTGCTCCACATCTTGAGGTTCACTCTCACCTACATGCAAATATAGCTCCCTCTCAAGGGTCAATTACATGGCATTCTCGCACTTCCCAATGGTAGGAAGCTTTATAGAAATCACATCTACATCAAATCTATAGATATTCTTCTGCATCTCCAGTTGTGGATGCTCCACAACCTTCTGAGACTACCTCTCAAGCTGCATGTTGAGAGGCTCCCTCTCAACCACCAAGTCACTAACCTCTGCTTTGGTATCAAATATTTTGCATGCATCTTGTACCTCAGTGCATGTAGGTTCTTGGCTCGCGCACATTGTAATTGTCCCACCGTCGCAAAATTTTATAACAAAAGAGCTGGTTTTAAATCGACAATATCTCCCTCATCCAAGCTCCAATTCGACCGATTTTTTTTTCTTTTCAATTTGGGTATTTTTCCACAAGGAATACAAATATTCTATTTGTTTCTGAAAATTTTGCATCAAAATTTTCAAATATTCTTTGCAAACTTGCACCCCCAAATAATTCTTGCTCTCATACCATGTAGAAAATTTATAACACAACTCTGATACCATGTAGAAATTATACAATATGCATGTATATATTGGATTCTCCTGATCTAACAATGTGCTACTGTTAAATACATAATCACTTCTACAAATCTTTGTGGAATTAAAAACACAATCGCCAATTACATAAGCATGAAGAATATATCAAAACCACAACACCAGATATTCCCGGGGAAAGCTTATTTCTCAAAACCCCTCTATCATATATTGTATATTACACAAGGAATCATGAAACAATTACATACAAAAATCTAATCACAAGAGCTCTCAATACATCAACTAATTGTCTCACACTGTCATACAAAAATTGGCAAGTTCCTTAGCCAATTTACTGTTTCCAGACAGCCTGCCTTGCTCACGCAGTTCCTAATGAATGCAATCCTTAATCACAAATAATTTCAGCTTTCGTCAACTGCGTTGGGTATCATGGGCATCTTGTGGTGTTTTAACTACACCTGGGTATCCTGCTAATATCATAACTGATAGTTACACTTCCCTTTCACCTAGATCTCAACTGGGTCTCCACTGGAACTGACATGCATGTAGTTAATAATAGTAAAAACATCAGTTTAATGTGAGATCACTACATGTGAATTAATTAATATTTAATTCACTTGATCTCTCACTAGTGTATCTACAATTACAACTAGCACAACTGAATTTAACTCACTTAACTGAGTTAAACTGATTTACAACTTGCATTAACTAATGCACCATTGCACTTCCATCTCTGTTACAACTAAAGTCAACCTGCATGTCCCACCAACCAACTACTCAACTTGAACTTCCTATAGCTAACTGATTTTCCACTTCAGTTAACTATTTCCAAGTGCTCATTAAGAATAGACTATTGTTATTGTCCAACTAATATTAAGGGATAATAATAGTCGACATGCATCTATAAATAGACATGCAATCTATAAATAGA
The DNA here is from genome assembly GCA_034641835.2 of Pinus albicaulis. NCBI lineage: Eukaryota > Viridiplantae > Streptophyta > Pinopsida > Pinales > Pinaceae > Pinus > Pinus albicaulis. The sequence continues at coordinate 960,163,454 of CM076569.1, forward strand.
ACCTGCACATATATCTATAAATAGACCTCATCTACAAATAGAATTTTATCATGCATCTATAAATAGACCTCCACCTAAAAATAACTTGTGTGGGCCCCACCTAGTGTAGGTGCTTAATTTTCACTAGGATCAAGGATGTTATTTCCCGATGCCAATTTCACTGTTTCTTGTTGCAAACTTCAACACCCTATACTATAGACTCAGATCTAGGGTCCTTGGCGAGAAAGGCACCCTCTGCTCCCTCTGAAAACTGACTTCCTCCCTTGGAAGTCTACCAAACACAACAAATAAACTCTCTTCAATCACCCTACAATCGATCGTCAGATTTATTTGGTAGAAAATCTACTGAGAAGTTGTTCTCCTCCTGCTCTTTGTCAAATTAGCTTAGGATAAATTCTTCACCGGCAGAATCTTCACTCCACCGGCAACTGCTGAAGGTCTGCAGCTTAGCTTCCGATTCACGACACTCTGCACAACAATTAAAATATGGGCTGCGTCACCCTGGCTAGCCTCTGCGTGAGCAGACTAGCTTAGTGCAGTGACTGCGTAGCGCAGGCTGCTCCTGCATCCCTCTGGAAGGCACTGTGCTGCCTTTGCATCACCCAGTTAGGACTGTGTCAACCCCTGCGTGGCTCTAGCTGCTTCTGTGTCCTTCTGGTGCTACACTGCCCCTTTCGGCTTCTCTGCTGATGTTGCTACTTTCTCTACTTCTTTCTGCAACACAAATTTCTCGAGCCGTCTTGCTGGAGATCCAGCATGATCTGCAATCTTTCTGATACCATGTGAAAATTTCTGAATTTACTAAACAAAAACCCTACCGTTAATTCTTGATTTAATTCTCCTACTTACATAAGTTATTAATCTGAAAAATTGAGCATTAACATCGAAGTAAACACAGTTAACAACCTACACATGTAGATCAAGTGTTGAATAACATGCTCAATGAAAAAGCGACACACAAGGATTTTCTGGACAAATGTCCTCGGAAAACCCCAATGCGGGAAAACCAGTGGTGGTAGCTTTTGGATGGTTTTTACTATTATGAAGATTCTGAGTACAACAAATCTTGGCAACAAACTGATTAACCCGATAGAGAAATATAAATGGAAGCAATTCCTTTATCTGAAGAAATAAAATATGACTGATTCACACCCTCAAACGAGATTTACAGAACTCAACCTTTTCCGGTCTCTGGAAACCCCAACGTTGCTTTGAAGCTCTCTACATCATCCTACCTTGCTTGTGTCAGCCTCTGCGTTGCTCAGGAAGAGCCTGCATCACCCTAGACTGGGTTACACTGCCCCTACGCTGCCCTAGCTGGGATTTCGTCAACCCTCCTGGCCTCCTGCTGCCTCTGTGCTGCCCCTGCTGGGCTCTCGGCTGCTCTACATAGCTGTTGCCTCTGCGCTACTCTGGTTTGCTCCTTCTCTACCCTTGTTGTACTCTTGGCCTAGGATTAAACCATTCCCATCACCAATACTGCCCCTCGCCATAGCTGAAACACTTCCAAAATTCTTAGCAAACCATGCTCTAGAATTCCAGCTTAGCTTTAGTGCTATGTGAGTGTGTGTGTTCTCCAACTGACCCCAAGCCCTCTTCTTATACTTTTCTCGTTGAAACATCAATGACCGTGATCTAATATTGAATCAATGACTAAGATTAGAAGATGTTTGATCCACGTCACTTAATTCATTCTCATCACATGCTTAATTTAATTACCTTTAATATTTTAATTTTCCTAAGTTAGACTTAGGGTCCTTAATTAAAAATATTAATTAATTAAATATCTCTTAAAATTGATGGAATTTCTTAAAATGCTTTCTAGGTCTTGGAGATCTTATATACTCTAGTCCCTCCACAAAGTTTGGGAGCCAGAGCACATCCGATGCTACCCCAACACCCCAAAATCTCAACAGATAACACATAACATAGAGGATAGAAGATGCAATACCCTTATGTCTAAAGAAACATACATAATGTCCTTGGACATAAAACATTAGGAAGTTGATAGTTGAGGGTCATTCACTTTGCATCCTCCAACTATACTCAATGCATATTGCACTAAACATTACTTGGAATGTTGCATCATAATAGGTGTCACACATATTCAACAACCTTATGGATAATACATAGAGGTGTATTCTATTGAGGAGAGGGATACAAAAGAGTGAGGGTGCAACTGACTGTGACATAATACTATTCCATTCAAAAATATCCCCATCTCAATCGCCCAGCATATTCCAACTTTGTTGTAGCACTTTGATTTCTTTTGTAGGGCGATTAACATGCATTCATGGCTTGAACAAGATCCATTTGTGCCTCCTTGGATATAGAAGAACATTATTTATGGTGATTTTCAATTCTCCGTTCATGCTCTTTTGGAGTTTTGCTAGCTTTTCATATTGCCTTCTTTACTTACAACTCATTGTACCTCCTACTTTTGAAGATATAAAACAAGTATTTTTTCTTCTTGACTTAGTTTCTCACCATCAGATATTTTTAGGGCCCAAGTAGCAAGTGCATAAATGGCAACCAACATTTGGGAGGGGTGATGGTGGTGGTTGATGTGGAGGTATTGCTTCATACACATTTTATTATGATAGCCCCTAATGGGTTAGGAAGCCATCAACATTCTTGGAGATAAGAATATTAATGAATGGAATGGAATTGATTCTCTTATAATTCCAAAGCGAATTGAATATGTTCTAATTGGTTATTAAATGTTGGATAAATTTGTTGAGGTCTTATTTATTATGGGGACACTTTACATCGACATCATCAAGATATCTAACTTGTAAATTTGACTTCAAAGAGGAAACAGTGTCTTGCCCCCAAAACGATCCATGAAAAGATTCACTACCATCGAGGATAATGGAAACCCCATAAGAATCCTACAAGTCTACTCATAAAATCCACCATGAAACCTAAAGATCTTAAACAATTCTCAACCAATTCAGATATCTTAAAATCAATGATTCATTCAAATTATGGACACAACTTCATTTATTGGAGTCCTTATAAAGAGAGACATTACTTCAACAATGACAACGATGTTTTTATCTTTGACCTTTAACTTCTTGAATATATTGACGACAAAAGTTGAATGTAACAATAAAAACCTAAATTAACAAATGCCATCATATTATTAAGCCTAAATCAACAAGTGCCATCATATTTTTAGTTTTTCACTCATATGTACTAAGAAAAGCACCTTTAACCCCCATAAGAGGAGATACAAAATTCACATTCCTAACATTAATACATACTCAACATTCAGGGAATGTCATCACAAATCCACTGTGAGATGGTATGCAAATTATGAGTTGTTGCATTACTCATAATGCATGCTAAAATAATTTAGCGTATGGTTCATTATGCTTAACAAGAATAATACATTTTAAAATGTTTAGGCACTTCACACATTGCAATTCCTTGGTAAATTTTGGTCTAGATTTGATGGTAAGACAAAACATATCATACATATAATCAAACACTTTTCATTAACCACTAGACATTAATTTTTGTTTGTTTTGTTTTGTTTGATGGTGAAAAACCTATTATAACTCAATTGTCAATTGAGAGTGAGAATAGCTATCATTGATTGCTATTAGTGTATGCCTGTTGATTCATGAACACTATTCAAGGAAAACTATGCCACTTGAAATGACTTATTAGTGGTTTATAAAGATATATAATTTCACTCTACCAGATGCATCTACTATTTTGGCCATTAACTCTGCTTCCTCATGTTAGAGCAAAATGAACTCTAAATCAATTAAAATAAAATAAAATATTACTCAGTAATTGGAAAACAAACCTAACAATTTCAATTTCAACCTAACTAGTATTTAAAAAAAAACCAATATTCCTTTTAAGCAATATTCCTTTTAATCATGACTTAAGCTATTTCCAATAAAAGTATGTGCATTTCATTATAATTTGATATTAATATGATAAACAACACTAAATACTATCCTAAATTACACTGTAGCCTATTACCTAAAGGATAAAAGTTGCTTAAATCATATACAATCATCGGATTTTTTATTTTTATTTTTTTAACAAAAACCATTTACAATGAAAAATATAAAAACTTAAAATCCCAAAGGAATTTGACACGTAAATGTGCCTTGCACATTCCCCCGCATATAACGCGTGCATAGGACCGTCAATATCAATGTCGGCATGGGTTGTCGAGGGCCCAACAAAGCGCATAAAGAGACAAATTGGAACTTACAAACGCGTATAAGCTTCCGTCAATTGACGGGACTTACACGATTACTTTTCTTATTGGGGAAGTTCCATATGCGCGTGTAACGTCATGGGAAGTAATTTAAATTAGAAGACCTCCCACAGCTACTTAATTTTATTAATATTCCACTGTTATTGTACGTGCAGGATTTATAAGCTTCTTTGTTCTATCTGATTTCCCAGGTAACGAATTTTATTTTAGGTATTCTCATCTCTCATGTATTGTGAGGAAAGCTTCTGTTTGTATTCAATAGGTCCATCTGTTTTCTACGATGTTCCAATTCTTTTGTTAAATAATTCTGCAGTGCGCAGTTTTCTATGTTCACAAGGTGTTAACCACAGGGAAATTTGTACGCTACACCATGGGAAGATTTTGGGATTTTGTCTTATGAATGGGCTTTCGTTGACATTTTTTGGGTTTGTGGGGAATGTAATTTTCAAACTAAAAAAATAGAATAAAGCAGGCAAAAGGAATTTGTAAGACTTTTTATATTTTGTCAACAATCTGCTGGTGTTTCAGAGTCATGCTTTGCAATTTTCGATTTGTTACATAACTGGATTAAGACATACACCTTGTATTTTTCTATTGGGAAATAAACTTTTTTCTCAGAACTGTTGGCCGCCTTCAATAATTAGTGGATAGGATGATTAGAAGCTCTCAATTTTCTTAAGGCAATAAATACCATGTATTCATAAACTTTACGCTTTGGGTTTGTCCTCTTAAGCACACACTAGCCACAATAGGATTGGCTAACCCCTTCATTGTTTAGGATGCTATGCACTCAATGCAATTGCCACGAGTTTAACATTTTATGCTTGGGCTGATAAATGAGGATTTGGTTACCTGAGGAGACATATGGGGTTTTGAGTAATGCTACCAATATCGTGTTGGTGAACATATCATCAAGGGTCCAGAATATAATTATTGGCAGTGGGCACTATTAGGGGCAAATATTGAAAATATTGGCAAACTATAAGATGTCAAGCGATACATATCATATCAATACTGAATTCTGTTATGTGTCCTAAGTCGTGAAGGGATGATACAAAATAAAATCAAATAACAGTAAATATCTGTTCCAAATCTTGATAGGCTGATACAAAATCACATTAAAAAAATATATTTAATGCTTCTTCATAATGAGTCATTTAGATTCTATGATGATAAATATACTAAGAAATCATCGGTTCCCCTACCCCTTTTACGGGAAAAGGTCACCGTTGTTGCTCTGAAAGTAGTAAATGCAAGGACCGAGGTGCAAGTTGGAGTGGAAGTGAAATGCGTTGAGGTAGCTGCGTGCCTTTTCTGAGGTTGTGTAACATCCAAGTTTATCTCCTTGGAAAAATTTGTAATAAAATTTGTTTAAAACTTTGCATGAATATTTTTATTTTCTGCTATACTGATAAGCATGGGTTAGATATACCATGGCATGTTAGTAAAATATTGATGACCAAAGCCAACATACTATGAGCACCTATAGGAGCTATGATACTACAAATGGAGAAAGGTGAGGGGGTCTAACACATTTCTTTATTATTTCCCTATCTATCCTACCTTATCATCTTCACCTTATTAAAGCTATGAGTAGTGGAAAAAACCAATTCCTAGAGTTGAGCCATCACTCTTATACTTCAGCAAGATGTCTTCCCTACATTCTTGGAACAAGAAGTATTGGTGGAACTTCTTGTTATGGGGAAATGCATGGAAAATTTGAAGAGGAGAAAAGAGGCTGGGAAATGGAAGAAAACAGAAGGTTTAAAGGGAGAATAGAAAAAACAAATTGCTAGGAGTATATAGACTAGAATAGCCATGAAAATACGTGTGGATACTTGTTGAAAGAGTTAGGAAACCAGTGAAATCTACAAGAAGTTTTGTGACATTAGCTGGACCTTTCTATGTCTTGGTGTGTTGTGAGAGACAAGTAATGTGGGTGCCTATAGTTTCTCTCTCATTGGAAAAACTTGGTGGTGCAAGTTATCTTGGTTGAATCTCTTGTAGACTGAACTCAGAGTCATTATTCCTACTTCGCCTTGGTGATATCATAGCCTGGCTAGGGGGGTGGAGTTCTACAGTAGAACTACCTATGGTTGGGTGGAAATCACTTAGTTTGTTGGTTGTTGCTACATTCTTATCGTATTCAGTTAAGTTTCTATTTCTACCTTTGTTAAGTTGTTATATTATTCTGGTTATTAATTCTGAGTATGCTATGGGAGAATAAATAGAGAAATTGCATGGCTATAATTCAACTTGTCACATGTTAGAAGGAATCTGTATTATATTACTCTATAGTTTCTTCTCTTTTTTGGTAAGATAATTCCTATATAATTGGATATTTTCTTTCTTGGTAGTTATCAATGATCTTTGTCTTTCTTCCCTATGATATGTGCAAAACCCCTGTATATGAATTCCAGAGTTTAAATTATTGATGAAACTCATCAAGCTGTTCGGTTCCGAGTTCCAGAGATTTCTGTTTGTTGATGAGAAACAAAGAGCACTTTCATACATAATTATTGAAGTAAAAATTATGTTTGATTGTGAAAATAAGACTTGACCATAGCCCATAATTCCTTTGAATCCTGTCAAGTCGTATAAGTCTTATATAATTGCAATCTTACCTTAAATTCTATAAACAATTTTGGAAAATTTGGGGATCCGAGGTTTTAAACCCCAACCCTGGTCACATGGGCCAGTAGGGGGCTGTGACAGCGAGCTTAGTAGAAAAGGACTAAAGAATAGAGCCCGAAGATCCGGATAATCTGGAATCCACAAGTGACCCTTTACTATGAATTGCCGCATATATCCCAATCAAATAACAAAATTTAGATATCTAGATGAACCAAAATTCCACAAATAACCCTTTTATGTGAGATACTACATATTTCCCCAACAAATGACGGAATCCAGATATTTGGAAAATTCAGAATTTGGGAAATAATTCCTTGCCATTAGTTACCAAGATTCTTTTTGTCTGTTGATAGAATCCAAACATTTTGATATCAACTGTTGACAGATATGGAAGTGCTAATTTTAGGTTAATTTTGGTCCTCTCGAAAAGATGAATTTAATGAAATAATTATCTTCTTCAAAGGAGCTGCCCAAAGTGGAATTTGGCCCTAGTTGCCAAATTTAACACTCCCTCTCAACTAGGGAAAATTCCACCTGCCAATCCATGCTATCCTGTCATCATGAATCATCTTTGCATCTCGTCTCAACTCTCTACTGACAAAAGTTAGTCCACATAACCAACGGGTGAACTCCAATTGGACTTGATCCCAAGTGATCAAGTTGAAGAAACATCATACATCCTAGACATAGGGAGTATGACAGTACACGATGTGTCCATCGGTAGTGCTATGGTCCCTATCCACTTTTCCCAACTCATTGGCCAGATGAGAGGCTCTTCCCATGTGTCTTGGACTACATGGGTAGGATGATGCAGGGACACCAGCATGGAAAGAATATATCACATCTTGCTCACAATGACACGTAGGGAAAGGAGAAACCACATCCTACAAACACATGTCATAACCACACGTAGGGAAAGGATGAACCACATCCTACAGTCACATGCCATAATCACACGTATGGAAACGATGAACCACATCCTACAGTCACATGTCACAACCATTGTAGGGAAAGGGTAAACCACATCCTACGCGCATGCAAACCACAGAGAGTAGGGAAAGGATCAACCATGTCCTGCATGCATGCCAATCATCAATGGTAGGAAGGATCCTACACGTGGGGAAAGGATGAACCACGTCCCATCGACATGTCAACCATCGATCGTGGGGAATGAGCATCCTACTTGCAGGGAAAGAATGAACCATGTCCCACTGACATGTCCACACGTGACACCAACAGATGCCTATTTGCATCTCTGATTGGTGTGTCCGCAGGAGAAGGCGAACCACTCATCCTACTTATATGCCATTGGAGAAGGTGAACCACTCATTCTATGCATATCTCATCATTCGTAGGGGAAGGTGAACCACTCACCCTACACACATGTCAATCATCATGGGGTATCACAGGGGAAGGTGAACCACTCACCCTGTACATAGCGCACCTATAGGGGAAGGTGAACCACTCACCCTATGGTCATTCATAGCTCCAAGAAGTACCCCAAGCCCCCAGGAGCTCCCAAAGCTCAATGTCCAACTCAAGCGTGACCCTTATTGGAGGGTCCTTCCACGACTCCCAACCTTTCTCTGAAGAAAGATAATCTTACCAAGAGGCTAGGACAATAATCGACTCATCCAACCAACAGTGATGGAGTTTCTTCAACGTTTGTTATCAATATGTGCTCAAACGACTCGCAGAAGAGCTTCCTCAACCAACTAGTTCCATACTAGCTGCTATATACATTCAACCTCAATAGTGCTTCTAGAGCAATCAAATAGTGTTCTTTCGAATCAACATCAGAATGTTCATGGAATATTAGATTCCAGCAGTGTACCTCAGATAAAGATATTGCAATAAGCAGCTATCCACTATATGAGGCTCATTCATAGATTGACTCGGAGTCTTCATAGCAAGGCATATGGTTGATAGGTTGTTTATCAAGGACACCAGGGATCCAACAAGATATACATGTGCATACCAGCAACTTCTTCATCTCATCAGACCTTTAAGTGTGGGGAATAATGCATCAAGGCTAGGTCTTCCATCTTAACTTTAAATGTCAACTCCCTCTTAAATTGGTAAACGAGAGGGTCATCAATCAGACATCATCAATAGTTGCATCTTTATAATCCAATCAACATGGCTCGTCCATAACTCCCTCTGAATATAGGGAAAGTGACCTTGTCAAAACATAATCATCAAGCCACCTGTAACCTGCCCCTTTTCCTGCTATAGACTCTTAGTCCCATGTGCCAAAATCATCAATCATAATCATAGTCAGCTTCCATGACTTGCCTTCTTCAATAAACATCGGGCAAGAAGAGTCATCGAGACATACTACCAGGGATTCTCTTGCTCCCTCTGAAGCCTTGCATCAGTTGATCAGTATCTTGAAGATGAGGCTTTATCGAACAACAGTTGCAAATCACTAAAGTGAATAAATCCTTCCATTAATTAACCGGTTGCATCATAACAGCTATCAATCAATTATGCAGTGGTCCTAATCATCCAGGCATCTGAATACTACTATTCTTTGTAAAATTTAGACATTACATGGAGTGCCTAATGACCCCACCAGAATAAGGGTCCTCCCTGTTTCTTCCTTCAATACATTCTCCAAGGGCTGCTGCAAAGGCTTGCTTCAAGAAGCCATTTATGAGCTCTCAACAGAAAGGGATATCATAGATCTATTCATCTTTTGATAGGACCTACTGATTTAGACTGCTTCAAATTTTGGATCAAATGCTGCAGAGAGATTGAGTGTTGTTTACAAAAGGATATGCCAATGAAAATATGAGAACACTTTCTGTCGTCTGAGATCAGAGACATGGTATTCATCACACACTGCTTTCAACGTGCCTTCTACAAGGCTTCAAGGTCAATTACTTCTATTCCTTGTACTCAACGGGTGACAACCTCATCCAAGCAAACCCTTTCTTTCGTTACATAGTTCAAGCCAGCCCCTTTTTTTTCTTTAAGTACAAACCTTAACACTGCTCAACAACAATATCATATAACATCTCTTTGTTATAGTAGCAACAACAAATACTTGGCCAAATATATGAAGCAACTATAACAAAGATTTTAGCTTTACCAACACACTTACCCTCTTAGCACTTCGAATCATTTACTGACAAAACATTGATCATAAGTAAAATGATCCCTTATAGCCGCATCCACTTTAATAGCATTAAAACCTAGTTAATATCAATAAATCATGCTTTGAGTTGAATATTTGACAATAGGAGAATTTGCTGTTTTCCTTAATAGTCCGATTCTCAATAATAGAGCCTTCAGATGAGACAAATGTGAATGCATTAGAATATACAGGACCCTAAGACAAACCCCTCAGACCTTGATATGAAGATATGATACTCCAAAGATTATTCCACAAAATTTGTCGAGGAAGGAGCTTGGAAAGTCATCAATACAAGATCTGAAGGAACTAGGAGATCTTAGTAACTCAGCTGAACTTGAGCTATTGAGAATTGATTTGAAGTCTACTTCACATACTCAACAGAACTTCTTGAGGTGAAACGACATATGTGTAAGCTTTATCAATCTAGAGGTAGGCTTGGCTGAGACCTCAAGAATGTGAATGAGCCACCAGCAGATAATCCAATTCCAGGCATTTAAAAATTACTCAAGTCCTGATCATAATAATTAAGAGAACATACCTCTGAAATATGCATGATCAATTTCTGGAGAACAACAAAAGGACATTATATAAATGTTTGATGCTAGCGTCAATCAATAAATGCTGAATGTCTAGATTTGCTCACAAGAGTCGGCCCTTAGAGATGGACGTAGAAAGTCTATATATATATGTAAATAGATCTCTTTGTTGGCCATGAAAGACGTCCACACTCTTGAATCACAGATCTAAGAACGATGACTCAGATCAAGATTATGTCACCAAAATTTCGAGAAAGGTCGACAGGTATATGCTGGAAGAATTTGGCATTTTGCGCACTGATTCAAGTGCTATTCTTCAACTCCATGGAGATTATATGATTCAAACTAGCCTTAACATTTCCAGAACTAAATTTCTACATTTTGTTCTTTTTTCCAGAGTTCTGATTTTAAGAGAAACCACAGGACCAAGACTGTGGCTACTCCTCCATGCCTTACCTTGTTCCATCCATCACTGAACACTGCCTGCTAGCCTGTATTTTCTCCAGGAATAGGAGCCCTTGACTTGGTCTTGTAGGATACTTGGAACAAACTCCCTAACCTCAACATCATTACAGCTGAAGTCTTCACAAGAATTCTGTAGATTTTCAAAAAGGAGGAAACCATGGAGACTTGTCAACCAAACTTCTAAGTGATTGGTTTTTCTCTTACTTGGGCTTGTCTTCTCCTGAGCTCTGATAACATGTTGATTTTAGGTTAAGTTTGGTCCTCTCGAAAAGAGGAATTTAATGCAATAATTATCTTCTTCAAAGGAGCTGCCCAAAGTGGAATTTGGGCGAAGTTGTCAAATTTAATAGGAAGTTCACAAATTCATAATTTATTTAAACTGCTAAATTGCATGAATGTACAAGAAAGCTGAAAATGAAATGTGTCCAATAACTGCTAACAGTAGGCTTGGGATCCTTGGGCACACCAAAAGCACAATAAACCACATGCTAACTAGAACCAAGCCATAAGGAAACACCAAGTCGACAATTATGCATATGCTTAGCTGTGTGGGAAAACAACGTACTAATAATTGATTATGACAAAGACAAAACTCGTTGTAAATTACGACTGAGCCATGAGAGCTTGGATTAATATAAGATTACATACAAGACATTCTGCATAGTAGGGTCTGTGTTCGCTTAAGAGTTGTCTGTGGTCCCATTATAAGTTGTTGTGTTGCTCGACAAGCACGACTTTAATGTCGAAGGGAGCTTTTCCTTGGTATCAGTTGAGCCACCAACTTTACTTGAATGTCCTTCAACCTTGCATTTTCAATAGGCTGTATATCTGTTGTTGGCGTCGTAAAGTGACAACTGAGGCACCTGATGGCTCTGCTTATTGACATGTAGTTGTTTGCAGGCTTGGCACATGGTTTGGCACCGTCGGCGTGTGGCAGACGAGGTTGGAATGTCCCCAGAGTTTGCACCAGGTCTGTGGTAGGTAATCCACGTAGGAGCGCCTATGCCTCTCATGGCGGCATTCCCTGCCAGTGGGATGGGAAGACTTGCATGCCAGGATCTCGCTGGAGAACCAATCACTCAAGCTTGAGAGGGATACTGCCGTACATCGCCCTAGGAAACCAAGAGCATTGCAGTGAACCTGTAAAACTCATCTGGAGGTCTGCCAGGCTCCTGAGGAAAAGCCATAACCGACAAGGCTAGTTCAGGGAAGTCTGTGCAATAATAGAGCTTGTAGCCGGGAGGGCTGTTAAGTTCTCTATTTAAGACACCGCGCATTGCAGAGTCAGAAGCCTTTGACAGAGTCATGGCAGAAAAGAGTAGGAAGGCCTTGATTGCGGCTCAGAGGAAGGATGCCATGAACTTATAGAAGAAGTTGGGCTAACCTTATCCTTAGAACGATCAAAAGGCTAGTCAAAGGAGACTCTTGATTGGTGGAATGAGATTCCCTTCACGAGACAGGTCAGACTGTAAGGGTAGAAGGCTGTAGAGCGGGAAGCTGAAAAGTAATTTAATTTAAGAACCGGGGATTTAGCGGTAGAAGAGCACTGAGGTTTTGTAAAGAGACAATGACGAAAGTTTTTTTGTTACCTGAACCATTAGGTGAGGGGAGGCTGTCGTAAGGGGCCACCTCGGAAGCTCGTATGGTTGGAACCCCGAGGAGCTGGGTTAATGACTCCTTAGTGGGATTCGGGTTCAAGGGTCCCGATCACTTAGTGGGGATGCAGTACAAATCCAGTTGCCACCGGATTTGCCCCTTCACGTGAAGACATCATTGGCACGAAGTCTTGAGGACACGTGGCCAATGGTTGGGCATCTCGAGTGCCCAACGAGCCACTTATGGACGATACGTGGAACTTTCTTAGGCTAGCACGGGGCATGGTCGACATTAGATTGATGTCACTCGAGCATAATTAAGCCCCATCCCGTATGGACAGAATGTCCCGGGGAAATCCCAAATGATTAGTCGACGGTATGAGGGTTGACGGAAGCTCCCTGTTCCTTATGCCCGTGACCCGGAAGCCATTAGATGGAAGTACTGGGGCAGTGGGGCCATGAGGACCCACAGTAGATAGCATATAGAGATGACATGGTCGTTAGTGGGGAAGTTAGTAGACTGCCAACCGATAGGTTGTGTTCTGGCAGGAGCTAAACCCGGAAGACTCGAAGCATCATGAGGATCCCGAAGACGTGACATGTCGGCAGGGCGAGTTGTTTCCGGGGGGCAGCTATGAGTTGGGAGTCGGGGCGTCGAGAGGTCTCAGAGTCACACATACCAATATATGTGTGCATATATATATATATATATATATATATATATATATATATATATATATATAATCCATGTATGATCGGGGGAAAAGAAGTACACATAAAAATCTTTTATCCCATTCCTCCAATGTCAAACAAAGGGGTCGGGTACGTCACAAAGTGGTATTAGAGCATCCAGGTTCAATGCTTGGACTGGGCGGGCTTCGTCACAGGCAAGTTAGGAAGTTTCATTACGTAATTATAGCGGGCTTCATCACAGGCAAGTTAGGAAGTTTCATTACGTAATTATAGAATACTAAGTCAGTTTGGACTGTGCTTATTGATTGGTTACTAAAGTATGCTAGGATAAGTTAGTTGATGTTTAACAACTCTATGGGAGCAGGAATTGTGATTGTGGATACGTTTTGTCATTAGTTATGAATGATTGTTGCATATGATTTATAAATGGCTTGTATGTTAACAGGGTTGTTTTGTTACTGCAGGAACCCTGTGATACTCTATGAATGTAAACTCATGATCTTGATTTATGTTTAGATGCTGTTTTAAAAAAATGTCTAACAATGTGTGTGATTAACAACACGTCACAAACAACATAACATAGAAAAGATACAGTGATGAGAACCAAAATGGTTGAATATAGTTTCGATTAGTCCCAACATGGAAGTGATGGAGTCAAACCCAATGATGAAGAGAGATCAGTTGGGCAAGGGGGCGGAAATCAATCCCCAAATTGGATGGACACTCCAAGAAGTCTTTGAGATCAGGTGCGAATCTTTAAGACCGAGAATGGGACGCTGGTAAGAGCCCAAGAGAGGCAGGCTCAGATTAATGTGGTCATCCTGCAAAGTCGCTCGGACCGACAATGGCAAAGGCAATCTCAAATGAGGACCAGCCTTAGAGACATGATATGCCCTTGAGAGTCAGAAGAAAATATCAATGGAACAGATGGTAGCGGATCCTGAAAGAGGCCTGTTGACCACTCTATGTCAACGACCCCATAGCAGTACACCCCTTTTTTTGAAAAAGGGATCCATGATGTTCGAGTGTCCGTGCCATTCAGATTTCATCCTCAGTCGACAATTTGTAAAAGATGTAAACCCATTATGCATGTTTATAATGTAAATGATCTTAGCAAGACCATCATGTATGTAACAACCTAGGTAAGCCCAGTGTTTTGGTGAAGACTTTTATCCTAGGAGGTTTTTTGTCTCACTGATTCATCTGTATCTCTAGACACAAATGATCGACAAAGTTTTTCCCTCCAGCCTCACCCCAAAGCTAGGGTGGATTTTGTCGTAAATATATTTAGTGAGTCCTAGTGTTTTTTATCGAGTCTTTGTAAAAGTAATTTGGGAATGATCCTAGCTAATTGGTTAGATTATTTTATTACAGATTACTTGGTCTATTAAATTAAATTATGAGTCGCAGAATTGGGTAGATATTGGAGGGTTTATTACAAACGGGTTTTCCCCCTTCATGTATCAACTTGTGATATCTTGATGTATTTTAGTGCATGGTCCCTCATAGTTAGACACCATGGCTAAAGTATTAGAGGGTTGGAATAATTATTAATCCCCTCATGTCAATTAATTAAAATTTTTAGAAAAAATAAATTAAAATTATAAGCCAGAAATTTAATTAATTTTAGGTCCCAGAAAAAATTAATTCTCCAAATTAAAAATTCGTCGGTTCTAGAATATTTAATTTTTGGAGGTCCTCGGCCAAGGGAATATTGAGAATTTCAAGAGATTTTCGACCCTTTGGCTTTGGTAGTTAAGTCAAAGTCAATTTTTTGAGGAAATCAACTCAAAATAATTAATTTTGAGTTGATTAAATTTCAATTAATGAAGAATTCGAATTTCCTCAAAAAATAAAATAATTTCGATGGAGGAAATTAAAAGATAATTAAATCTTTTTTAACATTCGTGATTACTTTGACGGGGATCAAGCCAACTAGCCGTTGGAGAATTAATCTATAAATAGGAAGTCATTTGTCAGTCTTAAGGATCCGATCTTTTGATCGTGTACTAAGCTCTCAAGCTCTCTTGTATATTTTCTGGAATAAATGCAAAAGTCTTTGGGGTTTCAACTTGCAGTGATGTTCCTCTTCATGAATTTATGGTAACATTGTTTTAATTTTTCAAATATTATTTGAAGAGCGCAAATCAATAGCTCTCCTAGAATAATCTGAATACAAATATTTTATTCAATTTGTTGGATCTAGGATAACATTTTTAATTTTGCTTGAAGTAGCAGTTATCTCTATTTCTTCGGAATTTTATTGTTATTCTATTTCTCTACTTGGTTTGACGATTGATCTAGTACTTGCAGAAAATCTCTAAGGTTTCATTGAGCGTTTGGGGATAGTCCTCGGTTGGACTAGCTGACTCTCAACATATATTTTCTAAAGAGCTTACTTCATAATAACTTCAAGATTTATCTGAAGGTCAATTTTTTATGCAGGAAATTTTGGGATAGTACCTCTCTAAAACCTAAAATATTTTAAATGTTTTGTGGAAAAATTGATATATCTGGCTAGTAAGAGCCTTAGATCTCCAGATCTGGGAGCAGAGTTGGACTCATACTCCCCAGATTTGAAAGATCCACAACTCTTGTGCATAGATTTGTATATATATATTGTATAGATTTGTAATTTTAATAGAGTAAATGTTTATAATTTTTAGATTTTGATTTCTAACTCGGGATTAGGGTTTTTATTTTCAAATTTTTGTATATGTACTGGGTTTCTGATTTGTACAGGTGTGGATATGAGGTTTTTCAAAGGAAATTCCAAGATTCGAGCAAGATCTAGGCCCTGGAGGGTAAGATCTTGTCTTAGAATACAATTTTATTTTTATTTTTTTATTTTTTATTTTTTTATTTTTTATATTTATTTATTATAATTTAATTATTGGCAGGAGCATTCAATTAAAATTTTTAAATATGAGTTTTATTGGGTAAAACGAAATTTCTGGGTAAAAGAAATTTTCGATTTTTTTTTTAGTGCACAAGACTGCCTGCATTTTTCTTCATCTTTTCTGCTGCGTGCTCCCTGCCTGCCTCTGCATTTTTCTCCTCTCCAGGTCCGTATTTCCCTAGTCGCTTTCCTTCATCTCTTCCTCGACGGTATCTCTGCAGATTTGTCCCTCATCCGTGGTCCTGTCCTCTTCTGTTGCGTCCATCTGCCTGCGCGATTTTCTCCCCTTGCTCCTTTCTGTGTACTCACACTCCTCTTCTGCACATCCCCGCTGCTCCTTCCTGCTCTGCGTGCCCTCATCGCAACTCCTTTTCCTTCCCTCAGTCATGCATCCTTTGCCTACTCCCTCTTCCTGCAAGCGTTCATACATCGCTTCTCAACTCTTCCTGCAAGCTGCTTGCTCCTCTGCGTGCCCAACTCGCTGTCGGTTGCCCTCGCGCCCGTCGACCTTTCCTCAAACCTATACTCAAATCAAAGAAAATTCATAACTTTGACATTACATTTCATTTTTCTTTTAAAGTTCGATTTATATCTTTTGATTTGGCCTTCATGCCTTAATTAAAATTTAAAATAAAAAATTTTCAATTAAATTTAAAAAATCAATCAAAACTTTATTAACCTTTTTTTTTAAATTCAAAAAATTCAAAAACTTTTTAACATTAATAATTCTTTTTTTAATTTTCCTTTTCTATTCTTTTGTATACAAAATTTAAAAGGCTATTTATTTTTGAAGTTAGATTTTTCGATCTTAGGGTCTTTTGGGGCTATTGTTAAAGTGTTAAAATTCTAAGCCTCAAGGAAATTTTTAATCAAGGGGGAAATCTAAATTTTTCTATAGTCAATGGTAAAATTAAATTTTTAACTTTAAAATCCTTAAAAAAATCATTTAAATTCAGAATTGTTTGAAGTGTTTAGCATTTGAATTTGATGGTTCTTTCATGATAATAGCTTTCGAAATTTAAAGTGCTTAAGTCTCGCTTTGGGTTTTGAATATTTAAGTGCTTGACATCTATTGAGATTGCTTGTCGTCTAATTAACTCTAACTGTGGTTTAAATTACTTGAATTGATATTTATTGCATATTAAACTTTGAGAGTTTTTCAAGTAATGGATTTATGGTAAATTGCATGTCTTTCGTTTCCTAGATTGAGTATCTTTAATGCACTATCTTGAAGGTGATATTGAAAAATTGTGAAGAATTTTTTGTTCTCTTTGAGCTATAAGTGCATTGGAATGATAAGCTTGTGATTTAATCGGGAATTATATTGTTATATTTTAAGCATATTGATTGAGAAGTTTATCTTTCAGTTTAACTTAAGCGAATATCTAGTTGAGTGATTAAAGACTTTGGTGTACATCTCATAAAAAATCATCGCATAAGCACTCTCAATCCTTGAATCTAGCTTTATCTTGCTCCATCTTCTAATCATTCTCTTTACATTCTGCATTTTAGGTTAGCATTGCATAATTAAAATTTACTTCCAAGCATAAGCTTGGTCGATAGAGAGATAGGTACCCATCCATCTTTGCTTGAGACGCCTGGTTTTAATAGTACTTAAAATGAAGATCTTGTAGTCGTCAGATCCACAACTCTCTGCAGCGCCGGAGGCACTAGGTACTTTAGATTTTTAGGAGAGGTATCGTTAATCACACTTTAGTGTGCTTCACCTTAACTTCTCTCTGCCACTTACTACAAAATCAGGCTCAATATAGAAAGGATTGAAGGGTCTAAACTTAGAGTAGACATTTAATTAAAATTAACCAAGATTCCTGCATTTCACATTAGTCTTGGGATCTGCATTACATATAGGATAGTCATTCATCCAAGCAGTAATTGCTCATCAATTACTTGGTCCTAAATTTCTTAGCAAGATAATTGACTCCATAAGACATTGGTATCAATCGTTTAAATCTAATCAAATCGTTTAAATCTTACTAGATCTAATATGAGTATTTGGTCGCTTAACTGTGTCTCCCGAACTGGTTGGTTCCCAACTAGTTCTCATTCATTCCATTTTCGTAGGGTCTACCCCACTTAGTCTGCTGTAGGGAGACAACTTAAACAAAGCGATTGAGGATCAGGGTGACAACCCCGATCTGAGCCATTGTCGCAGTGCCTAGACATTCTGTGCGACAACATTTTTTGGCGCCGTTGCTGAGGACAAAGTTTTTTTCTGTCCTTGGTCCTCACGACAATTTTTCTAATTCTCTAATCTTTTTCGCCATTCATTAGCCTGTCAAACGACATAACATTTTTCTGGTGTCGTTGTCAGAGACCAATTTATTGGACCTTGGCTTTACGACATTCATCTCATTCATTTTTTCAATTTCTTATCATTTTTTGTCCCATCAACGCTACATTTTTTGGCGCCACTTCATCTCTTCATCTTTTCATCACCTTATCTTTCATGATCTCACTAATCCTTTCATCTTCTCTATCAACACCTTTAGCAACTGGACATTTTGGTTGGTTTCCTGTTTGGGTGGCAACTCCACTTATTTCATTTATTATTTCTTAGACAAGTAGCCCTCCCTGATATCCATCTTCTTTTTCTCAACCAACTTTTCTGTTCTTGCCTTTTGGATTTTAAAATTAGATTCATGTTCAAGTGGTGACTCCACTTCTTTCCTTTCTTACAAGAATTTCTGCTAAGAGCTCCCTTCTTGTGGATCTCTTGATTTTTCTTGAACAAGGATCTCTCTCTCTAACATCCACTTGGCCTTTAAGCAAGTCATCATGGATGATACTCTTCATGACATGTCGAAAGAGGCCATTCCTAAATTGCCTTTGTTCTCGGGTGGTGATTCTGCCACTTCTGGAAAGCATCTATTGAAGGTTACTCATATCATAACCAAACATTGTCTTCCTTCACAATATAATCATGAAGATGTCAAGATACGTCTCTTTGTTTTTTCCTTAAAAGGTGATGCTATGGATTGGTTTCGAAATTGTCCGAGGAGTCTTTTTATTCTTTACAATACATCATCAATGCTTTTAAAGATAGATATATGAAACAAGGTGGCTCGCCTTATGCCCCCGGTACTATGCAAAAGAGTGAAAGTGATCTTATAAAGAACTCAACTATCAACAAAATATTTCAAGACAATTCTCATGATGAATCCACTTGTACCTTGGCAAGACAAATCCATGTGTTGAGAATTGGGTAGGGCAGTGTTTAATTCAAATTCTCTTCTTGATAATTACTTGTGAGCTTACTTCTTTTACTTATGTCTTCTCTTCTTAGCTTATTATGTCTTTATGTCTTTCATAAAGACAATCACCAGAAACACGAGGGACAAATCTAGGCTCTTCAAGCCAAGGCCCTCTTCGAGAGGAAAACCCACAAGAAATTCTTCTTATAGACTTTCAGATGACAAGTACCATGACCATGACACATACCCTTGACCTTTGTATGCCTCCAAGACCTTGTCACTGCTTCTTCATGGACTCGTTGAGCTGATCCTTCTTTTCTGCACCAAGACTAGAAAGCTAGGTCTCTCACTGTATTTCCCTTCTTCAGCTGTGTGTGATCCTTACTGAGATATCAACACCTTGTTGAGAACAATCCTATGCACATATTGCACCTTTACTTAACTTCGATGAACATATTGATTATACTTTACACTTAGTACGGTCCTGTAATCTTCGCATAATCCTACAACTTCACACTAAATATAGTCCTGTAATTTCGCTCTTTAACACAGTCATATATCTTGGTATATATATATATATATATATGATACTTCGTCTCCTTCGCATAAAACACAGTCCTGAACTCGCATTTATTACAGACTTGAAGATCTGCACTAAATTACAATATCTCATCCAAAAATCATAGAGGAGTTTGAGATTCTTTCTGTCCTTTTCTGCGCAGTATACAAGGGTATATATAGTTGACCCTGTTTGAAATTGAGCCGACCTATCTATTGGTAATGAGGCCGACTTGAGCACTCTTTATAGGCCAACTTGTAGAGTGTTTTGTAGGGTGTCTTGAAGATTATTCCAACGCTGATCTTGAGCATCATATCGAGCCATGTCTTTCAAGCTTAATTAACAAGGTCTTGAGGCATACCGTTGTTGACTTGACTCTTCATCTATGTTATCACCAAATTGAGTCTTGTTGGGCTACTTCAATGGTCAACTTGGAGTAACTATTTCAAACCAACTTGTAATTGGAAATTAGCCTTTCCAGTCTGAGAGGGCTCTCTCAAAAGGATAAAGGATATTCAATGAATAACTTGAAAGCAAATGGCTAACTCTGAATTGGATTGAATGTGTTATTTTTGTGTAGGTGACAGATGTAAGCCAATAACTACCATTGGGCTTATGGAGTCAATATGAAAACTAAGTCACAAGTCAACTTATCTCATGAAAGCTGAGGCAATTGTGTTCTTATAAAACCTCTCATGAAGGACAAAACAACAGGCTATATGCAAACAGGAATTTGGAGCATGTCACCATGAATTCCAAGTGATTATACATAAGCAAACTAATAAATCTTGACATTTACAGCAGACTAGAAGTATACAGGAAGTTGGATCATGTAATCATGAATTCCATGTGATTATACAACTAGAATACTGGAGACAAAGTAAAAGACTGATAGAACAAACATACATAAGAATACAGAGAAGAATCTCAGATTTGAAATAGGCTGCTGCAACTTTATATTACTAATATCAAAATATTACAACAGTGGTAGTGTCAAGTAACCATCTCCCAACTCTCTCAAACTCTTTCCTCTCACTATTTATAGAATTAGAGACCTTTACATCATGTCTGCTAGCTGGGCTAGACCACCGAATACCTTCAAGGACACCTAATCTAACTAACAACTGATTAGAAGGAGGAAAAGTAGAGACAATTTTGTTTTCGAGAATTAGAAACCTAATAGGAGTCTTTCACTCCTTATTACCTTAACTAACTATTAAAACTCCATACATAGAAAGGCTTTATCGAAAGAGTAGCCTTCTGAGGTGGCAGAAAACATGATTTAACAATAAAACATTATGGCTAGAATTTAGGAACTGTTTCACAGATTCTGATTATAAACTGTCATGTTGATGATGTGGCAACATGATGAGTTGGCATCTCCAAACCACCCTTGTGATGAGTATTTCCATTCAACAAACCTCTCCTCTGATACTCTTTGACATTCCATATGGAAAATAACTTTGAAAAATCTCTTTATCCTTCAGATATTTCCAAAAACTTACTTTACTGCAAAAACAGTGCTTTTTAGGCACTTTCGCAGCGAGATTTCGTAGCGAAGCAACTTAGGCAACTTGTGCTATACACCTGCTATTTCTGACCAGTGGATGGTGTTGACTGGTCAAAAACATTTAAATACAGGTTTTAGTGCTCCTAGACCAAGTCAAAATTGGTGGTTTTGAACCAAAAAACATCTTCAGCAATTCCGCAGCAACTTTTCATAGCGCCTCTATTTTAAACACTTTTGCAAATCATTTCGACTTTCTGTTGCCATGAGTATTTAAAATAGGTTAGGAGGGCTAATACAAAATTTTCCTAAATTTATTTTTAGGTTTAATCACCCTTTTTATCAAAAAGTCATCTTCAAAAATTTTGTAGTGTTTTTTTGGCTTCAAGCCTGGTAGGCGCTATGAAAACACCTAAAGTGTAGAAAATTCAAAATTCTCCCATTTTCTTCAAAATTTCACCTGTAGGTCTGCAAATTGATATGATGAAGGATGATAAGGCAAACTTGGTTCAAAATGCCTCTTACCCTCCTCAAAAAGCATCATTTTCACCTTTAACAAGTTCATTTACCAATAAAAATGACTTTGTTTTTTTGAAAAAATAGGGTTCAGAGATGAACTCCTATCTCCCTATCCTTGATAGTTGTTGCAAAATGGGAGGAGGTTTTTGTAAATAAGAATGTTCTGAAGACAAACCTCTCTTGGTTTTTTGAAAATCATCTCCAACTGTCCAAAATCTGCATTAGCAAAACATGTATAAAACATGAAAATTCTGAATTTTGAAAATAGGTCTCAAAGACATCTTCAAATCTCCAAATTGGTAGCACTCGGGAGAAAAGTGAAAGAGGTTATTGTTCCTTGATCTGTGCTTAGAAAAAACCTCATTCAGATTTTGGAAACTCATCTTCAGTTGCTTGCAAATTTCTCTTGAAACCAACAACTCAAACAATCCAAAAACACAACAAATCTCCTTGTAGCTCCTGGCAGAAATGCATGTAACTTGTCTGGATGAAAACTTGTGTGAAGATGAGGTCTTCCATGATTATTTTTGGATTTATAGGCTCATATCTGAATGGTAAGCCTCCTTTATTTGTCTTCCTCTGCATAGCCATCTTCCTTGTTTGTAGCGCTGGCCTCTTTTAGAAACACACACTTGCACAGTCAAAGCTTGATGACAACAAGTTGTTTGGGGATTACAAGGTTGGTATGACAACACCTAGACTCTAAATGGAGAACAAAGACAACGAGCTGTTTGAATAGCATCTTACAAGGATGGAAGAATAAAGCGTGGAGAATGAAGGCTAAATAAAGAAAGAAAACAAGATGAAATTCATGAAAGGATGGTAATTGATGACCAAACGTGCTCAAATCCTTTAATGATGACCCTAGCCTGACCAGCATGACCTCAAACCACTCATAATTTGACAACTCTTCAATTTACAGAGACTGTTGTAGAAAAACAAAAATCCGTAGCGAGTTTAGTTTAACAGGTGTCAGATTCGCTGCGGATTTATTAGGTGATTCGGTAGCTAAATCTGTTATATTTGCACTAAATGCGCTATGAACTCAGGAAAACTTCGACAGGTGGCCAAATTTGACAAGTTTGATTGATTTGAGTATCAAATTTGAATTTGTCCCTTTGACATGACTTAAACACACCCCCTAACAACTTAAGGTAACCTAAAAACTCACACCATATCATAAAAATTTTCATTTCATGATTTTTATTAGACCCCTAACCAACCTACTTACAAACTTGACATATTTAACAAACTGAAAGGTTATGGATGATAACAATATACACGACTCTTAATTATTTATGACAAGATGAAAAATCCCTAAAAGACATCAAGAAGAAGGCTTTTGACCTATAATAAAAACGTTGCTCATGAAACCCATGAAGCAAGCATAACAAAAATACATTTTATTATCTTTGTCTCCTTCATTACATAAATACATAATTACATAGTTAATATGAAGACCGAACCTAGTTACACTTTCCAACACTCCCTCTTAACTAGGAAGGTATTCATAATGGTACATGGTTACTTTCAATTTGAAGAATCTCATAAGAAGAATCAGATTGGTAATCGCATCTGTATAGCATCATATCATCCAACATTGTCCTAGTGTAAGGCCTTGAATAACAACCCCATCTCTCAACGAGACAATGGGCTTCAATGCTAGCGAGGCACATGACTTATAAACACCATATTCATTGTCTCTCCAAGGTACATACTCCACCCGGTTGTTCCCAGAGTATGACCTTCTTGGACTATTCTTCTCTTGGGTAGCCAACCCTCAAAGAATATCTGTCCCTAACTAATCTTATCTTGAATGCCCTATCTCATTCTCAAAGAGTATCAAATCCCAGATGATTACCCAATCATGTGTCTATCCATTCTCTCCTCATGGCCTTCACTAAGACTTATGACTGTTAATCCTGGTCTAGTGAATGACACAAGAATTTAGAGAATCATATTCGTCACTTCCTTTTAATTCAGGAAGGACATTCTTCAAGTTGCTTCCAAGTAAGAAACTTACCACTAGGCTCCCTCTTAACCGGGGACTTGCAGCAGCAATGGTGAGACAACCAGCTGCTCATGAAGAATTCCTCCCCTTGATGTCATGGATTTCGATATTGAGGAATCTTCAACTTTAGCTCCATAGGGCACAGATGATCCATGAGTCATGTCATCTACCAGAAAGTGATTCATCAGTCTTTCACATCTGGTCCACCTTTATGCCATGCTGTGTTCCTTCGAACCATCTCCCAAGGATCTTGCATCCTTTCACATGGTTGGTAGCCATGCATAAACTTATCTAGATAAACATATACATAAGAACTTTTAAATCAAAAGTTACCTTAGTGGTGATGTTTCACCATGACATCTTCCTGTAGGCATCGACATCCTTTATTCAGATTGACACATCTCCTAAATATATGTATTGTCAAGGGTCTTCTTCTTTACCATACTTCTATCAGAGTCCACATATCTTCCCAGGAGATCTCCTAGTCACATCTTCTTGGCTTCCGGATGATAACTTCCTCTTGACATGGTTTCACTTCATGATATCTTCCTTTCTTTCTCCACACAGCGTCATTCCCAGGAACTTCCAGTATCCAGTTCTTTGTTTGTAAACAACCACCTCATATTCCATATGAGGACATATTTGATTTCATTTGTTAATGACAACCTGTGCACTAGAAGAGATCCTCCTTCCTTTGATCATACTTCTAAAGATTGAAGTCCATCACCTGCAACCATAGGACATGACTTCATAGCATCCAGTGTCAGCATATAGATATATGTACCTCATCCTTTCCCTTTTGAGTCATTTGGCAATAATTTTACTAGAATGAAGAACTTTATTCCCTTGACTTGCTTCATCAATATGCCATCATGTTCTAATCCTAGAATTTTGCAAGATAGAATTCCCGATGAAACCCTTTTCTTTCTTCCTAGTCAGTGAATCCAGAGAGGAC
The DNA here is from genome assembly GCA_034641835.2 of Pinus albicaulis. Lineage (NCBI taxonomy): Eukaryota > Viridiplantae > Streptophyta > Pinopsida > Pinales > Pinaceae > Pinus > Pinus albicaulis. The sequence continues at coordinate 960,188,421 of CM076569.1, forward strand.
TCTATTAGAAAAATGTCAGCACCTGTTTCCATATTGATTATTGAATGATGACCCTTGATCTTGATGACTTCCTTCCATCAATGTAGTTATCAGCGAGGTTTCCAGGAGTTACTTCTTCAAGTGCTCCTTCCATGCTTCTATCATGATGCTATTAATATACATTGCTTCCTATCATACTAATTTACAACCAACAGAAATCACTTAAAGAGGAAGATGATCTCAATCATAGTAGAGATCTTTTGCTTCTTCTTTCTTAGATTTCTTTGCATCAGGTTCTTCCCTTTTATTTGTGACATGGGCTTCTTCCTTTTTCCTTTTGTCCTTTCCAGATTTAGGACAATCCCTTTTATAATGCACCCAAGTTCATTACATCCATAGCATCGTAACTTGTCCAAATTTCTCCTTTTATTTTGAGGACCAAATTTACTGAATCTTCCTTTCTTCCTGGACATGGCTGCAAAGGCTTGATTTCCTTCACTTGATCCTGTATGAACTTTGGCTTTCAATCTTGTTTCCTGTATTTTACATAGAGACCATAGATTCTGGAATGGTGTTGCTTCTTTCCTCCCGTATAAGCTTGAAGTGAAGTTTCCCCATTCTTTCGGTAGAGCATTCAACATCACTGTAGTCATCTCACGATCAAACATTACTTCTCCCAATTCCTGCAATTGGTCTCTTATTTCAGAAATCCTCATAAAATATGAAGTGATTCCTTCTTTTCTTGACAATTTCATCTTGTATAGTTCTTGTCTCAGAGAGATTGCTTCTCCTGCAGTACTCTCAGAGAATAACTCCACCAGTTTCGCATATATTTCTTTTGCAGTTTCTAGTTTTGATACATAGGGTATGAGTGAGTCCTTAATGGATTCTATGAGAAACCTCTGGGCTCTGATTTCTCCTTTAATGTACTTGGCATGAGCTAGAGCATCTTCTTTTGAGGGTTGAATTGTGGATCCTTTGATGTAGCCCATGACTTCATCTTCGATTAGATTCAAATTTGTCCTCTTCTTCCATGCACTAAAGTTTGATGATCCAACCAATTTGTTGCTCTCTTTGCAATAAGTCATTTTGACAGATTTAGATGAGGTCATAGAGATACTTACTTGAGTAGAGTGACTTCCTCTTTCTAGCAGCTTCCTTGATGATGATGAAGATGAAGTTAGGAACTCCCCCTTAGATTGAATTCTCCAATGTAGATGTCTTCAAAGGTGTTGGATAATGTTGGATGGTGCTTGATGATGTGTCTTCCAACAATGTCTTCAATGTCATAAATCTTTGATGGCAAAGATTATCTCCTTGATGAGTGGATCCTTTGAATGAGATTGAGGTCTTCTTGAAATGGCTTGAGAATATTCCTTGCAAACTGATTTGAATTTTCAACACAAACTTTGACCTTGACTTTGATTCTTGCTTCCTTGAGTGTCTCTTTGCTGAGTAGCTCTTGTCTTTAGCACCTTAGCTTTGAAACCATGTTGAGAATTGGGTAGGGCAGTGTTTAATTCAAATTCTCTTCTTGATAATTATTTGTGAGCTCACTACTTTTACTTATGTCTTCTCTTCTTAGCTTATTATGTCTTTCATCAAGTCAATTACCAAAAACACAAGAGACACAAATTTAGGCTCTTCAAGCCAGGGCTAAAACCTCTCCATTTTAGAGAGGAAAACCCACAAGAAATTCTTCTTATAGAATTTCAAATGACAAGTACCATGACCATGACACAGATCCTTGACCTTTGTATGCCTCCAAGACCTTGTCACTGCTTCTTCATGGACTCCTTGAGCTGATCCTTCTTTTCTGCACCTTTCTGCACCGTTTTGCACCTTTCTGCATCAAGACTAGAAAGCGAGGTCTCTCACTGTATTTCCATTCTCCAGTTGTGTGTGATCCTTACTGAGATATCAACACCTTGTTGAGAATAGTCCTATGCACATATTGCACCTTTACTTAACCTTTACTTAACTTTATTAAACATATTGATTATACTTTACACTTAGTACAATCCTGTAATCTTCGCATAATCCTACAACTTCACACTAAAGTCCTGTAATTTCGCATTTTAACACAATCATATATCTTTGTATATATATATATGATACTTTGTCTCCTTCCTTCGCATAAAACACAGTCCTGAACTGGCATTTATTTCATACTTGAAGATCTGCACTAATCTACAGAATCTGATCCGAAAATCACAGAGGAGTCCAAGATTCTGTCTGTCCTTTTCTGCGCAGTATATAGGGGTATATATTGTTGACCTTGTCTGAAATTGAGCCGACCTGTCTATTGGTAATGAGGCCGGTTTGAGCACTATTTGTAGGCTGACTTGTAGAGTGTTTTGTAGGTTGTCTTGAAGAGTATTCCAACGCTGATCTTGAGCATCATATTGAGCTATGTCTTCAAGCTTGAATGACAAGGTCTTGAGGCATACTGTTGTTGACTCGACTCTTCATATACATGACTCTTAATTATTTATGACAAGATGACAAATCCCTAAAAGACATCAAGAAGTCTTTTGACTATAATAAAAACCTTGCTCATGAAACCCATGAAGCAAGCATGTAATATTCCCAATTAGCAATAGCTAATTGGAAATATTAATTTTGGCTTTTTTACTTTAATAAAGTTAAGTTGTAAATAAAGTGGGTGAAGATGGACACTTACTCACACTTAGGATAAAAAGTATTTCCTAAAGTCACTTGGGAGGCATGACTTATTGGCAACATGGGGCCTAGTGGTCAAGTGGCAGTGTGGGGAAAAGGGACAGGGTAGGCAGCATGGGACCAAGCCAGCGCAGAGAGAGATGGACAGCGTGGCTCAAGGAGACAACGCAGTTGATGGTGGGGCCTAGGTGAGAGCAAGGCTCTCCAAGCATAAAAAGGGAGAGGGTCTCCTCATTTTGATTCATTCTGATTATGCATCTATGTTATTTGTCTTTTGACATTGAGCACGTTTGCTGTTTAGCAAAGTCTGCATGTACTGTTCAGTACATCAGGTGTCTCCGTGCAGAGATCCCAACCTCAGCCTCAAGGGACTTCGAGTGCCTGCTCGGGTGAGGAGTTTCACCTTTATTTTATCGGAGGGAGTTGCAGCAACCACAGTTGGGAGCATTCACTGGAAGAGACAGCGCAGTCAGTGAGAGAGAGGACGCAGTCTTGGAAGGAGGTGGTTCCGGATTGACGGTTTATCAGGGGATTCAACTCGGGAGACTTGGAAAGGTGTTAGCCCTTCGGGTCAGCCCTTCCTTATTCCAACATTTTGGTAGAGTCGGGGGCCATTATTTACAACAGATCATTCAGGGCCAGCGTTACTCATTGGAGGATAGCGTAGTGCCTCAAGGGAGCCATTTTCGGAGGTCAGCTATTTCCGGAAAGCTTTTTGGGCTTTTCTGGGTATTGGTTGTAGAGGCTATTCTCAGAGTTTCATAATTTTCCGAGGAGGGGAGCAGCGCCAAATAGCCTTTTTATTCTAGCAGTAGCAAAAACACAATAGCAGTACCAGCAGCACTGGAGATTACGCAGTCATTAGAGGAGCAGCCATTCCGGGTTATATTCTGAGAGTATTCTTACGCTTGCCTAGTGCAAGCCAAGGTGCCATCATTCTGATCACCTTTGTACCCATTTCATCTTTAAGTATTTAATAAAATGGCTCAGTGTTCTCTATATTATCTGTTTTTCATATGATGTCTCTCTAGTTACTGTATGTCTTTGTTTATGTGCTTTATATTGCTGTTTATTTCTACTTGGAATATTACAAAGCATAACAAAAATACATTTTATTATCTTTGTCTTCTTCATGACATAAATACATAATTACATATTCAATATGAAAACCGATCCTAGTTACACTTTCCAACACCATGATAGTGGTGAAGTAGAAACAAGTTGTCAAATTAGTGTTGACAACGATAAGCATCTTGTTAAGGAATTGATTCAGATGGTTAAGGATATACAATTGAATCAAGCTCAAGTAATCAAGATTACAAAGGTTAATCGGGCTTAACTTATTAAAGATATGGAACTTAACCAAGCAAGATTAACAACTGATAATGCCAGGGAAATTGATTCTATACAGAACAAGTTGTTGGCCTTAAAGGAAAAGATAACGATCAGGGAATTTAATCACTTAAATCAAATGACTGCCATGGAAGAAAGACATGATGAAGAAATGTCCATCATGGAATTTGATCACAACAATTAGTTAGGTACCATGCAAGCAAATCATGGGAAAGAGATAAACTATATGCAAAATTTCTTTATAGGCATGAAAGCGAATAATGATAAAATGATAAAAGACATGGAAATTGGTCAGACGTCTCTTCAGCATAGGTTGTTGACTGTTGAAGAGAGTCATGCAAAGGAAATCAATGCTATAAAGGTTAAGCATTCTAATCAAATGATTGTTATTCAAAATAAGTTGGAAAAAATGGAAAGATCACATATACAGAATTTCCAATCCAAGTCAGAATTGTCAACAGATCATAGGCCTCCCAGTTTGTTGAAGCTCCATCCTATTATGAGGAGGGCATTTCTTCCATTGAAAAGTGGTTGATTGAAGGCGACCCTGATAAAAGGAAGACTAAAGGGAATCAGGTCAATACATGTAAAGGTAATCCATTACCCTTGACAGAACTGTTGCAGAATGAAGAGAGGCATGTCACGAATATCTTAAATACTTCGTCCGAAAGTTCTCAAGTAGAATGTTCCACATCATCAGCAATACAACCTGCCACGAAGAATATCTTGAAGTGAAAAAGAAAAAGAATAAGGAAGCGGTTTGATGCATTTGATGATCGCGAGCAACTCTATTTTCGGATAAGACAAAGTCCTACCGTATGTAGGATTGGACATGGCACATCTGAAAAACAACCCATAGATTTGTCTGAAAGCAGGCAAATGATTAATATGCACTATATTGAACACATCTGATGCCACAGGGCATCCTTTATATTGTATCTCTAACATTATACCCTGTTATTTCAAGCATTTTCATTTTGTAATTAGATTAAATTTATATTTTCATGTTAGTAGAATAGTTAATAAATGAAGAGCTTCTATTTTCATGTGCTTAATATTATATGATGAATTTTGGATGGATGCTACTTATATAATCTTGTGTGTTTCTTGGATGTAGATTTTGGATTCTCACATTCCTCCGATGAAGCAACGTGTCCCCAAGTAGAGCTAGATGTTGACCACTCTATGTCAACGACCCCATAGCAATACACCCATTTTTTCGCAAAAAGGATCCATCATGTTCGAGTGTCCGTGCCATTCAAATTTCATCATCAGTCGACAATTTGTAAAAGATGTAAACCCATTCTGCATGTTTATAATGTAAGTGATCTTAGTAAGACCATCATGTATGTAACAACCTAGGTAAGCCAAGTATTTTGGTGATGATATCTCTCCGAGGAGGTTTTTTGTCTCACTGATTCATCTACATCTCTAGACACAAATGATCAGCATAGTTTTTCCCTCGAGCCTCACCCCAAAGCTAAGGTGGATTTTGTCGTCAAGATATTGAGTCCTAGTGTTTTTTATTGAGTCTTTGTAAAAGTAATTTGGGAATGGTCCTAGCTAATTGGCTAGATTACTTTATTACAGATTACTTGGTCTACTAGATCAAATTGTGAGTCGCAGAATTGGGTAGATATTTGAGGGTCTATTACTAACGGGTTTTCCCCGTTGATGTATCAAATTGTGATATCTCGATGTAAAAATATTTTAGTGCATGATCCCTCATAGTTAGACACCATGGCTAAAGTATTACAGGGTTGGAAAAATTAATAATCCCCTCACGTGTCAATTAATTAAAATTTCTCGCAAAAATAAATTAAAATTATAATCCAGAAATTTAATTAATTTTAGGTCATAGGAAAATTAATTTTCCAAATTAAAAATTCGTCGGTTCTAGAATATTTAATTTTTGGAGGTCCCCGACCAAGGGAATATTGAGAATTTCAAGAGATTTTGGACCCTTGGGCCTTGGTAGTCAAGTCAAAGTCAAATTTTTGAGGAAATCAACTCAAAATAATTAATTTTGAGTTGATTAAAATCGAATTTCCTCAAAAAAGAAAATAATTTCGACGGAGGAGATTAGATAATTAAATCTTTTTTAACGATTGAGATTACTTTGATAGGGATCAAACCAACTAGCTGTTGGAGAATTAATCTATAAATAGGAAGTCATTTTTCAGTCTTAAGGATCCGATCTTTTGATCGTGTACTAAGCTCTCAAGCTCTCTTGTATATTTTCTGGAATAAATGCAAAAGTCTTTGGGGTTTCAACTTGCGGTGGTGTTCCTCTTCATGAATTTATGGTAACATTGTTTTAATTTTTGGAAATATTATTTGAAGATCGCAAATCAATAGCTCTCCTAGAATAATCTGAATACAAGTATTTTATTCAGTTTGTTGGATCTAGGATAACATTTTTAATTTTGCTTGAAGTAGCTGGTATCTCTATTTCTTCAGAATTTTATTGTTATTCTATTTCTCTACTTGGTTTAAGGGTTGATCTAGTGCTTGCAGAAAATCTCGAAGGTTTCATTGAGCGTTTAGGGATAGTCCTCGGTTGGGCCAGCTGACTCTCAACATATATTTTCTGAAGAGCCTACTTCATAATAGCTTCAAGATTTTCGAAAGGTCAAGTTTTTATGCAGGAATTTTTGGGCTAGTACCTCTCTAAAAACCTAAAATCTTTAAAATATTTTGTGGAAAAATTGATAGATCTAGCTAGTAAGAGCCTTAGATCTTCCGACATGGGAGCGGAGTTGGATTCATACTCCCCAGATCTGAAAGATCCACAACTCTTGTGCATAGATTTGAATATATATTGTATAAGTCTGTAATTTTAATTGTGTAAATATTTAGAATTTTTAGATTTTGACTTCTAACTTGGGATCAGGGTTTTCATTTTCATATTTTTGTATATGTATTGGGTTTCTGGGTTTTTGTTTCTGATTTGTGTAGGTGTGGATCTGAGGGTTTCTCAAAGGAAATTCCAAGATCCGAGCAAGATCTAGGCCCCAGAGGGTAAGATCTTGTCTCGAAATACAAATTTTTTTCTTTTGCAGGAGCATTCAATTAAATTTTTTGAATTTGAGTTTTATTGGGTAAAACGAAATTTCTGAGCAAAAGAAATTTTCGAATTTGTTTTTAGTGCACCAGACTGCCTGTGTTTTTCATCTTTTCTGCTGCGTGCTTCCTGCCTGCCTCTGCGTTTTTCTCCTCTCCACATCCGCATTTCCCTAGCCCCTTTCCTTCATCATCTTTTCTGCTGCGTGCTTCCTGCCTGCCTCTGCGTTTTTCTCCTCTCCACATCCGCATTTCCCTAGCCCCTTTCCTTCATCTCTTCCTTGATGGTATCTCTACAGATCCGTCCCTCATTCGTGGCCCCGTCCTCTTCTGCTGCGTACATTTGCCTGCGTGATTTTCTCCCCTCGCTCCATTCTCTGTCCTCAAGGCTCGCACTCCTCTTCGGCTCGTCCCTGCCGCTCCTTCTAGCTCCGTGTGCCCTCATCGCAACTCCTTTTTCTTCCCTCAGTCCCGCTGCCTTTGCCTGCTCCCTCTTCTTGCAAGTTGCCTCACCTCTGCATTCATCCATCACTTCTCAGCTCTTCCTGCAAGCTGCCTGCTCCTCTGCGTGCCCTCCTCGCTGTTGGTTGCCCTCACTCCCATTGACCTTTCCTCAAACCTAAACTCAAATCAAAGCAAATTCATAACTTTGACATTACATTTCATTTTGCTTTTATAGTTCGATTTTCATCTTTTGATTTGGCCTTCACGCCTTCATTAAAATTTAAAATCAAATTTTTTCATTTAACTTTAAAAAATATTAAAAAAATCATTCAGAAAATTTATTAACATTTTTTTTTTTAATTCAAAAAATTCAATTTTTTTTAAACATTAATATTTTTTTTTTAATTTTCCTTTTTTATTCTTTTGTATACAAAATTAAAGGTCATTTATTTTTGAAGTTAGATTTTTCGATCTTAGGGTCTTTTGGGGCTATTGTTAAAGTGTTAAAATTCTAAGCCTCAAGGAAATTTTTAATCAAGGGAGAAATCTAAATTTTTTTATAGTCAAAGGTAAAATTAATTTTTTTAACATCTCTAAAGTTTGACTATAGGGAAAAATTAAATTTTCTGGATTGGAATCCTTAAAAAAATCAATTAAATTTGGAATTTCTTGAAGTGTTTAGCATTTGAATTTCATGGTTGTGTCATGGACTCATGATAATAGCTTTCGAAATTTAAAGTGCTTAAGTCTCGCATTTGGTTTTGAATATTTAAGTGCTTGACATCTATTGAGATTGCTTGTCGTCGTCTAATTAACTCTAATTGTGGTTTAAATTACTTGAATTGATATATATTGCATATTAGACTTTGAGAGTTTTTCAAGTAATGGAATTATGGTAAATTGCCTGTCTTTCGTTTCCTAGATTGAGTATCTTTAATGCATTATCTTGAAGGTGATATTGAAAAATTGTGAAGAAATTTTTGTTTTCTTTGAGCTATAAGTGCATTGGAATGATAAGCTTGGGATTTAATTGGGCATTATATTGTTATATTTTAAGCATATGGATTGAGAATTTTATCTTTCAGTTTAACAAAGCGAATAGCTAGTTGAGTGATTAAAGACTTTGCGTACATCTCATAAAAAATTATCGCATAAGCGCTCTCAATCCTTGAATCTAGCTTCATCTCATTCCATCTTTTAATCATTCTCCTTGCATTCTGCATTTTAGGTTTGCATTGCATTATTAAAATTTACTTCCAAGCATAAGCTTGGTCGATAGAGAGATAGGTATCCATCCATCTTTGCTTGAGAATCCTGGTTTTAATAGTACTTAAAACGATGACCTTGCAGTCGTCAGAGCCACAACTCTTTGCAGTGCCAGAGGCATCGGGTACGTTAGATTTTCAAGATAGGTATCGTTACTCACACCTTGGTGTGCTTCACCTTAACTTCTCTCTGCCACTTACTACGAAATCAGGGTCAATATAGAAAGGATTGAAGGGTCTAAACTTAAAGTAGGCATTTAATTAAAATTAACCAAGATTCCTGCACTTCACATTAGTTTTAATATCTGCATTACATATAGAATAATCATTCATCCAAGCAGCAGTTGTTCATCAATTACTTAGTCCTAATTTTCTTAGCAAGATAGTTGACTCCATAAGGCATTGGTATTAATCGTCTAAATCTAATCACATCCATTAAATCTTACTAGATCTAATACGAGTATTTGGTCATTTAATTATGTCTTCTGAATTGGTTGGTTCCCAACTATTTCTCATTCTCTCCATTTCCGTAGGGTCTACCTCGCTTAGTCTGCTTTAGGGAGACAACTTAAACAGAGAGATTGGGGATTAGGGTGACAACCTGCGATCTGAGCCGTTATCGCTATGCCTAGACATTCTGTGCAACAACAAGGTCTAAGCAAGGTAGCGAGGACACTGTGCCAGGGGGAGAACCTTTAATTATTCCAAGAGGAAGGACTAGAATGCAGGTACCTCATTAAAGCAAACCCATCTAGCTATGCCACTTGAAGACTTCATCACTCTCGCCACCACCGTTGCTCATGGAGCAAGGAGAGGGGAGCCTATGCCTGAAGAATTTAAAAAGGCAAAGCCACTCACATTCGATGGGGATGTGAAGAAGGCAGAGGACGTAGAAGCATGGTTGCTAGGGATGAATAAGCTCTTTAGAATACACGACTACTCTGAGAATATGAAAACCAGAGTTGCCTCTTACAATTTAAAAGGAAAAGGCGACATCTGGTGGGAGGACTTGAAGAACACTAGAGCCATCACCAAGAAGGAGCTGACATGGGAAGAGTTGGAGAAGCTTTTCAGGGAGCAGTACCTATCCGAACACTACTACGACAATAAGGCAAAGGAATTTTATGAACTCAATATGGGACAAATTACTAGTGATGAATATGTCACCAAGTTTTTGGGGTTATTGCGATACATCCCATATCTCAAGGACGAGAAGGTCAAAATTTAGAGGTTCATCAGTGGGTTGCTTATGGTATTAAGAGATAAGATTGAATTGCTGGAACCCCAGACTCTGAAGGATGCGATTAAGAAGGTAGAGCACTGCTATGAGCAAGTAAGGCATAGGCCTTAGACTAAGAGTAACTGGGTAGCTAAAAGCACCACTAGGCGAAATGTGAGTTGGTCCAGGAAGAACCAAGAAGAAAAAGAGAGGAAACACGCAACCCAGACAAGACAGTCTCAGCAGAAGGCCAATAATGCTGTTAAGGGGAATGTACAACAACCAACATCAACACAACCCAAGATCGAAGGCCGAGAGCCACTCAAGTGTTGGACTTGTGGTGGGAACCACAGGAGAAGGAATTGTCCTCATCAAGAGGAGGTTGGACCCAGAATCTACAGTGCCCAGGAGGCGAGCATGGTGGGAGAAGTAGCCCCAAGTATGCCCAGGGTTTACGCAACATTGGACATCCACCAAGCAAATCACCAGGCATCCATCATTGAGATGGAAGGTAATCTACAAGAGCAAGTTGTTTCTATTTTGATTGATCCAGGTTCTAATTATAGCTATATCAACATAGATCTTGTCGAAAAATGCAAATTGGACAGGAATTGCACAGAGAACCGTGGTTGGTTCAATTGGAAACAAGGACAAGGAGAAGGATCACCCAATGGGTGAAGTCATGTGCATTTGAAGCTAGTGGCATGCTGCATGACCACAACAACTCACTTGAACGTGCTGCCATTGGGTGGGTATGGCCTATTGCTGGGCATAGACTAGTTGTATGCACACCAAACCAAGGTGGATTGCTATGGAAAGGTAATAGAATGCATAGATGAGCAAGGAACAAAGAGAGTATTACAAGGCAAGAAAAAGCCCATATCAGTGAGGCTGATCACTGCCATGCAAGCCAAACGTAGTTGCAGGAAGGGATGTACATTGTTTGCAGTGCAAGTCTTCAAAAATGAGGCAGCCGCCAGGGCAACAAAGAATGAGGAAGCTGAGTTGCTTCGAAGGTACCGTATCTTGCAACAATACGCGAATGTCTTTCTAGTAGAGGTTCTTGGATTGCCCCCTCACAAAGAGAGAGATTTTTCCATCGAGTTGATACCTCGAGCAACACCAACATTTAAGGCCCATATAGAATGAGCATCGGTAAGTTGGTTGAGCTAAAACTGCAGCTGAAAGAAATGTTGGACAAAGGATACATAAGGCCAAGTGTGTCTCCTTGTGGAGCACCAGTATTATTTGGGAAAAAGAAAGATGGAACATGTTGTCGCTCAAATTTTACAGGCACTGCGACAACAACTTTGGGCGGGGGCTGTCACTTTGATTCCTTCCCACTCTGTTCTAGCTATCTCCCAACAACAGGGTATGGGGGGTAGGCCCTATGGAAATGGGAAGAGGAAAAACACGTTGGCAACCAATGAGTCCGGGAGACACGATTGAGTGGCCTAACTACTTGGTTAATTTAAGAAAGATTTTAAGGATTAGATTAAATTTAAATTTTGAGACCAGTGCCTTATAGAGTCAACTTACTTGCTTTTTATACATTAAATGCCAAGTAAACAGATGGACGATCGTTGCTTAGATGCTTCACTAACCTATATGCTATGCAAATTTTGAATCCAAGGTGTGATGCAAGGATCTTGGTTATTTTTAATTATATGCCTATTCTAAACAAGACCTTCCTCTTAACTGTTTTGGGACCAGTCTTTAGAGTAGGTCATGGGATGGAAGCCAATGGGAAGCAAGCAGATGCTTGATTAACAATACCTCCCATTGTGTTCCAACCACCTGGTGCCTCCGACACTACAGAGACTGTGGCTTTGATGATTGCAAGGTCACCATGTTAACCACTAGAAAGGTGCTGAATCCCTCAAGCTAAATGAGAAAGGGTGGCCCTAGAAGTCCATCAACCAAGCTTATGCTTGGAGGTAAATTATTAATGCAACTAGACTTAAAACGGTTGTGCAAGATGGATGAGTGCTTTCGTGGGTTAAGATTGCTTATGTGATTCAAGTACTTTAGTTACAATAGTCCTCAATGGTAGGATTACTTAATAATAAATGAAAGGACAATCTTATTACCAAGAATGTGCCAAATTAACAAGTGCCAATATTAACCAATCCAAAGATGAACTTATCTTCCACAAGATGCTTAAGCAATAAATATATTTCAAAGAAAATGTCAATAAACTTACGATAGATATTCCACAACCAATAAATCTCAAGATTACCAATGCTTAAGATAGATAATACAATTCTCAAAGCTTCTTATGATGTGATGGACAAGACTTGTGTGTTTAGTAATTATCCTTTAGCAATGTTCCTTAGCCAATTAGATTTTAATGCCCAAGATACATCAAGAGAGAGAGATATGCTTTAATACCAAAGTAACTTAAACCATCCAACAAGATTAGAGCTTAGATGTGTGAGTGCTTGCTTAGTGCAAAATTTTTGAGGTTACAAGAAAACAAACGAATGTTAGCCTTCAAATAACCAATGCTAAGACAAGATTCTTCTCAATAGCATTAATGAAGTGAGCACTTATTAACCTTTAGGACAGCAGCAAGTAAATCACTCTTTAAGAAATAACAAGCATCCAATAGCCAAATGTGATAAATACAACACCCAATGGCTTGCCAAGTGATAATATGAGATGACCAGCCCTCTTATGGTGAATTATTCAGAGATATATTGGATCTGGAAACATTTGTTACAGCAGTAAGAAAAATATGTAAACAACGAGCTACTAGTGCAATAAATTGTGCCAAAATGTGCCCAAAATTTTCTAGATGACAAAACAAGCTTGCCAAATTGAAATCTTAGACTTTTAGGCCCTTTAAGACGTAGTATTCAAATCTAATCAGATTTGTTATTCAGAGATTTTCAGTGAATAGATCAGCTAGATTTATGCCTAAAAATAATGCCAAAATTACCAAATGACAAGTAAATTTTTACCATGAATTTTTTTTGGTGTATTTAGGCAATTTATGTGTGATTTTTGTGGCACTTAAACATGAATTTTATCACTGCTATGAATGTATTCAGATAGCTGAAGCCAACAGTGATGAAAGTGGAGGGTTTAGAGATCAAACCCTAGGCCCAAGGCCTTGGCGTCTGCTTGCCCAAGTTGCCAAAATATTTCCAATGAACTTGGCACCTGAAAACACCAAACTTGAGCCAATTTCACCCTTCAAAATCCACCAATATTCAGTCCAAAAATTTTAGAGACCAACTAGGGGTAGAGGAGAGGCAACTGAGTCTAGGAAGAGGGCCAAAGAGGAGGGAAACAGGCTGAATAAGGCAACGACTAAATTCAGGAGGCTAGAGAGGGTCCACGGCAGAGGGAGAGAGGCCAAAATGGGCCTACAACAAGCCCTAAGGGCTGCTGTCTAGTCTGAGGAGGAGGCCCGAAAGGCCTTATGGTGCTACGACCTAGGGCTATGAAGACCTTAAGGCCTGTGACTATCCTAGGAAGAGAGGCCAAGGCCTAAAAGGCTCACTGCTGGGCCTAAAAAGGCCCTAAAACACGACGGCCAAGGGGAGGAAGGAGGGCTGAGACCCCTCAGGGCTTATGGTCAGCCTCTAGGGGCTGAAAAAGGATGACACAAAGGCCTAAGAGGCTGACGCTAAGGGCTTGGAGGAGAATGCCGGACCTAGGAGCCCTGAAAATTCAAAACCCTTGCTCCAAAAAATCAATTTGCTTCAACTCTTCAATTTTTTGAAAATTCTTTAGCAGCTGGTCCTGCAAAATTTTTAGAGGCTAGATCTTACCCTCAAGGGCCTAGATCTAACTCTTATCCAACTATTTGTCCTTGATCTCACCTGCACAAATGAATTCACAATAGCCTAAAACTCCAATATATATAGAAAAATTCAAAATAATTTAAAACCCCAAAAACCCCAGCTGCAAAACAAAGATTAGAAAAATAAAATAATTTACAAGTATATTATACAAATTCTATTTACAAAATATACATGTGTACAATGCTTGAAAGAATTTTGAGAAATTAATTTTTTATAAATCTTTGATAATGGCTAACTGTATTTCGAAAGATAAATGTAGAAACCACAACCTTTGTGAAGTTAGAGAACCATAAAAATATTTAGGATCCAAACAAAGTCAACCTCTTTCCACAGTGTGTGAACTTGGAGTCCAAGGGGTGGGGAACCTGCAAACACTATATATTTCTCAAAGATAACTGTTAGAACACACAATGAATCAGATCACCTAAGATAAGCCCACAACTTGGAGAATTTGTTTTCTGTAGGATTTTAATTTTGACTAATTAATTAATTTTTGGCTTAGGACTAATTTTATTTTTGCCAGAAAAATTAATTAATTGGCACTTGAGGGGATTAATTATTTTTTCCACCCTTTAATATTTTAGCCATGGTGTCTAAGTGTGAGGGACCATGCACTAAAATGTTTTTACATAAGATTTACAAATACAACCCTCAAAGGGGGAACACCTGTTCAATATAGACCCTTAAATTACACACTCGATTCTGCGACACAATATGATCTAGTAGACCAAGTGACTTGTAATAAAATAATTTAGCCAATTAGCTTAAACTATTCCCAAATCACTTTTACAGAAGACTCGACTAAAACATTAGGACTCACCTAAGACTTGATGACAAATTTCACCCTAGCTTTGGGGTGAGGTTGGAGGGAAAAATTTTGTTGACCATCCATGTTTAGAAACATAAATGGATCAGTGAGACGAAAAACCTCCCAGGATGAAATTTTCACCAAAATAATAGGCTTACCTAGGTTGTTACATACATACACAGTCTTACTAGCATCATTCACATTATAAATTTTGGAGAATGGGTTTACAATGAATCAATATACTAATGGCCGATGATCTTGATCCTTTGAAAAATGTGGTGCAACTGCTTCCTTGGAACTTTGACAAAATGAGTGCAACATCTGGCTCCATATGGGGACACGTTGATTCTAGGAAGTAACATGAGAATCCCAGAATCCTGCATCAAAGCAAACAGGAGTCCATCAAATAGATATCCATTTAAAATCCAAATCATCATGCATATATAATAAATCCCACTGGAATAGAAACGTCTATCCTAACAAACTCCAATAAAATAAAGTATAACTTAAATGCGTGAAATAAAACTAGCTAATGACTTCAATAAAAGGAGTAGGGTTAGAGATACCATATAAAAGATGCCCCATGGCATTAGATGTCTTCGACATAGTGCATACTGAGCATCTGCTGACTTTTTGGCATGTCTGCGGGTTTGTTTCTCGGACGTGCCACGCTGAATTTTGAAAATGCTAGGACTTTGATTTATCTGAATATCGAGCTGCTCACAGCCATCAGATGCATCAAACCTCTCCCTTCTTCTTTTCTGACTTTTACTTTTGTTTCCGGTGGGATGTGATTCTAATAATGGGACCAGTGTAGACTTTCCGTATTGATCTTGATAATGCCCGAATGAAGGATCTGAGGAACTTGAAGTAAGCCCAATCTTATTTTGAAAATACTCTGTGAAAGGTGACACATAAGCCTGATCATTCTCAATTTCTTTTCCAACTATGGTACTTCTAGCTAACTTTCCTTCAATGGGGCAGGTGACCTTCTTGCAATGAGATGAGAACTACTCTGGCGGACTGGGAGGCTTGTGATCTGTCGAAGGCTCTTTGTTTCTTTCATTATCTGATATATGCTGAAGTTCTTGTAACTGTATCTTTTCCATTATTTGCAACTTATTTTAAAGAGTGGTCTTTCCAATTCTCATGGCATCCATTTGATTAGAGTGTTCTACCTTCATAGCATTGATTTCCTTGGTGTGGTTTTCCTCCATTGCTTGCAACTTGTTTTCGAGGGCACTCATCTCCTTAACATGTTGCTCTTCTATGGTTAATAACCCGTTTTGAAGACTGACTTCCCTGTCTTGCATAAAGCTCATTTCTTTCTTATGATTTTCCTTTATTGTGCTAAGCTCTTCAACATGCTTTTCTTCTATAGCTACCAACTTGGTGTGCATGGATCTCATTCTCTCAGAGTGATTCTCTTGGTTGAGCTTCATGGCTTTCATCATGTCTCTAAGCTTTTGAGTTAATTCCTTGATAAGATCTCCTTGATCATTTATTTCTACCTTTCCACTATCTCGGATTCTTCTTGCAATGGCACAAGAGGATTCATCATGAAAATGGTCACAAGGTTTGCAATAAGGCACATTTTGATGTGGTGCATTTTCTTGAAATCTTTCTTCGATAATTGGGTCCTTTGTAGGATCACTTTCATCTTTCTTTATAGTACTAGGGGCACAAGGCGAGCCACTTTGATCTCCATATCTATCTTTAAAAGCATCAATGATGTCTTGTAAAGAATCAAAAAAATCATCAGGGAAATCGCAAAACCAATCTCTATCATCACCTTCCAAAGAAAGGACAAAAATTCGCATCTTGACGTCTTCATGATTATAATTCATGGCCTAGTTACTGTAGCCTTTCGACCCTATGGTAGGGCATTCCTTGGCATACATTTGAACATAATTATGGTACATATTTATTAGATCTAGGGCTTATGTCAGAAGTTTAATCAGGCCTGTAAGTATACTTCTATATAAGGGGTACATCTGCAACTTTCGACTTGTGTCTGTAGATTCTTGAAGGACTTGTTGACTGATTCAAGATTTAGTTTGCAAAGGCATATTCAGCTCGTTTGGTGTACAAATATCTTCAAGCCTTAACCAATGATCTTGTGTACTGATCTTGGAAGAGCATTCTCAAGATCTCTTTCCTAGATAATCTGTGCTCATCACTATATTGGCTTAAATTATCTCAAGTTTGAAGGTTGTTGCAGATGGTGTATCTTGAAGGAGTGTTTATAACCACAAATTCTGATATTTGTCAGTGACAGTGCTAATAGACACAAGGCCAATAAGGCAAACCTGTATTGTAGAAGACACCTTGGAAAGTGCTTGCATTAACATATATTTTGGAGACATCAAGCAACTGTCATCATCTACAAGCATATTAGTGACAATAATCTAAAGTGGTGATACATCTTAAGGGCCTAGTCATCAACAAAGGGCAGATCAATGCTGCAGTGAAAGTTCAATAGTGGATATTGAGGTATTTCCTAAGAGCAACAGTTGATTGGTTTTGAGGTTGGGCATTATTGTGCATCTGTCAGCAGTTTGAGTTTGGTTAGTTGTAGCAGTAATAAAGCTTCATTGAATACCTTTGTAAGTGGGTCATTGTCCTTGGTACTGGAGCCCACAATTCATTTTCATCTTTCTTTCTATTATTTTCAGTGTGGTTGGGTGGTGCAAGCCAGGAGAGTGAAGTCTCCTTCAAGTTGGAGCCTGAAAATACTTTAAGGTGGCAAGGTGCTGCTAGGGAAAGTTGGAGCTTGCAGGGCGTAAGAGTGTTCTTCCAGTAGGAGATGGTAAAATGACGATATAGGAGCATCCTTTCGGGAGTTGCAACTGCCTGATAAATTTGAATGATTTTCTAGAGTAATAGGAAGTTAGGGCTTCCCTTTTCAGTTGGAGTTGAAACATTTGCACTCACAAATTAATAGAAAGCATTTGCTGGTTTTTCTCCCAAAAGAGTTTCCACCTAAAAATCTATTGTGCATTCTTCTTTTGAAATGCTCTGAAAATAATAATTTACTAATTGTAATAAGACATATTGATTCACCCCCCTCTTAGTATTTCCAACAATTGTTGGACATTGGGTTCAACGTTCCCCATGTTTTTCGTGACAGGTAGTAACCACCTCTTGTGGATCTTGACTTTGGATATTGTAGCAGAGACTAATGCCTACGGGTTTTGGTCTAACGACAATCGTGAATCCAACAAGTGATATCAGAGCAACAAGTCTCGAGTTCGAAACTCACTTGGCTAGCGTTGGGGGGAGATTTTTGGACATTGCGTTCAGTGCTCCCCATGTGTTTCGTGACGTGGACTAATTGCCTCTCGTGGATCCTAACTTTGAGATTGTAGTGGAGATTAATGCCTGTGGGTTTTAATCTAGCGATATTTGCGAATCCAACAATTTTGATCAAATACAAATATAATATTTGGGGCATGTTATTTTTGACCAAGGAATCTCAATGGATTTAGAAAAATATCAAGGCTATTATGAACTGGTTTACTCCAAAGAATGTTGAAAATATAAGGTCATTTATGGGACTTGCAGTATATTATCAGAGGTTTATTGAAGAACTTTAAAAAATTGGCTGTTCCATAACTTTATAAAGAAAAGGAGTAAAGTTTGTGTGGTCTGCTAAGTGTGAGGAAAGCTTTCAATAGTTGAAGCATTTTCTAACTAGTTCTTTGATTATAAAAATTGCAGATTCAAACAAAGATTTCACGGTATGTACGAATGCTTGTAATGAAGGATTAGGTGGAGTCCTTATGCAGGATAATCATATGATGGGCTACAAATATGAAAAACTAAAAAAACATGAAGAAAATTATGTTACCCATGTTTTGGAACTCACAGCCTAATACATGCATTGAAGATGTGTCATCATTGCTTGATGGGTGGTAAATTTATTTTGAGGATTGATCACAGTGGACTAAGACACGTGTTTGATTAGCCTCATTTAAATGCTAGACAAACTAAATGGTTAACATTTATCAACGAGTATGATTTTGAAATTAGACATATAAAATGCAAAGAGAGTAAAGTAGTTGATGCATTTAGCCGAAGCATGCAAGTGATAAATTTAGTAGTTATGAAATCAATAATTAAAGAAGCTTTGAATGAGGATGAGTCATTAGAGAACTTTTGAGGTCTAAAATGGGCCTCCTATGAAAAATGTACAACCAAAATAAACTTTATAAGAACCAATAGGATTCAAGATGATGATGTCTCCCATGGGGGATGATTCACCATTTTTGGGGTAAAAATGTAAAAAGATTAAAAAATAATAAAATAATAGAACTACTTTTTCAACTTGTACTTTCAACTTATCTCCCTAAGGTTTTACTCAAATTTCAAGTGGGAGTACTCGTTGGATGCAAAATTTAATTCCTCATTCAAGGAGTACCCATGTTGCATACTTTTGATGGACCATGCTACACGAAAAATGAGAAATACATGAAAAACGTGATTGCAATCACGTTTTTCATGTATTTCTCATTTTTTGTGTATCAGGGTCCATCAAAAGTATGCAACATGGGTACTCCTTGGGTGAGAAATCAAATTTTGCATCCAACGAGTGTTCCTGCTCAAAATTTAAGTAAACCCATAGGGAGATAATTTGAAAATATGAGTTGAAAAGTAGTTTTTTCTTTTTTCCCTCTAAAATTTGATGATGTAATCTAATCTTATTTTATTATTTCCACTATTATTTTATAATTTCCTTAGGAGGCCCATTTTAGGCCTCAAAATTCCCTTAATGATTTCCTCTAAATAAAGTAAGGATTACAACAAGACATAAATATAATGACTATCGGATGATTGTAGAGGAATTGATGGTCTATAAGAATAGATTGTATATTTCGATTTAGATGAGTTAAAGAAACTCATTTTGGATAAAATGCCAAGAAACCTTACTTAGGACACCCAAGTTACCAAAAAATGATCATTGTAGTAAAGAAATAGCATTTCTCACCTAGCATGAAAAAAGAAATTGTAAATTACATTGCAAGATGCATTAAGTGCCATCAAGTTAACGAGGAACATAAACACCTAATAGGGTTGCTGCAACTTCTATCGATTCTTGAGTGGAAATGGGAAGTAATCACCATTGACTTTATCATAGGATTACCAAGAACAATAAAACAACATGATGCTATCATGGTTGTCGTTGATGAGTTGAGCAAAGCTATTGACTTTATCCATATCAAGTCCGCCTTTTAACCAGTAAATATTGTTGAAACTTTTATGAAAGAAATTTTTAGATTGCATGGAATACCTACCACAATCATATTTAATAGAGGTCCAAGGTTCACATCTAAGTTTTGGCATGGATTGTTCAAAGCTTTGGGTACACAACTAAATTTCAACACTTCCTATCATCCACAAACAGATGGGAAAATAAAAAGGACAAATCAAGTGCCGAAAGAGATGCTTCATACGTACGTTATGAGTAAACCAATTAAATGGGAAAAGTACTTGCATTTGGTAACTTTTTCTTATAATAATGATTATCAAACAACAATACTGTTAATTTTAGATAACAATGGTATGTTCAATGCTTAGCACAATTTACTTCAATGTTCCTTAGTAGCCCAATATCAATTTCCAATTATTTCCAGTAGCAATCACATTAACTTAATCACATTGATAGTAAATGCATATAGAACATAAACAAAATGCATAAGACAAGCCAAGACAAGAGGACACAATATTTGGCGGATGCCAGGGAAAAAAACCCCAATGTGGGGAAAACCCTTTGATCAATTCTTCTTATTATTCTTCAATAGTTCAACAATGAGAGAGAGTACAAATATCAAATTTACTTGCCCAAAACAGTCCTGTCAAAATCAGCAGTCAATAACAGTCAACTACAACCCTAACTAGAAAGCCAAGGTTGGTCAAAGTTGCACCAAAAAGTCCTCCAAGAAAATCGGTCAACAACAATCCAATTTGACCTTCCAGGAGAGTCAAAGTCAGCCCAAAAACAGTTCGGTCAAACTAGTCAAACACTGCTGTAATTTCTGCGGTCAAATATGAAGTCAACGCTGGTCAAACTGTCCCAATCACCTTGATTTTTGTGCCAATGACTGCGGCCTCCAAAGATCGAAAATTTTCCCTCAAGATCGATGGCAATGAAGGTCAAATGAGCCCTAGTCAACTTTGGTCTGTTTTCCTGAAATTCAACCCATTCTGCCCCAAAAGAATTCGACCTCCTGCCACACGTGCGAAGAAGAGAGAGGCTGTCTGCAAGTTGTACGAACCAATAAAGAAAGGAGAGAGAGAGATGTGTGATGTCCAAATGAGGAGAAGGTCACTCCTATTTATACAAATCGTTGAGGATGTGGAGACACATCTCTTGGGTTTTATTAGACTGAGGCTGACCTTGACAATTTGTGTATGAGAGAGAATAAATTCAAAATTCCACTTCTGCTTGTCAGAATGAGATGATCTTTAGATCAATATTGGGCCTCTCGAAAAGAGGAATCCATTAAAAATATCATCTCCATCATATGAGCTATCCCAAGGTGGAATTTGGCCCTAATTGCCAATTTTAACACTCCCTCTCAACTAGAGAGAATTCCACCTGCCAATCCTTCTGCTGCCACTGATATTCATGCCATCCTGTATCATCTCTATCATCCCTGCTCTGCTCTGCTCTGCTGAACCATGGAGTAATAATGAAGAAGAATTGATTGAGAATGAGTCACAAGACCTTGCCACTCTCCACTGACACAAGTCAGTCCAGAGGTAGAACCTCAATTGATCCTAGTTCAAGTTGTTGAACACCACGCATCCTAGCATAGGGAGTACGATAGTACTCGATGCAACCATCGGTAGTGTTATGGTCCCTCTCCTCATTTCCCAACTCATTGGCTAGATTAGAGATACTTCCCATGAGTCCCGGACTACATGGGTATGATGTATGTTGGGGCATCAGCAGGAGAAGGTGAACCACTCATCCTACTCATATGCCATAGGAGAAGGTGAACCACTCATCCTATGCATATGTCAATCGTAGGGGAAGGTGGACCACTCACTCTACACACGTGTCAACCATCATGGGGTATCACAGGGGAAGGTGAACCACTCACCCTGTACATAGCGCACCACTAGGGGAAGGTGAAAAAATCACCCTATGGTCGCACATAGCTCCAAGAAGTAACCCAAGCCCCCAAGAGCTCCTAGAGCTCGGTGTCGAACTCATGCGAGACCCTCATAGGAGGGTCTTTCCACGACTCCAAGTCTCTCACGAAAGGCTAATAATTTGACCTTCCCTAAGGGCTTTGTGAGAATATCTGCGACCTCCTCATCAGTCTCGATGTGATGGAGCCTTATTGCTCCCCGTTGTACCATATCCCGGATAAAGTGGTACTTGATATCAATATGCTTGGAGCGGTCGTGGAACACGAGATTCTTTGAAAGGCGAATCCCACTTTGGTTGTCGCAGTAGATCACAGTGGTATCCAGCACATGCTGAAATAGCTCATTAAAGAGCTTCCTCAACTAAACAACTTCACAACAGGCCATACTAGCAGCAATGTATTCGGCCTCGGTGGTGCTTAAAGCAACTGATTTTTGCTTTCTGCTCATCCATGATATTGAAGCAGATCCCAATGAGAAAAAATAACCAGATGTGCTCTTACGATCCGCCACACTGCTAACCCAGTCAACATCATTATATCCATGTAGCCTCAAATTCCCGGTAGTGTATCTCAGTCCATAGTTGATTGTGCCGGAGAGATATCTCAAGAGATTCTTGGTAGAAATCCAGTGTATGTTATGAGGCTCGAACATAAATTGACTCAATGTGTTCACAGTGAAGCATATGTCCAGATAGGAGTTCACCAAGAACATCAAGGCCCCCACAACTTGTTGATACATGGAAGGATTTGCCAAATTGGGCCCAACAACATTTCCACATAGTCTCTTGAAGTTGAGTTCCATCGGATTAGTCACAGACTTGCAGTCCACCATCCCACATCTTTCGAGTAGCTTCACAATGTATTTTCCTTGAGAAAGGAAAATCTCTCCTGGCTTTTGCCAAACCTCTAAGCCTAGGAAGTAGTGCATCAACCCTAGGTCCTTCGTCTTGAATTTGGAAGTTGACTCCCTCTTGCATTGATAAATGAGAGGGTTTGCACCTTTCAGAAAAAGATCATCCACATAAAGTACCAGAATGAGATGCTTGTCCTTTTCAACCTTGAAGTATAGGTTCGGGTCAGCTTCGCTTCTTGTAAAACCCAACTTCACAAGATACCTATCAATCCTTTCATACCAAGCCTTGGGGACTTGCTTCAACCCATAGAGGGCATTCTTCAACCTGCATACATGAGTCTTACGATCTTGAACTTCGAACCCCTCGGGTTGCTCTATATAGACTTCCTCCTTAAGCAAGCCATGCAAGAAAGCAATTTTGACATCCATTTGATGTCGGCTCCATCCTTGAGAGGCAACAAGAGCGATGATAGATCGGATAGTGGTGTATCGGGCAATTGGTGCAAATATCTCATCATAGTCCACCCCTTCCTTTTGAGAGAAGCCTCGAGCAACGAACTTGGCCTTGAACTTTTCAGCACTCCCATCATCTCCATGTTTGATTTTGTACAACCATTTTGAGGTGACCACAAACTTGTCCTTGGGTCTAGGAACCACATCCCAGACATCATTCTTCGTGATTGATTCATATTCCTCATTCATAGCATCCTTCCATACTTGGTGCTTCACGGCTTCTTCGAACGTACAAGGCTCAGATTGAACAATGGTGCTCATGGCAGTTAAGTACGGTACCTGTTCGGCTTCTTACTTTCACGAAATGCCCCCCCTGGTGCAACATGTTTTTCAACATCTTCGAGAGTGTCTTTGAGCCACAAGGGTCTTTTTCTTGAGGTAGAGGGCTCACTAGGAGGTGGATCAATGGGATCCATCGAGCCTTCAACATCAGGCATTGGTTCATCTGTCGGAGGTTCATCCTGCTTTCTTGCATCTTCATCATTGTCCTTCCTTGGAACAGGAAGATCTCTAACCTTCCCAAGGGAAGCATCTTCATTGAAGATGACATCATGACTTATTTCCACTTCCCTTTGACCAAACACATAGATACTATATGCCTTTGAAGTTTCACTGTAGCCCACAAATGTTCCTTTCTTCCCAGATGCATCTAGCTTGCTTCTCTTCTCTTTCGACTCATGAAAATATATGGGACAACCAAAAATTCTAAAATGAGAAACATCAAGTTTCTTACTGGTGAAAACTTCTTCGGGAGTTTTGAAGTCCAATGCTTGATGTGGGTATCTATTTTGAACATACACGACAGTGCTGACAGCTTCTCCCCATAAGAACTTTGGTAGGCCTTGGTCATTAAGCATGACATGAGTAGCTTCTATGATGGTTCGATTCTTCCTTTTGGCAACTCCATTTTTCTCAGGAGTATATGCAGTAGTGGTATCCCTCTTAATGCCAGCTTCTCTACAATAGTCATTGAATTCATTTGACTCATATTCGGTTCCATTATTGGTCCTCAATATTTTGATCTTCTTCCTTGTTTGATTTCCAACGAAGGCTTTGGAAGAGCGGAACCATTTGAACACTTCGTCCTTCTTCTTCAAGAAATAGATCCATGTTTTGCGAGAGAAGTCATCCACAAAAATAGCATAGCACAAATTTCCTCCCAAAGATGTTATGAGCAACATACCAGATAAATCCGAATGGATCAATTGAAGAATGTCTGTAGTTTTACTTTCACTTGAGGGGAATGGTCCCCTTGTATGTTTCCTAGCTGCACAACCCTGACAAACACCTTCATGATCTACTTTGAATTCAGACAAACCTGTGACCATCTTCTTTGCATCAGGTAGGGCTTTATAATGAAGGTGAGCAAACCGTCGGTGCCATAATTCGGATTGAAGAGAAGTGTCACAAGTCATAGCTCCCAAAGGACTTCCTCCAACTTGACAGAGACCTTCAACCCTAAATCCAAGTGTAAATGCATCTTTCGGGTTCCTTTTCCAAATACGTACCTTCCCATCAACAAATGCTTCTTTGAAGCCTTTGTCTTCCATCGCAGAAATAGATACCAGGTTCTTTTTGAAGTCAGGTACATATAATACATCTTGTAGATGAAGAATTTGACCTTGATTCAAATGAAGAGTAACAGTCTCTATCCCTTTCACGGGGTAGGTGGCATTGGCCCCAAGTATGATCTCCAAATTAGTCTTCTTTTCAATGAAATTTGAGAGGGCCTCTTTGTACCCAGTGAAGTGCCTTGAGCCACTACTATCAATCAACTAATTATCCAAAGTGTTCGGATGAGAGGCAGTTGTGAGGGCATAAATAAGATAAAATTCTTTTTGCTTGTCTACAACATTAGTTTCCTCACACTTGGAGTTTCTCCACATTTTAGGAGGTCGACCATTTCCATGTCGTGCAGCTGGAGCATTTCACTTTCCTTTGTTGTTGATCTTGTTATTCTTTTGATTGTTGTTGGCTTTGAAGTTGTTGTCGTTGTTGTTATCATCATCCCGTGGTGTATCCTTCTTATGAGGACGCTCTCTAACATAGTGGCCAAACCTATTACAATTGAAGCATCTTCCCTTTCTTCCTTGACCTTGTCTCTTTGGACCAACATTGTTCTTCCTCTTAGCATGAGTGGAGAATGCAGTGAGATCATTCCTATTTGAAGGCTTGTCTCTCTCCATCATCCTTGTCTCTTCTTGAGTGCAAGTGCATCTAGTCAACAATTCATCAAAACCTGGAATCCTATCATTGTTGAGAATAGTGGTGGTAAATGCATCCCATGCTCGGGTGAGGCCACCAAGAGCAATAAGAGTGAGCTCCTTGTCAGTAACAACTTCTCCAATAAATAGAAAATCATTTTTGATTTCGGAAATCCTCATGAAGTAGGATTGGACGGATTTCCCTCTATCCATCTTGATGTCATTTAACTTGTTCTTGAGAAAGAGGATTTGGTTTGCATTGTTGGCTTTGAACATTCCAACCAACTTGTCATACATCTCCTTAGATGTGCCCAAATAAAAAATGTAAGCAACCAAATGTTTTTGAATGGAATCCATGATGATCTTCTTAGCTTTGACCTCAGCTTTCTTGTGCTTTGTCATAGTAGCAGCTGGTGCATTTGAAGGAGGCTCTGCAACTTTTCTTCGCACATAGTCCATGACATCATTTTCTTCCAAATTCAAGTCTAAAGACATCTACCATGCATGATAATCAGATTTATCATTGAGCTTATCCTTAGATTTGAAGTAAGATGAGGAAGCCATTGAATCTTTGTCCTTGTCCAACAAATCTTAGTGATTTCTTTTCTCTCTCTTGCTTGGGCTCTGATACCATGTTAATTTTAGATAACAATGGTATGTTTTATGCTTAGCACAATTTACTTCAATGTTCCTTAGTAACCCAATATCAATTTCCAATTATTTCCAGTAGCAATCACATTAACTTAATCACATTGATAGTAAATGCAGATAGAACATAAACAAAATGCAGAAGACAAGCCAAGACAAGAGGACACAATATTTGGCGAATGCCAGGGAAAGCACCCCAATGTGGGGAAAACCCTTTGATCAATTCTTTTTATTATTCTTCCATAGTTCAGCAGAGAGAGAGTACGAATATCAAATTTACTTGCCCAAAACAGTCCTGTCAAAATCAACAATCAATAATAGTCAATTGCAGCCCTAAACAGAAAGTCAACGTTGGTCAAAGTAGCACAAAAAATTCCTCCAAGCATCTCGGTCAACAACAATCCAATTCGGCCTTCTAGGAGAGTCAAAGTCAGCCCAAACATAGTTCAGTCAAACCAGTCAAACACTACTGTAATTTCTGCGGTCAAATCTGAAGTTAACGCTGGTCAAACTGTCCCAATCACCTTGATTTTTGTGCCAATGACTGTGGGCTCCAAAGATCGAAATTTTGCTCTCAAGATCGAAGTCAATAGAGGTCAAATGAGCCCTGGTCAACACTGGTCTATTTTCTTGAAATTCAACCTATTTTGCCCTAGAAGAATTCAGCCTCCTGCCACACGAGTGAAGAAGAGAGACGCTGCCTCCAAGCTGTACGAACCAATCAAGAGAGGAGAGAGAGAGATGTGTAATGTGATGAGTGATGTCCAAATGAGGAGAAGGTCACTCATTTATACAAATCATTGAGGGTGTGGAGACACATTGTAGTAACCGAACATTGTTTTTCTAAATTCTTCTCTAATTCTTCAATTAGTTTCAGACAATTTCAGAGTTTAGCTAAATCATTAAACAGGAATTACTGCTGTTTCTAAAAATTATTCCAGTTTATGTAATCTACTTCAGGCAACAGTTGCAATTCATCAATTTTCCTTTCTGTACAATTTAATAGATCATTTCCATACATCTATATTCAAGCAGATACGACCAGAAATCAAAATAAAAGTACGATTTCATGCCATTCAGAAATAAAAGAAAATTCAATTTATGCTATAAGGGAAATACCTGACAGTAGGAGAGATGCAGTAGGTGAGTACGGACAGATTATCAAAACAACAATCCTCCCAGCCGATCTAGGATTGTTCCTAGACCCAGAAGATTACTCTTCTGCCCCCGTGCCCAAAATCCCAGAACGGTGAAACTCTCTTCTGAAAACTCTGCGTATCCTTCAATCCTAATGCTCCAAAATATCAGATTTTTCTTCTCCTCCAACCGCCCCTTCTTCCCGCACATCCTCCCCCTTATAACTATCTCCCCACCGCCTTTCACTCCCGAAGATCTTTTATTACATTTAAGAGGGTCTGCCACCATTAAAGGCGACCTTATCTTCCTTTAAGGGTACATTAATGTCGAGATAAGATTGATTAAATTATTTGTTTTTTTAAATAAAATGAGGAATGGGTGTTATGACTTTTGTTTGTTTATAATATTAATTAATTTGCCTTAATTAACGTATTTTATTATTTGATTGTTTTAACCAAATATAATTGTATCAGTTATCCTACTAGTCACTAAGGTAAGGGTCATTACATACTTCCTCCCTTCAGGAAACTTCGTCCCGAAGTTAGGGCTTCATATACTCAAGGTTTATATTTTTAAGATTGAATTTCGTTTGTATAAGCATGTTTCTCTTTTTTTTTTTTTTTTTAAATTTATTTGTTACTTCACATCTCAACCGCCTCTGCAGACTATTCTAAAATCATCCTGTCCTTCCTAATCTCTTCCATTCCCTTCCTATCCGTCCTCTACAGGAATATGACATGGCATCAGTTATCCTACTAGTCACTAAGGTAAGGGTCATTACACACATCTCTTGGGCTTTATTTGACTGAGGCCGACCTTGACAATTTGTGTATGAGAGAGAATAAATTCAAAATTCCACTTCTGCTTGTCAAATTGAGATGAGCTTTAGATCAATCTTGGACCTCTCAAAAAGAGGAATCCAATAAAAATATCATCTCCATCAATGAGCTGTTCCAAGGTGGAATTTGGCCCTAGTTGCCAATTTTAACAAATAAAAATGAGTCCTTTCGAGGCACTACATGGTCGAAGATGTAGTAAACCTGTAAGCTGGGACAATCCAGTGAATATAATCACACTTGAATTGGAAATGTTGAAATAGATGGAGCAAGAAGTCATCAAAATCAATCAAAAATTGAAGATAGCCCAAGATACACAAAAAAGTTATGCAGACATTAGAGAACTTTTGAGGTCTAAAATGGGCCTCCTAAGAAAAATGTACAACCAAATAAACTTTATAAGAACCAACATGATTCAACATGATGATGTCAACCATGGGGGATGATTCACCCTTTTTGAGGTAAAAAAGTAAAAAGATTAAAAAATAATAAAATAATAAAACTACTTTTTCAACTTATCTCCCTAAGGTTTTAATCAAATTTCGAGGAGTACTCATTGGATGCAAAATTTGATTCCTCATCCAAGGAGTACCCATGTTGCATAATTTCGATGGACCCTCATACACGAAAAATGATAAATACATTAAAAAACATGATTGCAATCACGTTTTTCATGTATTCCTCATTTTTCGTGTAGCGGTGTCCATCAAAAGTATGCAATGTGGGTACTCCTTGGATGGGGAATCAAATTTTGCATCCAACGAGTGTTCCCGCTCGAAATTTGAGTAAACCCATAGGGAGATAATTTGAAAATACGAGTCGAAAAGTAGTTTTTTCTTTTTTCCCTCTAAAATTTGATGATGTAATCTAATCTTATTTTATTATTTCCACTATTATTTATAATTTCCTTAAGAGGCCCATTTTAGACCTCAAAATTCCCCTAATGCAGGAAAATAATACATAAAGAATTCAAACTTGGCGAACATGTGTATTTTAAAGTTAAACCCTAAAAAAGTTCTTTAAAGGTTGGAGCCTATGTCAAACTTAACCCTATTATTGTGGCCCCTTTGAATTTTTGGAAAGAATAGAACCAAGAGCTTATAAACTTGCTTTGCCAACAAATATTAAAGCACATAATTTTTTTCATGTATCTCTATTAAAGAAATATGTACATAAGCCATGTTATTGATTGAGCTATAATTTAGTTGGAACCACAAGAAGAGTTCTAGCCAGAACCCTTATGCATATTAGACAAGGAAGTAACATTGCGTCAAAATCGAGTCATCGTGTAGGTAAAAGTGTAGTGGAAATATTTCAGGCTTGATGATGCCACTTGGGAAATGGAAGATGCCATGAGAGAGGCATATCTATCCATGTTTTCATCATAGATGTTGCTACACTGGAAGCAATGTTATTCCAAGGGGGAGGGAATGTAACATCCCAATTTATCTCCTTAGAAAAAATTGTAATTAAATTTGTTTAAAACTATGTATGGATATTTTTATTTTCTGCTATACTTATCACTATGGGTTAGAAATACCATGATAATGTAAACATTGTAAATTGTTTACTTCTGTAGTTAATGCAATGATGACGACTAAGTCCAATAGATTGTGAGTGCCTATAGGGGCTATGATACTACAAGTGGGGAAAGGTAAGGGTGTCTAATGATTTTCTTTATTATTCCCCTATCTATCCTACCATGTCATCTTCACCTTATTAAAGCTGAGTAATGGAGAAAACGAATTCCTAGAGTTAATCTATCATGCCTATACTTTAGTAAGATGTCTCCTCAATATTCTTGGAACAAGAAGTAGTGGGAGAACTTCTCATTAGGAGGAAATGCATGGAAAATTTGAATAGGAGAAAAGAGGTTGGGAAAAAGAGAAGAAAAGAGAAGGTTTAGAGGAGAGAAGAGGAAAAAATAGTGTGCCAAGGGTATATAGACCATAATAGCCATGAAAATAGGTGTGGATACTGTTGCCTCAAAATCTAGCAGGTCTTGTAGAGGGGTACCCTTCAAGGAAAGCACTAGAATAAGTGACAACAATGAGGTGTGGCCCACTATTACCAAAACCATTACCCCGTGCTGTTCATGGACTTTCACTAATGGGAGGCTTCTTATTAAAGAGGCCACCTATGAAAGATATTCTAGGTTCAAGGTTCGAGGTGACACTAAAGGCTTATAGAGGATGGCTCTTCTTAAGTACAAGGCTCAATTGGGGAAATAGATTCGACTCACATCCTCTAGTAAGACTCAATTATGGCACAATTGACCTAGGGTTTGAGGTATAGCAATCCAAATGGGATACCCCACAGTCAATAAGCCAAGAAAAGGTTTCCAACAATGAATAATATCTAGAAAATGGTGCAATAAACCTTCAAAAAGTTCTCAAGTTGAAGCTTTGCAAAACTAGGGTTTACCTAGGGCAAATCTACCTAGGAAGAGAGAATTAGTGCTCAAAATGGAAAGATTAGCCACCAAGGGGGGTTGATTTTGAGGCAACTAGATCTACCATCAATGTTGAATCCTTCCACCACCTAAAATTTCTTTTCTAGGCCAATTCATACCAACCTGTAGCTTGGCCACTTATCCTTAAGAAGGTTGAAATGCGAGAGATTCAAGTTTATGGATAAAATTGTGTTTGATCACCAAATTGACAAGGCCAAGGCCTAGTCCTTGGGATGATGGAGTTTATGGGTATGAAAGATTAGCTAAATCTTGCAAAGGAGTAAGGATATTTTGATGTTCTAGCACAAAACCCTAACTATTATCTTTGTGAGGGATCAAGGTCACTTGGGAGAGCTATTACAAAGGTTCACCAAGGGGAATGCGCATTAACATTTCATAGACCAGTAATGCATAGAATGATGATATCTAGATTCTATACAATAAATTTTCAACAATAAAAGCACAATAGAAAAACCCTAGATTACCAATTCATTCCATACATTAAACATAAAATTAAATATCTATCAAGTCCAAGGTTCACTTACTAGACAAAATGCATGGACATTGCTTTATTGATCCAAGATAACTTTTCCAATGCCAAGTAATAGCTCCAATAGACAAAAATACTCCATAGAATCACATCTCCAAAAGATACAAAGAAGGTCGAAATCTCTAAGAGGGTCGGATTTATGTCACAAGTGGTGATGATTAAAATGAATGATCCTCTCTATTTATATGAAGAGTACAAGTGCTAATTCACCCAAAAGCCCCTAGAAAACAAGTTTGATCACAACACAACCTTGGGTTACAAGCCAACCCATTAGCTTAAACATAAAATACCCTAATTATCCCACACATGTGAGCCGCTATCTCTCTAGGGTCGATGTCATGCAAAAAATGAGTTCCAAATGGCATGCCATGTGAAATTAGGTGTCCAGGATGGTGTAGAAGCATGTAAGAATCAAGATTTGAGGGTTAGCCCTCAAATCAACCTTATTGCCTCCTATGGGGTCCCAAAATCCAATTAGGGTACCATAAAGGGGTCTCCATGGGTCTCCAACTGCTCAAAGTGGCCTCCTCTGCTCCAAAGTTGAGGGCTTCTTAGGTGCAACTAGCTCTCCCTAGTCTCTGAAGTTGAGACCAGCCTCATCTAGGTCCTGAACCAATTCCCAACCATAAATTGGTGTCAAGGCCAACCTGGAGCATGCTGGGTCCAGGTGTGTCGTCTTGAAGAAACATCAAATTTAGTACAAAGTGGTACAACATCCTGGGTGCAAGAGGTTCCTAGGAACATTTATCATCCGCTGCTTTTGTTAGGAGGCCCAAGAGTCTCAATGCTTCACTTGTTTGTGCCGATATACTTTTCTAAGGGCTTGGGTACTTGTGAAGAAGGTGCCCAAGACTTGGGTTGTTGAACCACCTGACAATCACAACAAATATTCTAGTGAAAGCAATGAGTCATTAGGGACAAAGATCATTATTACATTTAAGTGAACCAAACTTGAATGCCATAGGCTATTTAATTATTCAAATAAGGATCCATTTCCAAAATCAGGGCCTTGATCTTGTAATGGTGTTTTCTCCTTAGGTAGGAGTGGCTAAAGGTCAACACTACTAGTTGTTTCTAGCCCCTAGAAGTAGTGTTTTCCTTAGTCCACCCTTCAATTGATAGTTGTTACTGAATAATAATGATGATAATGTAGGGGATAAGACTTCGTGGCCTACTGCCATGGTCAAAGGGAATGACTGATGGGCTGTCCACATATCGAGTATATGAATGTGAGGAGGGAGTATTCGTGGATGCACGAGTTACAACTCGACCTTTGTTTTTCCACCCCTCTTGTGCACCTCTTACTTATTCTTAATTTTTCTTTGTATTACTGTTCATAGCTCAACGGTAGAGCTTGCTTTGAAGTTTGAATGATGTGGCAGTTGTATTACCCCTTAATGATGAGTCAGTTCATTGTTCATCGGGATTAGGACATGCAAGGGTTCCTTCCTTTGATGTAATGGAGCAACATGTGCCCAGGAACTGGGTGATGGCCATAATGAGTAAGGTAGAGCTCATTCTAGGCTTTTTCCCACGTGTTATTTTGTATGTCCCTAACCATCTTTTGCATTTTGATTTTTCTTTCTTTAGTTTTGTTGTGGCCATGATATGCAATTTCTGTTTCTTTTAGTTGCATCAATCTTCCAGGGCAAAGTTTCCAGGCTCTATCTAGGTATGTGGATATATGGGTGCCAAATCCCAAAGAACTCATGACAGGTTGAACCCAAAGAATGGAGGTGAGATAAGGGCTTATAATGTGAGATGTAAAGTGTTAAGTATGACATAGGGGTAGATGGAATTGCGTTATCTCAATCAAGGCTTGCCAAGTAGTAGCCCTCCTATACCCGTTGTGCCATTAAGGGAAGTGCCATTGGACTAGGATGGAAGATTAACCACCCGTTTAAGGTGAGAGAACAACATCACAGTCAAAACTTGTCATTCTTCTAGATCACCCCATAATCCATACTAAATGCCCAAAAACAAACAAGTATAAGCACTTGATTACAAAATGACCAATGTACCTTTTGAGTGGAGGCTGACCTTTGTCCATGTGCTCATGTCGGATGGGTGAGAAGCAAATGGCTGTTGCAAGTTGTGGAGATATGTGGCATATCATCAGGTAGTGGTGGCTGTCAAGGGCTGCTGACTATATGGTTGGCCAACTGTCTGTCAAGAATAGGAGAAAAGTTTTCTCCTATAGGGCTACCCATTTTGGTCGGTCACGTATACCTATTGAAAGAGCTAGGAAATTAGGAAAACTTGCAAGAAGTTTTGTGACATTAGCTAGACCTTTCTGTGTCTTTGAAAAACACGAGATGGAGAGACTTCTGAGAAGCAGAGAAGGAAGTCCTCGTGTGTTGTGAGAGACAAGTAATGTGGGTGCTTGTAACCACCCTTACCTTTTCAAAACTTGGTAGTGGAAGTTATCTTGGTTGAATCTCCTGTAGACTAACTCAAATTCATTATTCTTACTTCACCTTGGTGGTATTGTTACCCACCAAAAGTGGGTGACCCCATAGGAGAATTTTTCTCCTAGATATCTCTTCAACCGACAGCCAATAGCCCTTAACAACCACTGTTGTAGTCGATACATTTTTCCATTTGATCTCTGCTCCCTGTATCAGTCATATGTTCCCTCACACATTTGTCGAGAGGATATGTTAGAAGGTGGGCAATCCAACCCAAAAGGTATGTTTTTCATTCTGTAATTGGGTGCTTATGCTTGTTTTTCCTTGGACATTTTGGGCATGGATTATTGGGTGGCTTGGAAGAAGGAAGGGCTTTGATCGTGGCTTTGTTCCTTCACCTTAAATGGGGGGTTAATCCTCAATCCTAGTCCCGTGGGATCTCTCCTACTGACTTTTGGTTTTAGGAAGGGCACTACTTGGGAAACCTCGATTTTGGTAGCGTGGTCTCGTTTTCCCATTCTGCATTTTTCACTCCCCTCCGCACATTGTTAGCTCTATTTCATTATCTTCCTTCTCTGGGCCCATATGATCATTGGGTCCATAAGGCATTGGCACGCCCCCTCCCCTTGCCCACATATATGGGTCGAGCTTGGAAATGTTGCCCCGGAGGTTGATGTAGCTAAAAGAACGTTAAAAGCATATCATGGCCACAAACAAGAAACAAAAGAAAAAAGAATGTTATAAAATGCAGAGGATGGCCAGGATATTTAATATAGCACGTGGGCAAAAGCCAAACATGAGCTCTACCCCTTATCATGGCCATCACCCTGGTTCCTAGGACCCCATGAGCGCCCACACATCATTAAGGAACCCATACACGTCCCAACCCCTGGTGGGCGATGATCTGTCCCACCTTAAGGGAGTAATAACTGCTTCATATCATACATAGTATGCTCACATTTCTTGGAGCCCTGAGTAGTAATACAAATAAAAATCAAGAAAAGACAAAAGGCAAATAAAGAGGGGTGGAAAAACAAAGGTCGGGGTAACTCATGTATCCATGATTGCTCCCTCCTACATCTACAAGCCCAATATGCGGACACTCCTCATCATTGCCACCCTTGAACCCATGGCATTTGGCCTTGAGTCCCCTATGTCCCCATCCGTTCATCATCATTCACATGACACCAATCACTTGGAGGATATACCGGGGACTTGTCTTCCCCCTTAGGGGCTAGGAACACCTAATAGGGTTGTTTATTAGCCACTCCCACCTAGGGAGGTAACACTATTATGAGATTAAAGCCCCAAATTTGGAAGGGAAGCCCAATATCAAGTCTCAATGTGCCCTTGATTAACAAGCTTAGTTCACTTAGATTCCCTAATGAATTATTGTACCTGATGGTGAGGATGCAACATTGGACATTATATGTAAGTAGCAGGTGGTTTCATCATGACTGTGCAACTTAATTGGGGCCCAAGCCCACTAGAGGATCATATTGACACCCCCAAGTGAAGCGTTGAGAGCCATGGGACTCCCATCATGTGTAGAGCATCATTCCATGCCATGGGCACCTTTAGCACCTTTAACAATTTGCTCATTGCCCCACTTTATCCATGAGATGATGCACTTGGACCAGTGTGCCGTAGTCGACTTAACAATGATCATATGCTTTGGCAATTGATCTAAGGTCTAGAGGAGGTTTGTCTCACCACACGAGACATGGGGGGGCAAGCATCATCGTTAGAGCCCTCAACATTGGAGCATTACAAGCTATTCCATCATTAGGAGACCCATGAGACCAACTTCCAACATGATGACTTGCATGGAGAGTTAGGGCCTATCCCCTAGTTCGTGATTTATGGAGCCTTCTCTCACATTTGGCATCTTGAGGACTCAACGTGGCCCTCCAATGACCCCACATCAACATGGCATCATCAATTCTGCTAGCATTTAGATGGCTAATTCATAATTTGTAAAAGCTACTTGGTTGGCTTGTAACCAAGGGATGTATCTTGCCATTTTTATAATGTTTGGGGGCTTATAGGCTAAATTCAACCTAGTAGGAGTCATATAAATAAAACTCAACTTCATTTGTATTGGATCATCATCACACTTGGGAATTTCGGCCTTCTTGGCAAATTCACACTTTTTCTTTTGTTGGCTATTGGATGATCTTATATGCATTTCAACATTTGGAGCTGAAATTCGATCTTCTTTGGAGCTATCTCTTGAATTGTGGATGTATATCATATTGACATCTTGTAAGTGATTTTATGGAAGTTTTGCTCTTGGATTATGTATAATGTATGGAATTGTTGCAACTAGGTTAATGCTATTGTACCCTAATTTATCGAAGATTTTTGAAAGCTATTTGGTTAACAATTGCATGTGGTATTCATTGTATGGAAAATGATGAATGTTCTTAGTGGATGAAATATTGTTTTTCCTCCACAAAACTCCATAATTCTTGGGTGGATAAATGGTGAGGGTTGGTACCTAGGGCATCAATTCTTGACCTCCTTAAGGACGATTTTGGCAAATCGAAAGCATCAAGGACTCCATATGCCCAAAGGACAAGACATTGGTCCAAGCCTTTCATGATCAAACTATTTCTTCTCCATAATTTCACCTTCTAAAATTCAGTCCCTGGTAGGTCCCTATAATACTAGTGTATCCCCCTTATTGTTATTGTTCGTGTAGCCCCCTATTGTTATTGTTTTTCCCATGTATCCCCCATATTGTTATTGTTGTGCCCCATAGAAGCCCACTATTGTTATTGTTGTGCCCTTTCATTATTGTTGTTATGTAGGCTCTAATTATATTATGACCCCTTAGATTCCTATATATACCAATGTTCCACCAAGTCCCCTGGAGGTGGGAGCGAGGGGGTGAGGGAGCGCAGGAGCGGCCTATGCAAAAGCTCCCTACCAATTTTCAGGAAACGTGGGGGGACGTCGGGGTCATAAAAATTATAAAATTTAATATTTAAAATGTAACTATAATTTTGCAAGGAATGTATATACAGTCATCATACACTTGCATCATGAAAGATAAATCATAAATGATAAAATTACAAATCGATGAATGATGAATCATATAATTGAAACAAATTTAAAAGTTAAAAGTTAAAACATACATCATACAATCATGCATGTAAGTTTGTAACTATATAATCATTAATGTAACTACTAACAATGTACAATGAAAATAAAGTTTAAGATATCATATGACATATTATATCAAGATTCAAAATAGAGTTTAAACTGAAGTTTAAAACTCAAGTCTGAAACATAAAACTTAAACGCAAATAAGTTATGTCTGAAACATAAAACATAAAACATAACATATGAATATCAAATGATATCATCATAATGATAAATGAACATAAATGCTCAAGTTAATGCCCCACTAGTCTCTGCATCCAACTTCTGCACGAATATATCAAGATCAACCATGTCATCATCTGAATCAGAATCACTTGGATTCTCAAATATGCTAAGTGGCACATCAACTTTTAACACGAAACCATAAACTAAAAGGGGCGGTGAGGGGACGTGAGGGGGCGTGAAGGGGGGTGTGAGGGGGCGTGAAAGGGGGTGTGCGGGGGCGTGAGGGGGCGTGAGGGAAACATCCCATAGAAGTCCCCAAGACCTCGGATTGCGAGGGGGTGAGGAATCTAGACCCCTAGGTGGGGGGGCGAGACCCCGTGTAACACTGATATATACCATGAAGGTCTTATCATTTGTATCGTCCAAGAATTGTTCATTTATGTAATGTAAAGGAGATTTCCCCCTTGAAGAGGATAAATTTTAAGTCGTTGATTTATATTTCCTTCGGCTTTGTGAGCTGGTTGCATAACACTTGGTATCAAAGTTTTGGATTCTAGGGTTTTGCTGCGTCAAACAGGTCATCTTGGCATTTTCGCTATAATTTTTTTTCCACGAGGCTTCAGAAGCTGAAATTTTGACCACGTGGAACCGAAATCTTAATGAACTTCGTGTAAAAATTTTAGATATTGGTTCGCTATAGTTTTTGAGATGTGGTCCGAAGAAGTTAGGGTTTTTACAGGCTCCAGAATTCAATCTCAAACGGGTGACCTAGGGAAAATCGTCATAAATTTCTCTCCGAGCATCGGATTTAAATTTCGTAAAAAAGTGAATAAAATCGCACAGATTGTAGTTTTGCGTGTATCATTTTCAGGTCTGAAGGTCGAAACAGTGACATGTGGCATTCCGTAAAAGTTCGCTCTCCGAAACTAGTCTATAATCTAGTCATTGTGGGAGATTGGGCATACCACTTTCTTGAATAATCCAATATAGGTCTGACTTGTGGTGTTGGAAAGAAGACTCAGAGGGCTACCACAGGACAAAATTTCAAAACATGGAGAGTCAAAATTACAGAGTTACAACCGTTTCAAGATTGAGCTACAAAAAGTAAGAAAAATGTGTGTAGTTTTTAAAAATTGCATAACTTTTGTTTGAAAAATCAGTTTGAAGTGTTTCAAAGGACATAGTGAAGTAGAGATATCAATATTGGGATTTAAAATGCCTCCCAAACAAAAGAATTCTACACCCATTAAGCCCTCAGAAAGCTATACTATGACGCATGAAGAGGAAGAATTGCAACATGACAACAAAATTACGGGACCAAGTGCAACAAATTTCGCTCTCACAAAGAGCAACCAAAGATGAACTAAAAGGGGACATGGATGGCTGGAAAGGGGACATGAATGGTTTAAAAGCAAACATGGAAGGTTTAAAGGAAGGTTTGACAATGTTGCTGCAAGAAAGGCTTCCAGTGGTGATAAGGTATTCCATGAAAATTGTTGTTTTCCACGATCCTGGTGTCTAGAATAGAATCTTAGATCACTGATGCTACCAAACCGAGAATCACAATGAAGCTACTTTGCACAACGAAATATAAACAACAAGAAGTCTACTGGTGCACAAAATATAGACAACTTAACCCTGTACTTGGTCTCTGCAGTCCGCACTCATCTATGTACTATTTAACCTTCTGAAATCGACATCTATTAGTCTTCTGAAATCCACATTTATATCACAGAACAATCCGCACTTCATCAGAGAGAAAATCCGCACTTTAGTTTCAGAGATGACCGAAAAAATGTGTGTGCAAATGAATCGCAAAACTGGAGTATATATAGAGACAATTTCACTGTCTTTAGGCCGACCATACCTTTTGCTTGTACGACGACTTGTCATGTTGTTCGAAGGCCGACTTTAACACATCATATAAGCTTATCTTTCAGCATAGATTTTAGGGATGACATAAGCTATTCTTCCACTTTTTCTTTGACAAGGTCATGGAGCATTCTCTAGACTAGATTCTTCATACATATGACACCTAATTATATTTATTCCTAAAAGACAGAAACCCTAATAGACATCAAGAAGAAGTCTATTAACCTATAGTAAAATCTTGCTCATGAAACCCATGAAGCAAGTACAGCAAAATACATTTTATTATCTTTGTCTTCTTCTTTACATAAATCCATAATTACATAGTCAATATGAAGACCGATCCTAGTTACACTTTTCAACACTCCCTCTTAACTAGGGAGGTATTCATACAGGTACATGGTCACTTTCAAACTGAAGAATCTCATAAGAAGAATCGGATTGGTAATCACATATGTATAGCATCATATCAACCAACATTGTCTTGGTGCAAGGCCTTGACTAACAGCCCCATCTCTCAACGACACAATGGGCTATAATGTTGGCGAGACACATGACTTATAGACATCATAGTCATTGTCTCTCCAAGGTACATACTCCACCCAAGTGTTCCCAGAGTATGACCTTCTTGGACTATTCTTCTCCTCCTGGGTAGCCAGCCCTCAAAAAATATCGGTCCTCGACTACTCTTATCTTGAATGCCCTATCACATTCTCAAAGAGT
This sequence comes from Pinus albicaulis, assembly GCA_034641835.2. Classification (NCBI taxonomy): domain Eukaryota; kingdom Viridiplantae; phylum Streptophyta; class Pinopsida; order Pinales; family Pinaceae; genus Pinus; species Pinus albicaulis. The sequence continues at coordinate 960,227,729 of CM076569.1, forward strand.
ATCAAATGCCAGATGATTACCCAATCTTCCATCCTGTTTTCCAGATGAAGACCAGAATGAGGTGTCTATCCATTCTCTCCACATGGCCTTCACTAAGACTTACTGTTGTTAGTCCTGGTGTAGTGCATGACACATGTATTACAGAATCACATACGTCACTCCCTCTTAACACAGGAAGGACATACTTCAAGTTTCTTCCAAGTAAGAAACTTACCACCAGGTTCCCTCTCAACCAGGGTCCTGTAGCAGCAATGGTAAGACACCCAGTTGCTCATGAAGAATTCCTCCCCTCGATGTCATGGATTTCGACATTGAGGAATCTTCAACCTTTGGTTTCATGGGGCACAGATCATCCATCACTTTCAGTCATGAGTCATGTCAACCATCAGAAAGTGATTCATCAGTCTTTCTCATCTGGTCCACCTTTATGCCATGCTGCTTTCCTTTGAATCATCTCCAAAGGATCTCACATCTTTCCACATGATTGGCAGCCCTACATAAACTGATCCAGATAAACATATATATATGAATTTATAAATCAAAAGTTATCTTAGTGATGATCTTTCACCATGACAGTTTCTTGTAGGCATCGACATCCTATATTCAGTTTGATACATCTCCTAAAGATATGTCTTGTCAAGGGTCTTCTTCTTTACTAGACTTCTGTCAGAGTCTACATATCCTCCCAGGAGATCTCCTAGTCACATCTTCTTGGCTTTCAGATGATAACTACCTCTTGACATGGTTGCATTTCGTGATCTCTTCCTTTCTGCACATTCTTCATTCCCAGGAACTTACAAATTTTCCAGTTCCTTGTTCATATACAACCACCTCATATTCCATATGAGGATATATTATGTTGATTTCATCTTTGTCAGTGCACCGAGAGATCCACCTCCATAGATCATACTTCTAAATATAGAAGTCTATTACCTGCAACCATATGACATGACTTCACAACATCCAGTGTCAGCATATAAATATATACATACCTCATACCTTTTTCATTTAAGTCATCTTGTAGCTGTTTTACTAGAATGAAGAGCTTCATTCCCTTCGCTTGCTCCATTAATATGCCATCACATCCCATAATTCCGTAGCATGGAATTCTTGATGAAACCATTATGCTTTCTTTCTAATCAGTCAATTCATAGAGAACTCCATTAGAAAATGTTAGCACCAGTTTTCATGATGACCCTTGATCTTGATAACTGCCTTCCATCAGTATGATATCAGTGAGGTTTTCCAGGAGCTGTTTCATCGAGAGCTCCTGCCATGCTTCGCTCATGATGCTATAATATACACTGCTTCCTATCATACTATTTTACAACCAACAGAAATCACTTAAAGGAGAAGATGATCTCAATCATAGTAGAGATCCCTCGCTTCCTCTTTCTTAGATTTCTTTGTATCAGGTTCTTCCCTCATATCTGAGATATGGGATTCTTCCCTTTTTCTCGTCCTTTTCAGATTTAGGACAATCTCTTTTATAATGCCCAAGTTCATTACATCCAAAGCATCGTACTTTGTCCATATTTCTTCTTTTATTCTGAGGACTAAATTTTTCGAATCTTCCTTTCTTCTTGTGTTTGGCTGCAAAGGCTTGATTCCCTTCACTTCATCCTATATCAGCTTTGGCTTACAGTGTTGTTTCCTTTGTTTTACATAGAGACCATAAATCATGGAATGGCGTGGCTTCTTTCTTCCTGTATAAACTTGAAGTGAAGTTTCCCCATTCCTTTGGTAGAGCATTCAGCACCGCTGTAGTCATCTCAGTGTCAGACATTACTTCTCCCAGTTTCTGTAGTTGATCTCTTATTTTGGAAATCCTCATAAATTATGGAGTGATTCATTCTTCCCTTGACAATTTCATTTTATATAGTTCTTGTCTTAGAGAGATTGCTTCTCCTATAGTACTCACAGGGAATAGTTCCACCAGTTTCTCATATATTCCTTTAGCAGACTTTAGTTTTGATACATAGGGAATGAGTGAGTCCTTAATGCATTCTATGAGAATACTCTGGGCTTTGATTTCTCCCTTCATGTACTTGGCATGAGTTGGAGCATCTTCTTTTGGTGGTTGAATTTTCGATCCTTCGATGTAGTCCATAACTTCGTCTTCAATTAAATTCAAATCTGTCCTTTTCTTCCATGCACTAAAGCTTGATGCCTCAACCAGCTTGTTGCTCTCTTTACAATAAGTCATCTTGACAGATTTAAGTAAGGTCATAAATACCTACATGAGTAGAGTGGCTTACTGCTTCCTTGATGATGACGAAGAAGTTAGTAGATTCTTCTAAGATATAAATCTTCAATCTAGGTGATCTTGGATCCTTGATGGTAAAGGATATCTTCAAAAGCTGATGTCCTCTTCTAACAATGTCTTGAATGTAAATATTTGATGGCAAAGATTATTTTCTTGAAAAGTTGATCCTTTGAGAGAGATGAAGATCTTTCTCGAAAATAGCTTGAGATTCTTCCTTGCAAACTGATTTGACTTTTCACCCAAACTTTGATTTTTGCTTTCTGGAGTTTCTCTTTGTCAAGCAGCCCTTGAGTTCAACACCTTACCTCTGATACCATGTTGAGAATTTGGAGGGCTAGTGATTAATTCAAAATTCTCTTCTTGATAATTACTTGTGAGATTACTTGAGTTACTTATGTCTTCCCTTCGTTAGCTTATTAAATCTTTCATCAAGTCAATTATCAAAAGACACGAGACACAAGAATTAGGCTCCTAGAGCCAGGGCAAAACCTCTCCCTCTTGGAGAGGAAAACCCACGAGAAATTCTTTTATACATCTTCAAATGAAAAGTACCATTACCAAGACTTAAACCCTTGACCTATGAATGCCTCCAAGACCTTGTCATTACTTCTTTGCTTGCCTTCAACACTGACCCTTCTCTTCTGCTCCAATCTACACCGATCTACACTAGTACTAGAGAGCTCGGTCTTTATTTCTCATTACTTAGTCAATAATTAGATACTTAATCTTCTTCACCTTGTCCTTCTTTAAACAGATCCGCACTTTGTCCACTGCCTTTAACTTTGCATATGATACAAGTTCTTTTCATAACTTGATGACATACAAACGGTATGCAATACTTCTGTTGCAATACTTTTTAAATATAAATCTTCCGGAAATCACATAATATATTTTGGAACCGACGCGTCAACTACCAACCGTAGTTATCACTATGATATGACCGCAATACTTCTGTAATATGACCGCAGATTTTTCTTGAGATAAGGTGCAGTGATTTATCAAACAAGTCCGCAACTTAACCCTGTACTTGATCTCTGCAATCCACACTCATCTCTGTACTATTTAACCTTCTAAAATCTGCATCTATTAGTCTTCTGAAATCCGCATTTATATCACAGAACAATCTGCAATTTCTTCCACAGAACAGTCCGCAATCTGCTTCAGACTATCCTCAGTCTACCTCAAGAGAGATCCACACTTCTTATCCGCATTTCATCATAGGGAAATTCACACTTCATCACAAAGAAAATCCGCACTTCAGTTTCAGAGATGACCGAAAAAATGTGTGTGCAAATGAACCACAAAACTGGAGTATATATAGAGATAGTTTCACTGTCTTTAGGCTGACCATACCTTTTGCTTGTAGGCCGACTTGTCATGCTGTTGGAAGGCCGACTTTAACACATCATATAAGCTTATCTTTCTGCGTAGATTTTAGGGTTGACATAAGCTATTCTTCCACTGTTCCTTTGACAAGGTCTTGGAGCATTCTCTAGATTAGATTCTTCATACATATGATACCTAATTATATTTATTCCTAGAAGACAAAAACCCTAATAGACATCAAGAAGAAGTCTATTAACCTATAATAAAATCTTGCTCATGAAACCCATGAAGCAAGTACAACAAAATACATTTTATTATCTTTGTCTTCTCTTTTACATAAATCCATAATTACATAGTCAATATGAAGACTGATCCTAGTTACACTTTTCAACATGTGTTATCGTCATGGTGCTTGTGAACTGAAAATCTATAAGAAGAATTACTTGTGGGTTTTCCTCTCCAAGAGGGAGAGGTTTTGGCCCTAGCTTGAAGAGCCAAAATCTTGTGGCTTTTGTGTTTTGATAATTGACTTGATGAAAGACCTAATAAAGCTAATGAAGAGAAGATCTAAGTAAGAGAAATAAGTTCACAAGTAATTATCAAGTAGAGAATTGAATTAAACTATGCCCTATCAAATTCTCAACACTTGCCACATCATTTTTGACTTCCTTTCAATATGGCTTGTCACTTGGTTGACTTATTTTGACTTTGGAAAATTTTATGATTTTTTCCAATTATTCATTTTTTTGAATTTTTTCCTCATTTTTGCCACCGACATTAGATTAATTGGATTTTGAGGGACTATAAGTCGTTTTTTGACCCTCAAAGTGGGTCTTTGGATAAAGCTGGGCCTCTAAGGATGAATTTTGAGTAGTCACATGCCCTAGACATTTCCGAAGACCACTTATTTATATCATTATATGGAAATTAATTAAAAACTTCTGTTTTTGGGAAAATTTTAATTATTAAAAAATCCTACTTAGACCTTGTCAAATTCTGCGAAATTTTAGAGATGACCTAGCATGGTAATATACATTGATTCTAGACACTAAGATGCATTAGGGGCTCAACCTTCAAGCCGTCACCCTAGCTTTGGATAATGCAGTGAGTGAAAAAACCTAGAAAATTATTCGCCGCTAAAAAGCATGAATAATCAACCAAGTAAAAAAAAAACACTCCAAGGTGTACTCGCTTGTTGATCGAGTCCCAACACCCTAGGCCTGTTACATGGATTTATTCATCATGCTAGTGACATTTATACAATATCCCCGTAGGGCTGCGAAATCTTAGCACTGAAGAAGAAAATGATAAGAAGAAGTAGAGTTTAAAAACTCTGGTAATCTGATGATATCTGATGGTACAAGTGTCCTTTGGTACATTGTTGAGCATGGAGTCTTCATATAATCATCAGGTGCCACTCCAATGGTCAAAATTTGGCTCTATATGGGGATGCATGCTAGATATGAAGTGATAGTGTGCAAGAACCTGGACTCTGCATGCACTGACAAAAGACATATATCAACCGTATCCATTCAAAATATCATCAAATGAAATCAAGTACAAAAAGGAAAAAAATGGAAATTTATTCTTTGAGCATAAATAACAATTTATTCATGAAATAAAACTAATTAACTGAAAAAAATGACAAAGGATAAGGTTAGAAATATGATACAAAAATATGCCCCATGACATCAGATGTCTTCAATGAAGGTCATGCTGAGAACCTGCTTACTTTCCGGTAGATCCATGGGCTGCTTTTCTGATGTGCCTTGTCCAATCCTGAATATTTTAGGACTTTGATCCGTCCCAACATTGTGTTGTACAGGGTCATCAGATTTATCAAATCCTTTCCGCCTTTTTCTTTTCTTCTTAATAGATTGTGATGTGGAGGTTGATGTGATCAAAGTAGACCTTTCTGCCCGATCTTAAAGATGCTTAGATGGAAAATTCGAAGTGTCCAAGACTTCTTTGACCTGCCTTTCTCCATTCTGCATCTACTCTGACATGGGTGATGGATCAATCTCGTAAGTATTAACATGATTTCTCTCAGTTTCCTTTCTATCCAGGTCACCTTCAATTAGCCAATTTTCAATGGAATAAATGACCTCCTCATAATGAGATGAAACTTGCTTTAGTGGATTGGGAGGCTTATGATTTGTTTCTTTGTTCCTCTCCCATTCATCATCTGCCCTAAGATGGATTTTTTGCACTTGTAATTTTTCCATTTCTTCCAACCTATTCTAAAAAGTGACCTGATTAGCCTTCATAACACTTATCTCCTTGGCATGATCTGTTTCCATGGTGTTGATTATTTGTACTTGTTTTGCTTCCATGGTGAGCAACCTGTTTTGAATAAAGGTCATCTGATTAGAATGATTGACCTCCATGGTCTTTATTGCTTATGCATGATTTACCTCCATGGTCTTAATGAGTTGAACTTGGTTGAGTTGCATATCCTTAATCATTCGAGTCAACTCCTTGATGAGATCCTTATCATTCACATCAACTTTTGCTTTGATCGTTCTTTCATCTCCATATTTTTCTTCGAAGGCGTCAATGATTAATTCTAGAGATTCAAAACTATTAGCAGGTAAGTCTATGAACCAATCCATAACATCGCCATCTAATGAAAATATGAAAAGTTTCATTTTAGTGTCCCCATGGTTAATATCGTGGCACTTTTTGCTCACACAAAGGTGGAAATTCCTAAGGTGAGTTTCGGTGGTAATGGCATTGTTACCTAGAAAAATAGGCAACTCATCAATAGCCTCAATGGCTTCAAGCATAAATCCTTGCAGAAAATGAAATAAGTGGAGTCGCCACTTGAACAAGAATCTAATTCTAAAATCCAACATGCAAAAAACTAAAAGTTAGTCGTTTTCCCAAGTGCAAGAAAGCTTGTCCCCGACAACAGCGACAAAAATATTGACCTTGCTGCCTAGACTTACATACAAGTTAGTGAGAAAAGCCTTCAACCCCACAAGGTGTGGTTGGTGGCAAGGAAATCAGAGAAGGGGCTGCCACACTAATCCAAACTCTCTTTCTTTAAGCTATCTCTTAGGTTAGCTATGGGGGGTGGTCCATAATGAAAAGTTTTATGATACGAGTCTCTAGGAGAAAGGTTAAAGTGAACTGTATTTATTTTAAGATTACAAGCAAATATGGTGTGAGCAATATGAAATGGAATAACCATTAACCATCAACACATGAGATAAGCATAAGCATATGAAAAACCAGTGCCTTTTAAAGTATCGCTCAATAAATGAAAGATATTTGCTTAAAATAGATGAAAGACTTTCAAATGGAAAGCGTAAGTAATCTTGAAAATGAAACAAGAAAATGTTAGCACAATACAAGATATAAGGATGTTTTCAACATATAAGAATATCTTGCAAAAGGAAAAGTAATTAGTGTTCTACTTGCAAAATGTAGATAAAAAAATGCTTGCCACAACAAAGTATTCAATTTCAACAATGACAAGAAGAATAAACAATTGCAAGTAAAATCATGAGGTGTATTAGCATAAGATGCAATTACACTAGATTTGGATGCAATTAATCTTGATTACTTTTAATCTAAAATGCCTAAACTATGTGAGAAGTCCTCTTGAGTTCTTACGAAGGGGTAAAAATTGGGGTGATTGTAAGAAAGAGGGGGCGATGACACGAGAGTGTCATTAACGATACCCGTCCCTTGAGTCTTACGAGCCAGCGTGTGCCTTCGTTTCTACAAGGGGACAAGCCACGTTCATAACTGCAGGGTCACACACTTTTACCTTACTTCGTACCAAATGGAAGAACATTCCAAGAAAGCCTTTTTTTCCTATAATTTCTATCAACCAAGCTTATGCTTGGAGGTTAATTTTAAATGCGCAACTAAGTTAATATGCCTACTATGACATGCAAGTAAACTTGCAAATGTTATATAAATGATGGAGATACTTTAGACACAAGATTGCATAAACATTTAAGTATTTGCTTTGCCTTATGATAAATTTGTGATATACCCAAAAGCAAATAAAACTTGAGAAATATGAGAGACTTGCATGTAAAGTAAATGGCAATGCTTGTGAAAAGTAAACTCAAAATTTGTATTCAATTAACTTTGCAAAAGAAATAGACTTTATCTTTGAAATATTAGCTTGAAATAAAATGAAAGACTGCTTTGTAAAGTGAAATTGCCCACTTAAGATGTAAAATGTGATCGATGGTGCAGCATTAGTGGACTTTGAACAATATTTCAAGCTAAATGAGTGAAATGCATGGTTGTGTTAATTAGCCGATTGAAATGAGATGCATGTAAGTGAGAAAAAATTAATAACTCAAAACACAAGTCCTCTCCAAAATGTGGAGAGCTAGGGAAGCCAATGAGTAAAACCCATGCTCCCAAAATCAGAAAATTTTCTAGCTTTACAAGAGGGAAACGACCATGAGGCCCCCTCTAATCCAAGGAAAGTCTTTACAAATGAAAATTTGAGACCATAGACTTTTCCTTGATAAGAATTTCTGAAATAAAAGACTCAAAAGAATTCAGATTTTACAATAGAAGAAGAGAAGCTAAGCCTCTTCTATGCCCAAGACCATAGGAGAGAGAGCTATCTTCCTCAGCCCAAAGGTCCCGCAACAACTTGTTAGTAATTTCTTGAAAGTTAATTCCACAAGTTGCTACAAGAAAACAAGTTAGAGAATGAGGGCTACAAAACCAACCAAATATTAGATAGATAAAATTACAAAATATTTCACAACAATTTACAAAGGGCTAAGCCAAAGAGGATGAGTAAAATCTCCTCTTTGTCTAGCCATGATTAAGCGCTTGAAATAGCAAAATATAATCCAATTAAGCACAATGAAAGTAAATACTGATTTTAATTGAACGCAAGAGATAAGAGCCTAAAACTCCAAGGAAATCTTGCAAAACAAATTTCGAATGATGAGACTTTGGAATTTAACATATGCAGGTTCTCCTTGCATGTATCCAAGAGTGGGTTGGTTCACGCTAGAACTTTCCCTCACTCTTGAAGCTTGATCAGGAGATATTTTCTACAAAACTTCACCAAAACCAATTAGATCCAGATGAAATTAATCAAATGCAATGGAGAGAAATTTCTAGAGATATATTTGACATCAACTAAAATCTTTCTCTACCTAGAGCAATTAAACAATTCTTATGCTAATATGAGATAGCTGCTATACTACTAACATAGAGAAATTTCTAGAGATATATTTGACATCAACTAAAATCTTTCTCTACCTAGAGCAATTAAACAATTCTTATGCTAATATGAGATAGCTACACATTAACATAACTTTGGAAAACATGATAGAAATAATAGCATGAAGAAGGAAATAGAAATATAAGAACAATACATCAAAACATTGCCATAGAAGGAGAAGAGCGCCTCACAAGTAACCCCAAAGTCTTTTGTATTATATAGCAAATGAGTGTACAATCCTGCAGCGTATCCTTAAGCCCAATAGGTTGTATTTCAGGTTACAAAATGAGAGCCAAAGGCTCATTTAAATAGAACTATGGGAGAAAATCCCAATGTGAGTGTAAGTGACAAGTGTGGAATGGAGATAATCCCAATGCTGGTCAAGCTCCTCCAAATGGCGATGTAACTGTGAAGTGATAACAAGCTAATTCCTTAGCTGTAGTAGCGTATTTCCTTAGTGAGGATCAACGTATCCTCTTGTTGGTCATGTGTAGAAAGCACTTCAAACAAAGGGGGACAAGTCTCTTAAATAACTCATGTAAATACCTGGTCAACATGCCGACAAACTAATGAGTGAACCATCCTTTGCGTATTCTCCAAATCAGGCCTGCGTGGACTATGGTGGACTGCCCTTAATTGGCTGCGTTGATTTCTCATGACTGTTGTGTAACAAATGCAAGAGAATGTGGGGGACAAAATCTGCCCCATGTGGCATTATTGTCTCCCCTTTATATTGTTTTTTGGTAGCATCAGATGTGCTCTAAGTCTCAAATTTTGTAGGGAGACTTAGACACATTTATTCCAAAGAACCTAGAAAGCGTTTTGGGAATTAAAATAATTAAAGGGTATTAATAAAACAGGGTGTGAATCTTCTAGAAAAAGATGGAGATCAAGTCATGTTAATCTTAGTTGTTGATTAGCGATTTATTTTTGGCCATTGAAGCCTCAACGAGAAGATTATAAGGACTTGATGGGCATTTGGAAAAACACACCGAGTGAGTCTAAAGATTGATTTTCTCAAGTGAGCAGTGCTTAGCAGCGAAGAATATCATCGAGTTGATTTGATTGCAGTGAGGGGCAGTGATAGTTTCGGTTGGAAAGTATTTTCCTGAGTTGGGAATGCATAGCAGAGAGGTAGAGAAGAGGATGCATAAGCGACAGCGTAGCAGCTACGCAGAGGTAACATAGGACCATGCAGAGGCAGCGTTGCAACCTTGAGGAGATCAGTGATTTTGGTGAGGATCAGTGGGATCCAGTGTCGGAGTGCTAGGGTGTGAGACCCCGTAGATAGGATCTCCAGTGTTAGTGTGAGGACATTTTCTCACTAATTCTCTGTCAGTAATTTTTTCTGTATGGATGGCCTGTAAGGCATCCTAGTTGTATTCAAAACTTCTGCTTAATAAAATCAAACCCTCATTTGCTGCACTGGTTTTCCCGCATTGGGTTTTCTGGGGACTTAGTCCAAAAATAACGGTGTCGTGTGTGTTATTATTTTCTTGCTATTTTCTTGTTTCTGCATTTCATTTCCCCAATTTATTTTATGTAGTGAAGGTTGCAGTGTATTTGCTTCAGTATTTACTTGTAGAACACAGTAAATAACTTGCATGATTAAATCAAGTAGAAGAAGTAATATTAGTTTGTTGCAATAGGAATTTCGGATTTAGGAATTTTCACACTTTAAACTGAATTCAAATGATGCCATATAATGTTGCGTTGATTGATCTTTAACTTATACGTGGACTTGGTGTTAGGTCCCTATAATACTAGTGTAACCCGTTATTGTTATTGTTAGTGTAACTCCCTTATTGCTATTGTTGCCCATGTAGTCCTCATATTGTTATTATTATGCCCCATAGAAGCCCATTATTGTTATAGTTGTGTTCTTATGTTATTATTGTTGTGTAGGCTCTGATTATATTGTGATCCCTTGGACTCCTATATATAGAATAGAGGTTTTGTTATTTGAATCATTCAAGAATTGTTCATTTATGTAACGTAAAAGAGGTCACCCCCCTGAAGAGGCTGATTTCTAAGTCGTCGAACTATATTTTCTTCTATTTTGTGAGTTGGTTGCATAACATTTGGTTTCAGAGCTTGGGATTCTAGGGTTTCGCTTCTTGAAACAGGTCATCTTGTCATTTTCGCTATAAATTTTTTCTATGAAGTTTCAGAAGCTGAAATTTTTACCACGTGGAGCCAAAATCGTAGTGAACTTCGTATAAAAATTTCAGATCTTGATTTGCTATATTTTCAGAGATATGATCCAGTGAAGTTAGGGTTTCTACAGGCTCCAAAATTTAGTTTCAAACAGGTGACCTAGGGAAAATCGTCACAAATTTTGTTTCGGGCGTCAGAATTGAATTCTGTAAAAAGTGGCTGAAATTGCACGGACTGTAGTTTTTCGTGTAGCAATTTCAGAGCCGAAGGGAGAAACAGTGACACGTGGCACGCCGTACAAGTTCGCTGTACTGAACTAGTCTATAATTAGGCCATCATGGGAGATTGGACATAACTTTATCTTGAAGAATCCAAATTAGGTCTGACTTGTGGCATTGGAAAAACGATTCAGAGGGCTAACACAGGACTGAATTTCAGATCTTGGAGATCCTAAATCACAGAAATACAATAGTTTCAATATCAAGCTCCTAAAAAGCTAGAAAAAGGTGTGTATGTTTTAATTTTGCATAATTTTTGTTTGAAGAAACAGTTTGAAGTGATTTAAAGGGGATATTAAAGCATAGATATCAATATTTGGTCCTAAAATGCCTCCCAAACAAAAGAATTTTACACCCATTAAGCCCTCAGAAAGCTCTACTATGACGCATGAAGAAGAAGAAGTGCAACAAATTTTGCTCTTGCAAAGAGTAACAAGAAATGAAATGGAAGCTAAGATGGGTGGTTTGAAGAAAGAAATGGATGGTTTGAAGAATGGCATGGAAGCTATGATTGATGGTATAGAAGAAAAACTGAAAGACAACATGGAAGACAGGAAGAATGGTCAAAAAGCAGACATGGAAGGTTTGACAAAGTTGCTATAAGAAATGATTCCTAATGGTGAAAAGGTAGTAAATGAAACTCATGATGAGAACAAAAGAAATGTTAATCATGATTTCATAGACTCTAATGTTGGATTGAAGACCCACCATATTCCAAAGATCGATATGAGGAAGTTTGAGGGCAAGGATCCGGTAACATGGATACTACAGATGGAGCAATATTTTGATCTCCATAATGTGCAAAACACACAAAAGGTATGCATTGCAAATTTATATTTAGAACCCAATAAGTTTCTATGTTATCGATGGCTTTGTTCTCGTAAACCACTTGTCACTTGGTCATTTTTTATGGAGGAAATGATAACACATTATGAGGATACAAAAAGCAACACCTTCTTTAGCCAATTGATAAATCTCAAACAAAAGGGTTCAATGGTGGAACACATTGAGGACTTTCAAAAATTGAATATAAGGGTAAATAATATTCCAAAGGAGCATAAGATTGATGTCTTCATAGGGACTTTAAATGATAACATCCAACATGAGGTTCACCTTTGGGAACCTGATTCACTGGAGTAGGCAATCAAGTTGGCAAGAGAAATTGAAAATAAAATTATGGCAACAAGGAAGTCTACCACACACAAATATAAAGATGGATGTGTTGCTGCTCCTATCCTCTACAACCTACAAGGTTGACACAACAACAATTGGAAGAAAAAAGAGCAAAAGGGCTTTGTTACTGTTGTGATAGCAAATACACTAAAGGTCATAAGTGTGCTGAGAAGAAATTATTTTACATAGATTATGAAGAGGAGGGAGAAAATGAACAAGAAATTTCAAAAGAAGAGAATATACACCATGAACCGACCTTAGAGAAAGAAGAAATGAATCCGAGCATATCTTGTAATGCATTGGCAGGAATTACCACTCCTCAAACTCTCAAGATAGAAGGACATATCAAGAAGAAAAAGGTAATAGTGTTGATTGATTTGGGTAGTACCCATAATTTTTATTCATTGTAAGATAGCCAAGGAATTGAATTGCCTCCTATATCCAGCACGAGAGTGTCAAGTGATGGTTGCAAATGGAGGAACTCTAAATTGCTCTGGAAAGTGCCATAATATCAAGCTAGCCATGGGGGAATATGTATTGAATAGCCCAATGATTTCCATTCCAATGGGTGGTATTGATGTTGTACTAGGAGTTCAATGGTTACAATCTTTGGGTATGATAGCTTTTAATTTCAAGAATTTTTTTTGGAAATTTTTTTGGGAAGCAAAGGAAGTTGAATTAAGGGGTATCACAGGGAAACCAGGAAAGATAATAAGCTCTATGGCATGACAAAGATTCTAAAGAAAGAACAACAAGGCGTAATTGCACAATTATGCTCACTAGAGTTTCAAACATCGAAATCATCTATTTCTCTAGATATCCAAAAAGTCTTGGACAATCATTCCAAGGTATTTCAGACTCCTAAAGGCCTCCCACCTATATGTGATCATGATCTTGCTATTCATTTGATTCCAGGAAGTGTTCCTCCAAACCAATGTTGTAAGAAACGTCCCCCCCCGGCTCCAACCCCCGAAACGCGGTCCATACGGAACCGTACAGGATCCGCCCCCCGAAATGCATTTCCGAAAAAAAATTACGCTTCCTGGTTTTTTGGAACCATACGGCTGGATCCGCGTTTTCGTATGGCGGATCCGCGTTTCGTATGGTTGATCCTTGTACGGAAGCGTCTTGCTTCCTGTACGAATCCGTATGGATCACCGGCGGTTCCGTACAATGCCGTACGGATCCAACTAGCGCAGCAAAAAAAACGACATTTTTTGATTTTTTTTTTAAATTTTTAACTTTAGTTGGGTTAGAGGGTGGGTCAGTGTTGAGTTAGGGATAGGATGAAAAAGATATAAGCTCTCTTTCACCTCCTTAGATGTTTCTTAGATGCTCCCTCATGGTAATGTTAAATTCTTTAAGTAAAAGTGACATTCATCCTTTTACTTAAATTTTTAACATTACCATGAAATGACTCAGGATGTTTGAGAGTGGTTCCAGCCTGATCGGACTTCATATGTAGAAAATATAATTTCACATTCTATTCAAAATTCAGAAAACTTAACAGTTTTCAGGAATTCAGGATCAATGGTATGGTGGCATTTCCTTAGATTATATCATGTATGAGGGTATGTGATTAGCATTTAATCAAGAGCACCAAGCCCTATATGTACCCTAGTGTTGGTCGTGTTAATTGTTGAACTCCTTTGTCATGTCGTTAGCAAAAAATTACATTTCAATCAATTCAAAATCATCGATCAAGTATGTTAAGTTCTTTCTACCATATTTTAAGGCTTGCATTAGGTAGTTTGATAAATTTTGGGCAATTTTGACTAATGTCCCTAGATAATCGAGGTAGAGGCAAAGGCTAGACAAGAGGAGAAGAATCTATATTATAGATGGTTGATGCTCAAATAATTAATCATTAATGTACAATGGATGTCATATCTATCTTGATTTATGTACAAATATGAATGCTTCCATATCTTCTACAATTAATTTGGTATTTTGGATGTTTTTTAATATAAATGCAAAAAAAAAAAAAAATATATATATATATATATATATATATATAGTAGACGCTTCCGAGACGCTTCGCTTCCTAGAGTTTTTGGAAATGACGCTTCCGCGTCCCCACTTCCAAAAAACGTCCCTGCTTCGTCTCCGCTTCGTGCAACGTTGCTCCAAACATCAGGCCTTACAGATATCCCTATGCCCAAAAGATCAAAATTGAACGTATGATTGCAGAAATGCTAAAGGCCGGTATAATTCAACCTAGTCAAAGTTCTTTCTCCGCTCCAGTAGTTTTGGTGCACAAAAAGCATGGATCATGGTGCATGTGTCCAGATTATAGGGAAATCAAAAATCTCACTATTAAAGATAATTTTTCCATTCCCGTCATTGATGAATTATTGGATGAATAACATGGAGCAATGTACTTCCCCAAGTTGGGTCTCCGTTCAGGATATCATCAAATTAGAATGAAGACTGAAGACATTCCAAAAACAACATTTAGAACTCATGAGGGTCATTATGAATTTTTGGTCATGCCTTTTGGCCTTACCAATGCACCTTCTACATTTCAACGGTTGATGAATTCCATTTTCAAACCCTTCCTTAGAAAATTTGTGTTAGTATTTTTTGATGATATACTAATCTACAACAAGTCTTGGAAGGATCATGTTCAACATGTTGACAGGGTACTCATACTATTGGAGGAGAAACAATTATATGCAAAACCTTCAAATGTTTCTTTGGAGTACAGGAGGTAGAATATCTGGGTCATATTGTATCTCATGAGGGTGTTAAAATAGACCCTAACAAAATTAAAGCCATTAAGGAATGGAAAATCCCCACAACCATAAAGCATCTGCGAGGATTTCTCGGGTTAACAGAGTATTATTGCAAGTTTGTTAAGAATTATGGGAGAATAACAACACCTCTAACAATATTACCGAAGAAAGATGCATTTTCTTGGACTCCAGAAGCAACTAAGGCCTTTGAACATCTTAAAGAGGCAATGTACCAAGCACCAGTCTTAACTACGCCAAACTTCACAAAAACCTTTATTGTGGAATGTGATGCCTCAGACAATGGAATTGGTGTTGTTTTAATGCAAGAAGGAAGACCCATTGCTTTTGAAAGTCGTCCAATCAAAGGAAAGTATTTACAAAAACCTATTTATGAGAAGGAAATGTTGGCAATACTACATGCACTAAAGAAATGGTGACCTTACCTAATGGAAAGACATTTCAAGGTAAAAACAGATCATGATAGTCTTTAATACTTTTTGGAACAAAGATTATTTTCAGAAGAGCAACAAAAATGGGTCACAAAGATGTTGGGTTATGACTTTGAAATCATCTACAAAAAATGGAATTTAAATGTTGTTGTAGATGCACTTTCAAGAAAGGATGAGTTTGTAGAAACATTGCTTTGTTCCATTTTTATTATCCAACTAGATTGGATAACCGAAGCAAGGGAGGAATGGAAGCATGCCGAAGAATTGTGGACACTCATTCAAAAGTTGCAGCAAGATCCCAGTACATTTGATACATTTAGCTGGAAAAATGATTCATTATGGTACAAAGATCGCTTATATCTTTGTAAGAATTCCCAACTAAAACAAAATATTCTTTTGGAATTGCACACCTCTCCCTTGGGAGGACACTCAGGATTTTTAAAACTTACCACCGGGTCAAGAAGGAGTTTTTTTGAGATGGCCTTAAATCTGATATTCAAAAGTTTGTGGCGGAATGTTTGGTCTGCCAACAAAATAAAGTTGAGAAAATTAAGACCCTGGGTTTGCTACAACCTTTATCCATTCCAAGTCAACGTTGGGAGGAGGTTTCAATGGATTTTTTCACAGATTTACCCAATTTCGAAGGAAAGAGTGTCATTATGGTGGTAGTTGATAGACTTTCCAAGTATGCACACTTTTGTGCATTATCTCATCCATTTAAAGCCAATACAGTTGCTACTACATTTATGGAAACAATTCAAAAGCTACATGGAAACCCAAAGATTATTGTAAGCGACAAAGATCACATTTTCATTGGAAATTTTTGGATGGAATTATTTTCTTGTCTGGGTACTCAACTAGCTCATAGCTCATCTTATCATCCTCAATCTGAGGGGCAGACTGAGATAATGAACAGATGTTTGGAAGGATATCTTCGTTGCTTTGTATTTCAAAAACAAACACAATGGGTCAAGTGGTTACCTCTCGCTGAATGGTGGTATAAGACTTCCTTCCATACTGCAACAAAAATGACCCCATTTATGGCACTTTATGGATATCACCCACTGTCCATCACATCATCTTTAAGAGAAAATTCTAAGGTTCAAGCAATGGAAGATCACATCGAGCATCAACAACAAGTTCTCCAACTATTAAAGGATAACCTCACTTTGGCATAGAATCGAATGAAACAACAGGCATATCAGCATCGCAGCGAAAGAAGTTTTGATGTAGGCGACTGGGTATTTTTACGGCTACAACCATACAAACAAATGCCCTCAAGCAAGCTAAGAAGGATAATAAATTATCGCCAAAGTACTATGGTGCTTATAAGGTGTTGCAAAAGATTGGTACTATAGCATACAAATTGGAGCTTCCTGCATCTTTCCGAGTGCACCCAATTTTCCATGTTTCATGCTTAAAGAATGTTATAGGTGATAAGCTCCCAGTTCAAACAATATTGCCAAAAATTGACGAGGAAGGAAAAATCATATTGGAACCTGAAGCAGTCACGGAAACAAGAACTTGACATCTACGAAATCGATCGATTTCAGAGTATCTCATCAAGTGGAAGAACTTACCCGTTGGAGATTCCAGATGGGAGGGTGAGAATTTTATACAAAAGCATCCAGAACTACTCAAGCGTTGAGGACAAACACTTTTTTGAAGGAGAGGGGCATGTTAGGTCCCTATAATACTAGTGTATCCCCTTATTGTTATTGTTAGTGTAGCCCCTTTATTGTTATTGTTGTGCTTTACATTATTATTGTTATGTAGGTTCTGATTCTATTGTGACCTCTTAGACTCCTATATGTAGAAAAGATATTTTGTCATTTGAATCATCGTAGAATTGTTCATTTATGTAATGTAAAGGAGGTTTCCTCCTCGAAGAGGGTGATTTCTAAGTCGTTGATCTATCTTTTCTTCTGTTTTGTGAGTTGGTTGCATAACACCTGACAGCTTAATTAATCTCATGCCAACATATGATTCAAGTGGGGACAAAGTGGGGGGACAAGTTTTGTCCCATGTAGCATGATTGTGCCCCTTTAAACCTTTAATTTGCTTCCTCTTTATGCTTTTAATTTTCTCGTCCTTTTTTGGCTTTGAAATATATTAAAAATCACCACTTTTCAACAATTCGTGGTGTCTCCAAACTTCACGTGCTACCTTGTTGACTCAACACTTGGAACCTTTGACTTTGTCTTGTACCTCATGTGGTGGGCCCCACATGCTTGCCACATCATCGTTGACTTCCTCTCAATATGCCTTGTCACTTGGTTGACTTATTTTGACTTTGGAAAAATTTATGAATTTTTTCGATTATTCATTTTTTGAATATTTTCCTCATTTTTGCCACTGACATTAGAAAAATTGGCTTTTGAGGGACTATAAGTCGTTTTTTGACCATCAAAGTGGGTCTTAAGATAAAGATGGGCCTTTGAGAATGAATTTCGAGTAGTCACATGCCCTAGACATTTCCGAAGACCACTTATTTACATCATTACATAGAAATTAATTAAAAACCTCGTTTTGTGTGAAATTTTTAATTATTAAAAAATCCTACTTAGACCTAGTCAAATTCTGCGAAATTTCAGAGATGACCTAGCATGGTAATATACATTGACTCTAGACACTAAGATGCATTAGGGGCTCAACCTTCAAGCCGTGACCCCGACTTTGGGGTAATGTGGTGAGTGAAAAAGCCTAGAAAATTATTCGCCGCTAAAAAGCAGGAATAATTAACCAAGTAAAAAAAACACTCCAAGGTGTACTTGCTTGCTGATCGAGTCCCAAGTTCCAACACCCTAGGCCTGTTACATGGCTTTATTCATCATGCTAGTGACATTTATACAATATCCCCATAGGGCTACGAAAAATGAGGACTGAAGAAGAAAATGATAAGAAGAAGAAGTAGAGTTTAAAAACTCTGGTAATCTGATGGTACAAGTATCCTTTAGTATATCCTTTGGCATGGAGTCTTCATATAATCATCAGGTACCACTATAGTGGAAAAAAGTAAAGTTGCATCAAGCATAGAACATCTACAAAAATTTACATTGAATCGGAGCTGAGGTGAAAACAAAGCCCAAGTTTGTAGCAATCATCGAAGAAGAGCATGGGTACCTCAAACTACAATGGCTTTAAAGTTGATGACAAATTGACTGGGAAGCAAGACTTCCATGCCTGGAAGATGACATTGGATCTTATGTTGGAAGACCAAGATGTCATGGACTATGTGCAAGGTAAAATCCAAGAGCCTCCATCCACTGCACCTGCTGCCACCAAGTCAAAGTATAAGAAGGGGGAAATAAAAGCAAAGTTGATGATCAGGGACTCAATTCATAAGAGTCTGGTTGCCTACATCTTCGAGTTGAGCACATCCAAGGAGATGTATGATAAGTTGGTCAACATGTTAAAGGCCAACAATGCAAATCAAGTCCTATTCTTTAAGAACCAACTGAAGAATCTGAAGAAAGGCAGGGATGAATCCGTTCGATCATATTTTTTGAAGCTGACCAAAATCAGGAATAATCTTCTGGCTATTGGGGAGACAATAGCTGATCGAGAGATGGTTCTCACTGCACTTGGAGGTCTCTCATCTGAATGGCATGTATTCAATACTACCATTCTCAATAACAATGTGATACCTGATTTTGACGAAGTACTATCGAGATGCGTACAAGAAGAGACAAGGATGAAAGAATATGAAAATGAAGGAAATGCTGCCTTCACTGCTCGAGTTAAGAAGAAGAACTTTGGTGGTCCGAGGAACAAAGGAAGAGCAGGGGCCCAAGGGAAGAAAGGCAAATGTTACACATGTCACAAGACCAGCCAAGGATTCTCTTGGTGATGATGACAACAACAACAACCGAAGGAATGGCAATCAAAGGAACAACAAGTTCAAAGGAAAAAGGAAGGCTCCCTCTGGTGGAAATGGGCAACCTTACAAAAGGTCGAGAAATTCCAGGTATGAGGAATCTAATGTTGTTGATGAGAAAAGAAATGAATTCATTCTTGTATCTGCCCTCTCTGCTGCATCTCCACTCAACACTATGGATGTCTGGTTGATAGATAGTGGTGCCTCAAGGCACATCACTGGGTTTAAGGAAGCACTTTCTGACATGGTTGAGAAGGATGTTAATCTAAAAATTATCCTTGGAGATAATGCCACATATCCCGTGAAAGGGACAGGAACTGTGACCCTCCACTTGTCTCAAGGTCAAGTCCTCTGCCTGCAAGATGTACTATATGTACTTGATTTGAAGAATAACCCTGTGTCTATTTCGGCCATGGAAGACAAAGGTTTCAATGTGGAATTCATTGATGGGAAGGTGCGTATCTGGAAGAAGAGTTTCAAGGAAGCTATCACGATTGGGTTTAGAGTTGATACACTCTACCAGGTTGGAGGAAGTCCACTGGGAGCGATGACATGTGATACTATCTGACAGATTGAACTATGGCACTGGAGGTTTGGACACCTTCACTACAAAGCCCTTCTCGAAGCAAGGAAGGTGGTGACGGGGATGCCCGAGTTCACAAATGATCATGAAGGTGTATGACAATGGTCAGGTTAAATTGTTGAGGAAAAGACCATCATGGCTCAGGGACACTCTCGAGGATGCCGAGAATCATATGGCCCCAAGGGGGACATTCCGTGAAAGCAAGAAGCTGAATAGATACCAAGGGTATCTAGTAGCCATGAGTACAATCGTACAATCTGAGCCTGGATCTTTTGAAGAAGCTATCAAGCATCAAGTCTGGAAGGGTGCTATGCATGAAGAATATGAGTCCATTACGAAGAATGATGTCTGGGATGTGGTTCCAAGACCGGAGGACAAAGCAGTTGTCACCTCAAAATGGCTCTATAAGATCAAGCATGAATCTGATGGTAGTGCTGAAAAGTTCAAGGCAAGATTCGTTGCCCATGGCTTCTCTCAAAAGGAAGGCGTAGACTATGATGATATATTTGCACCTGTGGCTTGATATACCACTATCCGATCTATCATAGCCCTTGCTGCTACGCAAGGATGGAATCTTCATTAGATGGATGTGAAGACCGCATTTCTGCATGGTGCGATAAAGGAAGAGGTGTATGTGGAGCAACCTTTGGGGTTCGAAGTCCAGGATCGGGACACCCATGTTTGCAGGTTGAAGAAAGCCCTCTATGGGTTGAAGCAAGCACCCAAAGCTTGGTACGAGAGGATAGATAGCTACCCGACAGTTGGCCACCGTAGTACGTCGATCCTGAACTCCTTACCAAGGCTGACAGAGAAAGCGCCCATTCCCGTGCCGTATGTGGACGACTCCTTCGACAAAAAGTTGACCCTCTCAGGCCCATCGCTGTAAGAGGGAGCTCGCCGTTGAGTTCGAGATGAAAGGACCCAGGGATCGATGCACTACTTCCTAGGCCCTGAGTCGGCAGACCGCGCATTTTCCTTTCTCAAGGAAAAGATATTGTGAAGCTTTTGGAAAGATTTGGAATGGTGGACTGTAAGTCCGTGTCGACATCGATGGAGCTCAACTTTACGAGTGGCAGCGCTGCTGGGCTCGTGCTGGCAAATCCTATTGAGTATCGTCAACTCGTAGGGGCCCTGATGTTCTTAGTGAACACCCATCCAGACGTATGTTTTGTAGTGAACACTTTGAGTCAACATATGGTTGAACCTCATCACATTCACTGGGTTGGTGCCAAGAATCTATTGAGATATCTTCGGGGCACGATAAACCATGGGCTGAGATACACTGCCGAGAGCGTGACACTCCATGGATATACTGATGCCGATTGGGCTGGCAGTGTGGTGGATCGTAAGAGCACATCAGGATGTTGCTTCACGCTTGGATCTGCTTCGATATCATGGATGAGCAAGAAGCAGAATTCGGTGGCTTTGAGGACCGCGGAGGCCGAATACATTGCAGCGAGTATGGCCTGTTGTGAAGCAGTTTGGTTGCGAAAGCTCTTCAGTGAGTTGTTCGGGCATGTGCTAGATACCACCGTGATACTCTGTGATAACCAGAGTGGGATTCGGTTGTCCAAGAATCCTGGGTGTCTGCATCGATCTAAGTGACATGATATCAGGATAACTTTATCTTAGGATATATACAAGAGGTGGCGTATACCGATCATATAAACTGGAGTGACAGTCCACCAGATATTCTCACAAAGTCCTGGGGGCCTGAGGAAGGTCAAGTTCCTCACCTTCTGTAAGAATATTGGTATCGTGGAACGACCATGTCAGGTCCCAGGACATGGAGCTCTCAGAGCCTGGGCTGGGATAGCTTTGAGGTTACATGACATAAGGCTGGGTTCACAAATCTTGTGGTGGCCTTCTTACTTACTGCTATGATGTTGAGTTGGTTCACCTCTCATGATCTGTGCCCCATATGCATCCTACCCATCGAATCCCACACTCATGGGAAGCATTTTCATTTGAAGCCATGAGGGAAAAGCAGAGACCAAGATAAAAGAGTCCAATAACCACCAGATCGTCCTGCCTTCAGGTCCAGGATTCTGACGCATCATCTCACTGATTCTGGATCAAGTGGTTCAAGTCTAGTGAGGCCTTGGCCAATTGACTTCAGTCAAACCAACTGGTTGGTATGAGACCTTTCAAGTCCATAGAGGTTTGAACTCCACTGACTTCAGTCAGTAAAGTTCAACTGCTGCTAGGACTCTTTTGAGCCTCCATGGAAGTCTGACCTTTGGGCTAATTTACATAAATTTAGAATGATGTCTTTGTGATCAATTCACTTTTGTTCCAAACAAAGAAGCTAAACAAAGAAAAGTTACTTTGGACATTAACATGTTTTGATGTGTTGTGTGGTTGACTTCCCTAGTGGAGAGGGAGTGTTAATTTTGGACAACTAGGTCCAAACTCCATGTTGTGATGCTCAGATGAAGATGCCAAATTTTTTATTGGATTCCTCTTTCGGAGAGGTGCCAGATCGATCTAAAGATCATCTTGATCTGCTGAGCAGAACATTTATTTTGAATTTATTCAAAATATGTGTAGGTCGGCCTTAAATGAAATGGAGGCTCGAAGCCCCAGTAGTTGTGTCACACACCCTCACTGATGGATATAAATAGGTCAATGTCGGAGGTCATTTTCACTCATCCATCACATCACATTCTCTCTCCTCATCTGATTGGTTCGATCATCTATTGAAGTCTCTTCTTCTCTCACATGTGGGAAAACGCAGCAAGAAGATTCCTGTTTTTCGATCTATGGTTTTTCAGCGCAGAGTTGACCAATGTTGACTTTGGTCAACGCTTGGTCAAACTGACCCAAATCTTGGTCAAAATTCTGATTTCTGCAGTTCGCATTTTTTGGCACAGAAATCGAGGTTGACCGTTGACTTTGACAACGTTGACTTTTGTTGACTGATATTGTTGTTCGAGAGGGTTGTGTGACACTCCTAGTTGGCTGACCGTATTGAGGCTTTGTTGGTTGAAGCATCCCGTTGACCGCCGTAACCCACCAACACACATATTTTTGGCTTGTCTTCTGTCGATCTACCGGTATGTTCTATCAACATTTTACTTTCTTGTTTATGTGATTGCTATTTGATATTGGGGATAAAAAAGTAAAGTTGCATCGAGCATAGAACATCTACAAAAATTTACAGGTCAACATGTGGCTAATTCCCATGTAACATAGATGCCAACCCACTGCAAGATTGTTGTCTTATATTTTGATATTCATTTGCAAAGTAGGTATTCTAGCATTTCTCCCAAAGAAATTGACTTGTTACCAACTAAAATTGGCACTCACTTGTGGTATCATAGGTGGTTTTACTAATTTCACATTTGGTTTCTTGAAGTACAGTAAAGAAATTACACATATAGAATGTTTCCCCTTGACGGTAACAACTTCTAGAGACACTCATTTGGGTATGATGATTTTGCTTGTATAAGCTCAACTGCTCATTTCTTCTCATTCAAGCTTGTTTTTAGTTCTTCCATCAAATACCCGATGATCTAGCTTTACATCACTCATGAGTTCTTTTTGATGACTCTGCTATGGTATATTAGCTCCTATGCCTTACACCATAGATTTTATGTGTACTCACAAATGGTACTTCATGCATAATCTTTATTTCAGTTGACATGCTATGTTCTCGTGTGTGGTTTTCTTACTTATGGTGTGATGGTCTCTTACCTAGTTGTGAATGTAATAAACACTGGGTGTGGTCTAATCATAGTATTCAAAACCAGCTGGGTTGAACTAGTAACCAGTCAAACTGGCCGGTTAGAAGGCCAGCCAGGCTAAATTGGTGAAAAAATCGGGTTTAACGCGCCTCTTCGCCCAGATTTCCAGTCCGATCGGTGCTAACCGGCTAGTTAAGGACGGAACCAACAGGTTTAAGGATAAACCGGCCGGTTCCGTCCTTAACCGATCGGTTAGCTGCCAGGCCGCCGCTGGGACCCACGCACGAGATTTTCAACGGTTTAGGGTTGTTTTGGAGGGAAGAGGAGGGTTGTTTCCCTCCAAAAGCACCCACCCCAGTCCTTTATAAGAAAGCTAAGGAAGCTTGTTTGCATTTCCAGGTAAGGATTTTCTAATGTTCCATCGAGTTTCCTGGACGGGGAAACGCGAGAGCAGGGATACGCACAAGGGGGACGTATATAAGCAACCCCAAAATTTGGGGAATTTTCGGGGAAACGGGGGGACATTAAAGTTATAAAAATTATAAAACTATAAATTATTAAAAATCTAATTAAAAATAACTAAATAGAAAATTTAATTAATTATTCATTGTACATCTAAAGAATAAATATGATCATCATTGCATATTAGACTATTATCATTGATTTATTTATGAATTATCATTTGACATTTCTGTATTATAATTTAAATTTATAAATCTAGATTCTTAAGTAAATTACTAAATTGAATCCATCATTTGACATTATGCAATGTTCCATCTAAATTCATGAATCATCATTTGGCATGATGCAAGGTACATCTAAATTAAATTAATAAATTCATCATTTGACAATTGCAATTCAAATTATGCAATGCACATAAACTTATACTCTATAGGTTTAATATAATTTCATTTTTTAAATTTTTATTTAAATTTTAATATAATTAATTTAATTTAATTTTTATTTTTTAACAAGTTTGATGTTTTAAGAGAGTTTAAGTTTTTATATTTTTGTTGTTGTTTTTTAATTTGTCATATATTTAAACTTGTATTTGTTTTAAATTTTTAATGTTTTATAAAAATTAATAGGCAAAAAAAATGGGGGGACTCATATACGTCCCCCCATCACCCCGACGTCCCCTTTGCGTCCCTCAGACGTCCACCCGGCATCCCCCCGTCCCCCTTCAAGGGAGTCGCGTTTCGCTGACCAAAAAACGTCCCCCCAGAGTTTCCCCAAGTTTCCCCAAAAAGGGGACGTGGGGGAAACATTTCCCCATGAGTTTCCCTGTCCTCAGGACGTGGGGGAGCGTCTGGGCGCGTCCCCCATCCTGGGGGACGCATCCCCGTGGAACACTAGGATTTTCACTTGAAAAATCCCTCATTTCACTGCTGTCCATGTATTAATTTTTGTTGTGTGTTCAACTATGCTATTGCTATCAAATATCTAGTCTTATGCTATCAAATTTTGTAGGTTACAATGTGCATTTTTTTTCCTAAATTTAGCCTTGGTTTTCCATTTATCATAGCTGCAATTTTTTTAAATGGAAGATTTCTTTGCAAATTTTAATTATTTCAAGTCAAGATGGCTCCAAAAGTCAAGGACACTGCATGGGCCCATTGTGATGCGGTTGATGGAAAAATGATATGCGAATTTTGTGAAAAACCTATTGGAGGTAGGGGTATTTCAGATTGAAACAACACTAGGCTGGGATAAGAGGCCAAGTAAAGCCATGTGATGCACCAAAAGAAGTGTTAGGTTCTGTTAGGGCAGAATACCTTTATGAGTTTGAAAAGTTTGAGGAGACTAAGGCTAGGGAGAAGGCCATCCAAGATGAAATTGCAAGGAAGAGGGAATTAATAGAAGCCATGAAAGAGAGTGGGTATGATGATTCTGAGATTCAAGACTCCACTTCTATCCCTTCCACCAATGACCCCTTGCACTATGTTCCTCCTTTTGGCCAAAAATCAAAACCAACAAAGGGACCAAACATCCAGAGTTATTTCTCATCCACTGCTAATCCCACAACCATTTCCTCCCAGTCAAGTCGTCAACCCACTTTGGATCAACATTGGAAAAAACAATGCAAAGAAACTTCTTATCAGTACATTGCCAGATGGTGGTATGATGTAGATATCGCATTTAATGCTGCTTGCTCACCTTATTACCAAGGTATGTGGGACTCTGTTATAGCTGCAGGAAAGGGCTTCAAAGGCCCTAGTGTGCATGACTTGAGGGGATCTCTTTTGCAAAAATAGATTTCTTCCATTGATGAGTATTTGGCTGAGTATAGAGAGTCATGGCTCAAAACAGGTTGTTCCATCATGTCAGATGGATGGACTAATGGAAAGAACCACACTATCATTAATTTCCTTGTTTCTTGCCCTCAAGGAACAATGTTTTTGCGATCAGTTGATGCATCCGATAAGGTGAAGGATGCAACCCTTCTATTTGAGCTTTTGGATGAGATTATTCAGGAAGTGGGGGAGAAAAATGTTGTGCAGGTCATCACAGATAATGCCTCAAACTATGTTCTTGCTGGAAAGATGCTTGAGTCCAAATATAGGACCATATTTTGGACTCCATGTGCTGCACATTGCATAGACCTCATGCTTGAGGACATAGGCAAAGTGGAGTGGGTAAAAAACATTGTAGAGCATGCCAAGTGCATTACAAAATACATTTACAACCACTCATGGGTATTGAGCCTAATGAGGAGAAACATTGGGGCAAAGAGCTTGTTAGGCCTGCAATTATGAGATTTGCAACTCACTTCCTCAATTGCAATGACCCAATTCTCAATAGAAAAACCTGCAGAAAATGTTTTCTTCTGATGATTCAAATGAATCTCGGTGGGCTCGTAGACAAGATGGCAAAGACACCAAAAAGAAAGTCTTTGAAAATTATTTTTGGAAAAGGTCTGCATAGCTTGTAAAAATTACTGAGCCCCTTGTTAAGGTGCTAAGGATGATGGATGGGGAAAAGTTGGCAATAGGATACATTTATGAGGCTATGGATCAGGCAAAGGAACAAATATGGGCAGTTTACAAGGATAGGTTAGCTAAATATGGCTGTATATGGGAGATCGTTGATACCAGATGGAATAATCAACTCCATTGTCCTATACATGCAGCTGGGTATTTTTTGAACCCGAAGTATCGTTATAAAGCTCGACTAGGAGATCTGCGGGATGGGGAGGTCAGAGCTGGATTGATTGATTTCTTGGAGTGCATGGTCCCTATCCATGCAAACCAGTTGGAAATACATAAACAAATTACTCTTTTCAGTATGGCAGCTGATACCTTTGGAAAAAAACTTGGCAAAAATGACAAGAGATGTGGATCAACCAGGTAAGCAATTCTAATTTGTTTTTCTTTTCAATTTAAATTGTTTGTAAATAAGTAATGAAATGAACTATGTTACTAATTAATGTCGTTTTATTTGCAGCACATTGGTGGGAGTCATTTGGCAGCCAATGTCCTCAATTGCAAAAGTTTGAAATTAGAGTCCTTAGCCAAACTTGTAGTGCTTCAGGTTGTGAGCGCAATTGGTCTATTTTTGAGCGCATACACACAAAGAAGAGAAACGGTTAAATGATCTTGTGTTCGTGCAATACAACCTTCACTTGAGGCAGAACCAGAGGCAGAACCAAATGATGAGCAAAACACCTAATCTAGATCCCATTGTGTTGGATGATATTGATCCAACATCAGAATGGGTGGAGGAGATTGAAGATCCATTGTTTGAGGCTGATTTTGATATTGATGCAGCATTAGCGGGGGAATGAAGCAAATTTGGTGGCACCATTAGACCCAAGCTTGGTAGCTGCATCAAGGAAAGGAAAACAACCAATGGAAGGCACTAGTCATGCAGCTCGAGTAACTCGTGCTTCCATTAGGTCCACTTCTATTGTTATTGGTGGCAGTGGTATTGAGGTTGTAGATGAGGCTGAGGCATCCTCAGACTCTGATCCAGATGATGTCTATGCAACTCTCGATGATGATCCTGTGTCTAGTAGTGGTGATGAATTTGATGATTGATCATGTGTATACTGTAGAGTCTAGAGTTTAGACTTGTAGTCTTGTACTAGGCCATTGACTTCATGGCTTGTAGCATTGTTTTTGGACTTTATAGGCTATTTGGAGCCTCATTGCTTATGTTTTTTTTCGATGATATGTATTGCACTTGGTGCCATTTTGATATATTCACCTTTACATGGTATATAAATGAGCAAACTTTGCATATTTTGTTTCTATTGGCTTGGAATCATAGTTGCAAATCTTAAAAATAGTTTTTTTTTAATTAAAAATTAATTATTTAATGTATTTTTTAAAAAACCGGTTCATTGAGATCTAACCAGTACCGGTTAGATTCGTTCCGGTCAGAAACCTAGTTCAATAGGTCCACTGGTCCAGTTACCGGTTCCTGTTTTTAACACTATGGGTCTAATAACACTTCTTAACAATAAATATTTTATTATTGTTTCATTGTACCATTGGGAGACATAATTGTCTTTAGATAGTGTTGTCAACACTTGAGTCAAGTCGTACTGCTAGAGATCTAGTTGAGTTAGCATAGTACATATCCTAACCATACTTGACACTTTCCATCTTTCCCTTTTCACTCCCATATCATTTCATAAAAAGATATTAGTCCCACTCATGTTTGACTTATCGTTTGTCATCCAACAAGGTCTAGTCAAGCAAATTGAAGAACAATGTTAGCCAAAGTCAAATAAAGCAAACAAAGTGTAGAATTGAAGAGCATGAAAAGTTAAAAATTAAAAATATGATAAATCTAGAGGTGGCCCGTACTCCTAAATTCTATGCTAAAAATGCATTTCTAAAGAAAAAGGACTAAGAAATTGGAGAAAGCAATACAAAAAGGGGTACTAAAATAAAGTGTTGGATAACTCTAAGAAAAACTTTCTTAAAGGCTTGCATATACAATTAATGAAGATTCCTCGCTCTTGAAAGCTAGTTGGACTAGAAATATTTTTACATTGTCATATATCACTTTGAGGGTCAATACATGAAGTTCCCCTCCCCTTTTCATAAGTTATTCGTTATTTTATCCCATCTCTAAGCAAGCGACTTAGGAAATACCTTTTGTGTTAGAAATTGTCACATGTAATACGGGTAAGGTTGTCCCACCATGGTAAACTTAGGCAAATTCTAAAATTAACATATGTTATGATGTTGTTAGAAGTGATTACTTAATGTGCATTATCTAATGACTTGTGTTTTAAGACATGTTTATTATTATAGGTGGGCACCCCACATTAGGATCTGTGCACTATGCCTTGGGATCCATGTACTTGCATTGGGATTTGTGATACTGCCTTTTGATTAGTGTACCGACATTAGATAAACATGTGCACATTGATCCATGGCATATTTATTGGGATTTTTGGCACTGCATTGGGATACATGTAATTGCCTAGGGATCAATGATAGTGCATTGACATTGTTACCTCTTTGTGTAATATCCCCAAATTAGCAGTCAACTAATTGGGATATTAATTTTGATTAATTTCGGCAAATCCTAATGTTGGGCGGAAATAAAGGGGTGAGGGGATCCATGAATAAAACATTAGAATAAAAGCACTTTCCTAAAGTCAATGGGCAGATTAATTAAAAGATCAAGTGGAGCCCATGAGGCCAAGTGAAAACGCAGGAGAGGAGGCACTTAGGACAGCGCAGTGGCAGCATGGGGCCAGGCAGCGCAGTGGCAGCGTGGGAGAGGCAACACAGCGTAGCAAGGGACAACGTGGCACAGAGGGACAATGCGACATAGGTGGGCCCAAGGGAGTTTAGGGGTTCACAAGCATAAAAGGAGAGGAAGGTCGCCTTTCTCATTCATTCTTGTATCTTATGATTTTCTGTCTATCAAGACTAGATCTCGCTCAAGCTGTTTAGCTGAGTCTGCAATGCTGTTTAGCACAAGGGTGTCTCCGAGCAGAGATCCCAACCTCGTCTTCGGGGGACTTCGAGTACTCGCTCAGGAGAGGAGCCATCCCATCAGTTTTTGGAGAGCAACATCATCATTTCAGCCACAAGATTACGCAGTCAGTTCCAAGGTAGCGCCGTCTTCCAGGTAGATTACGCAGTCATAGACGAGATCATCTCCGGGGGAGGAGAACTTCATGAGATTTCAATCCAGGAGATTGTGAGGGGATCAACCCTTCCATAGTTGAGTTTTTCAGAGAGTTGGAGACCTTTCTTTCAGTGTTTTCATCATAGAGGCCATTGTACCCATCAAGAGAGCGTAGCCATCCCTAAAGGGTGAATTTCCGGGGTCAGCCTTTCCGGAATTCCTTTGCGGGTTTTTCTGGGTTTATTGAGGAGAAGCCAAGATTAATTTGGCAGAATTTTTTGGGCAGATCAGAGGTGTCAAACAAAGATCCTAACTCAGCCAGCAGCTAGAGGAGCCAAGGGAAATTGGGCCGAAATTTTGGGTTCAACATTTGGCGAATTCCTTCGTGGGTTTTTGTGGGTTTCTTAAGTAGAGTCTGGGGTTAAAGTCTCGGAATTTTCTGAGCAGTGTAGTAGGCCCTAGCAACATTTCTTCGGGAGCAACAACAACATTTCTAGCAGATTGCATCGTAGAGCTATAGCCATATAGTGTACCATCAATGAGGGATTTCAGCATTGATTCAAAGGGCTTCTCTAGTTTGCCTTGAGCAAGCCTAGGTGCCTTCATTCCAACACCTTCATTGTACTAATTTCTAGCAAATTAATAAAATGGTTCAGCAGAGTTCTATGGCTCCATTAGTGTTTGGATATCAATTTTTGTTTTGTTGTCTCCTTAATATCTTTTAGCTTGTTATTACTAGTATTTTCCCATTTGGGATATTATAGTGGTATAAGAGCTTTGTTCTTGGCTCAGCCGTGGGGATCTTCTCCTATGACAAGGAGGGTAGGCAATAGAGGTGGAAAATATGGGGGAGTCAGGAGCAAAGGGGAAGCAACATTTGGTAGCATCTTTAAGGCCCTAAATGATTTAGCCAAACGACAGAAGGGAATGTTGGAAAGACTCAAGCAACAAAATAGGAATGAAAGCATCCATCATGAATCCCTAGTTGGGGAGACTTCAGGGGTCTCACAACAGTGTGAGCACCCTTTACCAGCCACTCACCCGCTAGCCTTCAATAGGCCAACCCGGATCACGATGCCTACATTCTTACCTCTAGTACCGAGTGAGCAAGGCAGGCGGCATGATCTTATACCCATGGGAGATTATTTTCGAGAATGGCAGTCCATGGGGGAAAACTTCAGAGCGGCTTTGTCCTTCAGAGATTATTGCTAGCTCAGGTGGGATGAAGAAGGAAGGAACACTGGGGGGTCTAGCACGCAGAGTTTAGAGTTGCAGCGCACCATTGGGACGACCACCTTTTCCCATGTATGATATTTCCACTGACTGCACGACTCAAGATTGGGCGGAAAATTTGTATACCTCTTTCCAACCTGACCGAATAATAGAGGGAGAAGCCATCAAAATGGCTACATTGCACTTGGAGGACAAGGGCACACAGGATTGTGGGGAGCTCGTAGATACACCTAGTGTGACGTAGGACTCACCCTTATTAGAGACTTCCTTGACCGTGTCGGTTGACATCTCAGTGGAGAGAGTAGAGCCTACCCCAGTAGAGCCATCCATTGAGGTGATGATCGAAGTCATGTCCGAGTTTTTGGTAACAACCGCACGCAGCAGATGGGTGAGGTGCCAGGAGATGTATCCACCTTTCATGAGGCACTAAGAGATACATAGGTAGAGCAGGAGGACATTCCTTCTGTATTTCAGGATGAGGACTCTTCTTTTGATGAGTCCATGGGGACATATGAGGATGCTTCTGGGGAGCATGTGCAGTCATGCAAAGTTGATGACAGTAGGCCGGTTTCGTATTCCAGTGTCCATGTGGTATCAGGGGACTCTATGGGAGGTATTCAGGATGATGAGTCACTTGTGATGATTCAGCCGCAGCAACGTATGGTACAGCTAGAGGGCACATTGGAGTGTCGGAGCAAACCCCTTCAAGCATACATAGATGGGGCTAGCAGCACGATTGGGTCACCTTTGGCCATTGGAGAGAGAGAGACGAAGCTACCTAGTCAGATCTCATGTGTTGACTTGGATAGTGGGATGAGATGATCGGAGTTGCACAGGCTGCAGCATCCACATATTGAGGTTGGATGGCAAGAGATTCTGAGTTGGTACCCAGTGGAGTGGGTTATGGAGATGGTGATGGGCTCGGGTGTATTTCAGCAGGAGTTTCTAGGCACTGGGGTTATCGGAGGCCTGAACTGGCATTGGGATCCAGGCGGGACTACCTATCACTTCGCAGGTATGCCGGTTGACTACGACCCGGAGGGCACAGTTGACCTAGCAGTTGAGCGTGCACATTCACTAGGGGAGTTTCAGCTAGCACTAGTGTCCAACCAGTTTAGGTACATACTTCTTGAGTTGCCCTGGTACGAGGACTGTACATAGGATCACGGGATGATCAACATACTCTGGCAGGAGTTTGACAGAGGAGGGGGCATTGTTAGGCCACCAGATAGTTCCTTGTATGGAGTTGGGGATTCTTTGCATTTGTGTGGGACATGGAGGAGCATAGTGGGATTGGCATCTCTACTGGTACGTAGGGAGATTCACTTCTTGGGTTCCTCAGGGAGGACTTGGAAGGGAGATTCATTCATTAGATAGTATGGTGATGCGACAACAGAGGTGATGGTACCAATCGAGTATGGGCCGATGCATATGGATACAGCCTTAGGCCATCACACCCTGGGACGTGTAGGAGCATCCATTATTGGGTAGTGGTCTGTAGATGGGCATGGAGATACATGGGGGTGTGTTGTAGTATGTCGAACTGCGTTGTGGAGTAAGAGTTCTTCCCATCGCATTGAGTACATGAGGGGAGTGACAGGTGCGGCGACGCAGGATGGACACATGACGGTACAGGACGGTATAGATGTTGTCGGGGGTATCCATTGGTGTACAGGGGCAAGTTGCGGCATATAGTGGCAGGTCGAGGAGTGCGGTGATACTTGGTGGTATGCAGAGTGACACATGATGCAAAGCAGTGGGCTCTTGGAGCGTTGCCTCCAAAGAGACATATGGATAGGGGCAGTAGGTGTACCATGGGATGCAACTTACCTAGGATCGATGAGGATCTTGTTGAGCATCTGGAGATGCCATGTTTAGCGGAGACAGGGCTACGAGGGTGTTATCAGCAGATCTGAGGCAGAGAGAGTATCATCTGGAGGATTACTCTTGAGCATTCAGGCAATAGGGCATGGGAGGCTCACCCTAGACAGTTGGATGAGATACTGCATGTCATGTGCTGGCAGGAGACTCTCTAGTTGAGACACTTGGTAGGTGCACGAGTTCACTGGTCCAGGCTTAGGGATGGCATGGTTGATTTCCAAGGTAGCCTATGTTCCACTCCTGAGCTCACATTTGAGGGACGGTGGAAGGTAGATTTCGTCTACCAGAGGGTACCCATACTCCAATTAGTATCTAGGTGTATCAACAGGAGTTGGGATAACGGGTATCATGACGTGGTCTGGTAGGCGCAGGGCAGGTACGAATGCGCAGGACAGACTCCTGATACTTGGGGTCCACATCCACCTAGGGGATACATATAGGGGTCAAAGATGAGGGCTAGATGGGTTCTAGCAAGTAGCAGCGATATGCAGCGACATCTCGTGGGGAGTGGGAATTGTGAGCTTCCAATATGGTGGGGGGATCCAGGGGTTTATTGGGCAGGTGGATCACTCTCCTTTGTGATGAGCAGGGACAAAGTAGACGATGATCTAGTTCACCTTGGGTTTGACACGTGGGGGACCACTGAGGCCTCCATTGCATGTCAGGGCAAACTTATCATGTTGTTGCTCATGGTCATGATCGACAGTGGAGGGGTAGATATCAGCATCATGGAGATGCTCAGGTAGGATGAGCTTTGCCTCCATAGATTTTCCGCCACAAGGCCCTAGGAGAGGGGGATACAGTCTGTGCACGATGGGGGGTATCTCATAGTCAGAGTCGTGCAACGACAGCATGGTGGCACCTCTACGAGATTAGCAGGAGACTCTAGCATTATGGCTCTACACAACTCGATAACCTCTAGGGGTGAGTTGTATACTACATGGGGAGATCATGTAGATATTCCATTAGGATTTAGCGAGTCACTGATGGAGTGGGGGACTTCATTAGCATGGCAGGATGGTGAGTGGAGCGGGTGGAGCTTCATGTTGGACAGGATGGCTTAGGATCCTGGCATTGAGAGATCCCTTCATATCAGGGTGATGCAGAGGACAGGGAAGATTTAGTGGCGCATCTGGGACTCGGTCACATTTTGCAGTGACGGTGGGAAGCATCATCTAGAGAGGAGG
The DNA here is from genome assembly GCA_034641835.2 of Pinus albicaulis. Lineage (NCBI taxonomy): Eukaryota > Viridiplantae > Streptophyta > Pinopsida > Pinales > Pinaceae > Pinus > Pinus albicaulis. The sequence continues at coordinate 960,261,865 of CM076569.1, forward strand.
CTTGTTCAGGCATTGTTTGAGGACAAGCAATTTTTTGCGGGGAGGACTGTAATATCCCCATATTAGCAATCAACTAATTGGGATATTAATTTTGATTAATTTTGGCAAATCCTAATGTTGGGCGGAAATAAAGGGGTGAGGGGATCCATGAATAAAACATTAGAATAAAAGCACTTTCCTAAAGTCACTAGACAGATTAATTAAAAGATCAAGTGGAGCCCATGAGGCCAAGTGACATCGCAGTGGCAGCATGGGGCCAGACAGCGCAGTGGCGGCGTGGGAGTGGTAGCGCAGCGTAGCAAGGGACAACGTGGCACAGAGGGACAGCGCAACATAGGTGGCCCCAAGGGAGTTTAGGGGTTCACAAGCATAAAAGGAGAGGAAGGTCACCTTTCTCATTCATTCTTGCATCTTATGATTTTCTGTTTGTCAAGACTAGAGCACGCTCAAGCTGTTTAGCTGAGTTTGCAGTGCTGTTTAGCAGAAGGGTGTCTCCGAGCGGAGATCCCAACCTCTTCCTCGGGGGACTTCGAGTGTCTGCTCAGGATAGGAGCCATCCCATTAGTTTTTGGAGAGAAGCATCATCATTTCAGCCACAGGTTTACGTAGTCATAGAGGAGATCATCTCCAGGGGAGGAGAACTTCATGAGATTTCAGTCCACGAGATTGTGAGGGGATCGACCCTTCCATAGCTGAGTTTTTCAGAGAGTTGGAGACCTTTCTTTCAGTGTTTTTATCATAGAGGCCATTGTACCCAGCAGGAGAGCGTAGCCATCCCTAAAGGGTGAATTTCCGGGGTCATCCTTTCTGGAATTCCTTCGCGGGTTTTTCTGGGTTTATTGAGGAGAAGCCAAGATAAATTTGGCAGAATCTTCTGGGCAAATCGGAGGTGTCAAACAGAGATCCTAACTCAGCCGACAGCGAGAGGAGCCAAGGGAAATTGGGTCGAAATTTTGGGTTCAACATTTGGTGAATTCCTTCGTGGGTTTTTGTGGGTTTCTTGAGTAGAGTCCGGGGTAAAAGTCTCGGAATTTTCTGAGCAGTGTAGCAGGCCCTAGTGACATTTCTTCAGGAGCAAAAACAACATTTTTGGCAGATTGCAACGTAGAGTTATAGCCATACAGTGTACCATCAGTGGGGGATTTCAGCATTGATTCAGAGGGCTTCTCTAGCTTGCCTTGAGCAAGCCTAGGTGCTTTCATTCCAACACCTTCATTGTACTCATTTCTAGAAAATTAATAAAATGGATCAATAGTATTCTATGGCTCCATTGGTGTTTGGATATCCGTTTTTCTTTTGTTGTCTCCTTAATATCTTTTAGCTTGTTATTACTGTTATTTTCCCATTTCGGATATTACGCCTTGGAGGTATCTTGTTTTTTTTTCATGGACAACACCATTGTAAAACCAATGAGATGCGAGTCTTTGTTGAACATGTGATGATTATGTATATGGCATCCTAGGCCTTGTATGGTTGGCCATGCATGGTCCTTTTAGTCCCAATTGTCAATTTATTTCATCTTGGGTGACCACTAAATAAGCAAGTCCTTGGGCTTGTGGGGGTTACTATTCATCAATTTAATTGCATTCAAAGTAAATACAAGAAAAACGTTGCCTCTTTAAATCAAGTGGTAGTCAAATCAAGCAAGTTGAACCTCCCTTGTGGATGGTATTTTACTGCAAAAAATATTTTTCATGTAAATGACTTAGTCTCTGGTCTTGTAGATGACAAGTCAACAAATATTATTTTGGGTAAGGGATCTACTAATCGTTAACTAGCCATTACAAGAAAAACTATATAAAGCCAAACCCTATACCTATATAGGTTGTTGTTGGACTATGAGATCACTAGACGCCATTTAGTAAAATTTATTTTCCAATGCAAAATGTGGGTTGATTTTTCTATACTTTTTCTTCTTAGCTTATAGTAGTAAGCATCATAGAATAGACATAGGTATCTCTAGTCATTGCAACATTATTGGGTTGATTCATTGAGGACAACGAGTCATGTGGAATGGGAGATCAAGGTGTTAGACCACATCTCGCTTTTGTCCATGTATGGTGATAATCAAACCCAATTGCTGGACAAACACTTATTGGGGGTTTCTTTAGTAAGGGAGTGATCTCATTGTATGCCGTAGTTGACCTAGTGATTGGAGACATTTTCAGAGGAGAAATTTTCTTGGTCTGATTCAGAAACTTGTGCCACTATTCTAGGACTAGATTGGGTGTGTGATAGTCACTAGACTTCAATCTCATTCTCTAGTTCAAAGTGCACAATTGAAAAATAAAAGGTTGTGATTGCAATCCGATGCTTTGGAAGGTAAATGTAAGGCTAGGATAGGCCTCACTATAGCAACCATATTATTTTAAAAGATTATTTTTTTGTTTAAATAAAATAAAAATACAAAAAAATATTTTTCTCTTTCTTTTCCTAGCTGGTGCTTGAAATTTTTTCTTAATAGCTAGTAGATCCTTGGCGATTTAACACTAGATCTATTTTTTTTATCCAAGGATATTTTTCTCTCTGATTTTCTATTCTTAAATTATATATTTCATGTGGGTATTTTGTTAAAATTGGACAACTAGGTCCAAACTCCAGGTTGTGTTGCTCAGATGACGATCCCAATATTTTTATTGGATTCCTCTTTCAGAGAGGTGTAAGATTGATCTAAAGATCATCTCGATCGGATGAGCAGAACATGTACTTTGAATTTATTCCACTTATGTGCTAGGTCGGCCTGGAATATAATAGACTTAAACGTCTTAAAGAGCGTGTCACACACCCCCAAAGATGCCTATATATTGGAGAGACTTGGAGTTCATTATACACACATTGTGTGGAGGAATTTCTTCTCTCTTGATGGCGATATAGCTGTGTTCTTGGTGTTGCGTATTTATGGAGTGTTCTTTGTTTGGGTTGTTCTGGAGTTATGTGTGACACGCTTGGCTGAATGACCTATTGGAGACTTTGCTTGTAGAAGCATCTTGCTGATCGCCGTAACGCCACCATTCATTATCTCTGTTTTGACTTGTCTTCCATCGATCTATTAGTATGTTCTATCTGCTTCAGTATTGTGTGCCCTAATCTGAAATGGCATAGAACATGTTCTAAATTTAACATGGTATCAGAGCTGAGGTGAAGACAAACTTGAAAAGAAGCTTGACGTAGAAGAGAAGAACTGTTTTTGTTATCCTTTTTTTAGGGTCGTAAAGCTTCAGGAGGCTGCCGCTGTGTTTAAGGGCAGATTGCATGGAGTTTTGAATGTTTTTTTTTGGTGGAACTCTCCTACAGCTAGCCGCATTAATGAAGAGCACCTACAGCTAGGCCGGAGGCCTATTTTGCCTTGGGGCCGAGAAGCTCCAGCTAAGGCCGTAGCTCTTTTTTGGTTAAACAGGTGGCTGGGTAGCTAGGGCACTTTTGTTAAGGCCGCAAAGGATAGGCTACCACAACGAGGAGGATAAGGTTGCGTGGGGCCTTCCAGCTCTTGTTTGTGGGGTTGTTTCATCTAGTCAGGAGGTCGAGTAACCTAAGGAGCTATGTAGGTCTGTTTGGGCTGCAAAGAGGTAAGGAGAAAGTTGTTTTCGTTTGGTTGGAAGTGACAACATATTGTTGTGATAGGCCGCAGGCCTTATCAACCTAAAACAGGGGCAGCGTGGGAGTGTTTGGGGCTGCAAAGTGCCCAGAACTTCAGCCTACACTGTGACCATTTTTTTTTTGCTAGACCACAACAATTTATGGGTGGTCTGTCTCTAAAAATTACTGCAGGCCTCTGAAGCCTCAAAAATGTTTGTTGCAGAGAATTAAGGAAGGCTGTTTAAAGTCTGTTTTGGTGGGCCGAGTCCCTTGGACAAGAGGCCGAGCATTTTAGGAGGAATTCTGTGCCTATTTATCTTTCTGTTGCAGGTCTGAAGCTGACCGCAGGCATCATGAATGTTTGGGTGTAAGACTATGGCATGGGACCCCTCTTCTAGGTGAGTTGCATTCCATGGATACCTATCTTAGGTAGACCACAGGCATTGACTTGCTAAACAGAGGACCGTGAGGGTTGTTATTTGCTCAAGTAGAATGAAGACTTGTTTTGATGAAGGCAGATTATGCTTGAGGGCTGAAATAAGCCTTGTCTTGTAAAGAGATAAAGGGTTGACTACTTGGAAATCAACTGCAACAAAAAGGAAGCATAATGGGCCAGATTTGAGGATTGTGATGTGTGCCCTAACCAGTCCGAAATCAACAACAGAGGAGCCGACCAAAGAACGAGCAATCAAGGTATGTCCTTTGTGCTATTTTTGCATGAAAATTCTCTGTAACGGGTTGCAGAAAGAAGGCTGCTATAGCAGCAGTATGGGATATCAGTTTGAAGACGCGAGGCCTTGAAGAAACTTTTCTCTCTAGGACGAATATCTGTTTGGGTATACCGTAAAGTCTAAAAGGACGCTCAAGTTTGGCCACAATTAATTCACACTCTTCAACATAGATAGGAGTATAACGTAGTAATAAAGGTTCTTTGTTTTGGGCCTGGCATCTCTGAAGTAGGCTAGAGATAGTTCATGAAAAGAACAATCACATAAAGGGTTTGCTATCTAGGGTTGAAGGGACCATACCACAGGAGTAGGAAATTGCCAAGGGTGCAAAAGAGAGACTAAACTAGTCTCTGTCTTGATCTCAGATATTTTCAGAAAGAGACCAAAAATAAACAGTGTGAAGGAAGGTTTCCGTAGTAAGAAAGAAACCTTGAAATTGTGCTTCAAATGTGTACAAAGAAGGGCCGAGAAGGGATCTCTAGGAGGCAGAGGACAATTCAAGAAAAAGTTGAAAGGCAGATCACTAGGAACCAATCTTTCCTAGTCCTGATGCAATTAAGTGACTTTTAGAAGATGACACACTGTGGCATTTAAGACCACATGTTTAGGAGCTGTGCACTGAAATCAAAGGGGCCAAGAGGGCAGATATGTACGGGTCACCTTGAAGAGGAGAAATCAATATAAGGTATGTTCATAGGTGATGAACAACAATGATTATGACTGTGCTAGATCTGCGAACAGAAAGGTACCACATAAGGTATGGACTGACATGTAGAAAGGTCAATTCAGTGTTTGGAACATCTGTATGATTGGTTCCTAGATCTGTGCAAATTTGGAATTGGAAGGATTTTTAGAAGGTTGACTGTAGAAGCCTTTGGTGCAATATTATGAAACGGTCAGACTGTTGTCAAGATGGGCCAATCTGTAAGCCCTAGGGAGAGTGGCAAGAGAAGTAGATTTGTCATTGATTTAGGCCAATTTTTTTTTTTGGTAGCCTTAGGAGAAGTCTTCTAAAATGACCAAAAGAATGACAAATGGACAGATCTGGAAATAAGAAGTAGTGCAGGATCATGAGAGGAGGAATCATGATATATTTTCCCTGTTTGACAGTGACATATGGCAGAATATGTATGACCATGAAATTTGAAATCTTCAATACTATATGGCAGTATGACCATGATGAAGAAGATAGTGATGGGTATGATAAAATTATGGGAACATCGTAATGACAGTGATGACGGTTCTGTAGCTGCAATCTTGAGGAGTTAAATCTGTCATTCTATGTCACTGTCATCATGACAGTGACATAGACAGTCACCCATGTTTATGAAATTCATAATAATAGTAAGCTTGTGACAGTATCAGTCTTACATTACAGCGTAATGATAAACTTGAAGTGTGAACTGAGAAGTCTTTGCAACCTTCAGTCACGTCGTTGGATTCTTGAACCATGATCAGCAAAGCCTGTTTGGATGGCTTTGACCGTGGGAGAATAAGACCTCTTTTCCAAGTTGGTGTCTGGGATGCCCTCATTTAAAATAGATGTCTTCTCTCTCGAGAGAATCTGGCATTAGGAGGGAGAATACATCTGTATATGCTCTTGAGCTAATATCATTGCTGAACGAAAGAAGATCCTCATGGCTCAAAGACATATGGCTTTAGAGGGGGAAATTCTTGAAGAAAACCAAGAAGCCATATAAATACCAGGGGTATCTAGCTGCCATGAGTACAATATGAGCTTGGATCATTTGAAGAAGCTGTAAAGCATCAAATCTGCAAGGATGCGAGGGTGATGTCTGGGATATGGTTCCTAGACCATAGAACAAAGCTGTTGTCACCTCGATATAAGATGAAGCATGGATCTGATGGGAAAATGTGTTGCTTGAGACTTCTCTAGGAAGGCACTGATTATTATAGCACCTATAATCTATTATTTCCCTTACTAATATGCAAGGACGGAAGCTTCATCAGATAGATGGAAAGACCGCTTATTGACATGGTGCGGTAAAGGAAGAGGTGTATGTAGAGCAACCTTTGGGGATCAAAGTCCAGGATCAGGACACCCATGTCTGTAGGTTGAAGAAAGCCCTTTATGGGCTGAAGCAAGCACCCAAAGATTGGTACGAGAGGATAGATAGCTACCTGATGAAGTTGGGCTTCACTCGTAGTAATGCTGATCCGAACCTTTACTTCAAGGTTGATAGAGAGAAGCTTCTCATTTTGGTGCTGTATGTGGACGACCTCTTCCTGAGAGGTGCTGACCCTCTCATTCATCAGTGTAAGAGGGAGCTCACTGGTGAGCTCGAGATGAAAGACCTAGGACTGATGCATAGGCCCGGAGGTCTGGCAGAGACCTGGCGAGATTTTCCTTTCTCAAGGAAAATACACTATGAAGCTTTTGGTATGGTGGACTGTAAGTTCGTGTTGACGCCGATGGAACTCAACTTTAAGAAGTTGAGTGGCAGCGCTGCTGGGCCCGTGTTAGCAAATCCTACTGAGTATCGTCAACTTGTAGGGGCTCTGGTGTTCTTAGTGAACACCCGTCCAGACATATGTTGTGCCGTGAACACGTTGAGTCAACACATGGTTGATCATAACATTCACTAGGTTGGTGCCAAGAAACTCTTGAGATATCTCTGTGGCACGATAGACCATGGGCTGAGTTACACTGCCGGGAGCATGACACTCCTTGGATATACTGATGCCGATTGGGCTAGCAGTGTGGTGGATCGTAAGAGCACATCTGGATGCTACTTCACAAGTAGATTTGCTTCGGGCAGGAAACGAAAGTCGGTAGCCTTGAGCATCGCCGAGGTCGAATACATTGCAGCATGTATGACCCGTTGTGAAGTCACTTGGTTGCGAAAGCTCTTCAGTGAGCTGTTCGAGCATGTGCTAGATGCCACCGTTATCCTTTGTGATAACCGGAGGGGGATTCATTTGTCATAGAATCCTGGGTTCCACGATTGATCCAAGCATGTTGATGGCTGGTACTACTTTATATGGGATATGTTACAGCCAGGCGCTTAAGGCTTGATCATATAGGAACTGATGAGCAGGTTGCGGATATTCTCACAATGCCCTTGGGGAAGGTCATGTTCCTAACCTTCCGTGAGAATCTTGGAATCATGGAACGACCCTATTTTGAGGGTCCTGTTGGACAATGAGCTCTGGGAGCTCCAAGGGAGCTTTGAGGATAGCTTTGGTGTTATAAGCAACCACAGGGCTAGGCTTGCCGAATCTAGTTGGTGTGCTTCTACCCCACCGTGATGATATTGAGATGGTTTACCTCTCTCTGATTTGTGCCCTGTATGCATCCTACCCATGGAGTTTCAGACTCATGGGAAGTACCTCTCATTTGGCCAATGAGTTGGGAAATGTGAATAGAGACCATAGCAAGACCGATGGACGCATCGAAGATTGCTGTATTCTCTATGTCTAGGATGGCACGTGTCCAACCACTTGATCTGGGATCAAGTTTAGCGAGGTTTCGGACCTCTAATTGACTTTGGGTTAGTGAAACTAACTTCGGGTTAGTATATGACTCTCTTGAGTCCTGGTGAGGTTTCGGACCTCCAACTGACTTCTGGTCAGGTAAACCAACTTCAGGTTGGTATGAGACTCTTTGTGAGCCCTATAGAGGTTTCGGACCTCTGGGCTGAATCTGTCAGCAGGGTATGATGTCTTTGTGATTGAACCACTTCTGTTCTGAAATAAAGAGGCCAACAAAGCAAGTTACGGCGGGATGATGCACGATGTTTGGATTGCACTAGTGGACAGCATTCTCCCTAGTTGAGAGGGAGTGTTAAAATTGGACAACTAGGTCCAAACTCCAGGTTGTGCTACTCAGATGACGATCCCAATATTTTTATTGGATTCCTCTTTCGGAGAGGTGTAAGATTGATCTAAAGATCATCTCGATCGGATGAGCAGAACATGTACTTTGAATTTATTCCACTTATGTGCTAGGTCGGCCTAGATATAATATAGACTTAAATGTCTTAAAGAGCGTGTCACACACCCCCAAAGATGCCTATATATTGGAGAAACTTGGAGTTCATTATACACACATTGTGTGGAGGAATTTCTTCTCTCTTGATGGCGATATAGCTGCGTTCTTGGTGTTGCGTATTTATGGAGTGTTCTTTATTTGGGTTGTTCTGGGGTTATGTGTGACATGCTTCGCTGAATGACCTATTGGAGACTTTGCTGGTAGAAGCATCCTGCTGATCACTGTAACCCCACCATTCATTATCTCTGTTTTGACTTGTCTTCCATCGATCTATTAGTATGTTCTATCTGCTTCAGTATTGTGTGCCCTAATCTGAAATGGCATAGAACATGTTCCAAATTTAACATATTTTGAGTTATTTTGCAGATTTACAGTTTCTTACAGAAAAAACTTGTAACAGATACATAAAAATTCTCCACACAAAATAATTTTCCAAGCAAATATTTATCATCATTAACCTTTTATTTTATTCTAGATTTAGTTCCATTGCATATGATAAACTTTCTTGAGTAGAAATATACATCTTCCAGCTGTTATAAGGTTAATTTGCTTGCTAGAATAATTTCCTGGGTTTTGACCTTGGGGTATTCAATGCCAATTCATTGCAAGTAATTTCCAATTTGTTGGCAACTGTAATTTACTTGCAGGTCTGAAATTTTGGGCCACTATTATTGCCATTAATTTGCTTCCCAAGCTTTCCCACCAACAAATTTATTAATTACGTGTGCTTCTACATTTGTGGGTGGCCTCAAAAGGGGCATATTAGCTTGCTAGTTTTGTGTTTTTTGACAAATTTTGCAGGCCTGGAAGTACACAATAACAAAGTATTGGTATACTTACAACCACTTATCAAATGGGTAACATAAGTCAATCATCTCATATTTGGTAAGGGTATCTTTTACTCAATCGTTGTTGATATTAGAGAAATATATTTAAAGATTTGAGTAAAATTTTGCTTGCTGATGTGTGTTTGTCTACAATAAATTTTCATTTCTAGATCAGTAAATTTAGACAATCAACTCCTACCTTCACCATAGATATCAATACTAGATACTTGTCTACTCATCTTTAGTGAAGTTGCTTATGCATGTTAGGGAAGCCTCCCATAGCCTTTAGTGGGGATTTGTGCCGAGATGACAGCAGACACTTATTCTGTGTGGTACCACCTTAGTCCCTTGAGAGTACATTTTCAAGATACAATCGATTGGTAATAGACTTCTTTATAAAGGTATCCACATCATCACATGTACACTTGGCAACATATGGAGCATACATTAGCCAAGTTTGGTGGTTACTACTTGATATGCTAGCACACATGTGGAACACACTCCTTTTGGACCACTCTTTCACATCTGTGATTGATTTCTAGCCACTTGAAGGAGGTATTTACTTGGCACATATGAACACTGGCTTTGGGTGCACTTTCTCTCCTTATCCCATACATGCGATGTTTCTAGAACCTTCTAAAAGGGCACACGTCATTAACCCATTGTTTTTCACATGTATGGCGGTTTAAGAGCACACTCATGGTTTTTATCCATTGTTTTTGAAGGGAACTCGTAGTTTTTAGCTCATGATTTTCTCTTGAGCACATGGTATGAGGACACAATATTGTAATCTAAGTCACCTGACACAGGAACACGGGACACGATGGACACGCGGATTTGAGTGTCGGATTCGGGACACGGTGACCCCCGGAACAGAACACGTCCGAACATGTTATATATTATTTTATTAATATATATATATATAAAATTAGATATTTCTTACACAAATTCATACAAATTCATTGATTCAAACATAGATCTTCATCTAGATGTCAGTTTTACGAAGATTTAAGATACATGATACATTGATACACATGGGGCCACGTGTCTCGAATACAGTGAAGACTTTTCTTTTGCTTAATGACGTGCAATTGGTATTCTAGTAACTCCAACCTCTGTCTATGTTTAAAAGACTAATAGTACTCTATTCAGAGGGTTTATTTTTCTCATTGAAAATAGAGACAACTAAATGTACTTTTGTAGGTGCAGATTCTCAAAGTGACACACCCCATGGGCCATGTGTGAGTGAGGTGTTGTATAGGTTGTGCCTTTGTTTTTAGTTCACACATTTCACTGATGCAAGTTTGAAATTTTTTGTTGTAGATTTGTTAATGCATCTAGAGCATTTTTGTTCCCTGTTTATGGCCAAACAGAGCTGCCTCAAGCATGCACAAAGTGAGAAATGAGAGGCCAAATACAAAGACATGCATGCACAAAGTGAGAAATGAGAGGCCAAACGGCCTTTTAAAAAGATGTGGAGGGCTTTTCTTTGCCGGCCGTGTCCGCCGGATCGGGACACGATCGAGACACGATTGGGACATGACGTGTCCTGTACGGACACGATCGGACACGATCCATTGGACACAAATCCGGTAGAATCGTGTCTGATTCGCTGGATTCGGGACATGATGGCCCAGACCAGCAAATCCGGTTTCTTAGATTGTAATGGAACATGGTATTCCATCTATGGTATTAGGGAGCACTTTATCTATATAAGGAGTGTGCCTCCCTCATTTTTCTTGATTGGAAATGACTTAAAAGAGCTAACTTGTCTCACCCAAGCTTTGAGTTAGTTTTGTTTCAATTCGAATTATGTTCTAGTGCTGTAAGGAGGATATCTTGACATTTTTGGGTTTTTATGAAAAGAGGAGCTACTACAACAAAACAAATGCATATGAGTTAATAGAGTTTTCCTATTTCATGTCTTTTGTCATATTCTAGTCTTAAATCATTGTTTAGGGTATAAATTTTTTAGGGTTCTATCCTTTTACTTTGTGCTAATTAGAATCCTTGTTGTAGTACCTAGGCTAAGTTTATTTTAGATTAGTCTTCCTTTGAGAATTGGTAATGTATCAAGTATCTAAACTTGAAACCATTAGCAATCCATCATTGTGCTAATGACTTCAAGTGCTAAACATACATGAAATATTACTCAAGATTTGATCAAGTGAAACCGTTGCTTAAGTGGGATAAAGCACTGATTTTCCTTGCTTCTTCCAGCCATCTCGTTGAATCTTTCCCTTTAATTTTGTTTACAAGCAACCTTGGATTTGTAGATCCATATTTTCAGATCCTAAAGGATACAAAACACAAGCAGATTAACTTAAAAGACTTAGGGTTTGAATGTTTCAAATTTGAATCTGTATAGTTTGATGGAAAATCTGGTTGTTGGCTTTCTAATATCATACATGTGGCACAATTTCATTGATTCAAGGGCAGAGTACACCAGCAATACATTTAATTTTCTACAGAATTTTAATTATGTCATGTCATAGTCCTTTTGAGGAATCAAAATGAGGTAGACTTCACTGAATGATTTACTATAATCAGCTAACAATATTTCACTGCTTATACACGGGTTTAATGATTGATCACACACAATTTGCCACATGTTCTTTGAAGTCTTTAACCACACACTTACTTTAATCCATGACATGAAACAAATTGATGCATCATAAACATTAACACCTGACCTTAAGGGTTTAGTGATTTGCATTTGATATAGCTATGTTTGTTGATTGGTTAAGGGTTACAGAACTGGTTTAACTTTTAGGTGAGTCCAGCACTATATTTTTTTCAAGCATGCCCATTTGTGCCAAATCGATGCCTAATATCTTCCAACAACTTTCATTTCTTGAGGTTAGATTGATGGCCTAAATATCTCTAAACAATTCTCACTTTCAAGCCTTGAATAATTTTTGGAATATTCCAAGTTTTGTGGATCAAATGGTTTGAGGGTTATGAATGATTGAATCTGTCATTTTTTCAGAAATTAAATTCATATATTTAGGGACATTCCTTTCAAATGAAGCCTTTTACATGCTTAGAAAACAAATCTACTGTAAAGTTACTTGAACAATTTCAGATTATAGCTTTCCGTTTTAGATTGCTACTGGCTATAGCAATCTATCTATCTGAGTTGCAATACTCTATGGGAAGGGTACATCTTTTTTAGCATTCGATTCCAATGACTCTATTATGGTGAAAATGATTAATTAAACTTCATATTTATTCGCTTGAGCACTGGTATAATTTTAGAGAGTATTCTGGCTCATTTTATATGCTATAGCAGTCCTGAGATTGATGATGAATGTATAATTCTCGTGGTGGGATGATATAGTCATCTATACTTGTCTTGGAATAATAAATCCACACTCTCTATCTGATTTTTTCTTCAATCTTTATTAACAGATGATAAAATTACAGTAATCTTGGTACAAATGTCCTTGTTAAGACTGCTCACAATTGGGAATTCACATAGCATTTATGATTTTTCTTTGACAGTCATACATAAAATACACGCAAGCATAGATCAGGGCAATACACAAATGTGTGAATTAATGGTTATACCTGTTTGATTTGGATAAATACTTACAATCATTTGACAGACTTGCACCTTTTTTAAGATTTGCTTTGTCATAACTCTGTTATAAGTTACAACTTATATCTCTATGTGAGGATTTTTCTTTGACTCTCATGGTTTATTCTTTACAGTGCTGGCTGTTACATCGCTCTAATTTCTAAGTGCAGCTGGGCATCATTCATGATTTTAATGCACACTTTGTGAATGAGTTATGGTGGCAATTTAAATGATAAATGAGTTAATACACACTTTGGCAACTTAAGCAGTGATATACACCTTGAGACTTCAATCATTTCCGTCAAGTGTATGCTCTAAGGGATAGAAGTCATAAATTCATGTGTGTGCTAAGTATCAAACATTTTACAAACTCATGGATAACTTCTTGTGAATGGATGATCTGTGAACACATTTCTTTGGGGATCAATCTAACAGCTCAGTAAACTCGTTTTCGTGCAATTTCTATTTCTTTAAGGAGTGAATAATTTTGAATTAGTAATCAATTTAAGCTATCTGTTAAACTATTTTTTGTTCTCACTGCCTAAAAAGAATGTGGCAATAGTTTGTTATTAGGCAAACTCTATTGCTATCTACTTGACCATTATTTACCACTTCATGAGAAATAATATTCAAAACCAAAACATTACTGTTTAACCTGGCCTTATATCACTTAGAAGAATCCCAGGGGAAAGCGGGTAGAAGCCAAGATATTGGTGTAGTATGGAGTCAAAGTCTTCTTACATGAAACATGGTTAGATGTATTCTTGGTTGGATGTGAAACATGGTTAGATGTATTCTTGGTTGGATGAGACCCACATCTGAGGCTACATACATATAGACTTTGCATTTAAGCAACCTCAATGTTCAAACTTCAAACATCCATAGCACACACAAATGGAAATCAAGTGATATATTGTTTAAATTGCTTCTAAGAAATGTTTGGGTATTAGAGAAAGACTTGTAATATAATCTGTTTTGTTGAAGCTTCTTCCATGCGAGGGAAAGAACCCAGTTGAATCGAAAAACATTTAATGTATTTTGAGAATGAATTGGTGGTTTCTGCTATTGAGGTTAAGTTGCTGACTGTTTGTGACAGGTAGTTAACATTTCAGATTTGTGAAGTGCATCGAGCATAATTCTTCTGTCCAACCGTGTTCTCCCTATACGAGCTGCATCTGGATATATTGTGCCTTGCATAGCTGCAGTGTATTCTATTTTCAACATTTCCTAAGGTGGTTGCTTGATGTTTGTTGCTGGGACATTGGCCCTGACATCCAAGAATTTCTGTTTGTTCAAATTGATCTGCTAAACTGGCTCAGAGAAACAGTTTATCATCAATTCCATCTTTAAGAAATTAACTTTAAAGGAATATTTGGAGAATTGTCTACCGATAACCACAACTTACCAGCTGAAATATATATGAAATGTCGAATGCTTAAATTCAACTACATTACACATTATTTCAGCAATTTGATTCATTTCCACTAATTTTTCAGTTCACAAGACACAAAAGAATGAGAGGAGGTGATAAACGTGGACAAGAGGCTGAGGAAAGGGACAAAGGGCTGTTCTCAAACATTTTACATGGCCTTTCATCTTCAGGATACCCATATTCTGGATACCCACCTTCAGGATACCCTCCTGCAGGATACCCACCTTCAGGGTACCCACCTTCTGGATACCCACCTTCAGGGTACCCTCCTTCAGGATACCCACCTTCGGGATACCCACCTTCAGGGTACCCTCCTTCAGGGTACCCACCTTCGGGATACCCTCCACAGGGTGGTTATCCCCCACCGGAGTATAATGCGCCATATGGTCACCCTCAACATGGACCTCCGCCAGGAGCCTATCCTTCTCCATATGGTGGCTATCCGCCTCCGGGTCCCTCTTCAGTGTATCCTCACCAAGGTATGTTAGTTATCTCTTTGATGCATATTTTGTAATATACATATTTGGTTTCTTGGGAAGACACAGTTTCTAATAGTTATTAGTCTGCTTGAAATGGTAATGTCAAATGAAAGAAAATACAGTGAATGTATTAGCAGGTTACAGTTCTTAAAGCATGCTAGTAAAAATTGAATATTTATTTTTTTGCAACAGCTATTTGATTGGAAAGAATAATCTGTCATTTGTTAAAAAATTGAATTGGTTCGAGCATGTGATGACTGTTAGAACACATTTTGGAAGATTGTGATTAATTTCTGTATATGAAAATTGTAGTACATCCAATAAACTTGTTTTCCAAGTAAAAGTGCCATCTAATGTACAAGGCAATAAGCTGCCGTTAATCTTTATAATATGTATTCTGCAAAAGTAAGACATTTACAATATTCAGGATACCCACCTTCAGGATACCCTCCTTCGGGATACCCTCCTGCAGGAGATCCTCCACAGGGTGGTTATCCTCCACCGGGGCATAATGCACCATATGGTCACCCTCAACATGGATCTCTTCTAGGAGCCCATCCTTCTCCATATGGTGGCTATCTGCCTCTGGGCCCCTCTTCAATGTATCCTCATCAAGGTATGTTAGTTATCTCTTTGATGCATATTTTGTAATATACATATTTGGTTTCTTGGGAGGACAGTTTTTAATAGTTATTAGTCTGCTTGAATTGGTAATGAAAGAAAATACAGTGAAGGGATTAGCAGGTTACAGTTCTTAACAGTATGCTAGGAAAAAATTAATGGGTTTTTTTTGCAACAGCTATTTGATTGGGAAATATAATCTTTGCCACTTGTTAAAATTTGAATTGGTTCAAGCATGTGATGACTATTAGAACACATTTTGAGAGATTGTGATTAACTTCCATGTGTGAAAAATATAGTACATTCAATAAACTTGTTTTCGAAGTAAAAGTGCCATCTAATGTACAAGGCAATAAGTTACTGTTATCTTTATAGTATATATCCTACAAAAGTGTGATGAACTAGGTTAATTCTTCCCTAGGGTTTCTTAGGGCGTTAGGGTTTTCAGAGCAGAATTTCCTTTTGAAACAATAGTTAATAAAATCCAGTTTCTCAATTAATTGAACTGAATAGTATAGCAGAATCTTCAATCAACAAATATAATAAGCCCACAGTACAGTGTAGCAATTTCATACAAATGCAATTACACCAGTCAATAATGTAACAGTCTATTCACCAGCAAATCACAGTCTAATGCCAACGTTCATAATTTAACCACCTGCATTAGGGTCAATGATTTGATGCCCTAGTTCCAGACCCAACAATATGATTACTTAATTGCAAACAAACTTCACACATCTAATAACCCTTGATTCAAACGTACCCGCAGACATACAAAAACCCTTACAGAAATATTGTCAATTCTTGTTCAGGTCCTCGGATTTCTGTAGAAGGTGAGAAACAACTCTTCTCGCACAAATATACAGGGAATATGACCCTGTTCTCAATTCTGCAGATTCAACTGCTCTGAAAAAACTTCCAGGACTTTGTCTATTTTAGGTCTCGATACTTCCAATACTCCCTTTTTTCTAACTTTGGATAGCCCTACACTACTTCAGGAATTTCTCGCACTGGAACAGATGGCTTGTCTTTCTGCAAAGAGGGCTTCGGTACTTCAAAATTCCACTGAACTAACTTCGGATGGCACTCGGGAAACCCGTACTGGTTCAGCTAACTTGTTCTTCAATCAGAGAGGGTTGTGCTGGCTTCGGGTGGCACTAAGCTCGCTCAGGGCCCCTCCCTGCATTGGATCAGCCTCAGGTAGGTTGATATCATAGAAAGTTTCAGTGTTTCTTGGAAACTCTGCTGCCAACTACAGGACACAAAAAAACCACAGATACCCTTCGATCTGGCCCTTAAGGAATTGCTGTTCCAGATATTTTCATTCCTGCTCCAGACATTGGTCAAAGATTCAATCTCTACAGGAAGGTATTCTCTTGCTGTGCCAGAACAGAGTGAAAAGGAAAAATTTATAATCGAGTCAACTAGGGTGGAATCTTTCCCACCGAAATTGACAGAGGAGAAGGGGTCTTACAACCCTCAGAGCCTCAAGCTCAAAGAAAACGAGATAAATGATCCAATCCAATGATGATCCAAATAAATTCAACCCTCTTGTATTTTTAGATTTCCTAGAGGGGATTCTCTCCTTAATTGATTAAGTAAAATTCACACCAAACCCCAACTTTGGGTTTCTTTGCCCAGCTGCCCCAAAACTTGCCCAAACATTGGGTATTTTGGGCTTTTCCCATTTATCAAGGACTATAGCTTACGGGGATCGATCAGGTACTTCGTTTCTTGAAAGATTAATTTCTTGGGAACATTACAAAAGTAAGACATTTATCATATTCTTTTTTTGAAAAATTTCCTGTATATGACCATGGTTTGAAATTACAGTGCCATTGCCACCCCAGTGATTTTTTACTATGTAAGAGCAACATAAACCCTAAATTATTGAAAGACATGCTGCTTATCAACTCATGTGAATAATAGAATATAACACTAACCCACTCATGATTTCATCTGTCTTTAATGTTGTGATCAGCTCACCCGGAGTTTCTTTTGAGCAGCAACAAGAGTTAGAAGGGATAATCCTCTACAAGGACAAGAGTATGCATTCTAATTTTTGTATCCTTTGACATTACATCTGGGCAGCAAAAGTTTAGTGTGATGTTTTGAGAATACACATATATGTTTTGACATTCCCAGCAAAGTTATATGATAATATACAGATCCTATTAGAGCATTCCATTCCAAGCACGCACTCTTCGACTAGGGTTGTATATCCTACTTTGTCACATATGGCATTTTTTTTATATATATGGGTTATGTACATAACTGCCATTTTTCCAAGGGTTGTATGTCCAACTTTGTCACATATGACATTTTTTTTTATATATGGGTTATGTACCTAACTTCCATTTTTCCAGGCATCTGTGTACACGATATCCTAGCATCTACTCAAGTCACTGTGTATTATAGTAAATTGTGAAGCACAAACCCTCTTTAATATTTATGAGCATATCTTCCATCATCATTTATACAAGGCTATATCTTTGTAGTATCTCTTAGGGAAAAATTTCCCTTATGGTTTGTTGTCACCTAAGATGTACACCTAAGTGTGGGAAAAGTTTCCAACCCCACAAAGTATAAACTTTAAGGTACAATGGTCAGAGCAGGGGCTGTCACCTATTTCCCACTCACTCCGTTTAAGCTATCTCCTAGGCAAGCTAAGGGGGTAGTCCCTAAAGATGGTTAGTAAAGGAAAACTTGTTGGAACAACAAATTCTAGGAGACAAAAGGCAGGGTAATTACCATTCAATGTAACTTGATTATAGATTAATTAGCAAGTATGATTATTGATGAGGAATGTAGATATCAAAAGATAGATTCGATTAAAACAATATGACATCAAAACGATATATAAAATGATAGACCAATGCCTTATAAACAATGCTCAAGTAAAATATGATACTTGCAAATGAGAATAATATTTCAAGTTACCATAATAGCAATGCTGCAAGACAAGCGTTAGTACAAGAGATAGTACAATATTGAACTATGAGCAGTAGGATATAACTTGCCATGTAAATGAAACTTGTATTTGTACTTTAAAGAAATGCTCAAATAAGATAGAACAATATCGAAGGACAATGAGCAAGAAATTCAAATAACAAGTACAAGGGAGATATAATATTGCAAGTAAAGATGGAATACTCATAGTTCAACTTGTGCAATGAATGAATGCAAAGTTAGATGAATGAATGCAAGACTAGACTATGTGAGATGCAAATATCTTCGTTGATTTTAATTAAATGCCTAAAACTATGGGTGAATGCCTTCTCGTTAATTGTCAAAACTTGTCTTAGAATAAGGTTGTTAGAAGAAGTGTTGGGGAAGGAGGCGATGGCCTCATTAACGATACCTACCCAGGGCTTCTAGCAACCTAAGTGCCTCCATTGCCTCCATTCCTACAAGGGGCTGGGCTGGGCCACAAGAGAACTGCAATGTCCCCTGTTTTAACCGCTGTTTAAGGGTCAAGCTTCTTAAGTTGAATAGTGGAGAAATTTGTCCTAGTAGTGCCGTAGTCCATGAAGGCATCTACACATCGAGACTCCAGGAGGGCTTCCACCTAACACTGCTGCACGTCTTTTTGTAGAGTGTACTTGGGCTGATCCATTCTGCTCTCTAGGTTGGCCAATTCCCGAGCTCCAATCTGCCAGGCTAGCAACAACTTTTGTCCATCAAAGTGTTGCTTCTTCGACACCTATCTGCACCCAACCTTCAGTTGCTCTTCATCCTTCAAGATAGCTCGTCTAGGGCTACTTTGGGTAGCCAACACGCTACCCTCCAATAGTCCTATGGCATCCAATCCAATCACTGCGGAATCTGCTGCTAATTGAAGTCTTCTCGACATCCACGTCAACTCCAATACATGGCTTCCACAGGCTGCTATACAACTGATCCAAAACTGGTCATCAACTCGACCCAATACACCTCCAAGTGTTGCTGTTACACCTTGCTACAATGCTGCACTACTGCACCATTGGTTAGGTGTAATAATCCGTGTAGAAATAAACAACAATATAAAGCGACATAAACAAAGATTCGCAACAGATAGAGAGACATCACATAAACAATGCAAAATATGGAGAACACTGAGCCATTTTATTATATAACTGAAAGGTACAATGAGTACAAAGGTGATCAAAATGATGGCACCTTGGCTTGCACAAGGCAAGCTAGAAATACTCTCAGAATTGCTCAAGGAATGGTTGCTCTATCAAGGACTGCGTTATCTCCAAAATGCTGCTGCTACCGGACTGCTGCTACTGCTGGAATAAGATGGCTCTTTGGGGCTGTTCCCCTGCTCAGAAAAATATGAAACTCTGGGAATGAGCTCTCCTCCAAATACCCAGAAAAGCCCAGAAAGGGATTCCAGAATGGATGACATCGAGATTTGACCTCCCTTGAGGAATAATGCTATCCCAGTGAAATACGTTGGCCCTGAATGATCCTCTGTAAATAATGGCCTCCTCCTGTACCAAAATGATGCAATAGTGAAGGGGTGACCCCTTCTCACTATCTCGGGCTGAATCCCCTGATGAATCCTCACTCCTGGAACTGCCTCCTCCAAGAATTGCGCGATCTCTCCCTGGGATTGCGCTATCCAAGCAAGTGCGTAATCCCTTGCTGAAGATGCTATGACTCCCTCCTAAAAATCAATAGGTGGAACTCCTCACCCGAGTAGGCACTCAAAGTCCCCCGGGGCTAAGGTTGGGATCTCCGTTCGGAGACACCCGGTGTGCTGAACAACACTTGCAGACTTAGCTCAACAACAATGTGTGCTTAATGTCAAAAGACAGAAATCATAGATGCATAATCGAATCCCCGAATGAGGATCCTCCTCTCCCTTTTATGCTTGAGACCCTTGCTCTCACCCGGGCCCCACTAAACTGCGCTGTCCCTCCTTGGCCACGCTCTCCCCACTCAAGCGCAACATCATGGGCCACATCTTCATCCCACATTTGCCCCTTCCCTCACACTGTCACGAGGCTCTCATGGGCCCCATGCTATCATCTGATATTTGCCTAAGTAACTTTAGGGAGACTTTATTTCCTAAGTGTGGGTTATGGGTCCCATCGCTTCTTTTATTTCTGCCCAACATTAGGATTTGCCGAAATTAATCAAAAATTAATATCCCAATTAGCTACATGTTGATTTAGGAATATTACAATCCACCCGTCCCAAATGTTGCTTGTGCTAAAGCAACTGTAAGGATATAATTGAAGATCCTCCTCTCCTCCTCCTTTAGCATCATATGAAAAGTCCCTCCAATGAACAAGATTCTCTCTCATCAATATGTCCCCATGTTGCTCCTCCCAAGTGTATAAGTAAGCCTTGGGTGATAAATCCAAATGGCTCTCATCATCACTGCTTATGGCCCCGAGTAGGCCATGAAGTCTATAAGAAAGAGTGCCCCTCCTTGGAGCAATGGCCTGCACATGAATGGTAAGGAAATACAAATACATAATAAGTGAATCATGATGTACAGAAATACAACCTTTACCATGTACTTTGTTCACGCTAGTGAAGTGGCTCATAGATGGGCCTCTTCTAATTCCCAATGAGAAAGGAAGTGGTTGTGATAACTCTACCAAAGAGTTATGTCTCTCCTCAACCTCCAAACAATCCATGCATCTCCTCATATGATGGTGCATCTCTCCTTTGAAACCTTCCCAAATGAATCCCTCCAGGATAGTACAGTATGCTCTTATAAAACCAGTGGGGCTGGGGAGCAAACCTTCATATGCTGCATGTAGTAGCTTCTCCTTGAGCTTAGAGGCTCTAGTCAAGAAGATCCTACTTTGAAAATAGATGACCCAATCTCTCATTGAATATCTCTCATCTGATAATTGGCCATCAAGAATCCTGCATGAAAAGAGATCCTTGGAGTATTCCACCAACAGTTGGGATCTCCAATAAGGATCAATACTCAATAATGACAGCGTTGCTGATCTATAATGTAGAACACCTGTCATGTTGCTGCCCTCTTCTTTGACATCTCCCATGCCAAAGTCATACACCGGAATGTTGCAATCTTGCCTTTGTTGCTTCTCCTGCAGCTGCTCATGCTCTAGTGAAGGTTGAAGTTTTTGGAGGCTAGCCTTCCATGGGAAGCTATCACCCATCAAAATTTTTTTGATTTTGGCCAATGTAAGCATGAGTGGCCACTGACCTCTACCATGTGTGGAAGATCCCTCCCTATGGGGAAGTATCTTCTGATTCTTTAAAGCCATGGAGTGGTCTCCTTGCACCATGATGGTGCCATCCATCCTTGAAACATCTTTTCTCAGCGCAAGATGCTTGGTGAGAGTGGGTAATACTGATATTGGGAGAATGTCTCCCTTCTCCTTGAGCCTACCCAAGACTCTCTGCACTGTGTCAAGTCCTCCCAAGGTTCCCACTCCTCCTGGATCTATGAGTGGTGCAACTTGTTGTGAGACATCTCTCTTCAATAACCAGCGCAACCATGCCTCTTGCTGCTGCATGTCATCAGTGGTATACATGGCATGGATCCTGGGAATGTGAGATGTTGGGTAGTATCCATACTCACCCAAAAGTAACCAGTGCAACCATCCTTTGTAATATCCCCATTTTTGGTATCATCCATGACAGGGCTAGGAGGGACTTCCAGAGTTAGGAGCAGACAGGTCACATGTACAGATTGGTGCTATCAGTGGGCTCAGGAGCTTTTCAGAGGAGTTTTGAGGAGTTTTCATGGTGTCTGGAGGCATTCGCTTGATATACTCCATCATCTGAGCAGTTTGGCTTTCGTTCCGATGCATTCCAATAACTTTCGGAATTTTGAGTTATTTATGGGCTTAACTCAACTGATTATGCTCAAGGTGGCATTCCGGGAGGAATATACGATGGAACACCTTAGTGTAATAGCTCATCGGAATCGGGACGAGGAGACCTACACGATGGGACAGTTAGACAGAGATTTCAGTGACCAGAGGAGGCGTGGTAGCCGATATACCCTTTTCTGCATTAAAAAGGAATATTTTATAATATTTTAATAAAAAGGGAAAAATGCTCCATAAATAAAATAATAATAAAATAATGCTCTAGAAGGCTCCAAGGGATCTATAAAAGGAAGGGAGGAGGCCATTGGGAGACATCTTTGGAGTAGATCATTTGCTTATGTATGAGAGGTTTGAGGACGTGGTTCTCTACTTCAGCCGTAGCTCCAGGACGGAAACCCTCGGTTGATTTGTGAGTGTTGGACGAAAACCCAACTCTCTTGAGGAGACTTCACTTAGGAGTTTCACAGAGCTTCATAGTTTGGTGTGAGGATCATTCAGATCTTCAACTTGGGCTTCATCAGTTTCAGTGGGTTCAGTTTCAGCTGTTGCCGGAGGGAGAGTGCAGCAGTGCAGTTTGTGGCCAGTGCCGTTCAGCAGCTTATCTTGGTGGCCGGTTTTCTATCTCAGCTCTTCTTGGGTCAGATCTATATGTAAACCCCTGTTAATTATCTATAATAAAAGCTGAGATTTTCCTTCTGTTCTATATGGTATTGGATTGCAGCATTTCCTGTCTTTTATTTTACATGGCAATCTTCTGTTGAATAAATGTTTATTTTACGGCAAATTGTGGTATTCAGTATTTTTCTGCATTTTAGTTAAAATATCCCATCCGGGATATTACAGTGGTATCGAAGCCTCGAACTTGGCTCAGCCTACGGGGTTTCAGTTTTCCAATTACAGATTGTTTAAGGGTTTTGGTGGTACCGAAAGAAAATTATTTCATCAAATTCTGCTATTTGTGGTGAAATTATCTTGGGCGTTAGCTATTCTACAAACCACATGGAGTATAGGTGTGGACTGCAGAATTATTTGAAGAAGCGTGAAGGATTGGTGTGGGCCACGATTTTGTTTTAAAGAAAGCATAGATCAATCTGTCGTCTATTTTTGCAAGGACTGTGAAAGATTATTTGACGGCGGTGAATGAATTCGTTGTTATTTTACAACGACAGGGGCCAAATTAAAGTGGTCGAATTCGTTGGAAAGGGGGCTGCGTTTCACAATTTGAGCCGCTTGAGAATTACGTGGCTCACAAAGCGGGTCTATTTCTGAGACGCATTATCAGCAGCCGGAGCCAAGATCCGGGATTGATTGGGTCCAGACTTTGTGGAAGGGCGACAACAGGTTGTGCGATTTTGGACCCGGCAAGCAGAATTGTGGGAGGTCGAATGCATGAATTATGGACGTCGAGCCAACAGAATTCCCCAATTCGGAAGATGGATTACAGTAGTTACTGTCGAGCTATCATTATCAGGCGACGTTGACTGTTGCAACATTGTTGTGACAGAGCGACAATTTTTATAGGAGCCGCGCAAGCTACCTGGGTAATGCGTGGGAGTAGGGTCGACGTTGCATGTTCCGGAGAAACGTATTAGACAGAGCGCCGATGGTATGATGAGTCGACTTAATAAAATGGGTGTTTGATTGAATCGAAAATTCCAAGAAAACTCAGAAATCGGCCAGGCAGGCCGAGAGCACACGGGTTAAAATTGGGGCCGAATTCCATGGACACATTTGATCTGTGTGTCGGTTTAATTCTGTTTCAAGGTCGATTAAATCACGGGATGGCAACATCGATATTTGTTTGACAGGATTCAAGTTTTTAAAAAAAAAAAAGCCGAGAAGAAGCCAGAATTGTCGATAGATCCGCAAGGGTTGGGAACTCCTTTGAAGATCGAATTACTTGGCCACTGCATTGCACGGATCAGTATGGAAGCTAAATTATCAACAGTGATTTGAAATCCACATCGAATCCATAGTTACCTTGCTCAGTGACAACCCAGATTGCCGTGAAGTCTTGTTGGCATATTTCGTAGGGCCAAGGATTAAATTTTATAAATCCGAATACCAGAAGGGACCCACTCATATACGTGGTGAAGTTCAGCCTTGGTTTGAATTGAAATCTCGTGATAATATTATTAAGTAGAGCCGAAGGGAATCGCATCTTTATGAATGCCGTGAACTAACTTTGGAGAGCGGCATACACTACAGAGGCGTAAACCTGCAGCGATTTTAGCCTTATGAACAGTCGATTTATCTCTGTTGCTGGACGTGGGACGGTACAGAGAGGGCGTGTGTTGGGAATAAGCGTGGACCAAACTGCCGAGTTTGAAGATTGATGCACTGCTGTAGAAGACTGCTATCACTGTGGTTGTAGCAGAGTACGCGAGGCCGCTCCTTGAGAAATACTCCTGTTCAAATGTCTGCCTACTGCAACATTGTGGAAGATATATAAACCAGGTTCCATTTTGCATATTTTTCTGAGTATGCATTCCTTGATATAATTGAGCAAGGTGATTTCTGAGATTAAGTTTTGTCAATAGCTGTAATTGTTTTCTGAGCTCTAGATATCAGTAGCTGGGTGGAAACCAGTTTTTTATAAAATTCCCCACTATATACTTGTACCAGCAAATACATGTCACCTACAGCAGTATGACAAAAATTACACCTACATCGCTATAAAGGGTACCCACAACAGTTTTTCATCTCACTGAGAAATTTAACAGCTTTTCATCCCACTGAGAAATTAAACAGCTCAGAGGTGCAATGCTGAGTTGAGACAACTCAGAATTGCACATGCAACATTGTGCAAGAAATCTGTTTGCTAAAACACTTCACTGGAAATTATATAGCAAACTCAGAAAGGTGCATTGAACTCAGAAAAAACAGTGGTCTTTCCATTGGTTGAACCATGGAGGAATTCCTAAACAGATTGAAGAAGATGAAAATAGAGGTTGGTTCCTTAAACCACCATGCATCAGAAAACCCAAAAACTAATCAGAACAGCAGACCCTTCACCAAGAAGGTACATAAATTGCTCCAACAAGAGCATCCGAGGAATATACAAAAGGAGGAAGAAGTGGGAAATTGGTTGTATGTACAAGGGATGGAATTAAAGAGTGGAAGATCAGAAATTGACTTTCCCAGGTTAGAGGAGCTGGAATCCTGCCTTTCAAAGGTACAGCAATCCGATTGGTGTTTGAATTGGGCTTTGAAGCCAGCTATGCTTGTATTGATACAAGCCAGATTCTTGGAACATCCAAGTGAGAGAGTCCAGCTGATAGTTGCCTCTTGTTTCAGCGATATCTTGAGGATAACAGCACCCTTCCCTCCCTACAATGTTGATATTATGAGAAGAATTTTCAGATTGATAGTAGGAACCTTTCAGGATTTGGACACTTGTGCAGGGTCTACATTTGGGAGGAAGCTTAAGGTTCTAGAAGACATGGCTATGGACCGAACTTATGAGGTCATGTTCTATCTTGAGTGTGATGACTTGATTTTGCAGATGTTCCGATGCTTCTTTAGCATTAGGAAACATCATCCTGATACTGTCATAGTACACATGCAGTCCATCTTGTCGTCATGTATGAGAGACCCTGAGACCATTTGCCGGAAGTTGCAGACTAGGTTGCTGAGCATTTGGAGGAGAAAGCGGTTGGTCTCGCCTGCTGCTTATGAGCTAGCCCAAGGGCTAGTTGAGCAGAACATTGAGTTTCTCAGGAGACAGTTGACCAGGGAGGAGCAGCTCCAGTTTGATCGGTCAGGCAGCAGAAATGAGCTGAGTAGGAAGGGACTTTGCTTCATTTGCAAAGAACCTTGGGGGCCTGCTCACTCATGTGTGAGAGATGCAGATGAGGTCGCAGAGGTAGAGCAAGTAGACATTCCATCCGTATGCCAGGTTGAGGGCTCTTCTTCAGATGAGTCCATGGGATCAGTTGAGGATGCTTCTGGGGAGCGAGAGCAGCCATGCAGAGATGATGATGACAGTAGACCAGAGCTGTGTTCTAGTATGCAGGGTGAGCAGTCAGGGGATTGTATAGGTGATACTCTGGGTAATGAGTCACTTGTGACGATTCAACCAGAGCAGCATATGATGGAGCCTGAGTCAGCAGAGGAGGATACTATGGACATCAAGCATGACATTTCCTTGGGTGAGATCCAGATGGGCACCCACATTGAGCCTATGATAGATATGCAGCTAACATTGGGGTCAGCCTTTGAGGAGGAGCAGTCAGATGCCCAGACACCAGTTGCAGATCCATATCCTCTAGAGACGTTGGAGGTCGATGGGATAGTTTTGCAGGGAGCTAGGGCACTAGCAGGTACAGAGGTATTGGATGATGGTCGCAGACAGCGGTATCATCGGCTTCGGACGGACCTTCGAGTTTTGAGAGAGAAGGCCACGCCAGTACGGGAGGCCATTTTGTTGCAGGACCAGGAGCTGGAGGGTATGAGAGTGACTTGTGCCAAGTCGGCGGCCAAGTTGGTCCGCATTGGGGAACGACTAGATTCCCTGATGGTACAATCAGAGGGCAAGTTGGAGCATCCATCTTTGGGCCGACACATTGATGAGGTGTCGATAGATGTACCCGCAATCAGCAGAGCTGCAGTATTTTTAGTGAGTAGTACTCTCCAGGAGTACATCGATGGGGCTTGCAGCATATCTTGCCCACTTTGGCCCATTATAGGGAGAGGGGCTTCTTCCTACAGGCAGCTTTCTTTGACTGATAGGGTAGATCAGTGTGAGTCGATTACGGGCTGGCAGCGACACTCTGGGCATATTCCATATGCAGTTGTTGCTACATCGGATTCTTCTTCCAGGATGGACTGGCAGGAGATCATGAGTTGGTACCCTCTTGGTGGTACAGTATTCTTCATAGGGAGCATAGCAGAGCAGGGGCCTTTGGACATAGTTGCTGTTACAGGTTCCAGTTGGCAGGAGGGCACCGATTGTCGTTACTTCAGGACTCCTTCCCGATTTCAGGAGAGCAGGATCAGCATGGGATTGAGTCAGGACCTGGATTGGAGAGAAGTGATGAGTTGGTATGCAGTTGGTGGGGCAGCATATGCAGTTACAGGTACAGCACAGCAGGAGCCTGGGAGCATTGATGCTTATCGGTGGTATTCACCTCTAAGAGCATCAGATATAGTTAGAAATAGTGCATAGCCTAAACCGTGGGACTTGGGCGATGATTGGCCATGGTGGCGTTGGGATCCGGGAGGATTGTTTGTTGTCTGGGACAGAGAGAGATCAGTTTGGGATCCCGGCATTGAGGGATCTGTTCCGAGAGGTTTGACATAGGTGCATAGCAGCACCCCGAGGTTGGTATGGGATCCAGGCATTGGATCTGAGGTGCGGCGGGCCAATAGAGTGGTCCACATATTTCGATTGCTTGAGGGCAAGCAATCTTGGGGCGGGAGGTCTGTAATATTCCCATTTTTGGTATCATCCATGACAGGGCTAGGAGGGACTTCCAGAGTTAGGAGCAGACAGGTCACATGTACAGATTGGTGCTATCAGTGGGCTCAGGAGCTTTTCGGAGGAGTTTTGAGGAGTTTTCATGGTGTCCGGAGGCATTCGCTTGATATACTCCATCATCCGAGCAGTTTGGCTTTCGTTCCGATGCATTCCGATAACTTTCGGAATTTTGAGTTATTTATGGGCTTAACTCAGCCGATTATGCTCAAGGTGGCATTCCGGGAGGAATATACGATGGAACACCTTAGTGTAATAGCTCATCGAAACTGGGACGAGGAGACCTACACAATGGGACAGTTAGACAGAGATTTCAGTGACCGGAGGAGGCGTGGTAGCCGATATACCCTTTTCTGCATTAAAAAGGAATATTTTATAATATTTTAATAAAAGGGAAAAGTGCTCCATAAATAAAATAATAATAAAATAATGCTCTAGAAGGCTCCAAGGGATCTATAAAAGGAAGGGAGGAGGCCATTGGGAGACATCTTTGGAGTAGATCATTTGCTTATGTATGAGAGGTTTGAGGACGTGGTTCTCTACTTCTGCCGTAGCCCCAGGACGGAAACCCTCAGGTGGTTTGTGAGTGTTGGACGAAAACCCAACTCTCTTGAGGAGACTTCACTTAGGAGTTTCACAGAGCTTTAGAGTTTGGTGTGAGGATCATTCAGATCTTCAACTTGGGCTTCACCGCCTGGGCGGTTCAGTCACTGCTGGGTTTTTAGGGTACCATGCAGTAGCTGCGCTTGTGTCAGCGCTGCCGTTCAGCAGCTTATCTTGGTGGCCGGTTTTCTATCTCAGCTCTTCTTGGGTCAGATCTATATGTAAACCCCTGTTAATTATCTATAATAAAAGCTGAGATTTTCCTTCTGTTCTATATGGTATTGGATTGCAGCATTTCCTGTCTTTTATTTTACATGGCAATCTTCTGTTGAATAAATGTTTATTTTACGGCAAATTGTGGTATTCAGTATTTTCCGCATTTTAGTTAAAATATCCCATCCGGGATATTACATCCTTCTTGTTTCCTGGTATTGTAGATATGTAGGAAGGTAGGAGACCTCTTGCTTCTTATCTGGATCCATCCATCCCAATGTGGATGATGAATCCTACCAAGATCAAACTTGGTATCCTCCCATTGTGGAATACCAACATCCTCCATGTGAATAGCTTTGTACTCCATGAAATGTTGAAGTGCACTTCCATTGAGGTCTCTCCATGAGATCCTCTTCTCATCAATGGCCCTCCAAAACCAATAAGGTTCTGGATTTGCTGCAGGTAGAAGTTTCTCTTTGAGCTGTGAGAGGCTCATTGAGAAAGAGTCATCTTGAAAGGGAAAAAGATTGCCCATCTCAAGATGTCTACCATCTATCATCCTCTTCTCCATCGCTTCATGAATGAAGCTGTCATTTGATTGCTCCCATAAGGAATGGGTCCTCTTCTTCTCACTACTGCTCATTAACAACGCTATAGATCTGCAAAGTGATGCATGCGCTGTCTCAAAGCAAGGCACAATGCTGAACTTATAGCCAGCCATTGTACATAGGATCATACTCATCCTACCTTTGGAAACTCTACATTTCAACTTGAAGGGTTGAATGTAGTTCATCAATGACAAACTAGGATGGTTCTTCATCTCTTCCTTGATTAGATCAAGGGTCCTCTGCGCAGTGATATGATGCTGCTCCAAATCAACATGTTGTTCTAACCCTTGGTCATGCAATAGCCCTGATGGCATGTCCCCATAAGTTTCAATAAGAGGTACTGAAACAATATGAGATGAAAGTGGTTGCATACCTTGGATCAACTGATGTGTAGGAACCTCTTGCAAGATCTCAAGAGTTCCTCTAACCGGGACAATGGTGTCTCCAACTGCTGGTAAGAGTGATGGCTGCTCTTCTATCAATGTACCAGCGTTGGTATCTGTCTCCTCATCATGCATCTCATGAGTAATGCATGGGGCTCCAAATGTCAAGAACTCAAGACCATCTTGCAAAGATGCAAGTGATCCTCCTCTTGATGTAAGTACATCTGCATCTGGTGGTGGTAGAGGCTCCCCCTCCTGAGTGATAATGAGGACATCTTCTTTTAGATCTTCATGTACTATCTCCTTGATGATGGGAGATGTCACTATGTGAGATGTCTCTGGTTTCTTTCTACCATACCTCTTCTTCAGTTTTGAATAAAATCTGCATAAACAACTATTTTCATATGGGACAAGTGACTGAACCACCAATGTTATATCTCCTCATTCGGGGATTCGATTATGCATCTATGATTTCTGTCTTTTGACATTGAGCACGCTTTGTTGTTGAGCTAAGTGAAAAACCCCACACTTGGGTTCCAAGCCCACAAGCTGCCTTTGTGGTGCTTTACCCTCCAAACCTTGAACCCTAGGGCTTGGAGTACCTCCCAAGCTACACAAATCAATACTCTAGAATAAGAGATGAAGTCAAGCTATAGATGAAGTTGTACCAGAGAAAGAACTCGTGATTGTTGCACTACTAGGTCTACCAAAATCTTGGAGCTCTTTTGCATCAGAAATTAGCAGTTGGAAAGATACTCCAACCTTTGAACAAATGTGGAATGAACGCAGTCAAGAAGAAGCCCGCATCTCATTAGTAAGTGACAAAAAGGAGGATGAAGTAAACAACACTTCTAATGCCTACTCTGCTCATCACAAAAAGAAGGGAACGTACAAGAAGTTCACAGGACTATAGAAGAAGGTTGATCTATCAAAGATTGAGTGCTACAATTATCATAAGATGGCACACTACAAAAGTCAATGTCCTGAGAATCCAAGAAATAAGAAGAGAGAAAGAGAACATGCAAATTTTGTCGATGAAGCTCCACCTAAGAAGAACAAGACCGAAGAATCTGATGTCAAAGATTTATACTATTAAGTCTCCTCTTACATATCCTTCCTAGTCTACTATTTTTAAGTTTTGTAATATGTTTTGATTTCTAGAGTTTGTAGATCTAATATATCTTGTTAGAACATTTTTGGATTGTTTAAGTTGTAGGTATCCCTCAAAAAGACCAGATTAAGAGGGAGCCTTCACCATTTTACCAAAAGATAAGTATCCTGTTCTTTGTTTCCTCTTTTATGTTTGGTTTCCTCCACACATTGAGATTTTTGTGTATTGTATACTGATAACCTTTTCTTTATATTTTCCTTGGTTAGGAAAGATTGCAGAATGCATAGAGGTTATGGAGGAGACTTCAAAGGAAAGACTTGAATCATGAAAGATGTTTTGTTGCAAAGGAATCCCTTCAAGAACTGAAGTCCTACAAGGTTTGTTAAAGAACAACTTAAAGTACGTCTTAGACTACAAGTTTTGTTACAATATTCTCTTCATACATAAGGTATGGTCATTCTTCTTTTTAAATTTGCTTTACATTACTAACATTTTTATGTCTAGGGTTTTGAATCATAAAGTTTCTTGTTAGGGTGATTAATCATTAGATTAAATCTACCCTCGTTATACTATCTCTTGTCATTTAACTATTCTTGTGAAACTCTAAACCTTAGGGTTCACTGTAAAACCTTAGCCTCTTGTTGTTAAGGGTATGCCAATGTTAAATAATGAAACCCTAGTCTACTTAGGAGTTGTTGATAAAGTCTAGAAATCCTATTCTTTTGAAGTTTAGGGTTTTGAAAATGTTATGGTAAAAACCCTAGTCCTTTAGGGTTTGCTATTAATGTCTAAGTTATATAATGAAACCCTAGATTTTTATGGTTTGGTGAATCAGGGTTTATAAACAAAACCCTTGTAATAGTTATATCCTAGGAATGAAACCCTAGGTGTATATTCGTATGATTGAAGCCCTAGCCTGGTCAAAATTGTTCGATGTATTGATCTTGGGTTTACCTAATAGATATTGATATAAGATGCTAGTGCATGATAATGAAACCCTAGATATGTATATGCAAGTATGCTATCTTGATTAATGATGAAATCTAGGGTAGAGATTGATATTATGGGATGATGATATTGTTTTCATTTATTGATATGATTTAATGATAAAATCTAGGGTTTCCAACAAACCCTAGAAGAGTTTGACATGTAATAGTAAATACTAAAATCATATTGTTGAAACCTTATATGTTTAGTACTATGATTGGATCTAAGGCTTTGTGTCTCAAGATGGAGTCTAGGGTTTATGACAAAACCTCTAGCAAGAAGTTGAAGTCTAGTATGTAAAAGGATGTAACTTTTACATTATGAACCTAATCTGTTATTTTTTTCTCGATGTATAAAGTTTGAATGTTTTGATGCTTCCCATTATAATGATATAATTTTGATATAGTTAACTTCATGCTTCTATATATTTGTATTTGGCTGTACTTGCTATTAAGTTTTAGTGCACATGATCTTCAAGATGTTGAAGATCTTCGTAATTGAATATGATAATAATGATGAGCATGATGAAGGGAGCTATAAGAATGATGATGATCAAGATGACCTTGATGCCGTGAGAAAGATTGGAGCCTTGAAAGATTGAAGTTTCTCCGATGTTATAAAAGAAGGAAGTTGTTGATCTCCCTAAGTTGAGAGGGAGTGTGGATAAAAGAAAAAGTATATCTCCCCAGTTAAGAGGGAGGGCATATTATGAAAGTTATAATGAATACCTTGAAGAAAGAATGAAACCGAAAAATGAATGAAAGAACTACAGTTGGATTTGCAAGATTTGAGAAGTACCAAGGCTGTATTTGGTGCTACTGAAGAAGAACGCTTCCGACAGGTTGTATATGGATAACTTGATGATGATATAAGTAGCATCAAGATGATTCAGGACCCTGAAGGTTTGTGTTTGCTTGTATATATACTTGAAAGTTTATTATTGATTGGGGTTGTGATTGTGCAAGATCTCTCTGTTAAAAGATTGAATGTTTGAAGCATGCTTGGAGTGGTGGATATATATATTTGATAAGGAGAGATGAAGCATCTTGTGGCAACAAGATGCTTGGGAGGACATCTGGCCGGCCTATGTATTGATTTCTAGATCCCGAAGTAGGGAGGGTGGTGTTGGTCATGGAGCTCCGACCTTGGATATGCACCTAGATCCTTGGGTTGGTGTTAGAGCTTAAAACCCTGATGGTACCTAAAGTGGCTAAAGCTTGAGTACACCTTAGTCCCACCCGATTAGAGTAACCAGGTCAGGTATCTAATCTGTAGCACTGTGTGTGCTGTGAACTCTTCATAGAGTATGTCTCTTTGAGATCTTCCATGTATCTTTGTATATATGTAATTATGAATACCTCCCTAGTTAAGAGGGAGTGTAAAAAAATGTAACTAGTGTCAGTCTTCATAATTGTATTTAAGTCATGATGTAATTGTCAAAAGAAAGAAAGAGAATTATTATAAAATAAATTAACTTATTAGAGCATGGGTTTCATGCTTGGGTTTATGTTTTTAGGTCAAAGCCTCCATTGTAGGCTTCTAGGGTTTATGTCAAGAGTCCTTGTCTTTGTCAATATGTAAAAGACCCTTCTTGGGCTTCATTTATCAAAGAAGAAATCTATTTTTATGTAAAATAGGTCATTTAGGCCTCCTGCACCAAGTTGGCCTCAACCTGGATAAGTGGACCTAATTAGGGAGTCAAAAACCACTATAAAAGGGCAACAACTCGACTCATTTGGAACACATCCCATAACAAGTTCGATCTGTAGTAACTGGAAGCAAAAAAATGGTGCGAAGTTCAAGGAAGAGGAAGAAACCTTGGCAAAGGAGAACGAAGTCTTTATCAACCAAAAAGAAGTCGAATTCTCTCTCTCTACTCTCACACGTGTGAAATTGTGAAGTTGCTGGGGAATTTGAAGTTACTGGGCTACATTAGGGCCGAAATTCTGAAGTTGTTGGGGAAGTTGAAGTTGCTAGGCTGCAATAGATCCGAAATTCTGAAGCTGCTGGGGAGATCAAAGTCGCTGGGTTGTAGTAGGGCTGAAATTTTGAAGCTAGGGGCCAAAATTCTGGATTGTTGCTGGGCTGAAGCTTCTGGTAAAGTTTGTTGAATCATCTTGGAAGGTTGACTTGGAGGAGGAAGGTATTTTGGTCAGGTCTGAGGTCTTGGTCTATCTCAATTTGATTAGTGGAAGAGTTTGATTGGGTTTTCCCCTAGAGAGGGGTTTTAGCCCTGGCTGAGTGTCGACATTTGATGTTGTGGATCTTCATGTTTTGATTTGATGATTGCTTGATGAAAGAAGATAAAAGAAGAACATAAAAAAGATAATAAGAATACAAGAATAATACAAGTAATTATCAACATAAGGAAATCTTTCTGCCTTTCTGATTTCTAATACAATACATACTGGATTTAAACCCACAGTCCTTCCAACTTTACACTACAAATTAGATACATAACCTTCTTTAAGCCTTAGAGAACCCTCAGACAACTCTTTAGATCTGCCAAAGATAAGAATGACCCTATGTTAGGTCTCGGTCAATGAGATCCCCGGCTTCCGTGGAAAGTATTACATAGGGAAATACAGGAGGTCCTTCAAAACTCGGCTGAAAGAACACATGGATGACAACATCCAAAACTGTGTTCCTAAATCTGTCTTGTTGAACACTCGCATTCTATGAAACACCTCATTTATTTTGAAAAATATGAAATCTTAGCTACGACCCCATACCATTCCAGCAGGGTCATTAGGGAAGCCCTTGAAATTGAAAAGTACCTTAATAACTTTAACTGAGATGATTGGTATCATTTAAGTCAATCCTGGAAACCCACAATCCACTTTCTTTCATCTAAGTGCCTTTCCACTAACTCAGGTTCTATCCATCCCTAACTAATCTCATTCCTCCTTTAATTCTTCCCTCGAACCCATCAATTTTCTTAGATTATTCTTCCCTTCATTCAATCCTTCTTCAATTAATCAATTTTAATGCATAAATTTACTAGATATTTTCTAATTTTTTAACCCTATTTGAAATTTATCCAAATCAATTCAGTTCAATCATTTATTCTTTCTACTTTTCTTAATTAAAACCCAAATTTCTAAATCAATATTTTAATCTTTTTAATGAAACCCTATTTCTTATTTTAACTAATATTAATATTAAAACATTTATATTAAAATTAAAATATTTATAATTTAATATTAAATTATTATTAATTTAATTTAATGTAACTAAAAGTTTAATTCAATTCATTTTTAGATTTATTTCAATTTAATTTAATTCTAATTTTAAATTCTTTGACTAATCTAATATTATTTTTAATCCCATTTTTTCATTTTATCATACCAATTTGTTGACTAATCTAAGTCATTGATCCCATTACAATTACTAATCTAGTTTATTCCATGACTATTTTATTTAATTAATATTATTATCTATTAAGTTAATTTAATATTTATTATTTTAAATTAAATTTGATTTCAAATTTACTTATTATTATTTATTATTTTAAATTAAATTTGATTATATATTTACAAAATAAATCAATCATCCCTCTTTGAACTAATCCTTCCTCTAGCTAACAGCTAGTTCTCTTTTCTCTATATATAATATAGCCTAGCACTCTTCCTATCACATATCAAGCTTCTTTCTCCTGAAAATGGGTGAAATGTTCACCCAAAATGTCGGGCCCTTCTCGATATGAATACATTGTGTCTCCGAAATCGTTGGGGGAGATCAAAGTCACTGGTTGTAGTAGGGGCCAATCGGGGTTAGGGCCAAATTTCTGATTGTTGTCAAATAAGCTTCGTAAAGTTTGTTGAATCATCTTGACTTGGTGGAGGAGGATGGTCTTTTGGTCAGGTCTAAGGTCTTGTTTTATCTCAATTTGATTAGTGGAAGAGTTTGATTGGGTTTTTCCCCTAGAGAGGGGTTTTAGTCTTGGCTAAGTGCCTACATATGGTGTCATTGATCTTCATGTTTTGATTTGATGATTGCCTCTTGGAATTAAGATAAAAGAACAACATAAAGACAAGATA
Organism: Pinus albicaulis; assembly: GCA_034641835.2. Lineage (NCBI taxonomy): Eukaryota > Viridiplantae > Streptophyta > Pinopsida > Pinales > Pinaceae > Pinus > Pinus albicaulis. The sequence continues at coordinate 960,297,347 of CM076569.1, forward strand.
TTAAAAATACAAAAATATCACAAGTATTTATCAATATAAGAGAATCTTTCATTTTTTTGTACAAATTCTTCCAACTTTACACAAATTAGATACATAACCTTCTTTAAGCCTTAGAGAGCCCTCAAACAACTCTTAGATTCGGCTTTGTGCGATAAGAATGACTTCTATGTTAGGTCCCGGGGTCAATGAGATCCCCTGCTCCTGTGGAAAGTCTTACATAGGGAAAATCGGGAGGTCCTTCAAAACTCGGCTGAAAGAACACATGGCTGAAAACATTCACGACTGTGTCTCTAAATCTGCCATTGCTGAACACTCCCATTCTACCAAACACCTCATTTGTTTTGACAAATCCAAAATCTTAGCAATGACCCCATACCATTCTAGCAGGGTCATTAGGGAAGCCCTTGAAATTGAAGCACCCTAATAAATTTAACCGGGATGATGGTTATCATTTAAGTCAATCCTGGAAACCCACCGTCCACTTTCTTTCATCTAAGCGCCTTTCCACTAACTCAGGTTCTAGCCATCCCTAACTAATGTCATTCCATCAATTTTCTTAGATTATTCTTCCCTTCTTCCAATCCTTCAATCAATCATTTAATCAATTTTAATGCATAAATTTACTAGATATTTTCTAATTATTTAACCCTATTTGAAATTTATCCAAATCATTTCAGTTCAATCATTTATTCCTTCTTCTTTTCTTAATTAAAACCCAAATTTCTAAATCAATATTTTAATATTTTTTAATGAAACCCTATTTCTAATTTTAATTAATGTTAATATTAAAACATTTATATTAAATTATTAAAACAACTATATTATAATATTTTTAATTTAATATTAAATTATTATTAATTTAATTTAATGTAACTAAAGGTTTAATTCAATTCAATTTTAGATTTTTTTCAATTTAATTTAATTCTAATTTTAATCCCATTTTATCAGTTTATTATGCCAATTTGTTGACTAATCTAAGTCATTAATCCCATTGCAATTACTAATCTAGGTTCTTCAACGACTATTTTATTTGATTAATATTATTATCTATTAAATTAATTTAATATTTAATATTTTAAATTAAATTTTATTTCAAATTTACTTCTTATTATTTATTATTTTAAATTAAATTTGATTTTGTATTTACAAAATCAATCATCTCTCTTTGACCTAATTCTTCCTCTAGCTAATGACTAGTTCTCTTTTCTCTCTATATAATACAGTCAAGCACTCTTCCTATCACATATCAAACTTCTTGCTCCTGAAGATGGGTGAAGTGTTGACCCGAAACGTCGGGCCCTTCGATATGAATACACAGGTCTCCAGAAATTCTCAACAACAATACATAACATTGCTAAATAATCAACAAACCCTATTAACCTACTACTCTTAGCCTAACCTTGCAACCAACCTCAAAATTTCTACCTCTTTGCTACCTCGGTCTTGTTGAAATAGGTAACTAGGTTTGTTCTTCATAAATATGAAATGTACTCTTGATTCTTGTATATTGTAAAAAGAAAGAAATTTTATTATTATTATTTTTGTAGCACGGGTTTCATGCTCAAGATTAATTTATTTATAGGTCAAGCACCCATTGAGTGCTTCTCAAGAAGTCGATTGAGTCATTGTCGTATATGAAAGACCCCATTGGCATCTTGTATTATGTCAAGAGAATTTATTTGAGTCATAAAAAGTGTCATAAAGACCCTCCAAAACCTAGTCAATCTGCAGAAGACAAGTCGGCCTACAAAGCAGTGAAGTTGACCTCATAAGGGTTGTTCGAACTCCACAAAAAAGCCTATTTATAAGAGAACCTCGACCTCATTCAAGGAGAATCCAAGAAGTTCGATCACAAGACAAGAAGATGTAATATCCCCAAATGGGATATTTTTCTGAATTTGCCTAAATCGACTTATACCTCAAAATATGCCACAAATTCAACATGTATTTAACAGAAGATTGCCATGTAAAATTAAACACATAAAATACTCCAATCCAATACGACATAGAACTGGAATAAACTCTGCTTTATTATAAATAACAAAAGGGGTTTACATATAGATCTGACCCAGAAAGAGTTGAGATAGAAAACTGGCCGCCAAGATAAGTTGCTGAACGGCGCTGGCCACAAAACTGAACTGCTGCACTCTCCCTCCGGCAATAGCTATCACTGAACCCACTGAAAATGAAGCCCAAGTTGAAGATCTGAATGATCCTCACACCAAACTCTGAAGCTCTGTGAAACTTCTAAGTGAAGCCTCCTCAAGAGAGTTGGGTTTTCGTCCAACACTCACAAATCACCCGAGGGTTTCCGTCCTGGGGCTACGGCTGAAGTAGAAAACCACGTCCTCAAACCTCTCATACACAAGCAAATGATCTACTCCAAAGATATCTCCCAATGGCCTCCTCCCTTTCTTTTATAGATCACTTGGAGCTTCTAGAGCATTATTTTATTATTATTTTATTCATGGTGCACTTTTCCCTTTTATTAAAATATTCCTTTTTAATGCAGAAAAGGGTAAATCGGCTACCATGTAACGACCCATTCCCAAGTTATACACAAAATCATATTAGCGTGTGTACGATACTACGATATATGCATTTGATAGCTACACCTGCCTATATCGCACACATCGCACTAGTACACCTACCTACTAATATCAAGCTTTCATAGTTAAGGACTTAATATTAAGATTTCAGATTAATATTAAGTTTAATTGAGTAAAAAGGACTAATAAAAGAAAATGATATAATAAAGTTAACTCATTTAGTTAAAAATGGATATGCAAGTATTTAAAAAATTAATATTAAAAATACTTAAATGTAAAGTCCCATATTCTATAATTAAGACAATCGTATAAACCTCCTCCATACCTATATTCATAACCCCATTAATATGGATCACCTCACCTTAAAAACATTTAATATCAACATTAATATGGATAAGGCCTCGAGAGGTTAGAGGCGGTGGAGGAAGGTTGTTTAAATTATATTCCTATCCAAATATAATGAAAAGTATACCACCATAAATACATATAATATCACCATTAATAAGGATAAGACCTCGGGAAGTAAGAGGCAGTGGATGGAGATTATTTAAGGGAGGAGATATGGAGGAGAAGGGGGGTGATGTTTTTGAGAGAAAGGAAACGAATTCTGCTTTAGTTAGATAAATTGTCTGGGAAGGAGTCTCTGGGTTCTTGGAAATCTGGGCACGGGGGTAGAGGAGACATCCTCTGGGTCTGGGATTGTTCTTGGATTGGCTGGGAGGATTTGATTGTCCCGGTAATTTGTTCATGACATCACCAGGAGCTCAACAAATCTTCAATCCGCTTCAGGATTTGTAAATTTGTGCTGATTTTCAGGTATTCCTCTATGTATAGATTAATCATGCAAGCTGAAATTTCAATTTAACTGTTAAAATGTTTCATTGGATCTGTTTTTACTTAAATCGAAGTTCAGATAGGTACAATTCAGAAATCAGGGGACAGAGTCATTACATACCACGCCTCCTCCGGTCACTGAAATCTGTGTCTAACTGTCCCATCGTGTAGGTATCCTTGTCCCGGTTCCAATGAGCTATTACACTAGGGTGTTCCATCATGTATTCCTCCCGGAATGCCACCTTGAGCATAATCAGCTGAGTTAAGCCCATAAATAACTCAAATTTCCGAAAGTTATCGGAATGCATCGATACGAAAGCCAGATTGCTCGGATGATGGAGTATATCAAGCGAATGCCTCCGGACACCATGAAAACTCCTCAAAACTCCTCCGAAAAACTCCTGAGCCCATTGATAGCACCAATCTGTACATGTGACCTGTCTGCTCCTAACTCTGGAAGTCCCTCCTAGGCCTGTCATGGGTGATACCAAAAAAAGGAATATTACAGAAGAAGACTTATAGAAAACGAAGAAGAGGAGAACATAGAGAGAGGGAGACCGAATTTTTAGTGTTGTTTTTGGGCTACATTCTCCCACACGTGCGAAGAATCTAGGGCATATTTTGTTGTAGAAATTACAGTCATCAAAGGCGCCAAAATCAAGTGTCAAGAAGGTTAATTTTTCTAGTCGAATTTCCAGGGAGGAAGAACCAATTCAAGCAAAGGAGAAGGAAGGACAAAATCACCCTCTTTTCCCACACGTGCGAAGCTTTGGTTTCTGTAGTAAAGGCTGAAAATTGCTGTCAAGAAATTACAGGTCCAAACTTGAGAAGTTGCAGATCTGAATTTTAGAAGTTGTGGTAGTTTGACGAAGGTTGACTTGTGAAGGACAAGTTTATCAAAGGAGAAGTTGACTTGGTCTTGGAGGGGTTTTTGTCAAGGGTCTTAGGTCTTGGAATTCCTCATTTGAAGATTCTATAAGAAGAGAAGAATTCTTGTGGGTTTTCCTCTCAAGAGGAGAGGTTTTGGCCCTGGCTTGCAACCTATATTTTGTGTCCTCTTGTCTCATTGATCTTCATTGTTTGGTAGTTGTATGATGATAAATAACACAATAATAATCAAGAAAAATAAGAGGCTAACTACAAGTACACCAAGTTAAGTTAAAAGAACATCACAAGCAATTATCAAAGGAAGAGAAATCACTCAAATCTAGTTGCCCTGGGTTTCTCAACAGGTCTAACCAACCAGACTTATGTTGCCACAGTTCTTGAAATACACCTCGAAACTGTTTTGCTGCCACAGATCTGCACATAGGTGATGCAGCTACTTCGAATAAGCCCTATGCTGCCTTAAGTAGCCTTGTTGTCCCAACCAGACCATAGGTAGGTCAGATTGTTGATCTCTAATCTGTCTCAAGATACACTACTGCTAGTGAGGAGCCTCTCGGGAAACCTTTAGCTCAATAAGGCCTTAAACCAACCACACTATCGCAAAAAACACACCCTCAAGTGAGCAGCTGCCTTAGTAGTGTTTTGCTACCCTAGTTAATACTTTGTTGCTACGGAAAAAACGTCTTCAAGGCGACCGCTGCGTCAGGTTGGGCCCTAGGGGAACTTTCACCGAGATTTTCTTCCTTGAATAGATTCGCTGCCCCAGGAACTCCTTTAAAGGTGTTGCATGCCTCAAGGAGGGTTTTCAGGATTGTTTGTTGCACAAGTTTGATCTTTGCTGTCTCTGGAAATGCCTTGGACAGGCTTCGCTGTCACATGTCTGCTCCTTTGTTATCCAAACAAATTGTGGCACAAAATTTATCCCTTGATCACCACAAACAAGAGAATGATGCCTCATAAAATATACCAAATAAAATGAGGAGAAGGGATTGGCTATGGTGGAATCTTTCACCACCGAAACCAATCAGAGATGAGGGGTATTAAAACCCTCCAAGAGCCTCAACTCACAAATCAGAAATATACCCCAAAACATGATCATCAAAGTGAATCTCCTCCCTCCTTTTTATAGATTTCCTTGGGGGTTTTACCCTACTAACTTAAATTCTGAGTGGATCACAAGTTTCCCTCCATTTGCCCCAAATTTGATTTCTATTGCAATTTTCCATCCACTATCCCAAATTATCTAATGTTACCCAAATAATATCAAATAATTGGTTTCCCCCCTTACAAATGACTATAACGTACAGGGTTAAATAAGATACTGTGTGTTGAGAAAAATGGTACCAAGGAAGTGTTTCCTAGGCATTTTTCCTTTTGGCCTAAGGAGACACTTTAATCACCTTTTGTCTAAGTGATATTATGAGATTATTAATGTTAAGGGGGGCTAAAGTATTTTTTATGTGGAGTTGTACCATGCAGTTTATATTTTTAAAGTCACTTGTTCTTAAATGTGACTTTATGAGTAAAGTACTAAAGTTCACTTTATAATATTTAAGTGACTTATGTTTTATAAGTTACTTTATGGGAAAAGTGACCAAGGTACTTAAAACATTAAAAGTACTAGGAAGTCTTTTTAAAAGAAGGGGACCAAATGTATGAGGGGCAAGTGGGGGATTGATCCTAGCCATTGATTAAATCTCAACCATTAGATCCTAGGGATATGGTTCCCTAGGATTAAATCTCAACCATTAGATCCTAGGGATATGGTTCCCTTCTTTTTAAAAGAAGGGGACCAAATGTATGAGGGGCAAGTGGGGGATTGATCCTAGCCATTGATCTAATGGATTGAGATTAAATCTCAACCATTAGATCCTAGGGATACGGTTCCATTTTATGGAGAAGACAAAAGGGAGAAAATGAGGTAAGTGAGGATTATCATTATGATTTCTTCTCAAAGGAAAGCGGAGACATAGGAGGCAGAGTTTGAGAGCTCGTGTAGACAGCACTGGGAGGAGGTTTACGTTGCATGCCTGAGAAAAGGAGAATGCACAACTAGGAGGCTTACACATTCTCAAGAGATTTGCATGAAGGAGTGAAATAGCTTGAGAAGAGGTTTAGGTTGTAGGAAGGAGAGGACTGTGTATAGCAGAGAGTACTGCGTACAACAAGGAGGCTGCTATTCAATGTAAAATTTTCAACCTAAAACACTACTGCAGTGATAGATTTATTTCGCCTACTTATTTTATGATAAGTTATTTACAGATTCTTCCGGTAAATTATGAAATAAACACAACTACAATATTCACCTAACCATAAGCATAAAATAGAACATAACTTATATAATGCAATAGAAACAGTCACATGAACAGAGTTATTTTTGGACAATTGTCCTCGGAAAAACCCAATGCAGGAAAATCGGTGCAACAGATGAGGGTTTGTATTATTCTTCAACAAGGAAATTCGTTTACAAGAAATTGACGAGCAAACTTCTAAAATACACCTGAGATAAATTCCCCGAATCCTTCAGGAGAATTCCTGACACCCGGGAGACACCCTAGCTCCCTTTGTGTCACTCTGCGTGGTCTTCTGCGCAGTCCCTGCGCTGGATTGTGTCACTCTGCGTGGGGACTCAGTGTTGCTGCTCAACGCTGTCCCCTCTGCGTCCTCCTCTTAGCTTTCTTTGCCTCTATTAGGAATTTGGCTTCTGTGATCCATAAATTGTGATTAAAATCTTTCAGTGAAAATCACATCAAAGTAAATTTAGTCGACGTGTTTCGAACCAGCTAGTGTGGTTCATCATCAGGACAACACTGGCTGGTTCGAAACGTGTTGACCAAATTTTCTTTGCCTTTGTTGACTTCCCCTTCCTTCTTCTGCCTCTGCAACTCTGTCTCTACAACCTCTCCCTCTGAAATCGAATTCTATTCCTTCAGAATCGATTTCCTTCGGGTACTGAGTGTGTGCCCGACTTACTTTCCAAATGACCCTCAAGCCTTCTCTTATAATCTTCTCATTGATTAATCAGCGACCCAGATTAGATCTCTAATCAATGGCTAAGATTAAAACATGACTTGATCTTGGTTTTCTAGAAGATTCCTACTCTATTTTATTAATACCCTTTAATTAATAATTATTTAATTTCCCTAAGTTTAGACTTAGGGACCACATTAAAATTATTAATTATTTTAATAAAACATGAACCAAGTGGAATTTCCACAAACGGTTTCTGGGTTCTTTAGAACACTGATGTCCAAGCCTCCTCACAAAATATGAGACTTGGAACACTTTCCAATGCTACAAAATCAACACTTCCTCTTAGCGAAGTAAGTGTTCAAGCAAAATATCAATTGCATCTGCTCTGACCTGAAGCATCTACTACGTTGCTGATATCTCGGTTGTTGCCCCTCATCTACTGCGCTGCTGCCCTCTGTGCTGCTGCCCATGACACCATCTCTGTCACTGCCTCATTCGTACTGCAACTCCCTCTGAATTTCGAGCCCATTCATTCCTCTACTGGAATGGATTCTTGACCATCCCCATCTTTTCTCTGAAGTAAGTAAACTTAATCTTACCCAGAGCTTTTGTGAGGATATCTGCCACCTGTTCCCCTGTAGGAATGTACTTCAACTGTACAACTCCCCGTTGGACAGTCTCTGATGAAGTGGCACTTGATGTCAATGTGCTTCGACCGATCATGAAACACAAGATTTTCAGAGAGCTTGATGCAACTCTGATTATCACACAAAATTCTGGTCGGTTCCATCCTCTTCTTGAGTAAGTTCAAGAGCAACTTACGAAGCCATATGGCCTCACACGAAGTTGTGCTAGCTACCATATATTCAGCCTCGGCTGAGCTCAGCGTCACAAATTTTTGTTTCCTACTGTGCACCAGGAAGTCATTCCTGATTCGACACTAAAACAATACCCATCGATACTTTTCCGATCTATTGGACTTCCAGTCTAGTCTGCATCAGTGAACCCACTCAACTGGATTTTATTGCCCTTGGTGTACCTCAATCCAAACTCGACTGTCCCCTTCAACTATCTAAGAACATGTTTCGCTGCTGCCCAGTGAGCCCTCCTTTATTCTACCATGAATTGACTGAGGGTATTCATGGCATAACAGATGTCTGGTCTAGTGTTGACCAAGTACATCAATGCTCCTATGAGTTGCCTATACAAGGTAGGATCAGCGTCATCATCCTTGGATGTGTCGATTTTCTTCTAGTTTGTGATCATTGGTGTAGCCATGGGTCTATAGTCCTACATCTGAAATCTCTTCAAGATCTCTGTAGTATATCTTCCTTGCCCAAGAAAGATTTCTCCCTTCTGCTGCCAAACTTCCAACCCCAGAAAATAGTGCATCCGCCCTAAATCCTTCATGTTGAATTTTGTAGTCAGATTTTCCTTGCAGTCTTTAATGAGCCTAGATGACCTAGTTAGAAACAAATCATCTACATATAACACCAATATCAGAGGCTCATCCCCTACTCTCATATAGTAGAGGTTGGGATTTGCGTCACTCTTGACAAATCCCATCTTCTGTAGGTAGCTGTCAATTCACACATACCAAGCTCTACGGGCTTGCTTAAGTCCGTACAAGGCTTTCTTAAGCTTGCACACATGAGTTTTCTGCTCATGCGTCTCAAGGCCCTCTGGTTCTATTTACACTTCCTCTTTTATCACCCCTTTCAAGAACACAGTCTTGACATCCATTTGGTGAATTTCTCATCCCATCTGTGTTGCAAGAGAGATGACGGATCTGATAGAAGTATACCGAGCTACAGAGGTGAAGGTTTCTTCATAATCGATCCCTTCCTTCTGTGCATACCCCTTAGCCTCAAACCTAGCTTTGAATTTCTCTATGCTTCCATCTGCAACATATTTAATGTTGTAGATCCATCTTGAACCTACAACCGACCTATTCGAAGGTCTAGGAACTACTTCCCAGACATCATTAGTCATGATGGAGCTATACTCCTCCACCATAGCATCTACCCACACCTGATGCTGAGTTGCCTCCTGAAAGCTAGAGGGTTCTCCAACCTGTGCTACCAATGCTTGGTACCTATCTTGCTACTTGCGTTCCCTCTTCTCATTTCTAGGAGCTCCAACAAACTCCTCTGCATCCTTCAGAATCTGTTGTAGTTCTCTGCTCGTCCTTCCACTGGTGGTGGGTGGGTTCACCTGTTCTCCTTCTCGCGCTTCCTCAGAAAAGCTTTCCTTAGGATCCTTGTGCCTTGGAGAGGTACTAGAGTCATCATTCGTAGGTCGTTGTGGTTGGACCAACAGATCCTCCTCAGACTGCGTAGCTGAAGACATTTCTCGGGATTTTCTGAAGGCTCTCTCCTCCATGAACTTTACGTCCCGTCTCACTACTCTCTTCCTACTCTCGGGAATATAGATGTGGTAAGCCTTCGCATTCTCGCTATATCCCACAATGTACCCTTTTTCAGCAGTCTGATCCAACTTTTTCCTCTTCTCATCGGCTACATGGCAATACGCTATACTGCAAAATATCCTAAAGTGACTCACTTCAGGCTTACTGCTAGTGAACACACTCTCAGGAGTAACCTTACCCAATGCGTTATGAGGTACTCTATTTTGCACATACACGACTGTATTACAAGCTTCAGCCCATAGAAATTTGGGCATGTCTTGATCATACAGCATGGCTCTTGCAGCTTCCACAATAGTCCCGTTCTTCCTCTCTGCGACCCCATTCTGCTTCGGATTATATGGAGCAGTCCATTCTCTCTTGATGCCTTTGCGCAGAACCTTGTGAAGTTTTTGTTAATGTACTGTCCACCATTGTTTGATTACAATGTCTTGATCCGCTTTCCTGTTAGATTCTCTACCAGAGACTTAAACTCTTTGAATCACTCAAAGACCTCGCCTTTGGTCTTTAGAAAGTAGATCTATGTCTTTTTGGCATGGTCATCGATAAAGGTGACAAAATACTTTGCACCATTGAGAGCATTCGTGGACATTGGTCCGCAGATGTTTGAGTGTATGAATCCCAACACACTCTTGGCCTTATTGCTACTTTTCGGATATGCTGCCTTGGCATACTTCCCTAATATGCACCCCCTGTAGACATTGTATCGCTTGGTGCTAAGTTCCGGAGCTCTCGTGATAGTCTTATTGAGAATTCTCAAGGCTCCATGATGTAGATGCCCCATTCTTCTATGCCCTAATTCATTCAAGTCTCTTTCATCAGTACTGCCTATCAGTGCCATTGGGGACTCGAGCTGTAACTTGTACAATTTATGGCTCCTTACTCCAATTTGTGCCTTCTTTTTCCACCTAGGGTGTTTGACATTAACTTTGTTGACAATAAAGTAAACATCGTAACCCTTGTTCTGAAGCTGAGACACTGAGAGAAAGTTCATCCCCAATCCTGGTACATGCAGTACATGGTGGCCCGAAGCTTGTTGCCAACTTCTGTTTGAAATATTATGGTGCCTCTTCCAATAGGGGTACATTTTTCCTTGTTCCATGGTGATTTGAAAATTCATCTGCTCCTCCTGATAGCTCGAGAAGCATTTTCGAACTCTCGTCATGTTAGCAGATGCTCCACTGTCAATATAGAGAGGCCATGCTTGACACACAAGCAAAATCCTCTTCTAGTCTAGATGCCAGAACTGCAGTGTCATGATCCCTCTGTTCCTCCATGCGTTCTGGAGGACTGCGTGAACCCTTCCAAGCTGATGCTACATCACTGTCGGACCTTCGTTCCATTGCAGAGCCTCCTCTTCTGTTACTCGTCTTTCGCTCCGATACCATTTGAAATTTTCAACCCGAAACATTACTGCAGTGATAGATTTATTTTGCTTACTTATTTTATGATAAGCTATTTATAGATTCTTCCAGTAAATTCTGACATAAACACAACTGCAGTATTCACTTAACCATAAGTAAAAAATAGAACATAACGCATATAACGCAATAGAAACAATCACATGAACACAATTATTTTTGGCCAATTGTCCCCGGAAAAATCCAATGCGAGAAAATCGGTGCAACAGATGAGGGTTTGTATTATTCTTCAGCAAGGAAAATCATTTACAAGAAATTGACGAGCAGAATTCTAGAATACACTTGAGATAAATTCCTCGAATCCTTCGGGAGAATTTCTGACACTCGGGAGACACCCTAGCTCCCTCTGTGTCACTCTGCATCGTCTTTTGTGCAGTCCCTGCGCTGGACTGCGTTACTCTGCGTGGGGACTCATTGCTGCTGCTTAGGGTTGTCCCCTCTGCATCCTCCTCCTGCCTTTCTTTGCCTTTGTTGACTTCCCCTTCCTTCTTCTGCTTCTGCAACTCTACCTCTACAACCTCTCCCTCTGAAATCAAATTCTATTCCTTCAGAATCAATTTCCTTCGGGTACTGAGTGTGTGCCCGATTTACTTTCCAAATGACCCTCAAGCCTTCTCTTATAATCTTCTCGTTGATGAATCAACGACCCAAATTAGATCTCTAATCAATGGATAAGATTAAAACATGACTGGATCTTGGTTTTCTAGAAGATTCTCACTCTGTTTTATTAATACCCTTTAATTATCAAATTTCCCTAAGTTTAGACTTAGGGACCACATTAAAATAATTAATTATTTTAATAAAACATGAACAGAGTGGAATTTCGACAAACGGTTTCTGGGTTCTTTGGAATACTGATGTCCAAGCCTCCTCACAAAATATGAGACTTGGAACACTTTCCAATGCTACAAAATTAACATCCAAACCCGAGATTTTTGTTGGAGCTCTTTTACATGCAGGTTGAGAATTAAGGGAGCACATTCCAGGCCGAGAATAGATTAGCAGCGCGAGTTTTTAGGATAAAATTTAGCACTGTTTGTGGGGAGGCTGATGTGAAATTTTCAATCTAAAAACTATACAGTCAGTGATTGATTTATTCCTCCTACTTATTATTTTAATAAGTTATTTTCAGAAATCTTCTGGCAAATATCAAAATAAATACTATTGCAACATTCACAAATATATATGTAGAGAAGTAAACAGTAAAGGACATAAGAACAAGAATCAATTACATGTACACAATTATTTTTGGACAATTGTCCTCGGAAAAACCTAATGCGGGAAAACCAGTGCAGTAGATGAGGGTTTTATTAAATTCTTCAACAAATGATTTCTTTACAAGGAAACATAGTGGCAGATAAAAATCTGAAACACCTGAGACAGGATTCTCGACTTCTCCCGACAAATCTCTGACACCCTGATTAGCCTCTGCTATCTCCTGTGCTTGTCTGTGTGTTTCTTTGCGTAGTCCCTCCGTAAGTCTGCGTAGGTTCTGCGTGGGTTCACTGCGCTGCAGCGCGGAGCTACCTCCTATGACCCACTGCGTCCCTCTGTCCCTGACCTTAGTGCGTTGCTGACTCCCTCCTCCTTCTGCTTCTGCAAATCTCCGCCCTGCAACTCTCCCACTGAGATCAAATTCTCTTACTTCAGAATTGATCTCCTTCGGGTACTGAGTGTATGCCTGGCTTGTTTTCCAAATGACCCTCAAGCCTTCTTTTATAATCTTCTCGTTGGTGAATCAACGACCCAGATTAGAAGCTTAATCAATGGCGAAGATTAAAACTTGACTTGATCTTTGTTTTCTAGAAGATTCACACTCTGACTTATTAATACCCTTTAATTATTTCATTTCCCTAAGTTTAGACTTAGTGTCTCCATTAAAATAAATAAATAATTAATTATTTTAATAAGTCATAAACTGAGTGGAATTTCCACAAACAGTTTTTGGGTTCTTTGGAATGCTGATGTCCAAGCCTCCTTGCAAAGTTTGAGACTTGGAACACTTTCTGATGCTACAAAAATCAACAACTGAGAGTGAATCTCAACGTTTTTTTTGTGGTGCAGAAGGGTAGTTTGAACCTTAGATTTTTTTTTTTCTGCCACTATTACAAATTTCTGGGTTGTATTGCTAGGAGTTTGTTAGTGGCTTCCTCACACATGTCGAGCCATAGAAAAGGGATAGTATAGTCCAGTTTTAAAGCACTTGGTAAGGTGGAAAACCTCTAAATATAAGTCTACATTAGAGCTCTGATATGACTATGATTCAGATTGCTAGGAGACTAGAACTATGACTTGAACCTTCATATTTAGAGCACAAGCCTTGGCATGAATTCCAAGGAAGTCTGGAGCAACACTTAAATGGGAGATAACTACCATTAAATATTACTTGCTGTGTAAATTTCTCAGTGAACCAAAAGCAATAAAATCCTCCTTAGAAGACTGGTTTTCCCCACTATGGGATGTAATGTTCCAAATTTTATTTCCCTCCGAAGTACATCTAGGGTGGATTTCCAGGACAGGGGATGGCCAGGCCATTAGAGCAGGTTCGTGTTATCAGGAGTTCCAAGGGATTTTTGAGGAGCTTTTACGGGATCTGATGGCGTTCGCTTGGCATCTTTCATCATCAACACAATTTGTCTTTCGTTCCGTCGCATTTCGACAACTTTTAAAATTAACATTATTATGGAGCCTAAATTAATTAATTATGCTCGAGGTGGTATTTCGAGAAGATTATTTGATAGAACACCTCAGTGTAATAGCTCGTTGGAATTGGAATGAAGAGATCTTCAGGGTAGGATGCTGAGAAGTGACTTATAGTGGCCAGAGAGAGTACTGTGGGCAGTTTACCATTTTCCTTAATTAAAAATGACTTTAATTAGTCATTTAATTAAAGGAAAATAATTAATTGGGGGAAAAGGACCCAAAATGACTTAAGTGAAACAGAATTAAATTAAAAGTCACTTTCATAAAGTCAATGGAGGATCTTCTAGAATAATAATAAAATAATAAAATAAGATGTGTCTCGAGGCTCGGAGATCTATCCATCAGATCTATAAAAGGAGAAGAGGAGGTCATTTGGAGATATCTTGGAATGGATCATTGTTTGTGTGAGAGGTTTGAGAACTTGGATTCTCTACTTTAGTAGTAGCCCCAGGACGGAAACCATCGGGTGATTTAATGAGAGTGGGCGAGCACCCATTTCTTCCCTTGGTGGATCCATTCTGGATCCATTCAGGATTCATAGGTTGCAGATTATTTCCAGTTTTTTTTGGAGGCCATTACCTCAGCCATTTCCAGTTGTTGTTCTAGCACTTTCTATATTAATAAAATAAGGCTGAGATCTTCTGCATGTTGATATTGTCTATTATTCAATTGCATGTTCTATTTTCCGTTTGCCGTGAATATTGGGGTTTCTGTTATGCAAATTGTTTATGATGTTGACGACTTAAATTTCTGATATTATTTTACATGGCAATCCTCTGTAGATTGAATGAGAATTTTGTGGAAGAAATTCTTGTTGAGTTAATTTCGGGCAAGTTATGTAAAAATTCTTGAAATTACATGGGGTTTTTCCAAGGTCAAGTTTGACCAAAATTAATTGTGTATTTAATCTGGTGTGTGCTTGCTCATAAAATTTCTTTTATTAGCTGAAAAGTACAATGGTAGAGGTAGCTAGTAAATGGTTCAAATAAATTGCATTTGAAAGTTGTGTATCAGACCTATCAGATTTAGGACTGTGGTTAAACATTCATACAAAAACTTGAAACCTGTGAAGGCTGCCAATGAACCTAAATTTTCTACATTGTATCAGAGATCCCAAGCTCTAGATATGAGAAAGGACACTTCAAATCTGAGGAGAAATCAACTGATATAATAACCAGCAAGCAAACCTTTTGCTGCAAGTCTCAAACACTGTGTAGGGGCAGAAAATTTTGGCTCCTGGAAGGAGAGGATGACACTTTTGTTTCAGGAGTTGGAGATATGGGATATAGTGGAGGCTCCTGTACAACCTCCTATAGATCAAACTCAGTTGAGTGAGTTCAACAAGAAGTACGTAAAAGCAAAGAGAATCATTCTTGATGCCATCAGAGACCACCTATTTCCTCATGTGACTGGGATGAGATTTGCCTACGCGACGTGGGAGTCTCTTTTCACATTACACCAGAGTACCAATGAGAACAGGAAAATGGTGTCGAGGCAGAAGCTAAGAAGCACGACGATGACCAAGACTGACAATGTGACCTCATACCTCACCAAGCTCTCTTAGGTGAAGGTTGAGTTGGCTGCTGTGGGAGAGGCTATCCCAGAGAACCAGTTGGTCAGGATTGCATTGGATGGATTCAACGAGAAATGAGATGGATTCATACATGGTATTGTTGTCGATTTCTCGTAGCATCGGATGTGCTCTAAGCCTCAAAATTTCAAGAGAGGCTAGGAGACATATATTCTAGAATAGCCAGAAATTGTTTTGGGAAATTCCACCCGAAGGATGTTTTATTAAAATAATTAATTATTTTTAATGGATGCCCAAGTCTAAACATAGGAAATTAAAAAGGGAGGTAAGTGAGAATTATCATTATGATTTCTTCTCAAAGAAAAGAGGAGAATGCATGAGGCAGAGTTTGAGAGCTCGTGTAGAGAGCATTGAGAGGAGGTTTACGTTGCAGGTCTGAGAAAAGGAGAACACATAGCTAGGACGCTCACACATTATTCTCAAGAGATTTGCATGAAGGAGTGAAAGAGCTTGAGAAGAGGCTCAAGTTGCGGCAAGGAGAGGATTGTGTATAGCAGAGAGGACTGCGTACAACAAGGAGGCTGCTTTCCAAACCCGAGATTTCTGCTGGAGCTCTTTTACATGCAGGCTGCGAATTAAGGGACCACATTCCAGGCCGAGAATTTAGAGTAGCAGGCTGAGTTTTGAGGATAAAATTTACTGTTTTTGGGGAGGCTGACAGTGAATCTCAACGTTTTTCTTGTGGTGGAGAATGGTAGTTCTAGCCTCAGATTTTTTTTCTGCCACGATTACAGATTTCTAGGATGTATTGCTAGGAGTCTGTCAGTGACTTCTTCACACAGGTCGAGCCGCAAAAAAGGGATAGTTTATTCCAGTTTTAAAGCACTTGGTAAGGTGGAAAACCTCTGAATATAGGTGTACATCAGAGCTTTGATATGACTGTGATTCAGATTGCTAGGAGACTGGAACTGTGACTTGAACCTTCAGATTTAGAGCACAAGCCTTGGTACGAATTCCAAGGAATTCTGGAGCAACACTTAAAGGGGAGATAAGCAACATTAAATCTTACCTGCTGTGTAAATTTCTCAGTGAACCAAAAGTAATAAAATCCTCCTTAGAAGACTGGTTTCCCCACTGTGGGGTTTTTTCAGGGTCAGTTTTGACCAAAATTAATTGTATACTGCGTATTTAATCTGGTGTGTGTTTGCTCATAAAATATCTTTTATCAACTGAAAAGTATAGTGGTAGAGGTAGCTAGTAAATGGTTCAAATAAATTGCATTTGAAAGTTGTATATCAGACCTATCAGATTTAGGACTGTCATTAAACATTCATGCAAAAAATTGAAACCTGTGAAGGCTTCCAGTGAACCTAAATTTTCTACATTGTCCCCCACCTTGGGTAATCAATTCGAAGAGGACGTTACAGTCCCCCCTTCCCGACATTGCTTGTCCTCAATCAATTGCAATTTCGAGTGCTGTACGATCTGATTTGATCCCACTGTATGATCACCAACAACCATGATCGCCTTTGCATAGCAATTTGTAGTTGGTGAATGATTTGCATATTTCAACTTATCTCCCTTCTGGTATGCTTCGAGAACATACTGATCATTTAGGTTGAAAAGGAAGGAGGAGTCTTCTTGATCATAAATCCTTTTTCGATTATCAGGTTCTCGATGTGAAATCAATTGACCAGTATAATCCCCAAGGTAATCGTGCTTGTTTACAGGGTTCCTTAAAAATGCTCCCCATCCAGAAACATATGACCTTCCGAGCAGTGCTCGATGTTGCTGCTTTAGGAGAATCTTCATATTTCTGCATTCATAGTTATCAGCCTTTCCATTTCCATCAGACCGTGAATTTGGCCCATCTCCGGCTGCCCACTGCATTGTGGATTCATTGTGATAGATATATTCTGCTATCATAGAACAGGTCTTCAAACCATTCAATAAGTTTCATGCTATAAAATAACTGTTCTTTCTGAAGATATCTACAAGTTTTGCATAGAAACCATTCTTAATTGCACTCCATCCACAATCACCTTGTTTGGCACATGTTACATGTTGAAATATGTAACTAGGTTCGGTTTTCATAATGACATATGTAATCATGATTTTATGTATTTAATGAAAAGAGAAAAATAAATTTATTATTGTTATTCTTGAGGCATGGGTTTCATGCTCAAAGAAAATTTATTTTTAGGTCAAGTATCCATTGAGTGCTTCTAGGTTTGTCATAAAGTCAATTGAGTCATTGTCATGTATTGAATACCCATTTGGGAATGTTACATATTGTAAAGAAAATTTATGAGTTAAAATAAAGTCAAAAGACCCTCCAAGACCTCGTCATGGCACAAAGATCAAGTCGGCCTACATGAGGAACAAGTCGGCCTAAAGAGAGCAATTCGTACCCCTCACAAGCCTATAAATAAGAAGGAACTCGACCTCATTTGGAGACTCACTCAAGTAAGTTCGATCTTCTCAAGATAGAAGCTAGAAAAGGACGAAGAAGAAGAAGAAGATCAATATTGAAGTTTTTGGGCCTCCCTCTCTCTCTCTCTCTCTTTCGTTAGGGTTGCTACTGTTTCTGGGCTAGACGAAATTTTGAAGCTGCATCGAAACTATGAAGTTTGAAGGTCGAAGCTGTGAAATTGCATCGAAGCCGTGAAGTTGCAAGGTCGAAGCTGTGAAATTGCAAGGTCGAAGCCGTGAAGCTGCTAGGTCGAAGCTGTTGAAGCTGCATCAAGGTTGAAGCTGCAAAAATTGTCGTTGGGGTTGAAGTTGTTGGAGAAGTTGCTGGAAGGTCGAACTTTGTTGCTGGAAGCCATTCAAGAAGGATAAAGTTGACTGGGTCTTGGAGGGTCTTGGTCAAGGGTCATAGGTCTTGGAATTCGTCAATTGAAGTTCTATAAGAAGGGAGGAATTTTGATGGGTTTTTCTCTCAGTTCGAGAGGTTTTTGGCCCTGGATGATTGCTTATATCTTGTGTCCTATTGTCTCATTGTTCTTTATGTTTTGGTAGTTGTTTGATGATAGAGAACACTAATAATAAAGGAAAGAAGAAGCTAATCAAATAAAGTAAAAATGCATCACAGGCAATTATCAAAGTAAGAAAATACCCTAATCTAGCTGCCCTAGTTTTCTCAACATGGAATCAGAGCTAAGGTAACTACATCAAGGAAGGGTAGCACAAAGAAAGATACTGAAGGGCCGAAGTATGAAGAAATAATCTTGGAAACATCAAGAGCATCAATTGATCAAGGAAGAGAAAGGAGCCTAATACCCATCGAAGGAAGAATGAAGAGTGAAGCATTTTTTGATCTGTTTTGGGCTAATTCTCCTCCACACGTGCGAAGGTTAGGGCATCATTTGCAGCGGTGAAATCCGAAAATTGCAGTCACTCAATGTAATATTCCTAATTAGCGACAGCTAATTGGAATATTCGACTTTATATAGTTTTGCCGTATATGGTTTATAGATAAATAAAAAAGTGAGTAAAAGGGGGTCTAACTCACTTTAGTGGAATAAAACACCTTCCTAGTAGCACAACGTTGTAACTTAAGGGGGGAGCCAAGGGGGGGCCACACCCCATGTAGAGGAGGGGGACTACATGCACTCTAGGAGCTTTGGAGGGAAACCGATGCTATAAAAGGTGGAGGAGCCTCCTCATTTGGGCATTATTGATGTTGATGATATTGAGCTAGACTTCTGTCTTCTTGAGCACGCTCGCTGTTTAGCATGTCTGCATCACTGTTTAGTGCGATTGAGTGTCTCCGGTCGGAGATCTCGCCCTTAGCCCCGGGGGACTTCGAGTGCCTACTCGGGCAAGGTTTTTCCTTCAGTCTTTTGCAGGAGATTCAGTGAGATTCGGTGTGGAGGTTCAGTCCTCATCAGTGGGAGATTTTCCGGGGAGTTTGTGGCCCTATTTCAGCATATATCATTTGGCTTCTGCGCTGGGCTTGGAGAGACAGCGTTTTTCCTTGAGGAGGGTTCCGAAGGTGATTTTCGGAGGCTGACCATTTTCTACATGGTTTCTGGGTTTTGTCCGGGGTGGTGAGTTCAGGTGTTCTGCAGATTTTCAGCTCATTCCGGCAAGGGGATCAGCCCCTAGTTCCAGTTCATTCTAGCAGCAGCAGTTTGCGGCAGTTTCTTCCAGCAGCTGGGACGCAGTTTCTGTAGCAACCATTTCCTGTTTTCTGAGAGGGCTCTTCACTTGCCTTGTGCAAGGATAGGTGCTATTATTCTGATTATCCATTGTATTCCATTATATTCTCAGATTAATAAAATGGCTTAGCATTCCCGACATTTTATGTGTATTTGATTTATGTTCTATTTCCGGCATTTTTCTATATTGTTGTATGCTTGTATTACTGCCTATTTCCCATTTGGGATATTACACTCAAAGGAGCCAAATTTTGGGTCAAAGAAGGTCTATTTAGCAAGCCGAATTGTCAAGAGAAGGATTCAAGGACAAGGGGAGTCAAAAGGAGGCAAATCTATCTATATTCCAGCCACTCATGTGACCTAGGGTTTCTGTAGAAATGGCCAAAATTGTAGACCTGTTACAACAAGCCAAAATTCTGAAGAAGCACCGAAAATTTGAGTTTATGAAACAAGTTTGACTAGCGTTGACTTGAAGGAAAAAAAGTAGGAAAAAATGTTTTCGTCATCAAGGACTCAACGTGATCTCCCTGTGAGCCAAGAATCACTTTTGAAGGAAGACATCTTCACCAAGAAGACATCTTCTATTTTCTACATCAAAATCAAGAAATCATCAAGATGAAGATTTCATCATCCAGGAGTATCTTCACTTGAAAAGTATTTTTATATCTATATTTGAATATGTCAAAATGACTTCATATTGCAAGGAGAGCAACAAATTGGTTGGGTCATCAAACTTTCTTGCATGGAAGAAGAGGATAGATTTGATCCTCATAGAAAATGAAGTCGTTGAGCATGTTAAGGGTTTAGTTGTCTAACTGTCAAAAGAATAAGCTCAAGCTCTAGCAAAGTACATGAAAGGGAAAATACACAGACATGATGAAGATATTAAAGAAGAAGGAATAGCCTCATACTTTATGAGGGTGTCTGAAATAAAGATCAACTACAAGAGTTGGGAGATAAAATGTCTGACAAGGAAATGACTACCATAGTACTACTGGAGGAATGGGGCAACTTCACATCAAGCATCTATGGGAAGAAGGAAGCTACTCCATTCAATGAACTATGGTCACTATGCAAGATAGAAGGAACCGGATTGAAGGCAAATAATGATGAAGGATAAAAAATGAGCAAACTCAAGCATATGCTGCCATGGCAATGAGGAAAGGGAAGTTTGGAAAATTTGGTCCTTAGAAAAGGAAGCAGAATATTGTGAAGGTTCAATGCTATGGCTGTCAAGAATATGGGCACTTCAAGACAGATTGTCCTAAGATCAAGAAGGACAACAACAAAAGAGGAAGGGAAGAAGCCCATATCACTGAAGAAGTGGAAGACGCTGAAAAGAAGAAATCTAAGAACGAAGAAGTAAAAGATGTCTACTATGATTGAGATAAGTCTTCTCCACCGAGTTCTTTCTAGTTCTTGTAAAATATGGTCATTATGGTAAGAATAATTATAAGCATGATAGGATGCATCAATTTAGGAGATGGCATCATAGGAGTATTCGACTGAAGCAAGAGCTCAAGACATCTTCATAAGAAGTGATGCAGGAGCATCAATCTACAATGTTTTATATTGACCTAGCCGGTCAAATGTCTTTACCAAAGAGGGTGCCTGTTCCAACAATTTGGTTCCTGTTCTAGCGTTGCGGTTCTTGTTATGCAGTTTAGTTACTGTTCCTGTTCCAGCAGTTCAGTTATGGTTTTCACCTCCACGATTCTTATACATCAAGCTGTCATGATGGAAAACAAGCACATGGGTTTGGAGAAACAAAGGGTTAATGTGCTGATGTGTTCCTTCAATCATACCCAGATATTCTAGATAAGCCATAGACACGATGGCAAGGATGATTCATGTAACTAATTCCTAAGTTGAGGAATGACTCAAAGGAGTGAAGAGAACATCTGGAAACATATCTCATGTATATGTTAATCAATTTGAATAATTATAGATAAGATAGGTTAGTATTCTTGTTTTTGGAAACATTTTCTCTTTTTTAGAGACTGATTGCAAGTTTGTAGGGTTTTCTGTTAGTGAGCTTTAGGCTTAAAAAGGATTTGATTGTAAGCCTACGAGGAGATTGGGTTGTAAGCATACAACCAGAGAGAGATAGGCAGGAAATGGGCCAAATAATGCAAATTTGGTCATAGATAAGAACGAAAGTTCTGAGCAAATGTGTGTACATATTTATCAATGAAAGGAAGTTCATTATGTGACTGTCTGTGTGTGTTCGAATTAATGATAGGTAGAATGAAATTTTGTAGGGACAGAATGAAAATTGAATTTAAGTTGAATTCGTGAAGGAGTCGCCTGAATTCATTAAATGAAGCTATGCAGGGTTTGAAATCACCTCTGAGAATGTGAGGAGGAACAAAGTATAGTTTGTGTTGCTGGAATGTGCCATGGTCAGATTGTGGAAACAGTTGAAGGGAATTAATTGAGAAGGAGAATTTCTCCACTATGAGCCAAGTTCTGGTAAGTTAAAGGTAGATTATGCTAATTATTAATGTGCATAATATTGCAACCTGGGCAAATGATTATGTTGCAGATTGTGAATGCGTTAATAGTGAGGTTGAGGAAGTAAACCAGAGTGGTAGATTGGTTGCTTTGAACGCTCACTCCAGCGAGGAAATCCACCATCGATCATAGATGGATCGAAGGTGATCCAAGTCAAATGATATTGAGGAGTTTGGTAATAGACGACACCTGGGAATGTGGCAAAGCAGAAAAGGAAAAATCATGACTTTCCCAAGTTATGTAAAAAATCATAGTCTCGCAATAGAGTTCTTGGGAGAACCCACTTGGGAATTCTTTTGAGAAACCATTGTCGTAAACATCGAGATTCCGATAGGTAATAGGGCCGAGTAATAGAAAAGGTGAATGATAGCTAACGAAAAAAATCTCCATCTTACTGTCATCTCGGAGGATTGGAGCAGAGGTGCATTGTCTCATGTTTTAAATTGGTAAGATCTGAGATCTTCGTCACAAGGAAATGACGTGTGAGGTTGGAGGTTAAGTGTCGGGCTAAGGTTGTGTCATGCTTTGAACACACTGGTTAGTGAATCTAGTGGTCTTTGAATTAGACCCCTACACCTGATGCTTGGTTCTGGTTGCTACGGTGCTTGGAATTGGTGGTATTGGGATTTTCCCCAAACACATAAAAAGTTGTGGTTTTGAGGTGAATGGGTTTAGTTGTTGCACAAATAAGGCATAGATACCATCGTTTCACGATCTTGTGTCAATTCAATTCATGACAGAGGGAAAGGAAGCGCACCCTCAATTTGTATGAAGGAATTCGGCCTTATAAGGCCATCATTTGGTATCAAAGCGGGGAATGCTCTTTTGGAGAGAGTAAATAGGTTAGATCAACCAGAGATGGAAGCTGAACAAAAGCATTTAGAGTGGCCATGAAAGTTTGGCAGCAGCAAGTTTTTGAAATCTTGATAGCGAGGAGCAGGTCTGTTAAGATCTGATATGCTAATGGTCTTTGTTTATAACATTGTTTGGAGTGTATGTAGTAATAGATGAGAAGTATCTCAACAAGTAGATCACAACTTTGGAGCAGTGATGAAAGAAGTCGGCAAAGACTTCTTGAGAAAGAACGGTGTGGCAGAGCCTGATTGTTCTAGCTGAGGATTGGAATATAAGGGAATGATTGAGTGTTCTCAAGAGAAGATGAGTTGAGTGTAGAAGCCTAGAAGGAGCAGAGAAGAAAGCTCAGAAGGTTCCAGATCGAGAAGGTTTCGAAGAGAAGCTTGGTGAGGTAGTTGTAGCAGAGTGAAAGATAACTGCTATTGTAGAGGCTTAGTGCAGCTTAAGCCTCATAGTAAGTGTGAGGAAACACATGGAGATGGAGAAGAAGATGACCACTAATAGTCATAACAGAGGTTCAGAGAGAAGCCACAACAGAAGAAGAGAGAAGAAAGATGCCAAAGAAAATGGCATGGGAAGGAAGATGAATGATGAAGAGTATGACAGAGAAAAGGATGAGATAAGAATCCATCTTAGTTTGTTGATGGAGTTGTTCCAGAGGAGTAAAGAAGACCATAGGTATGGTTATGTAATGAGAAAGAAGATGAAATGGCATAGGCTACAAGAGAAGAGAGAGCATAAGATGAATACTTAGTTAATAGAGGAGCTTAGGAAGCTTGAGCAGACAATGGATGTTCAATTGAGGTTGGAGAAGCTCAAAGGAGTTGAGCTACAATAAAAAAAAGTTGCTGGAGAAGAACAAGTTCCTTGTGAACTTGAAGATGGAGCAATGATGTTTGAAACATCAGTTGAAGCTACTGAGCCTTATGATTTTGAATTCAACAATTTGTGTATGGTTGTAGGTGTAATACATAATGATGGACAATCTTTGGATATTGTCAAAGAAGAGGAAGAGGAGAGACAGAATCTGAATTCTATTTGAAAGAAGAAGGATGAGACAATTAGGTCTCATGAGGAAGCTCATACACAGTTGAAGGAAGATATTTCTTTTCAGTATACTGCTAGAACTGTAAGCAGAGGGAGTTTGGCTTATATTGGTAGCCAAAAGCAAGCAAAAGAATTTTACTTTTGTAAACCTGAGCAAGGTATTTTCTTTGATGAAGAAAGTGAAGATGTGAAGGACAAGATGAAGATCTTGTGAGATGTTTGACAAGTTCAGACTAGTCTGAAGATTTGGTGGTCAAGACACCAAATGGAAGCATGAAGTTCTATGTTTTTAATACTAATGAATATTGTGTGAATGCATGTTGTTTTAATAAAGGAAAAAGACAGCCATTTGGAACGGTCATGGAGGAGAAAGGGCTTGACGAAATGCTTGTTGAAAGTACAAATGAAGAATAGAGTAAGTTCTCTTAAGGAGAAGCTGAGATTCTAATATCTCACGAAAGCAAACAGAAAGAAAATTTTGTTATAAATAAGAGTGAGACAGAGATGTGTTGCATAGGAAATCTAGTTGAAGCTTTAATCTCCAAGGAAGATAGGATTGCACAAAGAGAACTAGTGGAAGTTGTTAATGTAGTAGACAAAGAGAAATTGACTGTCAAGGGCAGCCAAAAAGAAGAACAACTGTTGGAGACTATTATGAGAAAGGCCAGAGATGACTTCATACTTTTTAAGTGTGAGGAAGAGATTAGAGTGCTAGAAGAATTGTTGGGAGAGCTTAAAAGTGAAGAAGAAATTATAGCCAAGGGAGAAGAGATGTTTATAACATCTAAGGAGACTAAGATGAGTTTAAATTGTCAAGTTAATGGTGTGTTTGCAGGTGATGAAGAAGATACAAACAAAGTTGTAATAAAGGAGATGGAGGACATCTTATCTTTTGAAGGTAAGAGAGAAGTACAAAGGTAGTATGAGGATGAACAAGTTTGTGAATTCAAAAACAATAAAGATGAAGGAGAATGGAATTGTAATCAGCAGGTGGAAGAAAATGTTGAAAAAGGACAAAGAAGATCTCATGCAATGCAAGATTGTTGAGGTATGTGACAGTGCTAATTCTGTCACGGAAGAGCAGAGAATAATACATTCGAATGTCTTATACATCTTTGAAGGATGTGGAGAAGAAAAGAAAGACAATAAGAGTTTTGCAACTCTTACACAAACGAAAATACAATAGCAACAAAGTAATTTGGATAGAGAAATAGAAAATTTGATGAAGCTTATGAGGAAGAAACATTAGGAAATGAACTACATAAAGAGAGACAAATAGTCAGCTATATGAAAGGCTGGACTGTAACAAATGTTGAAGGAAAGCTCAATAAAGTCTTACAAACCAAGATATGGAAACCAGGAGTAGCAAGAAAAGACAGTACAATACATGAACAATAGCTAAATGAAGCAAAAAGATCACTACAGTACAAAGTCTGGGATCCAGGAAGATAGAAAATGGAGACACATGTCCAGGTGGTCATGTTTTCTTTCTACTTTGGGAGTCTGATGCAGGAGCATCAAAATACAATGTTTTATATTGACCTAGCGGGTCAAATGTCTTTACGAAAGAGGGTTCCTGTTCCAGCAGTTTGGTTCCTGTTCTAGTGTTGCGGTTCCTGTTTTGCAGTTTAGTTCTTTTTTCTGTTCCAGCAGTTCGGTTCCGGTTTTTCACCTCCATGATTCTTATACATCAAGCTGTCATGATGGAAAACGAGCACATGGGTTTGGAGGAACAAAGGGTCGATGTGCTGATGTGTTCCCTTGGTCACACCCAGATCCTCTAGATAAGCTGTAGACACGATGGCAAGGATGATTCATGTAACTAATTCCTGAGTTGAGGAATGACTCGAAGGAGTGAAGAGAACATCTGGAAAAAGATCTCATGTATATGTTAATCAATTTGAATAATTATAGATAAGATAGGTTAGTATTCTTGTTTTTGGAAATAGTTTCTCTTATTTAGAGATTGATTAGAAGTCTGTAGGGTTTTCTATTAGTGAGCTTAGGCTTAAAAAGGATTTGATTGTAAGCCTACGAGGAGATTGGGTTGTAAGCCTACGGGCAGAGAGAGATAGGCAGGAAATGGGCTAAATAATGCAAATTTGGTCATAGATAGGAACGAAAGTTCTGAGAAAATGTGTGTACATATTTATCAATGAAAGGAAGTTCATTATGTGACTGTCTTTGTGTGTTTGAATTAATGATAGGCAGAATGAGATTTTGTAGGGACATAATGAAAATTGAATTTAAGTTGAATTCGTGAAGGAGTCGCCTGAATTCATTAAATGAAGCTATGCAGGGTTTGAAATCACCTCTGAGAATGTGAGGAGGAACAGAGTATGGTTTGCGTGGATCGAATGTGCCATGGTTAGATTGTGGAAACAGTTGAAGGGAATCAATTGAGAAGGATAATCGCTCTACTGTGAGCCAAGTTCTGGTAAGTTAAAGGTAGATTATGCTAATTATTAATGTGCATAATATTGCAACCTGGGCAAATGATTATGTTGCAGATTGTGAATGCGTTGATAGTGAGGTTGAGGATGTAAACTAGAGTGGTAGATTGGTTGCTTTGAATGCTCACTCTAGCGAGGAGATCCACCATCGATCACAGATGGATCCAAGGTGATCCAAGTCAAATGATATTGAGGAGTTTGTTAATAGACGACACCTGGGAATGCGGCAAAGCAGAAAAGGCAAAATTGTGACTTGCCCAAGTTCTGTAAAAAATCACAGTATCGGAATAGAGTTCTTGGAAGAACCCACATGGGAATTCTTTTGAGAAACCATTGTCATAAACATCGAGATTCTGATAGGTAACGGGGCTGAGTAATAGAAAAGGTGAATGTCAGTTAACGGAAAAAATCTCCATCTCAGAGTCTGTCATCTCGAAGGATTGGAGCAGAGGTGCAACATCTCAGGTTTTAAATTGGTAAGATCTGAGATCTTTGTCACAAGGAAATGATGTGTGAGGTTGGAGGTTAAGTGTCGAGCTAAGGTTGTGTCATGCTTTGAACACACTGGTTATTGAATCTAGTGGTCTTTGAATTAGAGCCCTACACCTGATGCTTGGTTCTGGTTGCAACAGTGCTTGGACTTGGTGGTATAGGGATTTTCCACAAACACAGAAAGTTGTGGTTTTGAGGTGAACGGGTTTAGTTGCTGCACAAATAAGGCATAGATACCTTCGTTTCACGATCCTGTGCCAATTCAATTCATGACAGAGGGAAAGGAAGCACACCCTCAATTTTTATGAAGGAATTCGGCCTTAGAAGGCCATCAAGAAGCTTGAAAGATAACTGAAGTAGGATTCTATGATTATCATCATAAGATGAAAGTAGCTCTTGGTAACCTCATTAGAAGCATAAGTAGTACTTAGGCGTAGAAGTAAGTCATCAAGTATAGAACTCATCATAAATCATTGGGAAGGAGCATCTACAAGATGAGGATATTGTAATATCCCGTTTCGGGGATATCTTAAAACATGGCAAACTCCAACCAGAGATAGACTGGGAGGGCATTTACTGGATGTACCGCCTCTGGAAAGAGGACGAGATCCGGAGGCTACCTGGCCCTTTCCAGACTCTGTCTAAGAGTGAAAGATAAACACACCAAGTGGTATAGAACTAGAATGCTCAAGAATATATAAAAATAACAGTGCAGCACACATATAATAACATAGATAGAATATACAGCAACTCATCTAGAAATATAGAGAGAAAATGCTAAGCCATTTTATTAAACTGAGAAATACAATGAAGTACAATAGGAGATCAAAGTGATGGCACCTAAACTTGCTCAAGGCAAGTGAAGAAATACTCTCAGAATATACAGGAAATGGCTGCTCTCTTATCTGCATCCCAGCTGCTGGAAAATTGCCGTGTAGCTGCTACTGCTGGAATGGACTGAAGTCTAGGGGCTGATCCCCTTGCTGGAATGAGCTGAAAATCTTCAATCCTCCTCTACTCACCAATCCCGACAAAACCCAGAAACCATATCAAAAATGGCCGACCCCCAAAAACCTCCAGAAAACACCCCCTTGGGGAATTACGCTGGCCTCCAAGGCTCTGCGTAGAGGCTAAATGGAAATGACTGAAACACCGCCTCAAACTCCACCAAAATCCTCCCACAGGCAAAGGCTGATCCTCTGCTCAAAATCTCGGCTCAATCTCCTGCAGAAATCCCGATCCGAAGCACCTCCAAAATGGACTGCGTCCTCTCTCCCAGTGACTACGCAGTCTCTATGAAAGCCTAGCTCCGCAACAAACCCAAACACCAAAACCTCTCACAAAATACTGAAAAAATAACCTTGCCCGAGCAGGCACTCGAAGTCCCCCGGGGCTAAGGGCGAGATCTCCGACCGAAGACACTCAATGCACTAAACAGTGCTGCAGACAGGCTAAACAACCATCGTGCTCAAGAAGATAAAACGTCTAGCTCAATATCATCAACAACAGAATGAATCAAATGAGAAGGCTCCTCCCTCTTTTATAACGTTGGCCTTCCTCCAACCCTAAGGCCCATCTCCTCAACGTAGCCTCTCTCTCTTGCCACGTGTCCCATCCTCATCTGCGCAGTAGCTTCTAGAGCATATGTGGGTCCCCTCTCTACATTATGCTTGGCCCCCCTTGGCTCCCCTTTTAGTCACAACGTTGTTCTACTAGGAAGGTATTTTATTCCACTTAAGTGAGTTAGACCCTCTTCACTCACTTTTTATTTATTAATAAACTATGGATGGAAAAACTAAACAAAATCGAATATTCCAATTAGCTGTCGCTAATTAGGAATATTACAGTCTCCCCTGGCAAAATGTTGCTTGTCCTCAAGCAACTGAAGTGATGGATGCTGCAAAATCTTCTCACTCTCCCAAGTGGCATCCTCATCCGACAAATTCTTCCACCTCACCAAGAATTCCCGGACTGTCTTGCTCCGTAGCTGCCTCTCCCTGGTATCAATAATAGCCTCTGGCTGCAACACCAAATGCCCCTCATCATCTGTGGGTGGTAGCTCCTCTGTCACTGTCACCTGCTGCCCAGTGCCTTCTTCAGGCATGATACGTGAAAAACGTTGTGGATCTTGTTGCCTTGGGGCAGCTCCAACTCATACGCAACCTGCCCAATCCTGCGTATCACCCTGTATGGCCCGTAAAAGCGGGGCTTGAGCTTCTCAGCTCCCTTCTGCTTCAGCGATGACTGTCGGTATGGCTGTAATCGTAGGTAGACCAAGTCCCCTACCTCAAACTGTCTCTCCACCCGACCTCTGTCGGCATACAGCTTCTGCTGGTTTTGTGTTGTAGCCATATTATCCTTGAGAGCTTAGAGAATGTCCTGACTCTCTTGGATCCAAATCTTGGCTCTAGGAGCCTTGCTAGCACCGAACATCACATCAGCGAAAGATAATGAATGATACCCATACAAAGCATAAAAGGGTGACATACCAATGGACATGTGATGTGTCGTGTTGTAGCAATACTCCCCCAAATGCAACCACCTCAGCCATGCTCGCTGCTGCCCACTGACATAGTTACGCAAGTAGCCCTCCAACCACTTGTTAACTATCTCCGTCTGTCCATCCGTCTATGGGTGATAACTGGTACTTGGTGTCAACTCCGTTTCCACCAGCCGGAAAAGCTCCTGCCAAAATTCGCCCATGAAGCGGCTGTCCCTGTCACTGATGATGGTCTTAGGAAGACCATGCAGCCTGAAAACCTCTCTGAAGAACAACTCGGCCACCTGTGCTGCTGTGTAATGCGCGGATATGGCGAAAAAGTGCGCATACTTTGTCAGCGGATCAACGATGACAAAGATACTATCCTTGCCCTGCACCATGGGCAATCCTGTGATGAAGTCCATCGATATGCTCTCCCATTTCCCCTTCGGAATGGGAAGAGGCTGCAACAATCCTGCGGGATGGCTCATCTCCCCCTTGTTCCTCTGACAAACATTGCACTCCTTGATGTGCTGGAGTACGTCCTCCTTGAGGCCCTTCCATGAGAACCTCTCTCTAATGGCCCTGTAGGTTTTGGTAAACCCCTGATGGCCTGCCAATGGAGAATCATGTGATACTTGGAGTATCTTCTTCTTAAGCTAAGATCCCTCAGTCAAGAAGATCCTGTCCCTATAGTAGATGATCTCATCAACTACCCTGTACCTGTCATCCGCCACCTGTCCATCCAACACTTCACATGCAAATCTGTCTTTGGAGTACTCCACTAAAAGTTGAGCCCTCCAATCTGTATCCAAGCTCATAAGAGATAACGTGGCTGGTCTACGTGAAAGGGCATTTGCTACCACGTTATTCTTACCCTTGACATACTCAATGTCAAAGTCATATGCTTTGATCTTAATGATCCACTTCTGCTGCCTCTCCTGTAGCTGCTTCTGCTCCAAAAAGAATTTAAGGCTGTTGTGATCAGTCCTCACCCTGAACTTGTTCCCTACCAAATACTGCCGGAATTTGGCCAAGGCATGCATGATGGCCAACATCTCCTTGTCGTATATAGAATACAACCTCTCGTGCGGAAGGAGCTTCCGGCTCTCAAAGGCTATAGGGTGTCCCCCCTGCATCAATACTGTGCCGATCCCCTCTCCCGACGCATCACACTCCAAGACAAATGGCTGCGTAAAATCCGGCAATGCAAGCATTGGGTAGCTACTCATCACCTCCTTGAGCCTATCAAAGGCTCGCTGCGCTGTATCTGACCAACTGAATGCCCCCTTCTTCGTCAAATCGGTAAGGGGTGCAGCAAGCTGTGAGAAACCTCTGACGAACTTCCTGTAATAGGTACGTATACCAATAAACCCTCGAAGTTCCGTCACGTTCCTCGTCTCCGGCCAATCTCTGATGGCTCTAATCTTTTCCTCATGGACCCTCACTCTGTCCACTCCAATAATGTGACCCAAATACATCTCCGTCATCCAAAACTCACACTTGGAGAGCTTAGCATAGAACTGTTGCTCTTCCAAGATGTGTAGTACTGCCTCTATATGCTGGAGATGCTCCTCCCAAGTCCTGCTATATATGAGTATGTCATCAAAGAAGACCAATACAAACTTCCTCAGATGACTGTGGAAGATATGGTTCATGCAAGACTGAAAAGTAGCTGGTGCATTGGTTAGCCCAAAAGGCATAACCAAAAACTCAAAGTGCCCATAATGACACCTGAAGGCGGTCTTGGGAATGTCCTGTTCCCTCACGCGAATCTGATGGTACCCTGATCTCAAATCAATCTTTGAGAAGAACTTGGCTCCTCTCAGCTCATCCATCAACTCATCGATCCTGGGTATAGGATACCTGTTCTTCAGGGTCTTCTTGTTCAGGGCCCTGTAATCAATGCACATCCTCAAGGTGTCGTCCTTCTTCTTCACCAACACTACGGAAGAAGCAAACGGACTCGTGCTCGGTTTGATGTGCCCAAGAGCCAGCAACTCCTAGATGGCACGCTCAATCTCATCCCGATAGGCTTTGGGATGCCTATAGGGGGTAGTGATCACCGCCTGAATGCCCTGCTCAAGCTCAATGGTGTGCTCAAACCCTCGGTCCGGTGGCCGACCTGGTGGTATATCCCCAAACACTGCATCATACCTGTCAAGGATGGCCTGTATATCCGGATGAATTGCTCGACCGGTGGTCTCTGCCTCTGATGCACGCAACTCAACCGCCCACTCTATGTCTTCCTTCCAGAAATCTGCCTCCATCCGGTGTGCCGAAATTGTCTGAGGTGGGTAAATGTGCATCCCGCGGATCTTCTCATTCTTCCCGGTCTTCTTATCATCCCACTCCATCTCTAAGGCCTCCCAATCCGTGGTGACCTTCCCCAGAGTAATCAACCACTGAACACCCAATACCACATTGGTATCTGGTATGTTGACCACGAAAAAGTGATCAGTCACGGTGTAGGTACCCATCGTCACTGCCAACTCTGGAACATACCGGGCACACTGCATTGTTTGGGCTCCTGGGACCAAGACTGAAAATCCGTCAAAGCTCTCGGTCAGTATACCCCTCCGCTCGACCATCTATGCATCAATGAAGTTGTGGGTTGCCCCACTATCAACCAGAACTGACACTTGCTGGCCATGTACTGTTCCTCGTACGCGCAGCGTCAAATACTTGGGAACTCCTCGCAAGGTTGCAAGGGTCCCTCCTGTGGGTGCAAAAGATGCACCTCCTATCCCTGGAGGTGGAGGCGGCAACTGATCCTGGGCCATCTGACTATCTCCTGCCTCCTCATCATCCTCCTCATCCTCTTCCCCGCTATCATCGGAGAAGACCTCAATGAAGTGTACTTTGCCAGCAGCACACCTATGCCTTGGTGCCCACGGCTCCTGAAAAGTGAAGCATAGCCGCTTCTTCCTCAACTCCCTCCTGGCATCATCATCTATCTGTGCCCGTCCCAGATTCCCCGTTGGAGGAGGAACCCTCACATCCTTCCCCTTGGGCTGGAAACCCTGTCTCTGGGGGTAAGGTGTCCGCATCCTGGGCAATGCATCCTGTAAGTCCCTGGTCCTGCTGATAGCATCCTGGAGTGTAGCTGGTCTAGTAGATCTGAATAGACCTCGAAGTGGCTCTGCCAATCCCTCCACAAACATATAGATCATCCGTGCCGCGGATAGATCTGGCACCATCACCGAAACCCTCAAGAAATCTGCAATGTATGTCTCTGGGCTCCCTGTCTGCTTGAGCCTCGTCAGCTCAACAAAATGCTGTTCCAGATCCCTCCAGTCAAAACGCTCCATCAATCTCCTGGTAAACTCGGCATATGTCGTCACTGTAGAGTGTCCGAGTGTAACCATCCCATGGAACCACCAGTCCTGGACTTCACCATCCAAATGTAATGTCGCCACCTTGATGGCCTCCGTCTCCGACATCTGGTTAAGCTGGAAATAGATGTCCAGCTTCTCCACCCAAGACTTTGTCGAACTGTTTGATGAGCCATCAAACGTAGGCAAATGGAATCTGCTAGATGTGCGGTGGGTATCTCCATCATGATAATGTCGGTGCCCTCTATGATGGTCGCGGGGTCTACTATCCCGCTGGAGCTGAACAAAATCCCGGAATGAGAGAGCATCCCTGAACTCCTGCCCATAGGCCTGATACTCTGCAAAATACTCGCCCATGTGTCCGGGCTCTGCCTCCTGCTGGGCTCCTGCCCCTGTGTCTGCTCCCAAGAAAGTGGGCATGGTAGAGCGGGTAGGTGCACGTGAAGCCATCGGCTGAGGAGTATCACTCTGAGTAGCACCATGCTCCGGCAAATGATGGGATGTACCTGATCTCTCTCCTACCTGGAAAACTCGTGGGGTCTCACGCTGTCTAGCCTCTACAGCGGTGAATCTCTGACCC
Source organism: Pinus albicaulis (assembly GCA_034641835.2). NCBI lineage: Eukaryota > Viridiplantae > Streptophyta > Pinopsida > Pinales > Pinaceae > Pinus > Pinus albicaulis. The sequence continues at coordinate 960,330,589 of CM076569.1, forward strand.
ATCACCTCAATCTGTCTAGCTAGATCCTGTACCGATTTAAGGAGTGCCTCCCCAAACTGTTTGGCCTCTGTGTCATCTGCCATCGGCCCTCTCTGCTCTGAATCTAATATAGGCTCCTCCTGCTCTGCGTCTGTCACAGGCTCTCTCTCCTGCTCTGTGTCCACCACCCGAACACAGTCTCCCTCTCCGTAGGTGTTCTCCAACCTACGCTCACGGTCTCTGTACTTCTTGCCTCTGTAACAAATATATGGTCTCTTCCCCGGTGTCATAGACCACAGGCTGAGCCAGAACTATGCTCTGATACCACTGTAATATCTCGTTTCGGGGATATCTCTAAAACAAGGCAAACTCCAACCAAAGATGCACTGGGAGGGCATTTACCGGATATTCCGCCTCTGAAAAGAGGACGAGATCCGGAGGCTACCTGGCCCTTTCCAGACTCTGTCTAAGAGTGAAAGATAAACACACCAAGTGGTATAGAACTAGAATGCTCAAGAATATATAAAAATAACAGTGCAGCAGACATATAATAACATAGACAGAATATACGGTAACTCATCCAGAAATATAGAGAGGAAATGCTAAGCCATTTTATTAAACTAAGAAATACAGTGAAGTACAATAGGTGATCAGAGTGATGGCACCTAAACTTGCTCAAGGCAAGTGAAGAAATACTCTCAGAATATATAGGAAATGGCTGCTCTCTGATCTGCGTCCCAGCTGTTGGAAAACTGCCGTGTAGCTGCTACTGCTGGAATGGACTGAAGTCTAGGGGCTGATCCCGTTGCCAGAATGAGCTGAAAATTTGCAATCCTCCTCTACTCACCAATCCTGACAAAACCCAGAAACCATATCAAAAATGGCCGACCCCCGAAAACCTCTAGAAAACACCCCCATGGGGAATTACGCTGGCCTCCAAGGCTCCGCGCAGAGGCTAAATGGAAATGATTGAAACACTGCCTCAAACTTTGCCAAAATCCTCCCACAGACAAAGGCTGATCCTCTGCTCAAAATCTTGGCTCAATCTCTTGCAGAAATCCCGATTCGGAGCACCTCCAAAATGGATTGCGTCCTCTCTCCCAGTGATTGCGCAGTCTCTATGAAAGCCTAGCTCTGCAACAAACCCAAACACCAAAACCTCTCACAAAATACTGAAGAAATAACCTTGCCCGAGCAGGCACTCGAAGTCCCCCGGGGCTAAGGACGAGATCTCCGACCGGAGACACTCAATGCACTAAACAGTGCTGTAGACAGGCTAAACAGCCAGCGTGCTCAAGAAGACAAAACGTCTAGCTCAATATCATCAACCACAGAATGAATCAAATGAGAAGGCTACTCCCTCTTTTATAACGTTGGCCTTCCTCCAACCCTAAGGCCCATCTCCTCAACGTAGCCTCTCTCTCTTGCCACGTGCCCCATCCTCATCTGCGCAGTAGCTTCTAGAGCATATGTGGGTCCCCTCTCTACGTTATGCTTGGCCCCCCTTGGCTCCCCTTTTAGTCACAACGTTGTGCTACTAGGAAGGTATTTTATTCCACTTAAGTGAGTTAGAGTCTAGACCCTCTTCACTCACTTTTTATTTATTAATAAACTATGGACGGCAAAACTAAACAAAATCGAACATTCCAATTAGCTGTCGCTAATTAGGAATATTACAGAGAATCAGGATCCTTTGCTAGAATTTTCATTAGAAGGTTCATCTCTTGAAAGATGTCTCGCTAAGAATTCCACTTGGGATGGGATTCATTGTTTAGAAGAATGAGGGTATGATGATAAAGGAATGCAACACGTCAAATGTAATATTCCTTTTTCTGGTATCCCTTATGACACGGTTAGGATGGACTTTCAGAGTTGGGAGCAGATAGGTCACAGGTGCATGTTGGTGTCATCAATGGGCCCAGGGGCTTTTTGGAAGAGTTTTGAGGAGTTTCTATGAGGACCGATGGCATTTGCTAGGTATATTCCATCATTTGCATAGTTTGCCTTTCGTTCCAGTGCATTCCGACAACTTTCGGAAAACTGAGTTATTTTTGGGCTTAACTCAATTAATTATGCTCAAGCTGGCATTTCGGGAGGAATACATGATAGAACACCTTAGTGTAATGGCTCGTTGGAACCAGAACGAGAATACCTACGTAATGAGATGGTTGGACACGAGTTTTAGTGACTTGAGGAGACATGGTGGCCGATTTACTCTTTTCCCGCATTAAAAAAGAATATTTTAATTGGAAAAGAAGGGGGAAAAGTGCTCCATGATTAAAATAATAATAAAATAGAAGGCTCTAGAGGCATCCATGAGATCTATAAAGGAAGAGGAGGAGGCCATTGGGATCTTTGATTTGATATTACTTCTTGTATGAGAGGTTGAGAACCCGGTTCTCTACTCTAGCAATAGCCCCAAGACGAAAACCCTCGGGTGATTTTGGTGAGAGTGGACGAAAACCCACCTCATCTCCTTGGTGGATTAAGCCAGAGTTCACATGTGCAGTGATTGATTTCAGTTCAATTTTGGAGGGCAGGTTTCAACACCGGAGTAGATGAGTTTTGGGGGCCAGATTTTCTATCTCAGCCATTTTAGCTTATATCATCATGTACACTCTTTTAGTTATCTCTTATAATGAAAGCTGAGTTTATTTCTATTCATTGTGTTATTGAATTGCAAGTACTTTCCTTGTTATATTTTACATGGCAATTTTCTGTTAATAAAAAAATTATTTTATGGTAAAATTTTGGGTCAAGTCAAATTTTTGCAAAATTAGAGAAACATCTTGTTCGGAATATTACATTGGTATCAGAGCTCATGTTCCTTCCAGCATGAGGGTTCATTGTAGTTCGATTTCGGCGAAGTTCAAGGGTTATTTTAAAAGGTGCCAAATTTTATATGTTGGAGAAGACAAATACTGCGCGATAGATCTTCTTTAAGTATTCGTCAAATCTTCTTCCAAATTGTCTTATGCTTAGTAACTATCCGACAAAGTCATAGGGAAATTAGAAAGCCAAAAGCGGACATCAAATTACTAAAACAGGGAAAATGTTATTATTTTTGAGGTACAGTCAAATGTATTCTCTGGGCGGCCAAAGTTTATGAAATTTTAAGGGCCGAATTATATTCATTCTGGGTCGGTTCGAACCCATAACTTAGTCGAATGCAGGGTCGAATTATTACAGCCATCCGAATCACCCGTGGCAACGTTGTCGAATGCAGTTGAAGAAACAAAGGCATCAACACCAAATCATATCACTGGCCGTGAGTGATTATCACACCCGCGCCCAGAGTCGAGCGGTCGTTGTGGCCAGGGGACCATTCTCATCTGCGCCAAGGATCATGGGAAAAATTAACGGTGAAGGCCACAATTAAAGAAGATGAGCTACATGACTGCTCGAGGAGAGTGCTTGCACTATTTGATAGTCGTTGTGGGCAGAGTGAAGAAGCCGAGAACCCACGCTGTTGCGTAAGGTAGTCTGTGAGGAATCAAGAGAAAAGGGGCAATCAACATAATGCCTGTAGCGTTGGGTAAATGCCACCATCATTAAAATTTGGTCGATTAATTGTGAGGGTCGAGCACGTGTCGAAGACCAAATTTGTTTATGCAACAACGACTGAAGATTGTCTGAATGCATTGACCAAAGTTGTGATCAAAGCAGCGTTGAAGTATTGGGTCGAGTGTAAGAACATGCGAATTGTGGTGCGGGCCATAGGGGAACCGTTTTATCAAACCTATCAGCTATAAGTGGATTAGTCACGACATCCATGCAACGTGGTCTTTCGACGGAGGATCGAGTCAATTTGAAAACACAGAATTAGCAAACTAGACATTGCACAGGGGTGTCATGCTGTTTATAATGGAGAGAATTGGCAAATCCAAACCGCATATACCTGTGTAATTGACAAACGATGGGCCGAATTGGAATTTTTGAAGACGTCCAAACATGATATAAAGGGGTTCGTATTATGGGTATTGTTATAGTCTCTGCTGGAGAACGTATTTCCGCTAAGTCTGAGTGACGTTTCAGGTGTAGGCAATTTCATGCTTAATGAGTAGAGTTATCAGTAGAAATTGAGCTTGTCCGCTATTGGGCACGAAGATCATTTCAGTTGTTTCCTATGCGTGGTTATCTTATTTGGCTGACAAAAATCCTATTTTCCTTGAGCATGATCCGCACTGGCTGAAAGTGTAGCGTGTTCCCCTTTCAGATTTCGCAGATTTCCGAGACCTTTACACCTACAACCATACTTCTGGAGAAAACCGAACACTATTGATAGTAGGGAATACTTTTCCTCAAGGGTTCCTGTGTGTCAAAGGGTTGGAACAGGTTCTTTTTAATCATAGGAGGACGATGTCACTATTTTCCTGGATCGCATACCTCCCATTAAAAAGCACAGGTGCTGCGTTGTGAAGATGGAGAGTCTCCGGGGAGCGTGTTGTTGTTCAATACACTTCTCGAATGTCTGCTGCATGTAAACCAGGTTCTTTCGTATCATCTCTGCTATATTTTCTTGTCATGTCCAAATACATTGTCATGTTTAGTGCATCACTGCTATGAATCTTTGCCAAATTTTCTGATTTGCGATAAAACATCAGTAGCTGGTTGAGGATTGGTCTCTCGATAAGCATGCCACTGTATGTCAAACAAATTCTACCTACAACAGTGTATCTATGACTTGTTTGGAAAAACATCACACTGAAAGAGGGTAAGTAAAACCCAGAAACGGATTGGTCAATTTGCGGGATCATGGAGTTCTTAAAACACATCATAAACCAACACAACAACACCCCGATGAACTATAATATACACCCAGAAACTAAACAGAACAACAAACCTTTCTCAAAGGGGGTCTATGCCATTCTTCAGAGAGAACAACCAAAGGATGTGGGGAAGGGGCAGGGAATAGGCCACAAAATATTTGCACTTGGAACAGATTTGAAGCACATGAGGGTCACAGTGAAAGCCCTATTCAAACTAGATGAATTGGATGCACTCCTCTCAAGACTGAACCAGTTAGAAGGGAAGAAACTGATTTGGGCTCTAAAACCAGCTATGCTTGCTCTCATACAACACAAGTTCTTGGAAGAACCTTGTGAAGGGGTTAGAATTCCAGTTGCATCTTGTCTTAGTAATATTATGAGACTAACCGCCCCTATAGCTCTGTACAATGATGATATTATGAGGAGAGTTTTCTTGGACAACAGTGCAGGGACTACCTTTGGGAAGAAGCTTCAGATCTTAGGAGGTATGGCCATGCTCAGAACATATGACATCATGCTTGATTTGGGGTGCGATGACTTGGTCCATTAGATATTCCAATGTTTCTTTAACATTAAGAAACATCACCTTGACACAGTCAAAGCAAACATGTTGTCCATTTTGTCTTCAGTCATGGGCGATCAGGATGCCATTTGCAGGGAGTTGCAAGTTAGATTGTTGACCATTTGGAGGACAGATGGTCTCACTCCGTCGTTTATGAGCTGTAGGGGAAAGGCTAGTTGAGCAGAACACTAGGCTATTCAGGAGAAAATTGACTAGGGAGGAGCTGCTCCAGTTTGATGGGTTAGGCAACAAGAATGAGCTGAGGAGGAAGGGACTTTGCTTCATCTGCAGGGGGCCTTGGGGACCTAATCACTCATGCTTGAGCGACACTAAGGAGAGCAGGGGCAGATTCCTTCGGATTCTCAGTGTGAGGATTCTTCTTTGGACGAGTCCGTGGGCTCATACGAGGTTACCTCTGAGGAGCATGAGTCGTGCAGAGTTGTTGGCAACAGACTAGATTTATGTAGTGAGTAGTCAGTGGACCCTATGGGAGACATCCAAGATGATGAGTCACCGATGATGATTCAGCGTGAGCAGCATACGATGGAGCACGAGTCAACTGAGGAGGAGGATGCATACAGTATTCATGATGATCCTTCTGGGGAGAGCCAGTTGGAGGTTCACATTGAGCCCATGGTAGAGGAGGATGGGCAGCCCACCTTTGGGGTCAGCCATTGATGAGGAGCAGGCAGGTGTATAGGCAGCTAGTAGGGTGGCAGTATTTGCGGACACTTGTCCTCAGGCGGTGTTGGATGTTGATGGGGCAGTTTTGCAGCAGGCTAGTAGACTGCAGGAGCATGGAGTTTCCTATCAGATGAGGGACACAATCGTGCATCCATCTTTGGGTCTATCCATTGATGAGGTGCAAGCAGATGTAGTGGCGGGTGACAGAGTTGCAGTATTTTCAGGCAACAGGGCTTGTACCATAGCTTTCCCACCTGGGTCCATTATAGGGAGAGCGACAGGATTTCTTGGACAAATTTTGTTGGTTGATTGGGCAAAGCATCAGCAGTTGAGCACAGGCCAATTTTAGCCTAGTAGACATACTCCTTGCACAGGTGTCCATACATTAGATCAACAACCCTCTCCAGGGGTACATAGACAGGGCTTGTAGCATAGCTTACCCACCTGGGTCCATTATAGGGAGAGCGACAGGATTTATTAGACAAATTTTGTTGGTTGATTCGGCAAAACATCAGGAGTTGAGCACGGGCCAGTGTCAGCCTAGTAGACATACTCCTTGCACAGGTGTCCATACATGAGATTGGCGGGAGATCATGAGTTGGTATCCTATTAATGGTACGATCTTCTTAGTCAAGAGCATAGTGGAGCAGGGACCCTTAGACATGACAGGTACTACAGGTTTCAGTTGGCAGTGGGATACAGATCGACAACTCTTCAACATTCTGTTTTGGCATCAGGAGAGCGAGATTAGCACTGGATTGAGTTAGGGGTTGGACTAGAGAGAGGTGATGAGTTGGTGCGCAGTTAGTGGGTCAACATTCTCAACCAGAGTTATAGCGCAGCAAGAGCCGTGGAGCACTAATGCTTGTTCTTGGTGGCATTGGGATCCAGGAGGTTTTGTTGATGACATGCTCAGTTAGAGATTGGTCTGGGATCGACGTATTGAGGGGTCTGTTCTTGGTGGGTTGACATAGAGGCATAGTATCACCCAACGGATTGTATGGGATCCTGGCATTGGGTCTCAGTTGCATTGGACCAACAGACTGGTCCACATATTTGGATTGCTTGAGGGCAAGCAATCTTGGGGCGGATGTTTTGTAATATTCCTTTTTCTGGTATCCCTTATGCCATCGTTAGGATGGATTTTTAGAGTTGGGACCAGATAGTTCACAGGTGTAGGTTGGTGTCATCAGTGGGCCTAGGGGCTTTTTGGAGGAGTTTTGAGGAGTTTCTATGAGGACAGGTGGCATCCGCTTGGTATATTCCATCATCCGCACAGTTTGCCTTTTGTTCCAGTGCATTCCGACAACTTTCGGAAAACCGAGTTATTTTTGGGCTTAACTCAATTAATTATGCTCAAGGTGCCATTCCGGGAGGAATACATGATAGAACACCTTAGTGTAATAGCTCATTGGAACTGGAATGAGAATACCTACATGATGAGATGGCCAGACACGAGTTTCAGTGACCTGAGGAGACATGGTGGCCGATTTACTCTTTTCCCACATTAAAAAGAATATTTTAATTGGAAAAGAAGGGGGAAAACTGCTCCATGATTAAAATAATAATAAAATAGAAGGCTCTAGAGGGGTCCATGAGATCTTTAAAAGAAGAGGAGGCCATCGGGGGATATCTTGGATTTGATATTACTTCTTGTATGAGAGGTTCAGAATCCGATTCTATACTCTAGCAGTAGCCCCAGGACAAAAACCCTCTAGTGATTTTGGTGAGAGTGGACGAACACCCACCTCATCTCCTTGGTGGATTAAGCTAGAGTTCACAGGTGCAGTGATTGATTTCAGTTCAATTTTGGAGGGCAGGTTTCAGCATCGGGGCAGATCAATTTTGGGGGCCAGATTTTCTATCTCAGCCATTTCAGCTTATATCATCATGTACACTCTTTTAGTTATCTCTTATAATGAAAGCTGAGTTTATTCCTATTCATTCTGTTATTGAATTGCAAGTACTTTGCTTGTTATATTTTACATGGCAATCTTTTGTTAATAAAACAGTGATTTTATGGTAAAATTTTGGGTCAAGTTAAATTTCTGCAAAATTAGAGAAACATCGCTTTCAAAATATTACATCAAAGATGATTGAAGCACTCTCAATCAAGGATAGGAAGCTGCTGAAGAAATTCTAGATGACCAAAGAAGAAAAGAGGTATGTATGCAAATGTTCTATGAGTCAAGTTGCATATAGTAAGGATGCATGCTCTACTTCATGAGTATGATCAAAGGAAAGGGATCTCTCTCGTTAAAAGGATGCATAAAGGCACGGTTCACATATTTACTAGATGGAATCAACATAATATGTAATCATATGGAATATGAGGTGGTTGACATAGACGAAGGAACTATGATTGGAAGTTCCGAGGGAAACAATGTGTGAATAATGAAAGGAAGAGATCATGAAAGATTCAAATATGGAGAAGGCAATCAACATTCAATGAATAAAATATTTGACTATGATATCTCCGTGGGAAAGATATGAAGACTCTGATGAAGTCTAGAAAAGGAGACCCTTGACATTATATCTTGGAGATGTGTCAAATATATGTGCGAGATGTTAATTTTGCAAGTAAACATATGTCATGATGAAGGGCCATCACAAATGGTAATTTTGATTTAATATTCATTTTGGTTTTCAAATAACATCTGGATGAGTTAATGTAGGGTTATCATAAAAAGAGTTGTGGATGTTGTCTACAACTAGCACTCATGTGGTGGGATGGAAGATCCTAAAGGAAACATGATGTAGAAGAGGTAGTTGTATGAAGAAAAGCTAAATGTTGACTAGAAAATCACTTTCAGATAAAGGGAAGGATAGCATCATTGACTTGAGGAAAGTGATGGATGGCCAATGCCCTACAAACATGAAGGCTCCATAATATTAAAGATAAAATTCACGACATCGAATAGAGGAGCGCTACAAGCAGCTAAATGTCCCATGATCTCCACCAATGAATAAAAGGTTGCTGCTGGAAACAGGTCCCTAGTTAAGAGCGAGCCTGGAAACAAGTTTCTAACTTGGTGGAAACTCGGAAGCAAGTCCCAGGGAGCTTGGAAAATTCCTTGGATAAGTGGGAGCTTGGAAGCAAGTCCTTGGGAGCTTGGACAAGTCACTGGATAAGAGGGAGCTTGAGAACATTCCTTTATAGGAATGAGGATATCCGCCCTAGTTGAAAGAGAGAGATAGACACATCATTCTTGTCTTCACTTGGGAAGAAATAAGGGAGGATTGGGTAACCATCTAACATCCGATACTCTTTGAGGATGTGGTAGGGCTTCCAAGATAAGAGGAGTCGTGAAGGACCAATATTCTTTGAGGACTGGGAATCCAAGATAAGAATAGTCCTGGAAGGACATATCCTATGAACACCTGGGTGGGTTATGCTCCTGGAGAGACAATGATGAAGGTGTCTATAAATCATTGGTCTTGCCAACATTGTGCTCTGATCTTGTGGAGAAATAGAGTTGTTAGTCAAGGCCTTGCTATGTGACAATGTTGGATGATATGATGCTAAACAAATGGGTTACTAATCCGACTCTTCTGATGAGAATTCTTCAGATTGAGAATGTCCAAGTACCTTGTATGGATTATGAATACCTCCCTAGTTAAGAGGGAGTGTTGAAATATGTAACTAGGTTCGGTCTTCATAATGACATATGTAGATAAATCTTGTCACCATGTCTGTATTGAAGACTCGAGAGTCATTGCTAAGGTTGATCATTTCCGCCATAGGAAACATAGAGAGGCTATTAAGATTGAGAGACACGCTAGGAATCTCGATAGAGATGATGGTTGGAAATTGAGCAAGAGTTGGACTCCAGCTCTTTCGATGTGATTCCCTCCCATATCGCTTGGATTCTTATTGCGTTTTGGCTCTTAATTTTCTTCCAATATTTTTTTCCCATTATAGTTTTCTATTTCTTATTTTCGTCATTATTTTTAATATCATCCCCTAGCCTTTCATTGTTTTTATTTTAATTTTTATCATATTATTTTGATCCCTCTTACCGTTATATTATTTAGTTAATTATTTATTTTTCAATTAACCGATATTTTAATATTCTTATACTTTAAATATATGTTATTGATAATAAAATAAATTTTTTATTATAATTAAAATTTGAATATTCTTTAACATTAATTAATGAAATGAAATTAATTAATTTGATTTTTAATAACTAAATAACTAATCACCTAATTCTCTAATGGCTAGTTTTAGCCGCTATCTCCAGGCAATGATGCATCCATAGTATTTATTCATGAATATCAGTTAACTTCTTCACCTTGTCCCGAAGATGAACCATATTAGTTGGTTCGAAACTTTACATTGTGATTATTTCGAAAGACATTTATCTATATTATGGATCACAAAAGTCTTAGATCTAACAATGACATATGTAATATGATTTTATGTATTTAATGAAAAGAGAAAAATAAATTTATTATTGTTATTCTTGAGGCATGGGTTTCATGCTGAAGGGAAATTTATTTTTAGGTTAAGCACCCATTGAGTGCTTCTAGGTTTTGTCATAAAGTCAATTGAGTCATTATCATGTATTGAAGACCCATTTGGTAATGCTACATATTGTAAAGAAAATTTATTTGAGTCAAAATAAAGTCCAACGACCCTCCAAGACCTCGTCATGGCACAAAGATCAAGTCGGCCTACATGAAGGAACAAGTTGGCCTAAGGGGAGCAATTCGTACCCCTCACAAGCCTATAAATAAGAAGGAATTCGACCTCATTTGAAGACTCACTCAAGCAAGTTTGATCTCCTCAAGATAGAAGCTGGAAACGGACGAAGAAGAAGAAGATCAAGATTGAAATTTTTGGGCCTCTTTCTCTCTCTCTTTTGTTAGGGTTTCTATTGTTTCTGGGCTAGACGAAATTTTGAAGCTGCATCGAAACTATGAAGACGCATCGAACTGTGAAGCTGCATTGAAGCTGTGATGTTGCAAGGTTAAAGCTGTGAAGCTACAAAGTCGAAGCTGTGAAGCTGCTAGGTCGAAGTTGTTGAAACTGCATCAAAGTCAAAGTTGCATAAATTGTTGTTGGGGTGGAAGTTGTTGGAAAAGCTGCTAGAAGGTCGAAGTTTGTTGTTGGAAGCCGTTCAAAAAGGAAAAAGTTGACTTGGTCTTGGAGGGCCTTGGTCAAGGGTCATAGGTCTTGGAATTTGTCAATTGAAGTTCTATAAGAAGAGAAGAATTTTGGTGGGTTTTCCTCTCAGTTGGAGAGGTTTTGGCTCTGGCTAATTGCCTACATCTTGTGTCTTATTGTCTTGCTGGTCTTTATGATTTGGTAGTTGTTTGATTATAGAGAACACTAATAATAATAAAGGAAAGAAGAACATAATCAAGTAAAGTAAAAATATATCACAAGTAGTTATCAAAGTAGGAGAAATACCCTAATCTAGCTGCCCTAGGTTTCTCAACATTACAACCATTGAGTCCTTTCTACAAGATTCCCCATCTTCTTCCTTTTCAGTTGGAGCACCTTGGATGTCAGCTTTAGTGTCATCCTAAAGCTCCATATCGTCTGCATTGCTATCCTCTTTGACAATTGAATTCTTTTTTCTCAAAAGTTTCTCTGCTGAGTATGTCCTGTAGTTCTTCTTATGTGGTGCCCCCAATGTTTTAGTATTAACCTTTTTTGAGTTTGATCTCAGGTTAATATCAACTGGTGAAACAACTCCAATGGCAATGTTGTCAATGTTTGGAGCCATCCTTTTTTGTCTTTTCCTCATACAAACTAAAACTCGTTTAATAGTCCTTTTATTATCTTTCTTTGAACTCCCTACAAGTTTTCCCCTTTGTTTACCCTTATGTGGCGATTTAGATTACTTAAAGTCAGAATTGTCCTTCCCCACATCATATTCACCACAACTGCTCCCAGTCATTGGCTTTTCATTTGAACGACCACATTTTGTTTGAGGAGCTTTTGCTGTTTTCAAACTGCCACCAGTTGAACCTTTTATTTAGGTGCATACCTTAGGTACATCATTGCTTATGGAAAGAACATGTTTTGTGCCACTTGTTTCTTTAACTTTTGCAGCCCGCAAATGAAAGTAGGGAATACCACACGACATGTTACACTGTTTTTCTAGGAGGAATCCATAGTGATTGTATTTTACAAGGGAAAACAAGAGCCTGAGAACAACCATGCAAGTGACAATCAAATACCAGGCAACGACAACAAAACAAATTATCAAAGGGATCCATAGATCCTTTCCAAGAAATATATCACCCGAGGCTAAATTTTCAACACCAGATCCATTGCCCAATCTCAACAGATACTTTTTTATGATCTTGTTCCATAAGAAAATCACACCTTGCCTTAATTTCATAAGGCTTGAGCCTAAGGCACTAAGGCTATCTAATACTTCCTGTGCTAAACCTTGTTCCTGAATCATTAACCTTGGGGATGTAAAGTTCTCGAGCTGTGGTACCTTTATGGCTGCTTCATATGCAACTTTCGTATGATGATTTGGTACTTCAACTACTTTTTGTTTATCAAAAAAATCTCCCAAACGTTACCTGCCCTTTTTGGCATTCCCATCTATAAGCAATGGAATTGGCCTAGGTTGGAGTAGTCCTATAAGAGTACACCTGGGATTGTTCTGCTAACAAGTCTCGCACTCTCTTATGTGCCTCAACACATCATCCTTGAGGCCTTTCCAAGAAAACCTTTCTCTGATCTTCCTGTATGTTTCAAAGAGCCCTTGGTGTTCTGCTAGATGTGGGTTATGTATGGCCTTCAAGATATCCTTCTTGAGTGTAGATTCAAGGATCAAACATATCCAATCTTTACAGAAATGACCTCATCCTCTACTCTGTACTTGTCATCTTGGATGAGTTCGTCCATTAATTTGCAAGCAAACTTATTTTTGGAATATTCTACTAGGAGGTGGGCTTTCCCGTCTATGGTGATTTCCATGAGTGTGCATGCAGTTGGTTTCTTGGAGAGCGCATCAATCACAATGTTCTTCTTGTACTTTCATAGGCCTGTAGCCTTCTATCTGACAACCTTGGTCTTGTAACCCCACATTCTTTTATGTAAGACACATCCTCGTACTTGTATATTGCTTCCATTTTCTTAGCTGATATAGTTCGAGGACCACCATTGGACATACCTCTCAACACTACCTTGTTGCCACTCAAGGCCTTGAATTCCATTTCCATCACCCGATAGTTCATTGAGAATTTCCTATCGAGTACAACCACTGTACCCCTAACACAACATTGGTATCTGCAAGATATACGATGTAGAAATCATTGGCGAATGTGTAATCACCCAAAGTCACGCTCAAACATGGGCTTGTTTGCATGCATGTCATACTGTACCCATCAGCTACCAACAGGTTGAAGCCCTCAAATTCTTTTGTCGGAATACCTCTACTCGCCACGAAATCTGCATCGTTGGAATTGTGCGTAGCTCCACCATCGACCAAAGCTGTTGTTCGTGACCCTTGTATGATCCCCCTAATCTCGAAGGTGTAATATTTAGGGACTCCAGAGAGAGAGGTGATAGTATCACCTTTAATTCCTTGTATGAGGTCTCTTATTTTCTTTGACCTCCTCAAGGGACTGCTCTTTTCTGAAACTACTGGTTCCTTGCTTGGTGCTGGCGTTGTATCATCTTCATTGTCATTGTCGGACACTACTTCAATAAAGTGGACCTTCCCCTTTCCTGAGCATTTGTGACCTGGTTCCCATGGTTCCCTGCAAGTGAAACAGAGTTTCTTCCTCCTCAACTTGCTTTGAGTCTCCACATCCAACCTGTCCTTCCTAGTCCCATCTCTCTGAAATGGCGTCTTATCTTTTCCCTTTGGAGGGATGAGTTGTTTAGATGGAAATTTAATCTTTGTTATTGCATCTCCCATATCTCATGTCCTGGTAATGGAATCTTGTAAGGTGGTGGGTTTGAAGGCATTGACCCACCCACGCAGTGGCTCGGCTTAACCCTTTGTGAAGAGCATGGCCAACCTTTGCTCAGATGTATCTGTCACCGTAACAACCACTTGCTGAAATTCTTCAATGTAGACATCTGGACCTCTGGTGTATCGGTCTGCTTGAGTTGTGCTAGCTGTTTGAAGTGTACCTCTGGATCCTTTCTGTCAATTCGGTCTATCACTCTTTGCGTGAAGACCTTGTAAGAAGTGATATTGGAATGTCTCAAGGTGACCAATCCATGGTACCACGATTCATGCACCTCTCCTTCCAAGTGCAAAGTGGCAATTTTGATAGCATTTGCTTCCAGCATTGGGTTAAGTTGGAAGTAGGTGTCTAGCTTTTGTACCCAAGCTCTCGCTGAACACTTGGATGACCCATCGATACCCACCTTGTGCATTAAATCATGATTTTTTTGTGTGCCCCTGGGCCTATTTTTCTATTTAATGCTAATGAACTCATGGAAAGTCATTGCTGCCCGAATATCTTCTCCTATTGATGTATACTCTGGAAATATCTCCATTCTGTTCTACTTCTCCTTGGGTTGCTGCCCCCTGATTATCTAGAAAATGGGGTAGTAGAGTCCTATGGTTCCTTCTACTGGTCGTCCCTGCGTTTGCTTGATCAAAGTTGTTGAAGGATCGAGGATTATGGTTGTTGCTTCCCTTTGCAAAACCCCTGTAAACACCATTAGATCCACAAGAACCATTGTTACCTGTAATTTTAGATTTGCCATGACTTGGGCAAAAGATTGGGTCATTTGCTATTGTCCTTGGGCTTGTTGACCACTTCGTGTCAACCACCCTATAACAATACACTTTTTCACAAAGGGATTCCATCATGTTCGAGCATCTAGATCATCCTAGATTCATCATCATCAGTGATCATTCTATCATAGTTGTAAACCTATTCTGCAAATTTTAATCTAAATGATGCTAGCAAGACCATATATGTATGTAACAACCTAAGTAAGCCTATTATTTTGGCAATGATTTTTATCCTAGGAGGTTTTTCGTCTCACTGATTCATTTGTGTTTCTAAACACAGATAATCGACAAAAGTTTTTCCCTCCAGCCTCACCCCAAAGCTAGGGTGGAATTTGTCGTCAAGATCTTAGGTGAACTCTAGTGTTCTAGTCGAGTTTTTTGTAAAAGTGATTTGAGAATAATTTAAGCTAATTAGCTATATTATTTTATTACAAATCACTTGATCTACTAGATCATATTGAGTCGCAGAATTGAGTAATAAATTGAGGGTCTATAACGAACAGGTGTTTCCCCTTTTGAGGGTTGAAATTGTAATACCTTGATGTAAAAAATATTTTGGTGCATGGTCCCTCATAGACACCATAGCTAAAATATTAGAGGGTGGAAAAATTATTAATCCCCCCTCAAGTGTGAATTAATTAAATTTTCTGGCAAAATTAAATTAAAATCCTAAGCTAAAAATTTAATTAATTCGAGTCAAAATTAAAAATCTTAGAGAAATTAAATTCTCCAAGTGGAAAAAATCGTGGATCTTAAAGAAATTAATTTTTGGAGGTCCCCGACGAAGGGAATATTGGAAATTTCAAGAAAAATTGGACCCTTCGGCCTTGGTAGTTAAGTCAAAGTCAATATTTTGAGAAAATTAGCTCAAAATAATTAACTTTGAGCTAATAAAAAATGGATTAAAAGAGAAATTCAAAAATTTCTCAAAAATAAAGATTTTCAACGGTAGAGATTAAAAGATGAACAAACATTCATCAACGGTCGAGATTACTTTGACGGGGATCAAGCAAACTAGCCGTTATTTTCGACTTGGAGGATTTATCTATAAATTAGAAGTCATTTTTCTTCTTAAAGACATGAAACTTTTGAGAAAGCTCTGAGTCAAACTCTGCTACTGTAATATTTTTCTGGAATTAATGGAAAAGACTTTGGGGTTTATTCACGGTGGTGTTCCTCTTCTGTCTACCGGTAATATTTTTCTAAATCATGTGCCTAAATGCTCTATTGAATTAAATTTTACAAGTTTTTTTCGTTTCATTATCCATTAGTTGGATTATCTATTTTCACATATATTTTACATTAGGTATTGGGTTTAGAAAAACGTTCTAACTTGATTGATCTAGCAGGTATCTCTAGATCTTGAGGGTTTTAATGTGTATTTGGTCCCTTTTGAAGCTAAAAACTTAGTTTTAAGCTAAGTTGCATGAAACGGGGAAACGGAAACGAATTTCCGAAACGGAAAGCGAAGCGAAACGCGACCTCCCCAAATTTTGGAAACGGGGAAACGCGGTATATATATATATACATAATTTAAATTTATATTATAATTTAGGACATTTAAGAAATGTTATGTGAAATCATACAAGTTTAAAACATACATGATAAATCATAAATTCAAAGCATAAACTATTACAAATTTACAAGTTACAACACATTTACTCATGAATGATCATTGATAACAGAAACAATGAAAATAGCAATATCAGAACCTCCAAAACCAGCCTTTACTATATATCAAAATCTCAAAATCAACCTTTATTATATATATGAGGTTGCAAGTACAATAAAGTCAAAAGACTAATACTCATTATTAGAATCCTCATCAAATATAGCAGTAGAAGCATGCTTAGCAGTGGATGGTGTAGCTGAAGAAGATGTTTGGCCAATTCCACTTCTATGATCGCGGTCCTCAATATTGAAGGCAACAAGAGAGAGATCCAAATCAGGATTTCCTAGTTCCACATCCCACTCCTTAGAAGGACCATTGCCATATTCTGGACCCCTACGAGATGCAAGCCGAAGGTTGGAGTGCACATAAGCAAGATTCTCTGCCTTTTGTGAGCCCAACCTGTTGCGCTTCACAGAATGAATAAAACCATAGGTGCTGCAATTCCTTTCTGCTGATGAAGAGCTTTCCACTTGTGAAAGGACGCGAATGGGAAGGTTTTGCAAATGTACACCATTTGCTCCATGACAAATCCACCACCTAACTGGTTTCATGGTGCTTGTCTCCTCCAAAGATGATATATCTGAATAATCATCTATACCTACAGCAAAACTGGCAAATTCTTCCTTCACCTCCGTCTGTAGAGGAGCTGGAAAAATTCTCATAAGGGCTTTTTTCACCCCATTAGCCACCTCTCTATCCTTATGGGGTGCCTTCCTCTTCCCATTGCTTTGAGCAATAAGTTCCTCATCATAAAATTTTGGGTTCAAGGAATGTGCTAAAGCATGCAATGGAGTGTTGAAATTGTTCCACCTGTCAACAATGATTCTCTTGATTAATTCGGCAAACTGACCATCTAAAAACAAAAGTTGTGGTGACTCTTGTGAAATTATTTCCATAGTTTTCTCAACCATGGAATCCATGCCATCATATACCTCTCCTAAGAAAGATTGGTCGGTGTCAGCACGCCGAAGAAGCTCAAATGCAGGGGTTGTGAACAGTAGCAAGAAATCTATCTTGCTCCACCAATCCTCATCAAGGCACAATCTACGCACCGCAGTTCCCCGCTCTGAATCTGCCTGTCTCCACTCGGCCCAAAGCTGACTCACCACCATAGACACTAATGCTTACTTAACCTCAACAAGGCGGCGCAACATTATGAAGTTTGAGGCATATCTTGTATCAATAACTTTTAACAACTCCAATTTGGAGTACTCTCGAAATATTGCTTGAGACTGGTGGTGGTTGGTGATGAATTTCACAATTTCCCTTGCTTCCCTTGTGAGTTCCTTTATCCATGGAACTTTATTGTCAATCTCCTCTAAGATTAGATTCAGATTGTGGACAATGCAGGGTGTCCAAAAGATGTGGTCATACCTCCCCTCAATAATCAAACTTGCAGCTTTGCATACCGTTGCATTATCCGTGATAATTTGCACCACCCTGTTAGGACCAACTTGTTCAATAGATTTGATAATGACATCAACAATGAATTGTGCATCTATTACCTCTCCCGAGCAGTCTTTTGCCTTTAGAAACATTGCTCTTTTGGTGAAGTGGCAATGACGTTTATCAGTGGCCTACGCCTTGTATCTGTCCATCCATCTAAGACTATGGTAACCCCAGAGCTACTCCAAGAAGAATGAATTGGTACCAGTACAGCTGGAAACGCGTTTCCCGGCCGTACGGTATGGGCTTCCCTGTTTCCGTTTCATTTTTTGGGAGAAACGGACCTAGGGGTGATGTTTCCTGCAACTTAGGATTTAACCAAGTAGCTAGGCCACTCAACTATGTCTCCCGGACTCGTTGGTTCCCAACTTGTCCTTCACTATTTCATTTCCACAGGGTCTACCCCCATAACCTGTTGTTGGGAGGAAGCCAGAACGGAGAGGTTGGGGATCAGGTTGACAACTCTCGACTTGAGTAATTGTTGCAGTGCCTGTAAGCTTTTTCGCAAAGGGATTCCATCATGTTTGAGCATTCAGATCATTCTGGATTCATCATCATCAGTGATCAGTCTATCAGAGTTGTAAATCCATTTTGCAAATTTTAATGTAAATGATGTTAGTAAGACCATATATCTATGCAAAAACCTAGGTAAGCCTATTATTTTGGTGATGATTTTCGTCTCACTGATTCCTCTGTGTTTCTAAACACGGATGATCAACAAAGTTTTTCCCTCCAGCCTCACCTCAAAGCTAGGGTGGAATTTGTCGTCAAGATTTTAGGTGAGTCCTAGTGTTCTAGTAGAGTCTTTTGTGAAACTGATTTGGGAATAATTTAAACTAATTAACTAAATTATTTATTACAAATCACTTGGTCTACTAGATCATATTGAGTCGCAAAATTGGGTAATAAATTGAGGGTCTATAATGAATGGGTGTTCCCCCTTTGAGGGTTGAAATTTTAATATCTTGTTGTAAAAAAATTTTGGTGCATGGTCTTTCGTATTTAGATACCATGGCTAAAATATTAGAGGGTGGAAAAATTATTAATCCTCTCAAGTGTCAATTAATTAAATTTTCTGGCAAAAATAAATTAAAACCCTAAGCCAGAAATTTAATTAATTAGAGTCAAAATTAAAATCCTAGACAAATTAAATTCTCCAAGTGGAAAAATTCGTGGGTCTTAAAAAAATTAATTTTTGGAGGTCCCCCACCAATTGAATATTGGAAATTTCAAGAAAAATTGGACCCTTGGGCCTTAATGGTTCAGTCAAAGTCTATTTTTTTGAAGAAATTAGCTTAAAATAAATATTTTTGAGTTAATAAAAAATGGATTAAATGAGAAATTCGAAAATTTCTTAAAAATAAAGATTTTTGACGTTGGAAATTAAAAGATGATCAAATATTTTTTAACGACTGAGAATACTTTGACGGGGATCAAGCCAACTAGTTGTTATTTTCCACTTGGAGAATCTATCTATAAAGTAAAAGTCATTTTTCTTTAAAAAACATAATTTTTTTGAGAAAGCTGTGAGTCAAGCTATGCTACTATAATATTTTTCTAGAATTAATAGAAAATACTTTGGGGTTTATTCATGGTGGTGTTCCTCTTCTGTCTACTGGTAATATTTTTCTGAATCATGTGCCTACATGCTCTATTGAATTAAATTTTATAAGTTTTTTTCGTTTCATTAGCCATCAATTGGATTATCTATTGGCACATGTATCTTGCATTAGGTATTGGGTTTAGAAAAACGTTCTAACTTGATTGATCTAACAGGTATCTCTAGATCTTGAAGGTTTTAACGTGTATATGGCTCCTTTCTAAAAACTTAATCTTAAGTGTGTAGAGATCTAATCGAGATTCAGATCTTGGTTGTGAGGGGAAGTCTTCGGTTGGACCTTCCAACTCCCAAATCCAGAGACCCAAGAGCCCATTGTGCTAAATTTCTGAGATCTATTTGACGATTGTTTTTTGCAGAGATCTTGATCATGCCTCAAAATTATAAATTTTTATTTTACTCATTTATCTGTAATTTAATTGTGCAAATAAAGATAAATCTGCTAATTAGAGCTTCAAATTTATTGTGAATATTGTAAAATAGATTTTGTAAATAATTTATTTTCTAACCCTTGTGTGCAGCTGGTGTTTTTGGGTTTATTTTCATTTTTTGTATATATTGGGGATTTGGGCTTTCGAAATGTTATTTTGCAGGTGATGTTCAAACTAGATCTGAAGAATTATCAAGGGTTTCAGTCCTTGAAAAAATTTAAAAGGGTTTCTAGAGGTGGATCTAGGCCTAGGAAGGCAAGATCCATCCTCCTTTTTCCTCCAAGCTCAACGTCCAAGATTAGAAGGAAAGCTGCCTGATTCGTTGTGTCATTTTGTTAAGAACTTGTGGTGATTTTTTAGATCTGAAGTGAATATAATTTTTTGGCAGGGTTTTCAGTGCATTTCTGGGGTTTTTGGCCTAACGTGGGCTTCTTCTACCCTTTCCGTCTGGCTCAAAGCCTGGCCGTAGCCCTTGTTGGTGCTTTCTTCCATCTTTCCCTAACCTCAAGGCCTTTCTCTGCTCTCCAAGTCAGCCATCAACCTTTTTTATACCCTTATCCCTCCACCGTGAGTCCTTTCCTCCTCCTAAAGGCCTTCCGCTGACCTTTTTTCCCTCCTCTTCCTTGTGGAAACCCATCACCTCTTCTTGACCCTCATTCCTAAGGCCTCTCATCCCTCAACGCTCCCCTTGTTTCTCCATGCGGCAGCCCTTCTTCTATCTGCCACTTCTGCCACAGACCATTACCCCTGCTCTTCCCTGTCTTTCTGCCCTTATCTCTGTGCCAACAGCCCTTACGGGCTTTTCCTCCCTTCAACACAGGACTTAAGAGCCTTTTCTCTGCCTGCCACAGCCTCTTTGGGCTCCCTTCAAACCCTACGCAGCCCTCCTCTGCTGTAGCCCTCTTCCCCTCACAGCAACCCTTATTGGGCCTCCTACCATAATGCAAGGCTCATAGAACCTTGAGACTCCTCATTTTGAATTCCCTATCCTTCATTTGTCTCTGTGGATATTATTCTGAAGCTAACGTTACGTGTGTTACAGAGACTTCGAGTTAAATTTGTGTGTTTCCAGGTGGTCTGGGCATTGGAGGAAACATGATGAAATTTCCTAATGATTTTGAAGGCCTAAGGCCTGTTGGTTTGCACTTTCTTACCCTTACCTTTCTCATTGTTTTGTCACAGTTAGTCATCTTTCATAACAGTGGCAAATTTTTTTCATGAAATTGGCACAAAGTTAACAAATAAGTTCCTCAACACATAAATCAATCACTTGCATACCTCGGTTATCATTTGTTTAACATTTTTCACAAAATTTTGGTGACTTTTCACTATCCAAAAAGAAGCATTTAATGTCTGATCTGAATCAGAGACATAAGTGTTTTTCTCCTTACATGCTTGCTGCTTTGAATGCCCTCATCTAAAGTGAAAGAAAGAGGAAAGTTCTGGACTTGTTAGGCATTAATTACCTTGCTGTGGTCACAATTTACTCACTGCTGTTACAAAAGTTTTACTTTGCTCATGGTAATTGGAATATAAGTCATATAAAGATTCTTGGCATGAAAACAATCCTCTTTTAGCTTACTTCTGTGTCACAAACTCTTTTGTTGCTCCTTATTGCTGAAACATAAGTAGTTTACTGCTGTCCTAAGTTACGCATTTGAAATCTGAATACATCAGTGGCTTTAAGTGCTCTTATTTGCTCAAAAGGAGGTGAAAATTTTGGATCTGTTTGATACTTTTGGCATTAGCTTAACATCTGCCATCTTGCTGCTATCCTAGATATAATCTCTGTTCATTAACAGCCATTGAAATATAAGTGAAATCAGATATTTTTCTCATTGTGAAGTGAACTGTTTGCATTGATTGCATTGACAAGATTGGTGAAGTTGGATAAGAAGACTAACTCTTGTTGTCTTATAAGTTCCATAATTTAAAATTGTGCACACATAAGCTCATTCCCTAAAGCACATTCATCTCACATATTTGGTCAAGTAAATAAATCTAAGGAGTTATTGGTATCTATTGTTCTAAATTCTAATTAGCACATGCTCATTCTTGTTCCATTAACTAATAACCACTTGTGAATGATAATAGTGCTAAAATCTAGTTCTATCTAAACTAATTAGCATTGAAAGTAATTCACTCTAATTGTGCGTCATTGAATAATTTATGATTTTGAGTATTTGATTGGTTGTGATCTAATTGCAATATTTTGGCTAATTAAGCATCTCTTGAATAATTACTTGGATGATCTTTGATTGTTTCAAGTGATTGTCATTGACATTTTTACATTGAAACTGGATAAGTACTCTATTGTGGATCTGTGGCAAATATTTGCATCTTGTGGATATCTATTGGGCATATCTTGTTGACCTGGCACATTCTCTAATGGTTAAGATTACCTCTTGATATTTTTGGCAAGTACTTGTTTCCTTAACTCAAGATTTAATTGTAGCCTAAGTACTTGATCATTAAGCAAATCTTAACTTAATATTTACTCAATCCATCTTGCATTGCATCCTAAGTTTAGTTGCATTTAATAACTAACCTCCAAGCATAAGCTTGGTTGATAGACTTCTAGGGCCACCCTTCTCATCTAGCTTGAAAGGCTTAGCAACTCTTCGGTGGTTAACACTGTGACCTTGCAGTCGTTAGAGCCACGATCTCTGCAACGCTAGAGGCATAAGGTGATAGGAGCCTAACATAAGGTATTGTTAATCAAGCCCTTGCTTGCTTCTTGTTGGCCTCCTTCCCACAACCTACCTTGGAGCCTAGCTTCAAAATAGTTAAGGGAAGGTCATACTTAGATTAGGCATTTAATTAAAATTAACCAAGATTAGGCATATGACTTAGGATCTGCACTTCATATAAGTTAGTGAGGCATCAAAGCAACAATTGTCCATCTTGTTACTTGGTTTTAATTCAATAAGCAAGAGTGTTGACTCCATAATGCACTGGTCTCAAATATAAATTTAATCTAATCCTTAAAATCTTGCTAGATTGAACCAAGTAGCTAGGCCACTCAACTATGTCTCCCGGACTTGTTGGTTCCCAACTTGTACTTCATCATTTCATTTCCATAGGGTCTACCCCCCATGTCCTTTTGTTGGGAGACAACTAGAACGGAGAGGTTGGGGATCAGGGTGACATCTCCCGACTTGAGTCGTTGTTGTAGTGCCTGTACAATTTGAGCGACAATAGGGCCCCCTTGATAACTCATTCAGGATGCCAAAAGGGTTCTCTTGTTCTTCCCTATCTTCCATGACTGAGTTGTGGGCACCCATCTTCTTCCTCACTGTAATGTTCTACCTATCTTGCAGAAACATCTAGGGTTCATAAGTGCACAGGTTGGCAGGATGCACAACTCTGATACCACTATAGTATTCCTTAGGGAATAATTGCCCGTAGGGTTGAAAAGAGCATATGCCAGATTAATATTTTGACTAGTGTACATTGTTCCTTCAATTTTGCAAATAAATAAGCAATATTGAATGCAATAAATAGTGTAACCAACGTCAAAAACTGATGTACATGAAACCAAGCCAACAATACATACTGCGTTTAAGGCTTAAGCCCACAATCCTTCCAACTTCACACTTTAGATTAGATACACAACAATTGCTAAATTATCAAAAAACCCTATTAACCTACTATTCTTAGCCTGAACTTGCAACCAGCCTCAGAATTCTTGCATCTTTGCTGCCTTGGTCCAACCAACCAGACCTTTGTTGCCACAGTTCATGAAATACACCTTAGACTCATCTCGCTGCCACAGATACACACAGAGGTGACATTGTTGCTTCGAATCAACCCTATGATGCCTTAAGTAGCCTCACTGTCCCAACCAGACCACAGGTGGGGCAAATTGTTGATCTCTGATTTGTCTCAAGATATGCCGCTACCAGTGAGGAGCCTCCTGGGAAACCGTTAGCTCAGTAGGCCTTAAACCAATCTCATTGTCATAGAAAATGAACCCTCAAGTGAGCCATTGCTTTATTAGGGTTTCGTTGCCCTAGTTAATACTTTGCTGCTACATAAAACATCTTCAAGTTGGCCATTGCGTCAGGTAGTGCCCTAGGGGAACTCTGTCGCTGAGATTTTCTTCCTTGAATAGATTCACTGCCCCAGGAATTCCTTTAAAGGTATTGCATGCCTCAGGGAGGGTTTTCAAGGATGTTTGTTGCCCAGGTTTGATTTTTGTTGTCCCTGGAAATGTCTTGGACAGGCTTCACTATCACAGATCTGCTCCTTTGTTGCCCAAAAAAACTGTGCCACAAAATTTTTCCCTTGATTGCCACAAACAAGAGAATGATGCCTCAGAAAATATACCAAACGAAATGAGAAGGGGTTGGCTAGGCGGAAATTTTCACCACCGAAACTAATCAAAGATAAGGGTTTTCAAACCTAAGTCACAAGACACGTCCCTCAGGGTCTCATGTCCTGTATTTCACGTATTGGACACCAAAAGTGCCCTAAAACGTGTCGAAAAAGTTTTTTTTGTGTCCTCTAATCGGGACACATGTTTTGGATGTGGCGAAAACGTGCCCTAACGTTTTTGACTCTTAGGACACGTGTCCCACGAAAAATGACATTTAAAACCGCAACCTAGTTTATTTTTGGGTTTTTTTTATCATTGTTAGTCACTGAAATCGAATTTGTTGTGTAGTGTGAGGAATTCCGCTAGATGACTAATGAGATCGACCATGTTTTTGCCGACTTCTTGTCAAGTCCATGTCATGCTCTTACTTTCCAGCCTCATTGAGTTGTCTGTTGTCATGTCTTGGATCATTATTTTGTAATAGAATTTGACACGATTTTGTATTTACTTTATTATTTTTTAAAATTTATTTTAATATAAAGGTTCAATGTACTTGATTTTGTCGATGTCATCAGTTATCTTTGTTTTACTAATATTGTAGCATACATAAAGATTTTGCGTTCATATTTGAATATATATGCATAAGCATATGTCTGAATGTTTATCTACATACGTGTTTGTAGATGTAAAGCACTTCTGAATTTTTCAGAAATTAAAAAGTGGGATAAATTAGTGGTTTCTCCATAGTGACTCTATGGAAGATCCATCAGGACTCCACAGGAGTGATAATTGTTCAGAATACTGTCTATCTGTTATTTGTATATCCTCACGAAAATCGCATCTCTAATTTCAAATCATTGCATCAGAAGAAACCCCTGGAATAGCAAGAGATCAATTTCAAAAAATTCACCATACATCATGTGATGAATCTACTTGTATCTAACAAATTCACCATTCTACTGACTATCCATTATGCTATTTAGTATTGATGTACTTCTATCCACTCATTTTCATGAAATTGTTTTCACTCTCTTGCCTGAAACAAAGAGATGCTAGTATTTTTCTAGATTTTGCTACTTGTAAAACTGGGAGCAGTATTTAGTGTCCTATTATTATTGTTTTCAGCAAAAACAAGCAAAATGATATATGAAAAGAACAACGGAAAGTAATCTCAACCAACATGATGTCATCATAAGACAACAACCTCAAGAGAGTAGATTATTGATAATTGTTTATAAGGCAACAGTTCAAGGGAGTAGATTATTGATAGTTGTCTATGGGAAGAATAAGCTACTAATTGTTAGAGCTTGTCAACCAGAAAATATGTTTTCTTTCGGATGAATGCATATCTTCGTACTAAATACATAATAGGTATCATCATGATTTGTATCTGTAAATGTTCTAATTTCTAAAAAATATGGATCATGCACTATATTTCAGTATTATATATATATATATATATCGTGTCCCTTGTGTCCTGTTTCTAGGGTCGCTGTGTCTTGTGTTGAATACTCGTATTTACGTGTCGTCTGTGTCTAGTGTCCTCGTGTCATGTGACTTAGTTTTAAAACAATCCAAGAGCCTCAGCTCACAAATTAGAAATATCCACCAAAACATGGTCATCAAAATGAATCTCCTCTCTCCTTTTTATAGATTTTCTTGGGGGGTTTTCCCTCCTAATTTAAATTTTGAGTGGGTCACAAGTTTCCCTCCATTTGCCCCAAATTTGACTTCTATTGCAATTTTCCCTCCATTTACCCCAAATTATCTAATGTTACTTAAATAATATCAAATAACGGGTTTCCCCCTTTACAAATGACTATAGCCTACAGGCTTAAATAGGCTGCCACGTCCCCCACCTTGGATAATCAATTTGAAGAGGACATTCCAGTCTTTTCATGCATATTGATACCATTGCATTGGCTTTGGTATATAATGAGTCAAAAAGAGACTTGCAAGCTATTATGCCTTTCACTTTTTCTTTTTACCATGTTTGGACTACCAAGCCTACGGTTTTCTTTATTTCAATAAGGATGTCTCCAATGCATGGCGACTTTCAAGGAGACTGTTATAAGCTATTATACCTGAGAACTGTGCTACAGTTCATGATTCTCAAATCACAATAACTGCATTTGATCTATTCTTATGAAGATATCATGAGAAGTATATTTCAGACTTCAGTTCTCCTCCAATGTGAAAGTGTTGTAAGAGGGAGCTCTAAAGGATTATTATCTGATCTAAAACCATGTGAAGCAAACAAAAATGACATAAATCAGATAGCTGAGCTTAGGGAATTGGACGATTCAAGTCACTTACTGAGTAAATAAAACCATTTTAAAGAGAAGCGTCCTTAAATGAGATCAAATTCAAAAAGAGAACTAGATATTATAATAGCTGTTGTCTGTTTCTATGGGAGGCCCATCTATTACTGGGTTCTTTTGCAAGAATTAACTTAGTTAGCAATCTGATTGCCAAAAGAATGTCCTTAGTGGCATTCTTCTCACTGTGTGATGGGCTTGGTACTATTACTCTGATGCCACTGCATTGCTATTGTCTTACAGTTAGGGTATGTATTAAAAAATGTACTTAGCAATAGAATCTGTCACATCATAAGCACACCATGAAAAGAAGAATGTAACCAATGTTCCTTAACAGTGGTACGTGCACCCAGACTTGGGGCACACAGATTGGATACTAGGATGCATGCCCTGTCTTTGTTTTGGGGTTGCGTACATACCCATGAGTACCTTGGTCCTTGATCATCCGAGTATGTCTAGGCACAGTCTGACAAGAATCCTGTTATATTTATGCAGTTTTTTTTTTCCCAATTTTCGCTGTGTCTTGATTCTTGAGATTGGACAGTTTGAAAGCCTTTGTTCATTTTGGTTCATGAAACACAATTTCATGCCAGAGTGAATGGCACATTATGATTTTGAATTTTGACGAGTGATGATATGATGATGGATCATAATCATATGATATACTGGGTATGTTTGCATATGTTATTTTTGAATTATATTCAGTGTTCTTACATTGTATTCACTGTAATCTCTCATGTCTAATCTAAACTTAATGCAAAAAAAGAAAAGAAAAATGATTGAAGATCTATATTTTTTGTATTGTTCAATAGGCTGAGTCATTGTTGGGTTGACTTACAAAAAATATAGATCTTCAAGAAATTTTATTTTTTTCATTGTTGGGTTGACTTATAAGCTTTTGCCAAGTCTTGAGTCATGTTTGATTCTTTGGGAAGATCGAGTTTTGTATCGAGTCACAGATGAGAATTTATAGCCTCTAGGCTCTATGCTAAGTTCTAACTACAACTATTGGACTGAAGCCTGAAGCATGGTCTATCCCTTGTTGATACACATGATGGGACATGCATTCAGTGTGCAATCAGACAGAAGATGCCATACCAATTGCAAATTGGATTCTTTCCTTTCATCAAGTGAAAAGCCACTGCTGCCTACCAAATGGATCTTAGAGATATAACTGAATTTAGGGTAGCGAAACTATTAGGACCCCATCCAAATTGGAAATTGAATCTCTTATGTTTCATTAAAAAATATTCACTGAATTCAAGAACGTTTACAGTTGGGAGGATTGTCTACGAGGTCAAGAAGAGGGAAGGGCATAACAATCAATCAGCTGAACCCCCAATTCGTGGTCTTTCTTAGCTTTTGAGTTAACTTTGAATAACCCAAGTGGTTAAGTGCTTTTTTCTATTGTGGATGTACATAGAAGCCCTTGTGGGGTTGTTCAAGACAGAAAAGCATAAGCCAGTCATCTTGTAATCTGATTGAACTTTTGTTTTTCCTAAATAGCATATGAAAAATTACACCATAGGATGGGTTTAGACTCTAGAGTAAGTGTTGATCTCTATATTACAGTTACTCTTTTGATCTCTTTTGGGGATGGCAAGTTTTAGTAAGGAATCTGTGCTTGTGCTAGAACTTAGAAGCCTAGGTGTGTATATTTGGGATTGAGATCTTCATATCAGTGGTTCTTAGAAAGAATGCAACTACATATAAGCAGTTTAATTCCGTTTTTTATGCTCTCCTGCTATTACCACCTATCACTTAAAAGGAAGACGTATATCTTAAAGAGCTGAAATGCCCTTTTCTTTCTTCTTTCTGTTAACAGCTTCAGGATTAGAAAAACAGAACTTTCTAAATGGTCATTTTGGGATTTTCAGGTCAGTCCTCAGGGCATGGAATTGGGCCACTTCTTGCTGGAGGTGCAGCTGCTGCAGCTGCAGCTTATGGTGCTCATCAATTAGGACATGGTCTCAGCAGACCACATGGAATGCAGGGTATGTTTGGGCATGGAAAGTTTGGGAAGCACGGAAAGCATGGAAAGTTTGGGAAGCACGGAAAGCATGGAAAGTATTTCAAGCATGGCAAGTTTGGGCATGGTATGTTTGGGAAGCTTGGGAAGTTTGGAAAATTCAAAAAGTGGAAGTAATTGCTCTTACTAGATGCAGTCTTACACTGTACAGGCTTGTATTACGAAGAATATATCTGTTTAGACCTCCACGGATTAAACTAACTTTGTTTCATATTGAATATTTTCCTATATTTACTGTAGCAGATATTCAAGTGATTAAGTTGACATGCTGATGTGTTGCAGTGAGAAATAGCAACTTTCAGTAATTTACCGTGAATTCTCTTCTCGTGGATAATAAATGTTAATTGAAATTCTCTCTTTTATGTGAGTGTTTGTATGGTCCAGTATTGATGACATACATGCTGGAGACAGGCTGCCACAGTTCTTAGATCTATGATAATATTCTTGCTGTGGTGTTAGCATCGACTTTGTAGATCAATTAGATTATGTATGCATCACTAGAATATTGTTAACTGATTTTCTGGCTTCTATTTAGAATGGAGATGTTATTGTATATCTTTCCATTTCTGTGTACTTACAGTCAACTTTGCAACCTGAGATGCATAATTTGGGTGGAAAGTTTAGTAATCATACTCTTTTTAGTCCCATATATTCTAATTTCACAGTTAAATTGAGCAATCATGGATGTTAATAATACACGGATATGATACACTTCATGGGATCAATAAATCCACCTTTGTACATATTCATGGCATTCATTCTTATTTTGTGTTGGCAAGAGATGTTTCCTGTGATGTCACCACAACTGGCAATTGTGAAACTTCAATCTTTTTGGTTTCGTTCTTCTAGGACTAATGAAACAAGTTTATATAGCTTTAAAAATATGATTTTCATTCAGGGCCAAAGTACACTTTGCTATGGTCAAGGCCTTGATGATAGATCCCAATATTGGTTCGAGTCCATGAACATATGAAAAAATTAAGTAAAAAAACAAGGTTTAACCATTATTTTTACCTTAAATTTTAGACATTTTACCAAAAAGACTCAACATAGCACAATAGAAATATGATTGAGGTATGATAGTGTGCTTTAATTGCACTTATGAATCTTTTCTTGCTAACCTTGTCAAGTTGTTGCTCAACAGAGTTAATTGTCTTATCCTCTTTTACCCCTTATGCAGTTGGATCTGAGATTCTTCCATGACTAACCTTATTGGAAGGATGGAGCTGCTACACTTGGACTTTCATTACTAGATGATGTTTGTGTAACTGTCAAGTAGCCTTATAAAGCTAGTCTTTTCTCATAAGGCTGCTAAATGTTCACTGATTGATGTTTGTTAGGATTCTCTCAAATAAAAAGCTATGAACTTTGATATAGAGATGGGAGGGGGAGGCATATTAACTCAGATTTTGGTGTTAAGGTGTTTTGATTCTATTAGGAAGATCTTCCTTTAATATTGTTCTCCCCAAGAAATTTCAATTTTATTGTGGTCGTGTGGTTTTCTTTCATCCATGTTTAATTAATAGTAGATACCTTGCATCACTAGCATGCTTTGCTGCAGCAAGACACCTAGCTCTCAGATCTATTTCTTTACACTCATTACTTGATTTTGTTGAGATTTTGTGTATTGGGGTAGCATCGGATGTGCTCTAGCTCCCAAAATTTGTGGAGGGATTAGAGTACACCTGATATACAAGACCCAAAAAGGGATTTGGGAAATTTCATCCTGTTTGGGAGATATTAAATTAATTAATCTTTTTAATTAAGGACCCTGAGTCTAACTTAGGAAAATTAAAAGATTAAGTTAATTAAATTAAACATGTGATGAAATTGTCTTAAGTCACATGGATCAAGCTTTCTTTTAATCTTAGCCATTGATTCAAGATCTGATCATGGTCGTTGGTTTCTCGACGAGAAAAGTATAAGGAAAGGTTTGGGGTCATTTAGAAGACACACAGAGGTAGAGCACTGGAGTTAAGCTGAGATTCTAGGGCAGAGTTTGCTAAGAATTCTCATAAGTGTTTCTGCTGTAGAGAGGGGAGTTTAGGCAAAGGGGATGGTTTGATCCTAGTGCCTAGAATCAACAAGAGGCAGAGAGCATCTTTCAGAGGCAGCACAAAGAAGCAAGAGCAGCAGTAGCAGAAAGGGCATCAGTTGCGCAACGCAGGGGCAGCTACAGCTACGCAGTCTCTCCGGAGGCATCGTTTGGCAGCAGGAGACCCTCTAGGGTTACGCAGAGTCCCTCAAGGGAAACGTAGGGTCCGTTTCACCCATTTTGGGGTTACACAACCCTCTCCAAGCCAGCACAGAGGGACGCAGAGGCTAACACAAGGGCTTCAGGGGCAGCGCTGGGGTTTCTAGGGCCAAGATCTGGTTGAGTCCTGTAAATCTTGTTCGAGGGTGCAGATTAGTCAATATTTTGGCTTCAGAACAACAGGTTAGCTGCAGATCTATATTTTCTATGTCGGGTTTTCCAGAGCTGGAACCTAGATTTGTTGTATTCAGAAAACTCTTAATAATAAAACCCTCCATCCGCCAGAAGATCGGTTTTCTCGCATTGGGTTTTTCTGGGGATTATTGTCGAGAAAATCCTTGTGTCACTTTGTCTGTGTGCATGTACTTTTCCGTTTTAGATCTGAATCAGTGAAAGTTTGTTATGTGTTTGCTTTGATGTTAATCCGAAGTTTCAACATTAATAACTTAATTAAGTAGGAGAAGTATGACCAGATTTAACAATAGATTTCTGCATAAGTAACATTCAGAAATTTTCACAGATTTTAGTACATTGTCTGATCCAACTGATCCAGATATTGGTTTTTATTAGTTGTAAAGGAGACAAGACATGGGACCACATGTCAAGTGAGGAGAAAGTGTAATCTCACACTCTTCCCACTTTTCCCTTTATGAGGCTAGGCTCAAATCAGAGGTAGTGCGGTGAGTTGTTGCGGTAAGATCAATAGAGCGAATTTTTCCATGATTAATGGAGGGGGGGGTTGTAGAGATGTTGATGGAGTGAAAACTTGCAGAGGTAATGATGGAATGAAAGGAAGAGATGATGATATCGCTGTGTGAGAAGGCGTAATAAGAAGTAGTGAAGCAAAAACTTGCTGTTGGTATTGGAAATAAGCTTTGTCTGAAGTTACTTGAAACTTATCCACCAAACCTTTAAGTTTGTAGAAATTAGACCAGACTTCACTATCAACCTCGGAATAAGAAGATTCAGAAAATGGTAAATGGGTCTCAAAATCAATAGGATCAAAGACAATTTCTGAAAGAAAAGATTGAAACTTAGACCTAAATAAAGATGTTTCAAATTCAAAATTATAGGACAAATCTCTTAAAGCAAATATCGTAGGCAAGGAGTTTGATTTTACAAGTGGAGGAATAGCCTTTTCAAATTTCCTAAACTGTCTTCTGCTTTCTTAAAAGAAAATCAGGGTCATTGACAATTGGTGAGGGATTTGGATCTGGATTTGACCTAGTGTGTCTTTTGGGAGCCAGATTTTCTTGAAAATTTGTACTTTGGCTCGAATTTATAGACTCAACGTTCTTTGAATGTCAAAACTTGTCACTCGCAAGTCTGACCTTCAGTGGACTAACAAAATTTTCCCAAGAAAAGTCTTGCAATCGCTCCCCGATAACGACACCAAAAATGTTATCACTCCCCCATGCTTCCCAAGGCTGAGAATGGAGCTGAAGGAAGGTAACCACAAACCAACCTTTAAGTCAGGTAGCTAGCCCTACCAAGACCAGAGAGGGCTCTCTCAATGTCACTTAGCAGCCAAAGAGATGACTAGATATAATGTTTTAGGCTAGTTATGATGCTCAATAGATTAGGGTTTTTGTTTGTTTGGAGTCTTGCTTGATAGGAATGACAGTTAGGAAACTAGGTCTAGGGTTTAGGTCATATTTCAAAGGCTAGATTGCATAGGTAAGGGTGAGGCCAGGTAGGTAAGCTTAGAAGCATGCTTAATCTGTCATTTTGTATAGGGTGAAAAGAGAGAGAGTCAGAATGAGCATTAAACTGAATTCATTCATCAGAAGAGTAGAGACATGCTCATGTAAATCTTATAAAAAACAGAGCATGGAAAGCATGATTTATGTCTATAAAGTGATAAGACTTAACATAGAGAAGTATATATGTGAAAGCTGGATAACATAACATTCAACATGATAAGTTTACAGAGAAAAACAAATGCTCAAAGGCATACCACTGGAGTCTCAACACTATGTCTGCAACATTGTCTTTGATTTCATTAACAAAAGCTTGTACAATAGCTCCACTGCAAATAACAACTATCCAACCTCTTAAATGACTTGAGGTGGACTACTTATAAAAAATAGAGTTCATGGCACCTCATAGGGTCGAAATCCTATCCAAAAAACATCATAATTACATCAGATGAGTCACTTCCTAGAATCTAGGGAAGTTAGAAACTAATCCATGAAATTTAACTAAAGACTAGGAGTGCGTGTCTCCTCCATTAAATTACATGTTTACTCATCATAAGAGGAAAAAAAACTCCAATACATCAAATGATACCTCATGGGACAACTAGCATCAAATTTTGAAGTTTTCCTGGCATGACAGTGGTCTGAAAGGAAACCAATGCAAAAACGTAGCGGCTTTAGCAGAAGCATCGTGCCTGTCTGGCAGAAGCGTCACGCCTTTTCAAGGGTGATTTTGACCCACTTAAAAGCATCCAAATGCAATTCTGAAGGTTGGGATGAGTAGCCCTATGAGTCTACTTTCCAATGCACCTTGAAATTTGAGAAAACACCCACAGGAAGACCTCCAAAACTTGTTTTTCGCAACCTCACTCCAGAAGCGTTGCGCTTTGTCAAAAACATTGGCATAAGCATGAAAATGAGGCAGCGTTTTGGCTTTTTCTCCACAACCACGGGGTGTCATGAAAAACCAAGACTTGATCTGAAATGTGCAGGTGAAATGACATCTATTCATGTAAAAAAATCTTCATTTGGATGCCCTGAGAGAAAGTGTCACGTTGCTGCGCGGTGCTTTTGTGGAGACCCAATTTCCCGAATTTTCCAAAAATCAGCAAAAATATAAAAAATGCTCAGAATTGGTCAAAATTTGTTTTGTGACACCTACAGATGATAGGCTAAACAACCATGGATGCCTCAACAAGGAGGTCTAAGTTATCATTCTCTTTGAGCTTCATTTGAGCTTCCTTAAGCTTTTTCTTCACTTGTTTGAGCCTGATTTGTGAGATTTTGCTTCTAGTGCAATAGTGATTTTCCATGTCTCTGGAGGTTATTGCTCTTTTTTGCTTTCTTTAGAAGCTTCTCAAGGTGTCCATTGACCTTGTCAAGACAATACTCTCTATCTTGATTGATTTCATCAAAAGTTTGTCAACCTGATTTATGAGTTGATTCTCTTTGTTTCTGAAGCGCCCTCTTGAGGACTCTTGTCCTTGGTCTTCTTGCTTTTGTTTTAGCTTCTACATCCTCCAAGTGATCATCATCTACTAGTTCTTTGCCTTTGCCTTTATCTACCTCAACATGTACCTTTGGCTTGTCTTGGAGGAGTTGTTTCACTTTTAACTAAAAATTCTCTTGTTGTAGGAATATGATTTGAGAATTTCCCATTGAGAAAACCTCCCTCAACTCTGCTATCTCTTCATCTTTCTCATTTATGATTTCCTCAACTGGCTTATCCTTCACCTGCTCTGCCATGTCAACCTCTAAGGGTGTTTGTTCATCATGGCAATGCAATGATGAATCACAATCATGACTAGGTGGCTGATCCACTGTTTGTCTTTGCTTAAGTGTAGCTTCAGGTGCCAATACACCTCTGATGGTCTTAGGAGAAAAAACCATTCTCTTACCCTTCTCATAGGTTTGACCCTAGGTGCTTTTGAAATCTTTGCCTGTCTGCTTGAAGAGCCAACCTCCTTTGGCTGTGCTGATGTTGTGCTATGAACAATAGGTGGACTAGTAGCAAGCGTTGATGCTACTTTCTCCATGAAAGCTTCCCAGGTCATATTGTTTGATGAGAGTTGGTGAAAGACAATCAACTTGACCAAACCATGGTGGAATACACTAGGATGAGGATTTTTACCTTTGCTCTGTACCTTTTCTGCTATCTTGACCAAACTCTTGAATAGATAGACAAATTGAGTGATTTGTCTATCTGTGAAGTGCATTAGTAACCTAACATGGTATTGGTACAGTCTTGAAAATATGCCCTCGCATGTAAAATATTTCATGATTAGCTTCATTAATGGGGCATACTTATCAAGTAAATTCTTGAAAGGGAAAACATGTTCATGTTCATCTCTGCAATGAGGTTTTAGGAAGATTGGGTACTTCTCAAGGTCCAATTCCATGCCCTTGAACAAGACTTCTCCTTCATTTGGAATCCCTGTTGCTGAAGTGATGGCCTCTATTGATAGAGTGAATTCAATCCTGCTATGATGGCCTCTGGTGATAGAGTGAATTCAATGCCTACTATGATGACCTTGTCTCTGTTGAAGTTAGTGGCAAAAAGGGTAGTCAATTGGGCATGATAGCCTATCGCCATGCTTTTCTCACAAAACCTCAAACATCCGGTGTTTTCAAAACATCTCTTGGCATAAGGGGAGGCATTGAGTTCTTTAAATGTGGATGGTTCAAACCTGGAATGGTGGCCTCCTTTGTGAGCCTTCTTTTCACCCTCCATACTATTTGCGAATAGGATGAAACCCTCCTAGATGAAATGAGTGGGTAGGGATAGTGAATTTGGGAAAACAGGGGATAGGGATAGGGTAACTTTAGGGGTTGTGATTAAGTATAAGAAAGTTAAGGAAAATTCCCCCAAAAATTGAGGAGATAAGGTGATGTGTTAGCTTGAGGACACAGGTGAAATTTTTTGAAAAAGGTATGGGGAGATGGATCAAAACGGGAACACACAGGAATTTTCCAATTTTCTTATGGAAATGTAGTGTGAATTTAGGGTTTTTATGGAAACAATGTTAAAGGGGACTGTGAGTAATAGGGGTTGTTAGGGTAGGGTATGTGGAGGATAAATGAAGGTTTTAGATGGTAGGAAAAGGGCCTTTAATGGATAAAACCAATCAAGAAAGGGAAACCCTAAAATGTAGTAGAGCAAAACCATAAGGAGAGATATAATTCATACTCTGATGAATTGTCTTGAAAAAAGCATTTAAAATGTCCACTTACTGATTTTGGAAGCCACAAAAGGTTTTCACACTTGTTTTGACCCTTGAAAAGATGAGTTGGGGGCTGAAACCCAAAAACGTAGCACTTTGGTAGAAGTGTTGCACCAACACCCAGCGATGTCGCACTGCCTCCAGAAACATCACGTTGCCTCCTAGAAGCATAACTGAGTGAATTTTATTGCATTTTTCTCTGGTTTTCTTCCACCTTTGGCAATGGTAGAGTATTCTGAAGGTGAGAGATGAACTTTATCGAGAAAAAGAGGATAAAATGAATTGAGGAAGTGATTTTTTCCTTTTATAACATCAATAAAACACCCTTTTTTCCCTTTAGTGAAAACATGATCTTCTGAGAAGAACTTTGCCTTCTTTTGAATAATTTGACAATGTAATAAGCTTTTGAAATAAGGCAAATTGTCTTTCTTTATTTTCCTACCTAAGCTAGCTCTCTTTTAAAGATAACTTGTATGATGGAAATGACCCTTTTTGCCTTCTGTATGACATAATTTGGACATTTCTGGTGGCGAAATGAAAGACACCTAAACACTGACCTAGGTGAAAGCATGGTGGCTGACCTAAGACTCTAGATAATAATGGTGGACATGACTCATGAAATGACAATAACCATGAATAGACTGGAGGGAGTAGCTTTTAAAGACCTAGACATATCCAGCGAACAAAATTTTATTTGAAAACTGACTTGGAAATATAAAATTTTGACCTAGGACCACTACTAAACAAATTTGAAAGAGTACATTTTGATCACTGAATATTGGACACTAACATGTCGGATAATCTGAAGTTGGTCGTAAGCAATCTCAAAGGCTTTTCCTAGACTAAATAGAATATTTTCTTCGTTTTCAGGAGTATGAGTGGGAGTGGAAATGAGAATGTTACTTCCTTGCACGAAAGTCTATTTATTAGGATGTGGTGAGTTTTCTGCCATAAAAAAGTGGTTTACTGTAATGAATAAAATAGTGTAAATAATGATTAATTAGTTAATTAGTAATTAGGCTGAAAGGGTATGTCTGATAAGACATGACCTTTTGTGAAGATGCACTTGTCTAGGTATATAAGCAGACCTTATTTGTAATTCTCAATCATCTCATTCTTCATACATTTTATGTAATAATATTTGTATCCTCATGGATATTTTCATATTCCTAGTGTTTTGGAGTATTTAACTTGAGAAGGAACTTTGTTCGCTTCATTTGGTATTAGAGCAGTTCGAGCCTTCAGCTACTTAACCGCTGCACAGAGCCACGCTCTCCGATCTAGGCTCTTGGCCATTGAAAATTTGTCAACATTGTTGTCGTCGAAGCATTCGCTACAAATTTTAGATTTCTCCGTTGCTGAGTTGTCAGAGGCCCTTGGCCATTAAAAAAACAGTCCAATTAAAAAGAAAAAGAAAAAAAAGAAAAGAGGTTAAATTTGGACATATATATATATATATAAGATGAAACTATATAAAATAAAAAGACAAAAAAAATAGTAAAAACTACATATAAAAGAGTTATAAAAAAAATCGAAATAAAATTTATTTAAAAAAAAAGAAAAAAGAAAGCAAAACGAAAAAAAACACAAAAAACAAACCACAACAAATTGAAACGTTAGCCACGCCAATGCTGCCTTGACCCCCTGATCAGCGCTGAGACCCCCGAGCGGATCGTCGCCTAAGCTAGCAGTGGCTGCGCAATTATCCACCGCCAGTCATTGCGGTTACCCGTCTCCGCCCTATGCTATTTCCTCCGTCCCCGTTGTCCGTTCTCCCTCTTCCCTCACATCCAAACCATGTTACACGTCTCCAACCTGTGCTATTTCCTTCACCCCCACATCGCTGCCAGCCACCAATTGTTGTCCATCCTTTCGTCGCACGATCTGCTACTCATCGCCCTAAGCAGAAGTCCACCGCAGAACGCTGCAACTGCTACCATCAAACTAGTTCCACGCAACCGCAGTGCCACACAGCTGCAGATAGATTGACTCTGCCACCGACTGTGAATCCTTGTCCTTGTGACCGTGTGCAAGCCATCTGACAGTTAGTTGTTTTCGCCTCGCCCAGACCGTCGTCTGATAGGAGGTGTCGATTGCTCTCTTAATCACGGTCTCCCTTTCGTGGCCGCAATCGTATGCAGCCCACAACTACCAGCGTCTGACGCTGTCGTCAACCACCAAAAAGCTCAAACCAGTGGCACCGGAAACTACTGCCACCCCGGACGTCTACCCAACAACACCATCGCACGACCAATTGCAATCCTGGGTGTCGCCATTCGACAACCACTCGACAGGCCTTGAATTTCCGCCTCTCTTGCCTCTGACTCGTGCATCCATCCGTTCGTCAGGCTGTCATTATTCATCACCTTGGATTGGCAAAGTCGTTGCCCATTCTTCAAGACGTGATTGTTCATCAAATAAAAAATAATATATATATATAAAAAAAGGAATTAAGGCCCAAAAAAAAAAATATTACAAAGTGACCAGAATTTCAAGTCGACTAAAATAAAGACCCACATTAATCAGAGAATAGTAGATGCAATAATAAATGGAAGATAAGTCAAGCCATCCTTGAAGAAAAAAGTTAAATTAGCTATTAAATTTTAAATAAAAGGAAAATTATTATTGGTAAAAATAAGGAGTACAAATAAAGTAAAAATTCTTTTTAAGGGGTTCGATTCATAAGTAATTAATAAGTATTTAAATACAAGTATTTTAAAAAGGCCCAAAGTAAAAAGGAAATTGGAAAGAATAATTAGGCTTGAAGGTTTATTAAAGGGAAATAATAATTTTATTATAAATATTAGGAAGGGTCACTTAAAAAAAGAAAAGAATCGAAGTTATCTTGACAAAATGGCATCTAAAACAGAACTAAAGGAGGGAAGATTTCCTAAAAATTATAGTATGTGTGTCTATGCGCTAATTGAAATCAAAGGGTCACTTGCGGGAAATGAAGTTCTCATATCTATTGATCTTATTCAAAAGAATAATTATGTTAATATTGAATGTGCTAACCAATTAGTGATCCTTGAATCAAATATAACTGAAACAAATTCATTTCCGACAAATGACAAACAATACGACATAGGGAATTTACACCTAAGTATTGGGGAGTATTCATTTGTCTCACAATTCACCGTTAAAACCTTATTTTGCAACAATCGTGATATAGTTTTGGGTTCTCTCTGGATGGAATCACTAGGGTCATTCATCCTTAATACGAAAAAGAAGTTTTTGACATTCTCCTACAAAAAGAAGAAAATAACGTTGTAGGATGTTAACTTGAAGCCAAATTTAGTGACGCCTGAAGACATACGAGAAATTTCAAAGGTAATTTCTCAAGAAGGAAAAAAGGTGATACAAAATATGCAAAAATAAATTGAAAAAATTACCACTAACAAGAATGAAGAAGTTTCTCGCCTCAAAGACCACAACGACAAATTACTAACACAAATTAAGACGCTGAAGAAAGACAAGCAGTCATTAGAAAACAAGGTGCAACAACTCGTCGAAAAGGAATCATCGAAACTTTCAAATGTAGAAGTTCAAGTTGAAGAAAAAACGAACATTGATATGGTAAATGTCACAACTCAAGAAGAAGACAAGCAAGTTGCAAAAAATACAAACTTAGATGTTGCAGTTCAAACGAGGAACATTCTAAGTGAAGGTTTTTAACCAACTCAATAACATCCTCGCCAGAAGAAAATCAAAGAAGTCAAACCAAAAAAGTTCTCTATCGACATCCAAATCATGTGAGCAGACAACTTGACCAAGCTACGTATTCAGAACATAAACAACAAGTTTCTGTTTTGAAGAATACTAATGTCGGTGCAGTCCACTCGTGTGATAATTCATCACAAGTTTCAAGTCATCATAAGATTCAACAGAAGATTGATTTAGGATGGTCTGATCCATTCTCAGTGCAACAATTTTGTTTGTCACTTAGAGGATCATATCGACTTGTATCGATAAGGATGACTTTCCCGAGACGAGAAGATGTTCGTAACAGGAAAAGAAATCGAGGCCTTTCATCAACAAGCTTTGAGGACAAATATTTTTTCAGGAGGAAGGCAATGTAATGAATAAAATAGTGTAAATAATGATTAATTAGTTAATTAGTAATTAGGTTGAAAGGGCATGTATGATAAGACATGACCTTTCGTGAAGAGGCACTTGTCTAGGTATATAAGCAGGTCTCATTTGTAATTCTCAATCATCTCATTCTTCATACATTTTATATAATAATATTTGTATCCTCATGGACATTTTCATATTCTAAGTGTTCTGGAGTATTTAACTTGAGAAGGAACTTTGTTCGCTTCATTTACCTCCTCCTGGCGCCATAATATTGATGGTGTTGGATACTACCAACATGCAACGGAGTCTCCCCAATGAAGAGTCCCAATTAGACTTTGCACCATTTGGTGTGGGAGCCCTTCCAGAAATAAGGCTCGACTTCCATACGTTCTTACATATTTTCCTTGGCTACAATAGTCATCACAAGAGAGTAATGTACATGTACTTTCAGATGAAAAAGTGAGTCTGCCTTATGGAATGTTCAACTTTAGAATGTATCAAGGTTCTTCTACTGAAGGGATATGAAAGTGATCCTTTAAAAGAAAAGTAGTAGTACTAATCTAGTAAAGACACATGGATACATATGAATTAATCGTTGATTAACTAGCGAAATAGTTCACATAGAAGCACCGATTGTTATAACACATACAAAACACCTTCAACAAGATAAGTACCAAAGCCATTGAAATAGTTTGATTTCCATAGTACAGATGAAAACAACATACATCGCAAACATTCAAAGAATAGTCTTACAATATTTACGACAATATGCATGAAACTATGTTGGCTCAACAAGCTTCAAAAATTACGCAAAAGTTCCAAGATGCATAAGTACATTAAACACCGCTAGCTCCAATAGTGAAGCGTTAAAGAAACCACTTGCTCCTCCAAAAGAACTATCTTCCTCTCTGATTCATGGTAGGAGGAGCCAAGGTGAAAATTCCATTGTATGAGGTATGAGGGTGTATACATAACAAATGGGGTGACAATTCACCTCCCTTGTGACTCTTGGAATACCCTCATGATTTTTTGACTTCTCTACGACCTTTTGACTCTATGATTTTTCACATTCTATAGATGACTCTTGGAATTCCACTTTACATTACATTTCTCACATAATGAAAATTACATAATCTACACATGATGTGGCAAATGCTGAATCATATAGATTTTGACGTGACACCTTGAGAAGACACGATATGACATTGATGACAAGGATTGCACGATGATATGGACATGTCAAGCCATTCTTTCTGCTGAACAATTAGAAAGTAGGTAATAAAAGGGTTACTGATGAAAAAAATATAGAAGAAGATGTTATTAGCCATCAAGACTCATTTAATTTAATGAACAAGCTTACGAGAATTAAAACCTAAATTATTCTAAATGAAAAATTTAAAATCCCTTCATTTAAGAATGAGGTGAAAAAAAATTGTAGGAAAATCAAGAACATTAAGCATAGAAGATCTCGCTCCTCAGCCTTAGCTGAACATGTAGAAAAGACTAACTATCACATCTGCATCGAAGAGGCCAAAGTTATTACTAGGATTGACCATTTTCATCACCGTAAGTTAAGGGAGGCTTCAGAGATTGAAAAAAGTCTTGTAAATATCAATAGAGACGATGGCTGGAATATTAGCAGGTGTTGGATCCCCGCCCTTTATTCCTAGTTGTTTATTTGATTGGTTTATTTTTAGGTCTTCCCCATCTTATATATATTAAAATTATTTAATATATATTATATAAACCTTTAAATAAAATTTAAAAATAATAATTTATTATTTATTATATTTAAATCTTTAATAAAATGAAATTTAAAATATTAAATATAAAATTTAGCTAATTTATTCCGACTAAGTCAAACTAGTCGTTATTCCAATTGGCTAGTTTGAGTCCTTTCTTCATCTAGTTTAGGTCGTTATATATATATATATATATATATATATATATATATAAACATTTAATCCTCTTTTCAAAAATTTAGTATTAGAAATGTATTATAATAATTTACTATATATAAATAAATAAGTAAATTTATTAAAAATTCTTAATTTATATTATATAAACCTTTAAAAAATTAATATTTAAAAATAATAATAATTTATTAAAATTATTTGTAATATTTAAATATTTAACAAAATGAAATTTAAAAATATTAAATATAAAATTTGGTTGATTTTTTTTGACTAAGTCAAACTAGTCGTTATTCCAAACAGCTAGTTTGGGACCTCTCTACATCTAATTAAGCTTAATGTTTAGATCTGATCTCTCATCTCATTTTAAAGATGAACCACACTTGTTGGTTCGAAACGGGTCAACAAAGTTCATTGTCATGTGATTTTAACCGAAAGTTTTCTGGAAAAAAATATTAAAAAAAAATATATATATATATATATATATATATATATATATATATATATATATATATATATATATATATATATAGAACTTCTTAGGAATTGTATAATGCCTTAATAACTAATATTGTAAATACTCAAGATGATTTTCCTAAGGTAAGCATTGGACCTTATATAGGAAAGGAAGATAATACAGTCCCTCCTTTCTACATCAATTTGAAGATACATGATCAAAACCTTCATAATTGTATGTTAGATTCAAGAGCCTCTCACAATATCTGGCCAAAAGAGATTATTGAGAAATTGGGATTAGATATAACCATGGAGTATAAGGATATTTATTATTTTGACTCTCGAAGAGTGAAGTGTCTAGGAGTAATTAAGGACTTGGTAGTAGTTTTGGTCAGATTCTACTCAAAAGTGGTGTAATGGATACAGTGATAGTAGACATACCTGTCAATTATGGCATGCTCCTATAAATATCTTAGGGGGTTAAGCTTGGAGGTATGTTGTAGCTTGATTTATCCTATGCAAATATACTCGTGTTTGGGAGAAGGATTCAAAGATTGTACAAAGAGTCTCATCTCACTTACATTTTGAGAAGTGATCAAAATCCAAATATTTTTCCTGTATAATCAATAAACAACAATCTGGGAAATTTTATCTTAACTATTTCTAAAGAAGAACATAATTTGGAAGAACATAAATTAAGAAGTAAAAATAATGTATATAATGATAATGTAGTTTGAAAGGTGTTTTTTTGATGGGGCTTCATCTAAATATGGGTCCATAATCTGTGTGGTTTTCATTTCACTAAGAAATAAAATGTTACTCTTCCTTTTAAGCTAAAATTTAAAACAACTAATAATGTGGTTGAGTATGAAGCTTTAATTTTGGGGCTTGAAGTGGCTCAAAAACTAAATATTTAGAATCTATCCATTTATGGAGACTTTGAATAAGTAATTAAAGAAATCACTGCTAAATGTTGAAGTAGACATCCTCGCCTTAGAGAATATATGAATCAGGTTAGGAATTTAACATAGAATTTTTTCTCAGCAATAATTTTACTACAATTTCACGAAAACTAATCAATTAGCATACTCTCTAGTTGTGATCGTTGCCCCATTCAAGCTAATAGAAGAAACCAAACTTAATATGAAATCAAAATATTGTACAAAACTTCAATATTGATAATTTTAAGCATTGGCGGGTATTTGAAGATAATCAATAGATAAGAAGATTCATAGAAATGGTAGGTGAGTTGGATTCATGCATCGATGAATAAAATGACCATGTTGATGTAATATTTATGTCTCAGCTCTAAGAACTAAAATTTCTAATCATGATATCATTCAACTAAAGAAAAATTATATCCATAAAGGACTAATCCCTTTAGAAAAATTCTTCGATAAGAAAATGTCATTTCTCTCATAATAAACCCTCAAGTGAGGATGTATAAGTGGCGAATATCAATATTGATGAAGCTCCAAAGGTCATAAATTTATCAAATTCCTTTTCAAATGAATACACATGAAAATATATTACTCTTTTGAAGGAATACATGGATGCTTTTACTTGGAGCTATGATGACCTTAAAATTTATGATAAAGACATCATACAACATCATATTCCTTTAAAAGAAGGACTTGAGACTTTGAGGAAAGAGTTGCATCAAATAAATCGTGTATTGTTGCCTTCCATTGGAAAGGATGTTATAAATCACTAGGTGTTAAAATCATCAAACCTTTAAGATATTTTGTGTGGGTGGAAAACCTAGTTGTAAATTTTTGTAGATGTTCTATGCTTGATGCAACTTTAGTTTTTATCCCAATATCAGTTAGAAATCACATAAACAACAAGGTAAAATGCTGATAGAACATACCAGTGGATCGACAGAAGACAAACCAAAAATATAAGTGTTGGTGCGTTACGACGATCAAAAAGATGCTTCAAACAACAAAGTCTCAATATGGTCAGCCAACCAACTGTAATGTTCCCAAATTTAGCATGAAGCTAATTAGAACATTGATTTTGTTTATGTCATCTAGGAGATGAATAAAATGGGTAAAGAGACCCATGAGTATGAATAAAATCCCTTCCAGCGTGAAAAGGGACTTTTTGTATGAGGATAAGGTGTAGTTGACCAAGTCAAACAACACAGTGGTAGAGGGTGGATAGCATCTTGTGGGACAAC
Organism: Pinus albicaulis; assembly: GCA_034641835.2. Classification (NCBI taxonomy): domain Eukaryota; kingdom Viridiplantae; phylum Streptophyta; class Pinopsida; order Pinales; family Pinaceae; genus Pinus; species Pinus albicaulis. Next base: position 960,374,941 of record CM076569.1, read on the forward strand.
GCAATAAAAGAGGAGGGAATTTTCCTTGATGAAAGAAACCCTAAAGAGTGGGACCCATGGAGAGGGAGCTCTCATTTGTTTAAAAGGAGGGCAAGGCAGCGACTGTTACTCATGCATATGATTATAGATTTCTTGTCTGCTTAGACTATTTGCAGTCTCCGGTTGTTTAGCAGAGTTGCAGTGCTGTTTAGCACGAGGGATTCCTATTTAGGATTTCCTCTCCTTCTTGAGAGGCCTCTTGAGGGATTGCACTTCATTTCTCCACATCTCGGCTCAAGGCCAAAGCCATTCCTTCAGCTACAACGTTATTTCTGCTCAAGTGTAACGTTGTGTTGCAGGGTGTTGCAGTGGAGGTTCCACAACACCATTTCTTGGCTTGTTTTTCAGAGGAAGGGGCCTTCTTTCCTTTGGGAGATCAGTAAGGAAGGATTTAGAGCTTATTTCAGATCTTGGCACTTGGCCAACATATTCTATTCCACCTACATCACAGTCTCCCTCGGTATCTGCGTTATTTTCAGAGTGCACTTGCAGTGAGGGTTTGCAGTGTTGATTGGAGGGTGAGATCTCAAGTGATAGGATCAGACTTCACTTAGAAGATCCATTGGAGGAGGTCTACTTCAGATTGTTCATCATCTTCAATCTTCTCCATTCATGTCCAGTTTTGAGTTGTAGCTGCTACCCAGCAACTTCGGCATTTTTCCATTTTTGTATATTGCAGCCAATCCTTCTAAGGATTGATGTATTATTGTTTTCAGGGGTTGAGAGATTGCTCCCCCTTATTTCTTGAGCCATATATTGTCATATATTCCTATTTTTATTCAGTATGATGCAGTGAATCCATTAAAATGCATCCTTTTAGCCTGCAGAAATTCATGTGTAGCAGTGTTCTCTATTTTGATGTACATGTTCCAATGAGGCTCTCATTGCCTAGCTTGAGTGATTTATTCCTCAAAGCATTGTACTCTTTTGCTGCTATAATATACATTTTTTGGCTATCTGCATCTTCATGTGCCCAGGCTTATAAAAATAACGTTGTTATTCCATCTCTTGTTCAAGAATTGTTGCAGTCCCTTCATCGGGCATTTTTCCAAGACAACTAGGTGTGGGAGACCTGTTTAACCCACCTAGAGGGATTTCTTTTGAGCCTCCTCTTGGATTTCAATATTAGATGCATTGATATAAGGGATCTAGGTCTTGGTTTCAAATCTTGTAGTAGCCATTCCTGGAAAATGCGTTTTCCAGTCATGCCTTGCTAGCAGTTCCCATTTTGGGATATTACAGTGGTATCAAAGCATCTTTCTTGGCTCAGCTTGTGAGTCTCAGCCCAAGAAGACAAAAGAAGATGAGAATGATGAAGAAGATGAGATTACTCTCATTAGTGTTTAGAAATAAGAAGAGCCTCTCCAAATAAAAGGAGCAAAAAGAAGAGGAAGGACCATGCACTTCCTATTCTCATGAAGAAGAAGAAAACAAGCACGGACACTTGGATCATCAAATTCTAAGTGATTACCTTGTTGAGTACAAATCTCAAACTAGAGCCTTCAAGGAGACTCTAGCCTTTCCACAATTCATCCAGTTAAAGGAAGAGAAGAGACCGTACAACATAAGAGAAATCAAAGGAAATAGATTTTTGTTGCTTACCTTTGATGGGTCATTTACAGCAAAAGCTTGGGTGAGGAAGTTGGAAGCATTTTTCCAACTACATCCTGTAGCAGGGGAAGAAATTGTTGAAATCTCAGCGCTGCACTTGGAGGGTGGAGCCTATGTTTGGTGGTTTAGCCACTTGAGCCATGCAAGGGTGAAAACTTTTGTAGAGTTCACTCAAAGGTTGGTCAAAGCCTTTGATGGAGAAAGAACAAAGGAGGAAAAACTCACACCACCACTTGAGGAGTCTTGTAATAACGCTGTCACACTCATGGAGGAGTAGCCACATGCAGAAACAATTGGGGCAGCCAACACATTGGAGGAAGGAACTCTTGCAACCCTACAAGAGATTCCCAAATCTCATCAAGGTATGAAAAGATTTCCACTATCTATTGTTGCAACAAATCCTTTTGAAAGTTGTGGAAATTTGCTTTTGCATGACCAAGGGTCAAATCACACTGCTAACCTAGAGCAGCAAGATTGCACTGTGCTGTGCAACCTGGAAACATTCAAGGAGGAAATAAACCATCATCCTCATAAGCCATTGTTGGATTGTATATCACATTTGAGGTTGGGGTTTGAAGACTTGAAGGGAAAAAATGGAAGATAGTAGACATCTTGAATTGAGAAACCCTTTCTCCTTTATAGATGACCCTTTCTCAATGAGCTCCTCTCAGCTCAAAGAGAAACTTCTACTTTCGACAAATCCAAGACCTCATTGGTTTTGGAGGACTATTGTTGAGAGGGAGATCTCATGGAGAGATTTCATTAGAGGTGCACTTCAACTCATCAGGGAGTGCAAGGATTTTCTTCCTTTCTCACACTTGAATCTTCATGGATTCAAGGAGGAGACGATAGAAGATGGAGGACATCTTAGGATAGATAACATCTCTCATGCTTGTGTTGGACATTCCTTGAGCCATACACACCATGATGGGAGGTTTTTTCCTACCACCTATTTGGGTACTTATGGGATCAAATTGATCCTTGAGAAGATTGCATTTCAAATTCCCATGAAGTACAAAGACAAGAATCTGATTTGGGAGAATGGTAGCCCTCATGGGAGGAGTACCAAGATGAAGAGGAGAAGGAGACATCCACAAGTGATTGAGTGGATGTGGTTGATGAGCAAGGAGTTGGGAGGCTACTTGCAAATATATGACACCGAGCAGCAGGAGGCTTGGTTGCGCTGGCTCCTCTTGAAGGAGTTTGACCATCACTTGGCATGTCCTCTTCCTGGGAGGATGGGGATGGAGAAGAGGTGGCAGGATGCTTACATCATTGGGCAACATAGAGTATGAATGCATGATGTTGAGGTGACATTCATTGTGTCCTCATCACATGAGTTGTATGATGAGAGCATAAGGAGGCAACAAGCACTTTGGTTGCTTGAGTTGTACTTGAGAGAGAAAGGGCAGATTTTCTCTCACATGTTGTGTGATGTTGCAGGAGTAGAAGAGGGCACTATCATGGTGAAAATGGGCTACTCCTTGGCCTTGGATGATCAGGAAGCACTTCCATCTTGGGAGGTATTCCATATTTTCAGCAGCATTACTAGAGGAGTCTTTGACAAGGAGCATGTCAAAGAACAGAGCTTTGTATTGACAGGAGCCTATTTGCATAAGCTCACAACGTTGTCACTTTGGAGCAGGGACTTATTGATGGAGTGTTCCCAGGATCACTTCACATTGGATGCACTTGGTGAACAAGGAGGAGGTAGGGATGATATAGTAGTGGATGGAGGCATCTATCACTATGACATATTCTTCTTGACTTGGATTCCCAAGCATGGGAAGGATGATCTTCTTGCAACACATGGTTCATTCCTCTTCATAGTATGCCAAAACACTATGGAGGACTTACTCATGGATCCATGTACCATGTTACTTCTGGCATATGGTAAGAAGTCTGTTTTTACATTGATTTATTTGCATACTCTTACCATTACTATGTAGTGCATTGCTTCATAGGAGGGCAAGCTTTTCACATTGCTCCATGATCAATGTTTGGCCAAACTATATGATGGAGGCAGCCATATTTTATATGGCCTTGGGAAAATGTTTTCTCATTACATGTATGTTCATTTTTTATATCCAACTATTTGCCATATGATGATATACATGATTAACTATGTATCAAGAAACATTTTGCCATGTAATTCTCTGAAGCAGCAGTTTGAAAAATTGCGCTGTCACTATTGGGAAAAATGTTGGTACCTTCTTGCACCACATGAAACCTTCAGAATTTTCCTCATTTTGTTGTTGATCATGACTTCATTTGTTGATATGGATCTGATTTGTATTGGAAGCATGATTAGGAGAGAGGCACATGAGTTGGGTGTGTCCTTGAGGGGAGAGAATTCCCACATTTTCTGCACTACATGTTCTAATGGGAGCATGGAAGGAGATATGGCCACCACAACCACCTATTTGTTTTCTTTTGAGGTGGGCCATGAGTTTGATAGCCATCCATTGTATAGCCATGGGAAAGTATTTGATCATGCATTGTTGACACATTCAACCATTTACTATTCATTAGTAGATGTGATGAATTTTATAGGTTACTTGCCACACTATTTTCTGAAGTTGCAGTGGATGAGACTGCGCTGTGTCCTCTTGAGATATTGTTTGTATCATGCATCATCATGTAAAAATTGCAGCAAAATTCTCACTGGGATACTCTATGATGACTACGTCCTATTCATCATGGATGGATTGTTTTGGGCCAGCTTGTTCTTCAATGTTGGAGGAGAGATCCTTGGAGGTTTTTTCTTCATTTTTCCACTTGAGGGAAATACTTTTGCAACCCAGGATCAACACATAATCTACACTCATCATGAGTGGAGAGAAGGATAGCATGGGGTAGGCTATGATGCTTACCTATTCAGATTTTCAGCGCACCTTCATTTCCGGAGCTTGAGGTGGAAGGAGATTTCCATGAGTTGCCATGTTGGGAGGTAACTCACTTTGTATGGACGATTTCTTGGGGATGGGAGATTCATGTGGGGATGGCAGATCCCAATTTACTTTTAGCACCATGCCTCAAGGAGGCCCCTCAGTTCTATCTTTGCAGTTGCTTGATGACAAGAAAACTTTGAGAGGGGAGAACTGTAATGTTCCCAAATTTAGCATGAAGCTAATTGGAACATTGATTTTGTTTATGTCATATAGGATATGAATAAAATGGGTAAAGAGACCCATGAGTAGGAATAAAATCCCTTCCAGTGTGAAAAGGGACTTTTTGTATGAGGATAAGGTCTAGTTGACCAAGTCAAACAACGCAGTGGTAGAGGGTGGAGAGCATCTTGTGGGACAACGCAGTAAAAGAGGAGGGAAGTTTCCTTGATGAAAGAAACACTAAAGAGTGGGAACCATGGAGAGGGAGCTCTTATTTGTTTAAAAGGAGGGCAAGGCAGCTATTATTACTCATGCATATGACTATAGATTTCTTGTCTGCTTAGACTATTTGCAGTCTCCGGCTGTTTAGCTGAGTTGCAATGTTGTTTAGCACAAGGGATTCCTGTTTAGGATTTCCTCTCCTTCTTGAGAGGCCTATTGAGAGATTTCACTTCATTTCTCCACATCCCGGCTCAAGGTCAAAGCCATTCCTTCAACTACATCATTATTTCTGCTCAATTGTAACGTTGTGTTGCAGGGTGTTGCAGTGGAGGTTCCAAAACACCATTCCTTGGCTTGTTTTTCAGAGGAAGGGGCATTATTTCCTTTGGGAGATTAGTAAGGAAGGATTTAGATCTTATTTCAGATCTTGGCACTTGGCCAACATATTCTATTCCACCTATAGCGTAGTCTCCCTCAGGATATGCGTTATTTTCAGAGTGCACTTGCAGTGAGGGTTTGCAGTGTTGATTGGAGGGTGAGATCTCAAGTGATAGGATCAAAATTAACATACAAGATCTATTGGAGGAGGTCTACTTCAGATTGTTCATCATGTTTAGCCTTCTCTATTCATGTCCAGTTTTGAGTTGCAGCTGCTACCCAGCAACTCTGGCATTTTTCCATTTTTGTATATTGCAGCCAATCCTTCTAAGGATTGTTGTATTATTGTTTTCAGGGGTTGAGAGCTTGGTCCCCCTTATTTCTTGAGCCATATATTGTCATATCTTCCTATTTTTATTTAGTATGATGTAGTGACTCCATTAAACTACGTCCTTTTAGCCTGCATAAATTCATGTGTAACAGTACTGTTCTCTATTTTGATGTACATGTTCCATTGAGGCTCTCATTGCCTAGCTTGAGTGATTGATTCCTCAAAGCATTGTACTCTTTTTCTGCTATAATATACATTTGTTGGCTATCTGCATCTTCATGTGCCCAGGCTTATAAAAATAATGCTGTTATTCCATCTCTAGTTCAAGAATTTTTGCAGTCCCTTCATCGGGCATTTTTCCAAGACAACTAGGTGTGGGAGACCTGTTTAACCCACCTAGAGGGATTTATTTTGAGCCTCCTCTTGGATTTCAGTCTTAGATGCATTGATATAAAGGATCTAGGTCTTGGTTTCAAATTCCGTAGCAGCCATTCCTGGAAAATGCATTTTCCAGTCATGCCTTGCTAGCAGTTCCCATTTTGGGATATTACACCAACAATGTCACACAACCCTCTAGGACAGCCAAAATGATCAACTCAAAAGTCAACCCAAAATTCAACACTATCAGTCAACGGTCAATGCAAATAGTAGCAACAACTAGGTCAACACAGTAAAGTCAAAGTCAACATCTAGCCTCGGGAATAGTGCCAAAAAATGTGGATTTGAAAGATCAAAATTTAGGGATAGTTTCAGGTCTGTTTGACCTTGCATTGACCAAATTCAATGCTGGTCAAAGTTGCTGCATAAACCCTAGGTCGAAAACAAAAAAGAGTTGCTGCTGAAATTTCCCACGTGTGGAGAGAACAGCCTCCAAGGTCATCGAACCAATCAGATGAGGAGAGAGAAAATGTGTGAGGATGAGATGAGTGAAAATGTCCTCCAACGTTGACCAATATATATCCATTAATGAGGGTGTGTGACACAACTGCTGGGGCACAAAACCTTAAGGCCGACCTGCACATATTTTGAATAAATTCAAAATAAATGTTCTGCTCATCAGATCAAGATGATCTTTAGATCGATCTTGCACCTCTCAGAAAGAGGAATCCAATAAAAATATTGGCATCTTCATCTGAGCATCACAACATGGAGTTTGGACCTAGTTGTCCAAAATAAACACTCCCTCTCAACTAGGGAGAACTCCATCCACTTGTGCAATCCAAACATCGTGCGTCATCCCGCCGTAACTTGCTTTGCTGGCTTCTTTATTTCTGAACAAAAGTGGGTCAGTCTCAAAGACATCATTCCCGGCTGACTGATTCAGCCCAGAGGTCCAAAACCTCTATAGGACTCACAAACAGTCTCATACAAACTCGAAGTTGGTTTACTTGACCCAAAGTCAGTTGGAGGTCCAAAACGTCACTATACTTGATCCCAGATCAAGTGGTTGGACCGTGCCATTCTAGATAGAGAGTACGAAAATATCTGATGCATCCATTAGTCTTTGTGACTCGTCTCTAGCTTTTCCCACCTCACTGGCCAAATGAGAGTTACTTCCCATGAGCCCTGAAATCAATGGGTAGGATGCATATGGGGCACAAATCATGAGAGGTGAACCAACTCAATCATCATAGTGGTGGGGCAGAAGCACACCAACAAGGTTCGGCAAGCCTAGCCCTGTGGTTGCTTCTAGCTCCGAGAAGCTATCCCCAAAGCTCCCCAAAGCTCCAAGAGTTCATCGTCCAACAAGATCCTCAGCATAGGGTCGTTCCACAATACCAATATTCTCACGGAAGGTTAGGAACTTGACCTTCCCTAGGGGCTTTGTGAGAATATCTGCGACCTGCTCATCAATTCCTATATGATCAAGCCTTACGATGCCTCGTTGTACCATATCTTGGATAAAGTGGTACTTGATATCAATATGCTTGGATCGATCGTGGAACATGAGATTTTTAGACAACCGAATCCCACTCTGGTTATCACAGAGTATCACGGTGGTATCTAGCACATGCCCGAACAAATCACTTAAGAGATTTCACAACCAAACTGCTTCACAATAGGCCATACTCGCTGCAATATATTTTGCCTCCGCGGTGCTCAAAGCCACCGACTTCTGCTTCCTGCTCATCCATGATATCGAAGAAAAACCAAGTGTGAAGAAACATCCCTATGTGCTCTTACGATCCACCACACTGCCAGCCCAATCAACATCAGTATATCCATGGAGTGTCACGCTCCCAAAATTGTATCTTAGTCTGTGGTTTATCATGCCCCGAAGATATCTCAATATATTCTTGGCACCAACCCAGTGAATGTGATGAGGCTCAACCATACGTTGACTGCAAAACATACGTTCGAACAGGTGTTCACTAAGAACATCAAGGCCCCTACGAGTTGACGATACTCAGTAGGATTTGCTAGCACGGGCCCAGCAGCGCTGCCACTCAACTTATTAAAGTGGAGCTCCATCGGTGTAGACACAGAATTACAGTACACCATACCAAATCTTTCCAGAAGCTTCACAATATATTTTCCTTGAGAAAGGAAAATCTCACTAGGTCTCTGCCAGACCTCCAGGCTTAGGAAGTAATGCATCAGTCCTAGGTCCTTCATCTCGAACTTAGCATCGAACTCCCTCTTGCATTGATGAATGAGAGGGTCAACACCTATCAGGAAGAGGTCATCCACATACAACACCGAATGAGAGGATTTTTTCTATCAACCTTGAAGTAAAGGTTTGGATCAACATTACTACGAGTGAATCCCAACTTCATCAAGTAGCTATTTATCCTCTCGTACCAAGCTATGGGTGCTTGCTTTCACCCATAGAGTGATTTCTTCAACCTATAGACATGGGTGTCCCGATCTTGGACTTCGAACCCCAGAGGTTTCTCCACATAAACCTCTTCCTTTATCACACCATGTAGACATGCGGTCTTCACATCCATCTGATGAAGACTCCATCCTTGCGTAGCAGCAAGGGCTATGATAGATCAGATGGTGGTATATCGAGCCATGGGTGCAAATATATCATCATAGTCTACGCCTTCTTTTTGAGAGAAGCCACGGGCAACGAATCTTGCCTTGAACCTTTCAGGACTTCCATCACATCCATGCTTGATCTTGTAGAGCCATTTTGAGGTGACAACTGCTTTGTCCTCCGGTCTTAGAAAAAAATCCCAAACATCATTATTCATTATGGCTCATAATCTTTGTGCATAGCACCCTTCCAGACTTTATGCTTTACGACTTCCTCAAAAGATCTAGCTTCAGGTTGTGTTAGCCACCTATAATAATTGTTATACCAAAAGGTGGCTAAGAATTTTTGAGCCTCCAAGGAACAAATTTTATCACTAAAAATTGTTGGCTCTTAGAGACTCCTTATAGGCCTCATGCCTCTGTCCAAAATCCTCATTGTTGTTCCCATTAATTCTGCTGATTTCATGTAAGAAACTGCTGAAAAACTATCATTTTTCCCCCTTCTCCCACTCATAACTAACCTTCATTTGCTTCCCCTTTTCTCCATATTATTTCCTCTACTTTTCATAAGTTTCTCCTTCCATTCATGAAAATCCTCCTTACATGGTTTAAAACTTCTTTTTGAACTGTGCCGAAACCCCCAAATCTATTTAAAACCTTGAAATTTTTTCATAAAAAACAAGTTTTATTACTATGGACCTAAGCCCCTTGGGCTAAGTCCTAACCATTTCCCCCCACATGCCCATGCATCAAAACCAAACGCCAAAGCCTTCCGGCGCTAATCGCATCGCATAGATTCAAAGTGCGCGAGTCTTTTGCCATCATTCAAAAGTTCCGATGCGATAGCCTTTTTGTGTTTAAAATCCCAAATCGCATCGCAAAAACTCAACGCGCTGTTTGTTTTGATGTCCTCTGAAGTTCCGATTGCGATTAAACCATATCCTCCGATCACATCATTATTTTATACATATCCTGTGGGCTCGCCTTGGCGCTTACAACCTTATAATATTTCTTCCCCGATCACCCTTTTCCTTTGTAAAGTCGGAAAACCCACTTTTCCAAAGTTTTAACTTAAAAACTCTAAGTCACATGTTGAAATATTTCAATGGGTTGATTAAAAAGACCCGATCACGCAATCGCAATCGGAGAATTCACAATGGGTTGATCGGAGAGACCCGCATCCAAAGTTCCGATGCGATTGGGTCTTATGTATTATAAACCCCGCCCCTTTTGTTTTATTTCCATATAACTTTTCCTCGGGACCAAGTGTTAAGGATCCCGGGTGCTAATCGCATCGCAAATATTTCGAATGGGTTGATTGAAAGACCCGGTCCGAACTCCGATTGCGATTGGCCCTTGTTTCAAATACGCCCTGGGCATATTATCCTCCATTTAATTAAAGGCCCCGCAGTCGGGCACCTATTCATTCTATGCACTTTTTCCGCCCCCGAAGCCAAAAAAACCTTTGTTTTGTTTCAAACCTTTGTTTTTTCATATATTACAAAGGTTTTCTCCCCGTTCATCTCTGCCGTTGATCAACAACCGATCAAACGGCCAGCGCTCCATCGCATCGGCGATTTCAATCGCATCGCAAAGTTTAATCGCATGCGTTTTGCTTGCCCCTCCGATTGTGACTCCCCGATGCATTCTCCACCGTTGATCTGATCCTCAGATCCAATGGTCATCGTCTAATCGCTTCTGCCCTCCCGATCGCACAATCGCATCAGAGATTTATCATCGCACCCTTTTCCACCTCCCGCCGATTGCGATTCCCTGATTAGATCTAGACCGTCCACGTGTCCCGATCCAATGGCTACGCTCCTCTCCCGCCTTCTGAAGTAGTTTAACCTATTTTCGCAGGATTTCTTAACTATTTTTGTGTTTTACAGATGTTTTTATGATTTCCCACTATTTAACGAAGAAGGGCCGAAGGTCGGGAAAGACGTTTTCCACACCTTTGAACTATTAAAGGGAACCATTCCGCTGGGCTCTATTTTCATTGTTTGTCGATGCTCTATGGGGCATTGATGCCTTTAAAAGCCCTGCGCAGCTCTGCACATTGACAAGACACTGCATTTTAAAAATTTAAAAGAGTATCAGTTTTGAAGACACAACACAGAAGAATAGAAGATTGAAGACAGATATGGGAATTATGGCTAAGAATGCTTATCAAAAGCCTAATTCCCAGAGTTAAAACATAGTCAGGAGAAATTATAAGTGTTTGAAAGGCAGAAAAGACCGCCACCGCTGCATTCTGAGGCGAATTGATTCCTCAGCTACCACAGAGCCACCTGTTGCCTCAAACCTTTCAAACAGAGGTCGAAGTTATTGCTTAAAGAAATATCTGCCTCCAGCGCTACCAAGAGGTTAATTCTGCCACAGGAAACTAATGCAACAAATATCTGCAAAGTTACTCCAAACATTATGCAGAGCCTCAAAGTCAACAAAGCTCCCATCGAGCTTTGATATTAATTGTAAAACAGTTAATACAGAGAAACACCTGTAAACTTCTTCATCGAGCCCCTCAAAAGGCCAAGAAGTCCTGAATCTGTATTAATTACCTTAGGAGATATTTTATCAGATCTCACCTCCTCATCCTTCTATAAATACTTCTATAGAAGATGAGAAGTTGTTGGTTGATTGGTTGTTGTTTGATCACAAGTTGTAATACTGAAACCTTCTGAAATAAATACATAGTCCGTTGAAGTTGAAGAAGAAACTGGAGCCTTTGAAGTCTTGATGATGTTGTTGCATGCTTGTTCCTGAGAAGGCTCTATCATTGGATCCATGAGCTTGGATGTTGGTGAAGTATTCTGAACTGTTTTATGTTTTTTCCCCTATTTTCATTATGTTCCATGATTTCTTACTACAGTAGGCTGAAATTTTTAGGCTAAGAAATGACTCTTGGAAGCACCTTAGACCTGTTCACCCTTCACTGTTTAATGTTTTCCGCTGCTGAAGTAGTTTAGAGGCTTTAATCTTTCTCTTTGGTCTTCATGCTTGTTTATTTCCTTAACAGTTTGAACAGTTGGTTTCAACATGATTTATGGTTCTCCCTTCTTGTCTGCTGCCACTTAAAAACTGTTATTGAAGTCTCCCTTTGAAGTTATTTGCTTACAGTGAGTCAGAGAGGTCTATTTTGATCTCGCCCTTTGTTCTCACTTAAATAGTTGGCTTAAAGGTCGTTATAATTATGATCATAGATGTTTTTAGCTGTTCCCTCTTCTATGACTGTGATTATCAGTAAATCTTATATGTTTTCTAAATTCCTTCAGAATAAAATCTTTGAGGAAACAGGGTGTTCCCCGAATCTTAGATTTTACTTTGAAAGTTGTTTTGAAATCATTGTTTGCTTAAAGGTGTGATTTGTAGAATTTATGGTTAGCCCTATCTATCAAATAACCCTTTATTGTTTCAAATTATGCTTTCAATTTCCCTTTGTTGAGAATTAAATTTATCTTTCCAAATCATTAATGTTCATCCCATTCCAAAAACAAAAGGATCCTGTGGCCAAGTTAGATTTTCCCTTTGATATCCCATATCCTTTGATAAGTGTGTTATAACCTTTTTTGACTCCATTTGCCCAATGAAACAGATATTTTGCTGTCCTATATATCTTTCCTAGGCCCTTCATGTTCTTCTGTATCATTCCAACCAAACAATCAAACAAATAAACACCTGCACTTAATAACTAGTCTAAAATCAATACTCAAAGCACACAAGATAAACTTTTGCAAACAAACATTTGAGAGATCCCTCTCTGAGAATAGGAGGACCAGATCCTGTAACTCTGAAGATTGGTTATGATGTTGCCTTGTCTTTTGATTTTCCAAACTATCAAGACATGGGACACCAACAGGTTGTACAATAGTACTCATGGCTGCTAGATACCCTTGGTATCTATTCGACTTCTTGCTTTCATTGAATGTCCCCCTTGGGGCCATATGTCCCTCGGCATCCTCGAGAGTGTCCCTGAGACATGGTGGTCTCTTCCTCATCGAAGGAGGTGGATCAATCGTGTCCATCGGTCCTTCAACATCGGGCATCGTCTCATCCTTCGGTTCTTCTTGATTTCCAGGCCTCGCCTCATGATCTTCCTCAGATATCGAAAGATTGACTACTTTCCTCAGGGAAGCATCTTCGTCAAAGGTAACATTGTGGCATATCTCCACTTCCTTTGACCAGGCACATATATTCTATAGGCCTTCAAAGTTTCGTTGTAGCCCACAAACATTCCCTTCTTCCCAGAAGCATCAAGCTTGCTCCTCTTCTCCTCCAGCACATGAAAATAAACAGGACATCCAAAAACTCTAAAATGTGAGACGTCAGGTTTCTTACAAGAGAAAACCTCTTTAGGAGTTTTATTCCAAAACGGAATGTGGGCATTGGTTTTGTATGTACACAGAAGTGTTCATAGCTTCTCCCCACAGAAACTTCGGTAGACCTTGGTCACATAGCATGGCACGGGAAACTTTCACAATGGTCCTATTCTTTCATTCAACAATGTCATTCTGCTTAGGAGTATAGACAGTTGTGGTCTCCCTCTTGATGCTAGCTTCTCTACAAAAGTTCTTGAACTCGTTTGTCTCATATTCAGTGCCATTATCGATCCTCAATATCTTGATCTTCTTCCCTGTCAGATTTTCTACCAAGGCTTTGAAGGTACGAAACCACATGAAAGCTTCATCCTTCTTTTTCAAGAAGTATATCCAGGTTTTGCGAGAGAAGTCATCTATGAATGTCATATAATATGAACATCCTCCAAAGGATGTCACGGGCAGCATACCAGACAGATCAGAATGTATCAATTGCAAGACATCAGATGTCCTTGTGACACTTGAGGGGAAAGGTCCCCTTGCATGCTTTCCTTCGGCACAACCTTGACATACACCTTCATGATCATTTGTGAACTCGGGAATCCCCATCACAACCTTCCTTGCTTTGGGAAGGGATTTGTAGTGAAGGTGTCCAAACCTCCGGTGCCATAGTTCAGTGTGTCGGATAGTATCACACGCCATCACTCCCAGTGGACTTCCTCCAACCTGGTAGAGTGCATCAACTCTAAACCCAATTGTGATAGCTTCCTTGAAACTCTTCTTCCACATGCGCACTTTCCCATCAATTAATGCCATATTGAAACCTTTGTCTTCCATGGACGATATAGACACAAGGTTATTCTTCAAATTAGGTACATAGAGTACATCTTACAAGCAGAGGACTTGACTTTGAAACAACTGGAGGGTCACAGTCCCTGTCCCTTTCACGGGATATGTGGAATTATCTCCAAGGATAATTTCAAGATTAGTATCATTCTCAACCATATCAGAGAGTGCTCCCTTGAACCTAGTGATGTGCCTTGAGGCACCACTATCTATCAACCAGGCATCCATAGTGTCAGGTGGAGATGCAGAAGAGAGGGAAAATACAAGAATGAATTTATTTCTTTTGTCAACAATATTTTTATTCCTCATACCTGGAATTTCTTGACCTATTGAAAGGTTGACCATTTTTGCCGCAGGGAGCCTTCCTCTTTCCCTTGAACCTGTTGTTCCTTTGATTGCCATTCCTTCGGTTGTTGTTGTTGTCATCATCATCGGGAGAATCCTTCTTGAAAGGGAATTCTCTAGCATAGTGACCTGGCTTGTGACAAGTGTAACACTTGCCCTTCTTTCCTTGGGCCCCTGCGCTTCCCTTATTCCTTGGACCACCAAAGTTCTTCTTCTTAGAATGAGTAGCGAAGGCATCATTTCCTTCATCCTTGTCTCTTCTTGTACGCATCTCGATAATACTTCATCAAAATTAGGTATCACATTGTTATTGATAATGGTAGTGTTGAATACATGCCATTCAGATGAGAGACCTCCAAGTGCGGTGAGAACCATCTCACGATCAATTGTTGTCTCCCCAATAGCCAACATATTATTCCTAATTTCGGTCAGCTTCAGAAAGTATGATTGAATAGACTCATCCGTGCCTTTCTTCAGATTATTCAATTGATTCTTGAAGAATAGGACTTGATTCACATTGTTGGCCTTGAACATGTTGACCAAATTATCATACATCTCCTTGGATGTACCTAGCTCAGAGATGTAGGCAACCAAACTCTTATTAATTGAGTCCCTGATCATCAGCTTTGCTTTGATTTCCCCCTTCTTGTACTTTGATTTGGCAGCAGCAGTTGCAGTGGATGGAGGCTCTTAGATTTTACCCTGCACATAGTCCCTGACATCTTGGTCTTTCAAATTAAGATCCAATGTCATCTTCCACGCATAGAAGTCATCCTTCTCAGTCAATTTTTCATTAGCCTTAAAGCCATTGTAGTTAGAGGAACCCATGCTCTTCTTCGGTGATTGCTACAAACGAGGGCTTTGTCTTCACCTCAGCTCCGATACCATGTAAATTTTTGTAGATGTTCTATGCTTGATGCAACTTTAATTTTTATCCCAATATCAGTCAGCAATCACATAAACAAAAAAGTAAAATGCTGATAGAACATACCAATGGATCGACAAAAGACAAGCCAAAAATATAAGTGTTGGTGTTTTACGACGATTAACAAGATGCTTCAACTAGCAAGGTCTCAATATGGTCAGCCAACCAACAATGTCACACAACCCTTTAGGACATCCAAAACGGTCAACTCAAAAGTCAACCCAAAAGTCAATGTTGTCAATCAACGGTCAACGCAAACAGTAGTAGCAGCTAGGTCAACACAACAAAGTCAAATTCAACGTCTAGTCTCGGGAATAGTGCCAAAAAATGCGGATTTGAAAGATCAAAATTTAGGGAGAGTTTCAGGTCTATTTGACCTTGTGTTGACCAAAGTCAAGGTTGGTCAAAGCTGCTACAGAAACCCTAGGTCGAAAATAGAAAAGAGCTCATGCTGAAATTTCCCACGTGTGGAGAGAGAGAAAATGTTGGAGGATGAGATGAGTGAAAATGTCCTCAAACATTGACCAATATATATCCATCAATGAGGGTGTGTGATACAACTGCTGGGGCACAAAACCTTAAGGCTGACCTGCACATATTTTGAATAAATTTAAAATAAATGTTTTGCTCATTGGATCAAGATGATATTTAGGTCGATCTTGCACCTCTCTGAAAGAGGAATCTAATAAAAATATTGGCATCTTCATCTGAGCATCACAACATGGATTTTGGACCTAGTTGTCCAAAATTAACACTAGTACATTTTAGAAAGAAAAATAGAGAAATTAGATTATGCATGATTTTAGAAATTTGATTATAGCTTCTCTACAATAAAATTGCTCTCTACCTAAGATGGATCCTAATTTTCAATGGTTAGTAGGTGCTCATAAAATATACATGAAGGAATGATTCTTGGGATATAATCAAAAAGTTATTCAGAAAGAGGACACATAAAACCGCATGCACCACTCCATGAGTAACCTTCATGTATGAAATAATTTTTTTCGATTTTGATGACTGTTGGAGCAACTTTTCATCGAGCTTGGATGTAGATTTTGCTAATGAGAATGATTTGTTTATTGTAATATATTTGGATGATATGACTGTGTTTTCTAAAATGAATCCACAAGACTTAAAACATCTTAAACATGTTTTTAACAAATGTAGATGATATGGACTTTCATTAAATCCTCGTAAATCATTCTTTTCTATGATTGAAAGGAAATTACTTGGTCACATTGTCTCCAAGCAAGGAGTAAAAATTTATCTTGAAAGGGTTCGTGCTATTTAGAAGATCCCCCTTCCAAGAAGCACAAGAATAAACACAATTGTTTTTAGGAATGATAAATTTCCCAAAGCATTTTATTCCCAAATTTTATTGAAATTGTCAAAGAAATAACTAATATTCTCTCAAATGGAAAAGAGGTAAAATGCATTGAATCATCCCAACACACTTTTGCTCAAATTAAAAAATATTTGACTAAAGCCCCTATTTTGATTAGCCTATATTATATCAAATATTTTATCATTTTCCTTTTTCCTCAAAACAAAATATAGTAACCATATTATTGCAAAAAAATCAGTAAGGTTATGAATAACCTATTGCTTTCTTTAATAAGGCCCTACAAGATTCAGAGCTAAAATATAATATTATGGAAAAACAAGCCTATGCTCTAGTTAAATATCTAAAGGCTTTTAGGGACTATATTCTTCAATCGAAAATCATAGCCTATGTACTTAATTTTTCAGTGAAAGAAATATTAATCCAACATGACATTGAAGGAAGAATAGGAAAATGGATAGTTAAAATACATGAGTATGATCTAGAGCTAAAACCAACTAAGATAGTATAGGGGTAAGGATTAGCAAAAATATTAGCCAAAACTAACATTGAAGCTCTCGTAATCAATTAGATAACTCATATTATCTTTATTGTGCAGTTTGAAGGTAAATAAAATAATAAACAATTGGAGTTGTTATTACATAATCAACACACCCCATAGATGGATGAAACATTTACTTCATATATCTAGTACGATGATACTATAAATGTTAGGTCCCTATATTACTAGTGTAGTCCCTTATTGTTGTTAGTGTGTCCCCCTTATTCTTATTTTTTACCCTTGTAGTCCCCATATTGTTATTATTGTGCCCCATAAAACCCCACTATTGTTATTGTTGTGCCCTTACATTATTATTGTTAGGATGGTAAGGATTATATTGTGACCCCATGGACTCCGATATATAGAAATGAGGTTTTTTCATTTGAATCATTCAAGAATTGTTCATTTATGTAATGTAAAGGAGGTTTCCCCCTCGAAGTGGTTGAATTCTAAGGTGTTGATCTCTCTTTTCTTCCATTTTTGGAGTTGGTTTCATAACATTTGGTATCAGAGCTTCGGATTCTAAGGTTTTGATGCTCCAAACAGGTCATCGTGGCATTTTCACTATAAATTTATTCTATGAAGGTTCAGATGCTAAAAAAAAAAACCTATTTGCGAAGAAATCCTGAGGAAGTTCGTGTAAAAAAATCAGCTCTTGGTTCGCAATAGTTTCGGAGATATGATCTGTGGAAGTTCAAGTTTTTGTAGGCTCTCGAATTTCATCACAAAGAGGTTACCTTGGGAAAATCACCATAACTCTCTCTTTGAGCATCAGATTGGAATTATGTAAAATTTTTCCGATATCACATGGACTATATTTTCTTGGGTAACAATTTCAGAGCCAAAGGAGGAAACAATGATATGTGGCACGCCGTACAAGTTCGCTCTACTGAACTAGTCCATAATTAGGTCATTGTGGGATATTGGGAATAAATTTGCCTTGAAGAATCCAAATCAGGTTAGACTTGTGGCATTGGAAAGATGACTCAAAGGGCTACTACAGGGCAAAATATCAATTCTTGGGGATCCGAAATTATAGAGATACATCAGTTTCAATATCGAGCTTCTCAAAAGCAAGAAAAATGTGTGTATTGTTTTTCAAATTGCATAAGTCTTGTTTGAAAAATCAGTTTGAAGTGTTTCCAAGGGAACATTCAAGCATAGATATCAGTATTGGGTTCTAAAATGCCCCATAAAAAGAATTCAACACCTATTAAGCTCTCATAAGGCTCTACCATGACTCATGAAGAGTAAAAAATGAAACATGATATATCAAAATTACAAGAGCAAGTGCATCAAATTTCGTTCTCACAAAGAGAAACAAAAAATGAAATGGAAGTTTTGAAGAAAGGCGTGGAAGCTAAGATGGATGGTTTGAAGAAAGGCATGGAAGCTAATATGGATGATTTGAAGAAAGACATGGAAACTAATATGGATGGTTTGAAGAAAGGCGTGGAAGCTAAGATGGATGGTTTGAAGAATGGAATGGAAGCTAAGATGGATGACATGGAAGCTAACATGGAAGACATGAAGAATGATCTAAAAGAAAACATGGAAGGTTTGTAGGAAGTTTTGATAAAGTTGATACAAGAAATGATTCCTAATGGCGAAAAGGTAGCACAGGAAACTCATAGTGAGAACAAAATAAATGTTAATCACGATTTCATAAACTCTAATGTTGGATGTAAGACCCACCATATTCCAAAGATGGATATGAGGAAGTTTGATGGCAAGGATTCCGTAACATGGATACTACAGATGGAGCAATATTTTGATCTCCATAATGTGCAAAACACACAAAAGGTACACATTGCAACTTTACATTTATAACAAAATACATTTATATGGTATCAATGGATTTTCTCTCATAATTTTTTTTTTTCACTTGGTCAATTTTTACGGAGGAAATGATAGCACATTATGAGGATACAAAGAGAAACACCTTCTTTAGCTAATTGATAAATCTCAAACAAAAGAGTACAATGGTGGAGCACATTGAGAACATCCAAAAATTTAAATAAGGGTAACTGATATTCCAGAGGAACACATGATGGATGTCTTCATAGGGACTTTAAAGGATAACATACAACATGAGGTTCGCCTTTGGGAACTTGATTCATTGGAGAAGGCATTCACGTTGGCAAGAAAAATTGAAAGTAAAATTATGGCAACAAGGAAGCCTACCACTCACATCTATAAAATGTATGGAAGTGTTGCTACTCTTAGACTTCCACAACCTACAAGGTTGACACCACAACAATTGGAATAAAAAGAGCAAAAGGGCTTTGCTATATTTGTGATAGAAAATACACTAAAGGTCATAAGTGTGCTAAGAAGAAATTATTTACATAGATTGTGAAGAGGAGGAAGAAAATGAACAAGAAACTTCAAAAGAAGAGGATATACACTAGGAACCAACCCTAGAGAAATAATAAATGGGTCTGACCATATCTTGTAATGCATTGGCAAGAATTACCACTCCTCAAACTCTCAAGATAGAAGGACATATCAAGAAGAAAAATGTAATAGTCTTGATTGATTTAGGTAGTACACATAATTTTATTCATTGTAAGGTAGCCAAGGAATTTAATTGCTTCCTATACCCAACACCATAATTTCAAGTGATGGTTGCAAATGGAGGCACTATAAATTGCTCTGGAAAATGCCATAATATCAAGTTAACCTTATGGGAATATGTATTGAATATTCCAATGCTTTCCATTCCAATAGGAGGTGCTGATGTTGTACTAGGAGTACAATGGTTACAATCTTTAGGGACGGTAACTTTTCATTTTCAAGAAATTTTCTTGAATTTTTTTTTGAAAGGAAAGAAAGTTGAATTACGGGGTATCACAAGGAAGCCTAGAAATATAATAAGCTCCAATTTCATGACAAAGCTTCTGAAGAAATAACAACGAGGCGTAATTGCACAACTATGCTCACTAGAAATTCCAACATCAAAATCATCTATTTCTCCAGATCTCCAAAAATTCTTGGAAAATCATTCAAAGGTATTTGAAACTCCCACAGGACTCTCACCTATTCGTGATCATGATCATGCTATTCATTTGATTCCAGTAAATGTTCCTCCAAAA
The DNA here is from genome assembly GCA_034641835.2 of Pinus albicaulis. Taxonomy (NCBI): domain Eukaryota; kingdom Viridiplantae; phylum Streptophyta; class Pinopsida; order Pinales; family Pinaceae; genus Pinus; species Pinus albicaulis. The sequence continues at coordinate 960,395,024 of CM076569.1, forward strand.
ATCAAGCCTTACAGATATCCTTATGTCCAAAAGAGTGAAATTGAACGTATGATTGCAGAAATGTTAGAGGCTGGTATAATTCAACCTAGTCAAAGTTATTTCTCTGCTCCAGTAGTATTGGTGCACAATAAGGATGGATCATGGCGCATGTGCCCATATTATAGGGGGATCAATAAGCTCACTATTTAAGATAAATTTACCATTCCTATGATTGATGAATTATTGGATGAATTACATGGAGCGATTTATTTTACCAAGTTGGATCTTCATTCAGGATATCATCAAATTATAATAAAGACTGAGGATATTATGAAAACAACATTTTGAACTCATGAGGGTCATTATGAATTTTTGGTCATGCCTTTTGGCCTTACCAATGCACCTTCTACATTTCAAGGGTTGATGAATTCCATTTTTAAACCCTTCCTTATAAAATTCGTGTTAGTATTTTTTGACGATATAATAATCTACAGCAGGTCTTGGAAGGATCATGTTCAACATGTTGACATGGTGCTCAAACTATTGGAGGAGAAACAATTATATGAAAAAACCTCCAAATGTTTTTTTGGAGTACAAGAGGTGGAATATATGGGTCATATTGTATCTCAGGAGGGTGTTAAGGTAGACCCTAACAAAATTAAATGCATTAAGGAATGGAAATTCCCCACAATTATAAAGAAGTTGCGAGGATTTCTCGGGTTAACAGGGTATTATCGCAAGTTTGTTAAGAATTATGGGAGAATAGAAGCACCTCTAACAATATTATTGAAGAAAGATGCATTTTCATGGACTCTTGAAGCAACTAAGGCCTTTGAATATCTTCAAGAGGAAGTGAGCCTAGAACCTATCTTAGCTACGCCAAAATTCACAAATTTTTTTATTGTAGAATGTGATGCCTCATGAAATGGAATTGGTGTTGTTTTAATGCAAGAAGGAATACCCATTGATTTTTAAAGTTGTCCAATCAAAGGAAAGTATTTATGAGAAGGAAATGTTGGCAATACTACATGCACTAAAGAAATGGCGACCTTGCCTAATGGGAACACTTCAAGGTAAAAATTGATCATGATAGTCTTAAACACTTTTTGGAATAAATACTATCTTCAGAAGAGCAACAAAAATGGGTCACAAAGATGGTAGGTTATGAATTTGAAATCATCTACAAAAAAGGGAAGCTAAGTGTTGTTGTAGATGCACTCTCAAGAAAGGATGAGGAGGTGGAAGCATTGTTTTGTGCCATTTCTATTATCCAACCAGATTGGATAATCGAAGCAAGGGAGGAATGGAAGAATGAAGAAGAAGTATGGAAACTCATTCAAAAGTTGCAGTAAGATCGCAGTACATCTGATGCATTTAGTTGGAAAAATGATTCCTTATGGTACAAAGATGCTTAAATCTTTGTAATAATTCCCAACTAAAACAAAATATTCTTTTGGAATTGCACACCTCTCCCATAGGAGGACACTCAGGATTTTTAAAAAATTACCACAGCGTGAAGAAAGATTTTTTTGGGATGGCATTAAATCTGATATTCAAAAGTTTGTGGCATAATGTTTGGTTTTCTAGCAAAATAAAGTTGAGACAATTAAGACCCCGGGTTTGCTACAACCTTTACCCATTCCAAGTCAATGTTGGGAGGAGGTTTCAATGGATTTTATCACAGGTTTACCTAAGTCCGAAGGAAAGAGTGTCATCATGGTGGTAGTTGAAAGACTTACCAAGTATGCACACTTTTGTGCATTATCTCATCCATTTAAAGCAAGTACAGTTGCTACTACATTTATGGACACAATTCAAAAGCTACATGGAAACCCAAGGGTTATTGTAAGCAACAGAGATCCCATTTTTACTAGAAATTTTTGGATGGATTTATTTTCTTGTTTGGGTACTCAATTAGCTCATAGCTCATCTTATCATCCTTGATCTGATGGTAAAGTAGGATAGTGAACAAATTTTGGAGAGGATATCTTGGGTGGCATATAAATAAAGTAAACAGGGCGTGGGTCAAATGATTACAACAGGCACAGATGGTACTTATAACAGCTTCTTCCATCTTTTAAATAAAGCAGCCCCATTGTAGCACTTTACGAATGTGTCTACACGTCCGTCACATCATCTTTAAGAGAAAATTATAAGGTTCAGCGATGGAACTATCACGCCGAGCATGAACAAAAGTTCAATTCTTAAGATAACGAAATTTCGCAGGCTGAAATAAATGAAACAACGGGAAAATCAACATTGCGGTGAAGAGAAGTTTTGATGTAGGAGGCTGATTATTTTACGGCTACAACCACGCTGAGCCTGGTGCTCTCGACGAGCCTGAGAGGATAATAAATTATTGCCAAAGTACTATGGTCCTTACAAGGTGTTGCAAAAGATTGATACTATGGCATACAAATTGGAGCTTCCTGCTTCTTCTCGAGTGCACCCAATTTTCCATGTTTCATGCTTAAAGAAGGTTATAGGGGACAAACTTCCAGTTCAAACAATATTGCCAAAAAATGATGAGGAAGGAAAAATCATATTGGAAGCTGAAGAAGCCACGAAAATAAGAAATCGACAACTACGAAATCGATCAATTTTAGAGTATCTCATCAAGTGGAAGAACTTACCCACTGAAGGTTCCACATGGGAGGATGAGAATTTTATACAGAAGCATCCAGAGCTACTTCAACATTGAGGACAACACTTGTTTGAAGGAGAGGGGCATGTTAGGTCCCTATATTACTAGTGTAGTCCCTTATTTTTGTTAGTGTATTTCCCTTATTTTTATTGTTGTACCCCTGTAGTACCCATAATTGTTATTATTGTGCCCCATAAAACCCCACTATTGTTATTGTTGTGCCCTTACATTATTATTGTTAGGTTGGCTAGAATTATATTGTGACCCCAAGGAATCCTATATACAAAAAGGAGGTTTTGTCATTTGAATCATCCAAGAATTTTTCAATTATGTAATGTAAAGGAGGTTTCGCCCTCAAAGTGGTTGAATTCTAAGGCGTTGATCTCTCTTTTCTTTAATTTGTGGAGCTAGTTTCATAACAATAAATTATCTCGTCAAGTCCTACTATCACAATTGGTTGAGGATGGGCCTCATTATCAAGGCGACCCAAGATCAAACCTCATGGAGGTTGTTGTGCCCATGCTAGGGGGAGGAGAAACACTAAAATCTAGTCAGCATAGGGTTGGTGTGGCCTAGGTCAGGTGCGATCCTCGGGTTACTTTGAAGGCTTATATGCCTCTGGGTCGTGGTTTCTCAAGCCACAGGTCAAGCCTGGATGAACATAAACAACTTGAAAAACAAAACCAAAAAAAATATTATAAATTATCTCAAAACTTGCAATGTCCTTCTCATATAATTAAATCACAAGCCCTTTCATTAAAATTGAAATATGCAGTCCATGGGGTTTTGGTTAAATAGTGATGAGACGGGTTGTTATAACACTCATCACAGGTTCAATTCTCTTCCCAATCTGGGTGATGTATCTGGACATGGTGATGAAGATGAAAAAAAAAGAGAGAAAAATAAAAATGAAAGGTACTACCAAACTTACAAAAAAAATAAAATTGAAGTATGTAAAATATTGTATCATTAATGTCAAATCGTATTGAAAGATTGAGTAGGAATTATATTAAATTGCATTTTATAAGATTATATAGGTTGCCTCATTACAAAATGTCACTATGGTGTTTGTGGAGGATATTATGCTTAGAAAGCACTGTGCATTAAATTCTTAGGATTAGTTTTTATTGGCCAACACGTTTCACTGATGTAGACAAGAAGGTAAAAGTTTGCCATCAATGTTAATTTTTTTCAGGAAAATAAAAATTGGTAGCCCTTCCCTTAAAACCCATACATACATAAGCAACTTCTAAACAATGGGGCTTATATTTTATTGGAGAAATTAACCCCCATTCTAGTGGTCAACACCATTGGATTTTCACTGCAACATATTATTTCACTAAATGGGTCAAGGTAATCCATATCAGACAAATGAATGATAAAACAATCATGAAATTATTTGGGGAAAATGTATTTTTGTGCTTTGGTTGTCCACAAAATATAATAATTGACAATGATAAATATTTTACTTCCGCGACTCTACAAAAATTTTGTGAAAAATATAATGTCTGTCTTATACATTCAAGTGCCTATTATCCACCAGTTAATGGGATAGTTGAATCCACAAATAAGAACATATTTGAAATCCTTAAAACATATTTGGGATAAAAGAAAAGGAATTATGATGCATGTTTAAAATATGTAGTTTGGGCTAATATGATTACTACCCAAACCGTATCTAAGAACAACACCCTTTCATTTAGTTTATGGTGTTGATGCATTTATACCTATGCACCTAGGTTCAAAAGTAATAAAAGTATTACAAGAAATTAATGAAGGAACTAATGATCTTCAAAGATGAATCAATCAAATTATTAATGTATGATAGTGTTGTGAACACTCCTTCGATAAAATAAATAAGCATCATCAAAATATGAAAATACCTTTTGATAAAACATCCCACAAAAGAATGTTTGAAACTAGAGATTTAGTTCTCAAATGGGATAAATAAAGAGAGGAACTCGATAAACATAATAAGTTTGATAATATTTGATCAGGGCCTTTTATTATTGATGAAATCGAGGGAGAAAAATTGTTTTCATTAAAAGAAAAAGAGTATGAGGTTGTAGACCCACTATAAAGAGGTGATTTCTAAACCCCTACCTCACTTACTAAATATTTAAAAAACAAAAAACTCTCGTACATAATGCATAAATATAATTGTAATTTTTTTATCTCATAAAAGTGTTGGTTTCAACTCACATTATATTGTGAAACATATTTACATATATTTTCATGTTTCCCCTTACATCAAACATAGTGAAATATATCTTATGAATAACTTTGGAAATGTATAGATCAACATCATTGTAATGTTAGAAATATCATATCATAAATTGATTAATATTAATTCTAGTTACACATTAGGGATGATCACTTATAATACTCTCATAATACCCTCATCACGATTACCATTCTATGGAATTACTAAAATTTTAATCCTTTCTCTAATGGGGATGAATATAACTTTGTCGGGGCTACTGATGCTTGTTGGTGGTAGAGAAATATCTATGATACCATATTTTTTAAGTGTGTAACTATCCCATTCGACAAAAAAGAAGAAGAAAAAAGGATGCAATCTCGTGAACTTAAAGAAGGCAGATGACTCTGTTGGGGTTATGGATGCTTGCTAACAGTGGAGCAACATCGGATTTTGGAAAATTATGTAATTGGGATTCTTAAAATACATACTCCCATGAATTAGCTAAATTAATATAAATGATAAAATCACAATTGAGATATTAATACAAGGCTTATGGATTTATAAGCCAAATTGTCACCTAATAGACTATTGTTTAAAAATCACTTATAATAGGAAAAAGGGAGATGATTACATGACTATGTATGGTTACAAGTTTCTTGTAATGTGAAATGAACCCAGACCATCTTATGATCTGAGAAACTTACTAAAAAAATGAAAATAAAAAAGAAAAAATATATAAATACATATTTAACATTGGTAATTTTGGGCTACCTCTTACAATATATCATCACTAAATTAACAAGGGATAGTATACAAAAAAATCATATGGTTGTATTAAAATAAATGGACAAGATTCCTGACCCCATGAAAGTAAAATATGTACTACAAAATTCATATTCATAACCAATATAGTCATAGGTACACAAAACCCATTACCTTAAATAGTTAAGGGTATAAATCACAGTTCTTTAAAACATAAATCTATAGTTATTTTGAAATATATATAATATTGTCGAAAGAACTGTTAGAAGATACCCTATGTCCTCCAACCTCATTGGAAGCAACCCCGTTTGAAACATGTGAATGAAAAGAAACTTGCAGACTTGTCTTTAACTCAACTAGCTACAAATGAACCATGTTCAGTTTTGCCTTCATTTTATATTGGTTCTATAAAACCCTATCAAATTTGGATGTCAACATCTCTTACATGGTCAAGGTCTCAAAAAACCAATAAGTGATTAACAATCAAAGAAAAGAAGAATACCATGGACGATATGGAAAAGGAAATAATTCAGTCTAATAAATAAATATAAGAATTCAAGACATAATGGGGATATATAGAAACATTTTGTTTACCCACCTTCTAGACATAGGATGGTTGGTTAGTGTTAGGAGAATAGTTCACAAATTCACTGAAGAAATGTCTGCAAGATCAATAATATAATCCAGAATCAAGGCAGGATTCATTTTCACGGAAGATAGTGGTTAATAAATTATGCAAAGAATTAAATGTGCTAGAAATTCTAAATAAGTTGACACATTAGCTTCCAAGCATGATTTATCCATTGAAATCCAAGCTTGAAGCGGCTTATCTGAAATTTAAGAAAGAATCATTAATTACTCTTGTTGAATGGGATAAAATAGTAAAACTCCAAAGTAGGCATATTCCAAAAGTAATTTCCTACACAGTCAGTATAGGGAGTAGAAGTGTTAGTTCTACTACAGTCTGTGATTAAAATTTTATTGAGGATAAAGGAGAATCCATCAGTTTTGCTTGACCCAAGAGTATCACATTAACCAAGGGTAAAGAAAATGTGTTGAGGAAATTGTCTAAGTAGAAAGCTTCCCCATGAAGATGAAAATTCAAACTAAAAGGCTTTTACATGTGAAATGTTTTCACATATAATGAGTTACAATTACGGTTGGGTAAGTAGTTGCCCTTTGATGAGTTTAAAAGGCACAGGGACGGGTAGAAAAAGGGTTGACAAAAAATGGTATGAGGCCTTTATATTTTTGAAGTGAGAATCACACATTGGTCTTACATGTTTCATCATAACGGCGTGGAATAAATTTTTTTGTGTTTAAGGAGAATTGATGTATAACTTTTTATTTCTTTGTTTTTATTTATAAGTAGATGGTATAACTAAAGTTCATTGCATATTTGACACACTCAATTGTCTCAATTTTCATTTTTTTTTTATTTCAATTTCATGCTTTCAAATACACAATATTTTAATTACTAGTTTGGGAAGTACTAATTACAGAGAGTTAATCTCTCATAGAATACCTGATACAGTTAGCCTAAGCTTGAGTTTCTTCCTAGTTAATCATATTTTCATATGCACTATTGTGTTTAATTTCTATTAATCTTTAGTTTTTTTTTGACACCTAATCTGAAAAGATTATAAACATTGTAAATATTGTCAATTATGCATTTGAGAAATTCAAAAGACCCTGGAATTAGAATCCCAAGAGTCTCTGGACTCATGTATAAATTCATGACATGGCTAATACAATAAATAATTCATTTCGTGAAGTTACCTCCTAGACCCAGCCAACCCCAAAATTAAGTTTTTTTTGGTTCTTGTAACTCCTATTTTCCTACCACTTATGTTCTCTGTCTTGAATCCTCTGTCCTTTGGCCGTATTATTTCTATGCGCTAAATTAATTGTAGGCCGTGTATTTTTGTATTATGGTTGGTGCGCTTTTCAGACATTTTTTTTTTTGAGCGTTGAAGCAGTGACTCTAGTGCATCATCGAATATCCTGTTGATGAATAGGAATTAAATGTTATGTGAGTGGTGGTGTAAATGATTCTTTCGGTGAGGAAGTGAAACATTATATCCATATGAATGGTATGTATACACGTTCGCTGCAATCGGTGTGGAGGCTAGTGCATTTTCGATAGTTGTGGTATGTGTCCCTTCATCCTGTACATTAAACTCCATATCTTGTGAATTGAGGATGGTATATTGGCCCTGCATTAAAAATTCTGTGAAGATTGTGGCTATTTATTATATGTGTTGTGATGACATTGAAAATATGTATGCAAACCTGTGACATGCGCGTTGAACAATTTAGAAGTGTGTGCATTGGTTGTATGTTAAACTCCATGTTGTATGCTTTTTTTGGTTGAATAATTTTGAAGGTCGTAACATGTGTCTAATATGCAACATATGTGTTGTATGGTTTTTTGTGTTCCTTTCTTGAATACCATCTTGGTTTAGATGCAATTCGTTGATTTTTTTTTTAATGTTCATGGCATATATTATGTTAAATCCATGATATGGGTTGGTGAATGGAGTATTTTTTTTAAAGGTGTGAGTGGATATGCTTTAGTGAATGGAGTGTTTTTTTTAAAGGTGTGAGTGGTATATTAAAGAAGGTGAAGTTTTAAATAAAAAAATGAGATGTGAGTGGATGGTATATGGAAGAGAATATATATTATTTGAATATTAAGATATTTTATTTGAAGACATAATTACATGAAAATTAGTTAGTTGCAGAGACGATACAAGCATTTTGAGCCTAATTAATTTTTTATGATGCATTCACTCATCTCTATAGTGGGAGTAGTTTTTACTGGCAAAGAGAAATATCATGAGTGGGCCCAAAAGATAAAACACACCCTCATTTTCAATGACTTTTGGAAAGGGATTTGTGAAGGAAAATGAGATAATGCACTGGAAAATCCCACTTTAGACAAGGAAGTTTCCATTTGGGAAAATAAGAACATCAAGGCTTATGCCTTGATTGTAGCGTCATTAAATGAAGAGTTGAGTTGCCATATTTCTCCATTTTCAAATGCTTTTGAAGCCTTAAAGAAGTTGAAGGAATTGTATGACTCACACTCTGAACTTTAAGTTGTTCAATCGATGATTAAGTTGTTCAGTCTTGAGTTAAAAAATGAAGACCCTCTTGCCTTAGCATCAGAAGTAATATCCATTATGCATGACATAAAATCCACTGGTGTTGAAATATATATTCCTCTCATAGCTTATGTCAAGGCACTATATCCCACCTATTCACATTATCTTTAGTCATTGCAAGAAAGCGACAACCTTAAGGAGATTACCTTTGACTCCCTTGAGAAGAATTTTTCTTAGAGAGAGAAGGCTTTTGGGAAGAAGACAACTCATCAGTCTACTGAATAATTTGTATGTATTTCACAAAAGGAGAAGAATCACGCACAATATTATTCTAGAGGAAGAGGAAGGAGGAATTTTAGAGGCAGTAGGGGTAGACAGTTCCAAGGATAAAAGTATGATCTTCATTGCATACCATGTAATTGAGATGGACATGTTGCTTCTACATGTAAGTTTCCTTGGGATAGAATTGAGAAGGAAAAAAATGAAGGAAAAGTTAAAACAAATGACAAAGGGAAAGGTAAAGCGCATGAATCCTCTCAGTATGTTATGGCACATTGCAATATTGGAGTCACTGAATACTTATTCAATGCTTCACTTGCTTCATGGAAATATTATTGGTTTCCTGATTCAGGAGAGACTTGCCACATGAATTTCGGGAGAGATTTCTTTGAATAATTCACTAACAATGTTGATGGAGCATTATACTTTGCATACAAGTCCAAACTCAAGTCATCAGGGATTGGCACCATCAGGATGACACTTCTTTGTCTTCCAGACTTTCTTCTACATTATGTTCTATACCTCTCGAAGCTTAGGAGAAACTTGTTGTATTTGGTCCACATCCGCCATCAAGGACACTCCATTCATATATTTGATGGAAAGGTTGAGGTCAGAAAAGCATCATATCATTCACTTTTCATGATGAGGATAGAAGAAGAAATAATTTTAAAGCTGCAAAGAACCTTTTCTCATGCACAAAACTTCTTATGCAGTTCTCACTATGATGAAGGTACATTTCCATCAAGTCCTTTATGGAATGCTATATTTGGACACTTGAACTACGACAACCTTCGTCTGTTAAAGAAAAATGGTGTTATTGGTTTGCCTAAAATTCCTAGTAAACTTAAGCAATGTGATGCTTATATTTTAGGAAAGAACAACAAACAATATTTTCACGATTCTCATTTGAGAGCACATAGAAAAATTGAAATCATTCATTCTTAGTTATGTGGACCGATACATGTTTCGTCTACAAATGGTAACAAATATATGATGACATTTATTGATGACTACACCAAAATGTGTTGGGTTTATTTATTGAAAAATAAATTTGAAACTTTTGAAACATTTAAGAACTTTAATGCATGGATTGAAAATGATGGGAAAACTCATGTTGGCTCTATTTGCACTAATAATGGAAAAGAATACACTTCAAATGAATTTTAAAACTATCTTCACTGGCATGGGATCAAAGATCAAACAATCGTGCCTTATAATCTCCAAAAGAACGGAGTATCTGAAAGAATGAACAGGATAATCTTAAATATGGTATGTTCCATGATGTTTTTCAATAATGTGAAATTGATGTTTTGGGTTAATGAAGTTCTATGTGTTGTGTATATAAAGAATATGTGTCCATTTAATGCTATAAAAAAAAGACTCCCTATGAAATATGGTATGGCCACATTCCTTCGGTGACGCATCTCATGGATTTTGGTTCCACCTATTATGCCTTGATACCTAAGGAACATCGAAACAAAATTGGTGCAAGGAGTTGTAGGTGTATCTTCTTAGGGTACTCAAATACCTCCAAAGCATATTGTCTCTATGATGAAGTCAATAAGAAGTTTATAATATCTAGAGATGTGATCTTTCTTGAATATTCCAAGGCTGACAATGTTGTTGAGTGGCAACTTGATCACTTGGATAGATTCAGACATGCAAACTATTTTCAATAGTTTGATAATGAGATTCCACATTCTGAAAGGTGGATTCTTATATTGGATCAATCTGTGGAATCTTCTTCTAAAGCACTCTCCGCCCCACATGAAGCTCCAACCATTGATCCAGATGATGCTTTGAGTGATGTGATTAACAGAATTGAGAGACTAAATCTTGATTTAGCCCCAACTCAGCCAATTGAGCAGCCTGGGCCATCTCAGAAAGGCCCTCCAAAATGGCTGACAAAGACACTTGAAAGTGTTCATCCTCATGAGGTTGGAAAGATAGGAACTAGATGCTCAACCAAACAGAATGGAGGTGATGTAGACAATCTTGATTCACCAATTGATATGGATGTTTCTTATGATTGTGAACTAAATGTGTCTATATATTTCGAACCAATTTCCTTCAAAGAAGTTGCTTCTCATGATGAATGGAAAGAATCGATGTAGAAATAAATGATGCTTTGATAAATAATGGCACCTGCAAGTTGGTTGATCCTCCATTGGGAACCAAACCAATTGGCTGCAAGTGGGTCTTCAAGAACAAGTACAAAGAAAATGGCTTACTTGACAAGCACAAAGCTAGGCTTGTGGAAAAAAAATTTTCACAAAAGGAAGGGGTCGAATATGAGGATACTTTTGTCCCCATAGAAAAATGGGCTACCATCCGGGCACTCTTTGCCTTAGCAGCACAGAATGGTTGGAAATTCCATCAAATGGATGTAAAAACTACTTTCTTGAATGGAGATATGAAAGAGGATGTTTTTATTTCCCAAATAGAAGGATTTGTTGTGAAAGGCCAGGAACACAAAGTATACAATCTTGTAAAATCCTTGTATGGACTCAAGAAATCACCACGAGCCTGGTACGAGAAGTTAACTGAGCATATTCTGAAACTCAACTTCAAACATTATGACCTTGATGATGCACCTTTGTTTTTCAAGAAAGTTGGAAAAATAGTTGAATATCTTGTGGTGGATGTAGATGACCTTCTGATGACAAGGAAAAATGAAAGCTACATTGCATCTATAAATAAGGAATTGAGGAAAGGTTTTGAAATGATAGATTTAGGCTATGTTCACTACTATCTTGGTATTGAAGTAACTCAACATCCAAAGTTTATATTCCTCTCTTAGAAGAAGTACATTGGAGATTTTTTGAATAGGTTTGGAATGGCTGAGTGCACTCATTTGACTACTCCACTGGAACAAAAATTAAAGCTCACATCCACTGAAGGAAAATAATTTGAGGAAGCAATGAAGTATAGACATCTTGTAGGAAGCCTTAACTACCTAACTACTACCAGACCAGACATTTCATTGGTTGTTGGAATCCCCTCTAGGTTTATGTAAAATCCTTGTGAGGGTCATTGGTCTACTGCAAAAAGAGCTCTAAAGTACTTGGATAGAATGCAAGACCTTAGACTTAAGTATACATAGGTGGGTGACTTCATCTTTATTGGATACTCTGATTCAGAATTCGATGGAGATAAGGAAACTGGGTTATCTACTTCAGGTTATGGTATGAGTCTTGGATCAAGAGCTATCTCCTGGATTTCACACAAACAATCAGTTCTAGAAAATTCCACAGTTGAAGCAGAATATGTGGCAACGACTGAAGCAGCAAAAGAAATTGTGTGGGTTGGGAAAATTCTGGAATATTTGCAAGAGAAACAAGTGCATTAGAATCCTATTTTGATTAACAACACTTCTACAATAAGTTTTTCCAAGAACCCAAATTTCCATGATCGAACGAAGAAAATAAATACAAAATACCATTTGATTCAATATCATGTTGAGGCCAAGACAATCAACTTACGCAATTGTTCCACAAATGAACAGATTGCAGACATCTTCATCAAAGCGCTTGGAAGAGAAAATTTTGAAATATTCAGAATGATGCTTGGACTCACCGACGTCCCTTCATATTAAGGCGGGGGGGGGGGGATACACTTGATACCTAATCCGAAAGGATTACTGTAAATATTGTGTAATGACCCATATCTAAATACGTGCAAAATGAAATATTAGCATGCATACAAGGCATGCATATGATATCTACGTATGCATGCACCACATATATTGCATTAGTATGGATACTAATTGAATACCTGATTCAAAAGAAAATTTAGATTATATTTCTGAGTAAACTAACAAAATAACATAAATAAACCAGATTTATAAACAAATGCTATTAAATCATAATTATAATTAAGTGATTAAAAATATATAATTTAATTATATTTACAAACAAATATTATAAAATTTATAAACATAATAAGGAAATACAAATTAATAAAATTTTAAACTAATATTATATATATTAATTTTTCAAAACTTTAAAATAAAATCAACTTAGCCTCATCAAAAAAATTACGTACGACTATGTTGTCAACCATAAGCATAGGTGGTTGATGCATGCCTAAAATTGACTACTTTATCCCTTATTCGCTTATTAATTGAACGAAGAGAAAGGCGGTCGTCGTTTGGGGGGGAGACGGAAGATAAAATGATATATAAGAAAACGGAAGAGAAGAAAAGAAAGGGAGGAAGGGGGTACAATGCTAAGGAAAATTCCAATCATAATTTGAGAATTTAGCAGTTGTTCTTGAAACGTTTGGGCACGAGGGCCAGAGTTATTCAATTTCGAAGTATTCTGGAGGTGGGTACCAATATTGTATCCAATTTGGTAGGGAGGATTTGGTCATTCTAGTAACGAGAACAAAATCTGGAGCTACTATAGGCGGGATCGACTTCAAAAGTTAAAAATAGGTACATTTATGTATAATTTAGAGGATAGATTCATGTTTAAATTTTAGAAACATAAAATGTGGTGACGTCCTTACATTAAATTGATAAATTCATATTTAAATTGAAATTGTTAAATTATGATAAGATTTAAGGATTCAAGTATGGTTAGGTTATGTATCTGTGTATTAAATTAGATAATTTTTCTTTCAAACATCATTGTCTGAATTTTGGGTTTCAGTGTTGTTATAACTGGGGGTTTAAATTGATAAGGGTATCACATATTGTCAGCTATGGATTTTTTTAGGGTCCTATAAATTATAGTGATCAATTGATGATTATCTGGTTTTTATCATATGGAGCGTTGAAATTAGTATTTCCATCTTTGTAAAAATGTTTTCAGTATTTTTTGTGAAAAAAGAAAAGAAAAGAAAATAGATAGAAAAATAGAAAAAATAGAAAAAGAAAAAGAAAAAAAAGGGGATACTATATATATATATATATATATATATATATATATATATATATATATATATATATATATATATATATATATAAAATAAAAGAATAAAATAAATTCAAAAAAAAAAAAAACCCCTATTGCGTGCCAATTAGAATTTTTCTTTCAAAATCTATTATAAAGTTTGATTTACATGTTATTTTGTGAAAAATTGGTTATATTTTGTATTAACGTATAATATGACAAGATCATTTTTTGTTTTGTGAATAACTTCCGTGCACCAATCAATGATGACGATGACCCTTTCCCAGATCTACGGTAGAAGGAGGATTTTGGACCCCCCTGCACTCTCGACGGTTAACGGAGGGGGGTCACAAAAAGTGGCTTGCACCCAAACCATCCTAGGCAACGTGTCATTCCCACGGTCTTTTCTGGGGTTCCCCTCTCAAAACCACTAACCGCTCCACCCTTGAAAAACCACCATCCCACTCTCTTGCTACCCCATCACCTCCACCACGTCACTTCTGCCATCACAATACCTCTCGCCAATCATAGACCACCACGTCACTCCCGTCATCGTTCCCCATATCCACGTCATCACTCTCCCACGTCATTTGACAGTTAACATTCAACTCTACCTGCCAAATGAACGTTAAACATTTATTTCTTCCCGCTAAATTTACCCGTTTGAAAATTAATCGCTCTTGCTCCAAAAATACCAATAATTTCGTTATCATCCCGTTCCCATTCAGTTATAAAATCACCCCAAGAGCCTATATTTATTCCCTTTTGTGCTTTTACAGTCTATGCAGGTCATCATCGAGCAAATCTATAGTTAATAGGTGTGGTCTATTGTTAATTCTCCAATAGAATTTCGATAAGCTAAAACACTCTGGTAACCCCTTTCTTTCCTACTCATTTTGATTGAAAATGCCTGGAAGAAAGGAAAAAGAAAACAACCTAAGGAATATCTCATGATCCCACTTGTCCCTGGTCTTGAGAAAACCCCTTTGATTTATACCCAGTAAAAATTTGCAGAAACCCAATGTGATTTTAACCTGTATGAGCTCCATAATTGGGCTAAACAAAAATATCTAGACCAGATTGTTGATCTGCGCATCTGGGAGTCCCTCCTTCCTCAGTTTGTCTTTCCCAAAACCCATTTCTTCCCTGAATTCTCCACTTGGTGTCATCTTTGATACCTCCCCAACCAGAGGGCAGTTATTTCTCACATTAATGAAGTCCTTTTCTCCATTTCCCTAGAAAAAAATTTCCAAACCTTGCAATTGACTCCCCAAGCGTCATTACATTCTTTTTCTACTGAGGCATTGATATAAATTTACAAGAAGCTCACTTTCCCTCAGCGAGCAAACATATTCACATGTATTTTACCAAATAAATAATAATTTTCCAGAACAAATCCCCCCTATCATGTTTCTATCTTTCCAGAAATGTCGAAACAAGTGATTTCCATGGTTACTCGTTTGCTAGGATACTATACAGATCAATGGGTAGATGAAGTAGTTTTAGGATTTCTGTCAGTGTTTGTAGTAGGAGAAAACCTTCCATTATCTTCAATTATATTTAGTTTTTATCAGATATCATGCATGAACAGTTTATGAAATTTAAAGTTGAAGGTGACTTCGAACACCAGTCAGTTTTGGTGTATCTCATGTTGTTTTAGCAAGAAGACAGGTTCAAGTTTCCATTGTAGAAGATGGGTGACAAGGGTAATCCATTTTTAGTAATATGTTGGACTTATCTAGTTAGGAATAACTTAGAAGAGTATTCATATACAGATTTTGTGGATCAGTTCCTTCACACATGTTTGCGTTTTCTCTCCAATGATGTCGTTCCAAGGATTTCACCAGAAATCAAGAAATTTTTGCACCTTGCAGAGAAGTCAAAGATTGGAGATTGGTACTTGTACTAGAACTATCCATAAATAAGGATTTATGGATCAGGGCTTCCTCCCTACAAACTGCCATTTTTTGTACCACTCAAAATTTTTGCACTAGAGTACACCAGACAGATGTTGAACATGGATGAACTACATTTTGTGTCTAATAAGAAGAAGGCACAATTAAAATTCAAAGCCCATGTAGGTCCATACATAATAAATACCAGAATAGAAGTTAAAGAAGTGGAGGAGACTTTGAAATAGAATAAATTTAAACCAAGCTTCACATGGTCCTATGACCCTCTAGGCATAATTTTGAAGCTAAGAGTTGAACAAAAGAGCACCCCATATACACACACACCAAGGCCTGGTATTGAGAAATATGCTAATCAGGAAGAATGGACTGAAAACACCCTGTAGGAGGTTGAAGAGAAGTTTGTCAGCTAGACTACTTTGTAGAATCCACTTCTGAAGGATAAATATATAAAGAGGATAAAAGAAAGCATGTCTCATACCAATTCATAGTCACGAGAATTTCGAGTTTTTAAAAGAATAAATAAGATGAACCTTCAAGATAAAATCATCATTGACATCCAAGAAGATACACAGAACAATATTGCACACGAATCATTAGAGGAAAAGGAAACTCAAGATCAAGAAACAATAATATTTCCAGGTTCATTGACCTCCTTCACTAATACTGAAGACATAACACAGTCACCTGTGTCATCATCATCTCAGGTACCCACACAGTAGAAAAGTATCTTTGCAAGGTACAATGAAATCAAATTGAAGAATGAAGATCTCAAAGCTTAACCATACTCATAATTTTGGAAGCAAACTGCCACAAGACAACATAAATTACAGTCTACTTTTTATTCTGAAATAGGGTAGTTTCAAATGGCCTTTTTGGAGCCCATTGTACTAGCTCCCAAAACTATTGAAGATTATAAGGCCTCGATATTCTCAATTGACACAAAGAAGGTTCATGCAATCGATCAGATCGATTTTCACAAACAAGAAAGTGAAATGATCTATTCTTCATTAACCAGCTCAGTTGTGTTTGTTTCTAAGTTTCAATCTTCATTGAATAATATGCACTCACAGTTGAAGATTGAGAAGATGTCTTCTCTAGCCAAAGACACTAGAATTAAGTATTTGCAAAATTCAGTTATTAAGCTAGGACATGACCCTAGTGATATTAAGACAACATAAGAGATAATAAAGAGTAAGAATGTTGATATTCAAGCACTCAGAAAGCAACTTAAACTCCCATCTAAAGAACATCCTCAAGCTAAATAAGTCACCATTTAGAGATGGAGAAATAAAATTTATTCACTTTAGTAATAGAGCATAATGCTCAAATTCAGAAAATGGAGCAAGACATGGAGACTTTACTGAAGGAAAAATAACAGTGGGAAGCATAAGGCACATCAGCAGCAGGCACATCAGAAGTAGGTACACCAGCAGGAAAATCAACTTCAGATTCTTCAGAAAATTTAACTAAAGCTTTAGGAGAATTATCACTGAAAAATAAAGAAAAAGAGAAGCTGACATAAGCACTCACTGGGTTGGAGGAAAACAAAATCAAAGTATACAATGATTATTTGGCAGAGGTACAAAATAATTTTAAACTAATGCAGAAAATTAAAAAATATGAAGATCAATCCTTTACGATTCAGATGTTGACAGAACCCAAATGCAACATTTGGAAAAATATTAATGCTAATATTACAGATTTTGTGGCCATCCATTCAAATAATTTTTGAATAAGAAGAATTGGTGCAGAGAGTTAAAGCAGTAGTGGAAAACACCAAGATTGACATTGAGCATAGGCCAGAGTAGACACAAAAAAATATAAGAATGCTTAACTCCAAAGCCAGAGATAAACTTAAGGATTTGAATATTCAGGACACGATAGAAACATAAAATAAATTTATGGTACAATTATAAAATAAGTGCAAAGAACTAGAGCTACAAGTCAAAAGGTTTAACAAAAGTTTTCTTTGTTACAGGAAAAGGGACTTCCACCTTTGAGGAATTCTAATGGAAAATTGAATCCAATAGAAAACTATCAAGAGAAGTTGTAAAACATTTCTAAAGATGTTTATAAGTTTTCTAAGGAAAAGGGAGCTATCAGTGGAGAAGCATTTTTGGAAGGTCTTCTATTCGATATCCATATTAAACATGAGATCCACCACCTTTTTGTCAACAAACCAACTTTTGAAACTTACATGGAGGTAGATGAAAAATTCATTAATATAGTAAATTATTCTATCCTAGGTGAAGAAAAGTGGGACAAGTTACTATAATTTATTGAGTAAGAACAATAAGAGAGCTAAAACTTTGGCAACAGACAAAGAAGAAGAGCAGGAAAATAGCTACAGTGAGCAACAAATTTCCTCCAAAATTTCAACAACGCAACAAATTTTTTCTATCTTTCCTATTTTCTTGTTCTATTTTTGAAATATATGTATCTTTAGCAGATATTATTTTGTAATCAATTCCTATTTTGGAATCCAAAGTTAGTTCAATAGAAAGTTTATAAACATATTGTAATAAGATTTTGAGAGGGTGGGAACTTGTATGAAGAAATGACTTGTATTTTGATGTAAGTTGTGCATTGTATTGAAGTGATCAATTTACAATAATACAGAGAGTTTTGTTCTAGGATTCCCATGTCAAGCAATTGGTGATGTACTTTCTCATGTAAAATTGTTTATTTTCTCAGTTTTCCATATATTTCTCTCTTTATTGTTTCAAGAAGAATAAGGGTTGAAATTGCTTAAGTGTACTCTGCTCTGGCTTGTAAACAACATCAATATTTTCATTCTGATATTAAGTATAGAATTCATCTCCACATGCTCTATATTTAATTGAAATTAAATCATATCATCTTTTCACCCCACATATATTTTATAAGATCCAAAAGTTTTCCTATCCTGCCCTATTATAGCTGCTCTATCATTTTTTGTGTTTTGATCACCCAAACATTTATTACTCCATGCCCAATTAAATTTCCCTACATTTTTCAACCAAACCTTTGAAAAACCCATCTCAAACTTGAATATCTAGCCTAAAATCTGAAGCATAAATATATATAATATAGAGAGAGCCCTCTTTGAAGCTAGAAGGGCTAGATCCTAGCTTTACAAGTAGGTTTGTGGCTACATTTTTATTTTCTTCCTCGACCTAATAAATTACAGAGTGATAAAATTATGGCGACCATACTGGGGAACGATCCAAAGAGTTAAATTATCTCCTTGGTAAATATTTATTTCAGGGTCTTAAAACTATTTCATGTGGGTGACAATGAAATAGAAAGCTACTAGGTTTAAGTTCCTACCCAAACCTGTATGTATATATATATATATATATATATATATATATATCCACTTTTAAATATTTTCTTTGAAGATATGGCTCCCAAAATCATTTACACCAGATCCCATCCATAACCTGATCCTCCCAAATTTGTGAGTAATCCTGAGAAGTTGATTAGGAAAAATAGCTTCACGGGAAGTCAAGCCAGTAATAATCCTTTGCCAAGAGTCAACTCACTCCCAAAAAATCTTGAAACAATTGAGGATATTCAGTTTGATTTACCTTTTGAGCATATTCTTTTCAGAACTAAATCAAAAATATTTTCTCCTAAAACAATTGTAGATTAAGCTAAATTAAGACCATATATCTCTCTGCAGAAACCTATGATTCCTGAATCTCATAAAGACACCTTACATCAGTTTGAAAATCTTGAAGATTTAGTAGCTAAAATAAATAAAATCGTTGAAGAATCATTCATAGAACAATCATTTATTGTCACTTTTCCAACCCTATCATTCACCTCTCCCGTGACTTCATCTTTTTATGTTGTTTCTATCAGTGGTTCATGATCCTTCTACATCAACTCCCTAGATTATAACTCCACCCCCTCACAACCCCCAACATCAAGCTCTGTTGTAATTTCATTAGCCCCTAATATTCCAATTATGGCATCTCGATATGCTCCTTTGGTTTTGAAACAACCATTGAATCCCATTCCCCAGTATTATGCACAATGCATACCTCAATTTGATGGCACCGACCTTTTCACAACTCAACAACATATAAACAAGATGAATGATTTCTCAGACTTATAAGAATTGGATGAAGATGATGTGAAACTAAGACTCTTTGCACAAAGTTTAGCGGGGGAGGTTAGAAAATGTTTCAAGGGACTACCATCTGGTATTGTTTCATATTTACAACAATTTCATCAAATTTTTCTCTCTAGATGGGAAATTAATAAGAATCCGCTCTAGATTCTTGCAGAAAATGAAAATTTAAGAAGAACCCCTAGTGAAACAGTCTAGGACTATTGTAATAGATTCAATAATCTTTATAATTCAATCCCAACATCAATAAAACCCCCACTAGGACTAGCTTTGATTCGTTTTCTAGATGGGTTTGATGTTGATATGGATTATAAATTAAGATAAAGGAATCCAAATACCCCAGAATAAATGCAAAGAATTTTTTTCAGTATAGAGGCTAATTTTTTGGCCAAAAGGGAAAAATTAAGGAATCAGAGAAGAGTGACCATTAAAGAAGAACCTTCTCCTTCTTCATCATATGACAAATTGAATAATTTAGTTAAAACCA
Source organism: Pinus albicaulis (assembly GCA_034641835.2). Classification (NCBI taxonomy): domain Eukaryota; kingdom Viridiplantae; phylum Streptophyta; class Pinopsida; order Pinales; family Pinaceae; genus Pinus; species Pinus albicaulis. The sequence goes on from CM076569.1 coordinate 960,415,410, forward strand.
TGGAAAGCATGATTGAAAGGATGAGTGTGGCTGATAGAGCTCCACCAAGAGAACCTCGAGGAGGGTCTCAAATCAGGAATCCAAATTTCAGAAGACAACAACCTCAATTTAACAAAGATAAAACAAAAACCAACTTGATCAACAAAAAATTAGACCTCCTTTTCAAGAAAAAATTGCTAAAGAAGAACAAGTAACTATAGAAGAGTTAGAAGAAGATCAAATTAATATCTTTGGGGAAGTAGAAACATATGTTGTTTTCCTCACCAAGGAAGAACAAGATATTTTCTTATTATCACAACTAGAGGATATGCTTGCAGAATCAACAGATTATCAAAATGAATATCAAAATTCCATTATGGAAGTACATAAACAATATAACCTGAGAAGTAAAAAGGTTGCAGTAAATCCTCCTAAGAAAGTCCCAATTGGTACACCTTCCACAATCCAAACAAAGGTGAACACCTCAAAGGAATTTCCTTAGAAGCAGGATGAAAATATTAAAGAACCAAAAAAGTATCAATATTCTTTCAACACTGAAAATGGATTGTCAAAGTTTAAAATTCCTGTTCCATTGCTTGAATTGGTGAAAAAGGATGTGTATAGAAACCAAGTTGTAAAGGCACTAAAAATTGAAGAAGGAATTGACAATTTCAATGTAACTGATGATCAACTTAAGTTACTGTTTGGACCTGAAGTAGATGGAATTACACAAGATGACAGTGTTCCTCCATTCTATTTTAGTCTTAAAATTCATGAATTCATTTTGCACAATGCCATGCTCAATTTTGGTGCATCACACAACCTGATGCCAAAGGTTATTATGGAAAAAATGGGATTAGATATAACCATAAATTATAAATACCTTTATTCTTTTGATTGAAATAGAGTAAAATGTATTGGATTAATAAAGGATTTATGTCTAACCCTTCAAATTCCAAAAAAAAGTCTAGTGATGGACATTGTTGTGGCTGATATCCCTCCTAAATATGGAGTTCTTTTATCAATATCATTGGGGGGGGGAAGTTGCAAGGTACATTACAGATGAACATGACATATGCAACTATCCCTATTTTGGCCAACAAAGAATATTGTATAGAGAAACCCTTATGAAATATATGGTGAGTAGTCAGAATAAACCCAATAATTATCTAGATTACTCTGTACATTCAGACATGGAATCTTTCATCCTTCATAATGATATTTTTCCAGAAGAAGAAATTCAGGATGTAGATACTAAACGAGGAGAAATAGACGATGAAAAACCACAAATGGAAAGTGAAAATCATGAGCAACAAGATTTCCTATGGAACATGGAATTTGATGGAGCAGTTGACAAAGAGGGAGTTGGAATTGGAGTATGGATCTTAGATATGAAATCAGGTACAACAAAGAAATATTCTTATAAACTTAATTTTGAATGCACAAACACTGTTGCTGAATATTAGGCTCTATTATTAGGACTCCAAAAGTTGAAAGAATTAGGAGCTAGAATAATTTTAATTCATAGGGACTCATAATTCATCATAAAATAGATGAAAGGTAAATATTCAACTAAAGGTCCTACGATGAGAGCATACATAAATGTTGTTTTATATTTTTTTTATAGTGTTTTCCAAAATATCAGTTATAATTAATTCTTAGGGATCAAGATGTATTTTTTGATGCGTTAGCTACCTAAGCAAGTACATGCAAAATTCATTTTAGAGCAAGTAAGAAGCTAGAAATTGATGTGAAACATAGACCTGCAATTCCTGATAATATTAGATACTGGAAAGTATTTGATAATGACAAAAAACTCAATAATTTCTTGCAATTAAAAGATGACTTTGAGAATTTGAACATTGATACAGGAAACAATGTTGATGGTAATGAAAAGGAAACTATTTTCAATCAAACCAATGAGGCCGGTTTTGAAGAATATGAGATACTACAACTTAAAAAAAATACAATACTAAGAGGTCTAGTGCCACTTGAAGAATTGTTTGATTTTAATGATGTAGCTAAAAATCCTACAATACAGCCAACTATGTCTGAAGTAGAAGATTGCAATATAGGCAATGAAGAAGATCCCAAGATTTTGAAACTTTAAAAGTCATTACATCTAGAAGAAAAGCAAAGATACATTGATTTGTTTAAGGAATACACTAATGTTTTTGCATGGGGATATCAAGATTTAAAGTTTTATGATAAAGGTATGATTCAACATATTATTCTCATTAAAGAAGATAAAAAACCTTTAAAACAGAAACTAAGAAAATTAAATCATGTTTTGTTGCCTCTAATTGAGAAGTAAGTTAGAAAACATTTTGATGCTAATATCATAATTCCTTTAAGATTTTATAAGTGGATATAAAATTTGGTACCAATGAGGAAAAATTCTTGTGAAATAAGATTGTGTGTGGACTTCAAAAACCTGAATAAGGTTTCCCTTAAGGAAAACTACCCCCTACCAAAAATGGATCATATACTTCAAAGAGTAGTTGGATCTAGCAGGATTTCACTAGATGGTTTTTTTGGCTATAGCCAAATTTTAGTGCATCTAGATGATCAAGATAAGACAACTTTCACAACACCTTGGGGAAATTTTATGTATGTCAATATGCCTTTTGGACTCATGAATGTAGGAGAAATGTTTCAAAGAGAAATGGATATTGCTTTTGCAGATGAAAAGGATAGATTCATTGTCATATGTCTTGATGATATTACTGTTTTCTCCAAATTTGATGAGGATCATGTGCATTGTTTAAGAATTGTATTTGAAAAATGTTGAATGGAATTTATTTAAAACCAAAGAAATATCTTTTTGGGATGGAATAGGGTAAATTACTAGGCCATGTAATCTCAAAGGATGTTATTAATATTTATCCTAACATAATTGAAGCAATCATGAAAATTGATCCTCCAAGAAAAAAAAAAAGAAGTGCAATCTTTTATTGGTAGAATAAACATTTTGAGAGTATTTATTCCCAACTTGGTTTAAATTCTGAGAGCTATAATCAACATGTTGAAAAAAGACACTGAAATAAAATGGAAAAAAAAGCAAAGAAATCATTAATGAAGTAAAGTTAGCATTGACTCTTGTTGTTGTATGGATTAGTCCATATTACACTAAATACTTCAGAACATACTATTATTGCAGTATTGTTACAGAAAAACAAAGGACTTGAGCAGCCAATAGCCTTCTTCGATAGAGGATTGAGAGATGCTTCTTTGAAGTATAAAATCATGGAAAAGCTATCTTTTGCTTTAGTTAAAGCCTTAAATGACTTTAGAGTGTATGTGTTACATTCTCACATAATTAATTTTGTTCCAAATACAATAGTAAAGGATACCCTTATACTCAAATGATCCAAATGGAAAAAGGGTAAATGGATATCAATCATTTTGGAATATTACATTGAAATAAAACCCACAAAGCTTATCAAATGTCAAGTGTTAGCCAAATTAATGGTTGAATCAAAATTTCATTCACTTGATATAAATTTTGTAGTTTCTCTAGATGGAGAAGAATATTTGGCGACTCCACAACTATCAGAAAGTTTTTTCACTTACCCCTGCTATACAAATATTGTTTATGTCTTAAAGAATTTACAAGCCCCCCCAGTTTGACAAAAACCAATGCAAGATTCCTTAAATTAAAAGTTGTAAAATTCTGCATTTTAGATCAAGCTTTATATTGGAAAGATGTTGGTGGGATTTTACTGAAGTATTTGTTGAAAGTTGAAGCTGGTGGGATAATGGAAGAATCTCATAAAGGTGATTGTGGAGGAAATTTATACTAGAAAGCCACAACAAATAAAATTTAAGAGCTAGATTTTATTTTCCTACCTTGTTTGCTAAAATTCACAAGAAGATTTCAACTTGTCATCAATGTCAAATTTTTGAAGGCAAGAGGAAGCTCTTGCCTTTTCCTTTAAAACCCATTTCAGTGGAGAATCCTTTCCAACAATAGGGTTTAGATTTCATAGGATAAATTCATCTAATTTATTCTGCTCTACACAAATGGATTTTAATTTCCACAGATTACTTCACCAAATGGATAGAAGAAATCCCAACTAGACAGGATACAAACTCTGTAATCATCCAATTAATAGAAGGTAATATTCTATCAATATTTGGTTGTCCACACAAAATCATTAGAGATAATGTTGTTGCTTTCAAATATAACAGGATGATTTATTTCTGCAAAAAGTATCAGATACTATTGGGACATTCCACTGCATATTATCCTTAGGGAAATGGGTTAGCAGTATCTTCTAATAAGTCTTTGGTCAACATCATAAAGAAATTACTGTGGGAAAACAAGAATCATAGCACAAGAAATTGATCAATTCTCTATGGGCTGATAGGATAAGCACAAATATGTCAAATGGAATGTCACCTTTCTAGTTGGTCTATGGAACAGACGCAATTTTTCCTGCTTCCCTAGGAATTCCAGTGCTAAAATTGTTGTAGGAAATATATGTTGAAAAAAATGATGCAAAAATAAGGATAAACCAAATGATACAGTTACAGCAAGCCAGAGAAGAATTCTACAACAACACATAGATAATTCAGGATAAAATCAAAAGGACTCATGATATAAGAATCAAAGCAGATGATTTCCAAATAAATAACCTTGTTATAAAGTGGGATGCCAGGAATGAATACAAAGGAAAACATGGAAAGTTTGATAGTTTATAGACAGTACCTTATAATATTGTAGATTTCCGTGGAACCAATTCATTTTCATTAGAATATCTGACTGGAGAAACATTATTAGGAGGACATGTTAATGGCAGGTTGCTCAAACACTATTTTAGTTAAACTCTGTTGCATTGAAATTTGCAACAAGAAACAGTGAAATTGGAAACCAGAAAGGAAAAAAAGTGACCACAGACTAGTGTGGGATTCCAGTCACACATTGGCAAGGAATTCAGTTACACATTACTGCTAAACGTGGGCGTCTAATTTATATTTCCCTTAAATAAATTGGACAATAAATTGTAATTTCATCTCATAACAACTTGTATCAGTTAACTAAGTCAGAGAGATTGAGTTAGATCAATAATTTTGAGTTAAGGGTCAAAGGTGAGGCATGTAGAGTGATTTCTATTATTTTGGGGGTCTAGTTGCAATTAATGCACTAGTGGGGTGCATGTGTAATCAGTTAACTCAAATTAATTGAGTTGAAATCAATTTAACTAGTTCTATGTGAGTGATGAGATAGTGAGAGGTCGAGTGAATTAAATTAGATTTAATTCAAAAGTAGTGATCAATCAGATAACTAATGATTCACTATTAATAGATGCATGCATGTCAATTCTGATGAAGACCTAGTTGAGACAGATGTTAAAGTGAATATAACTATCAATTGTATTATTAGCAAATTGCCCAGGAACAATTATAAAGTCATGGGAAGCCCATGATGGATTGTGCAGTCAAGGAAGGTTGATTATCCTATTTAATAGGGATTAATTTCCTAGGGATTGCATGAGCAAGGCTAGGCTAAGCAGGGGCTAATAATTGGCTAAGTGTTGGTCAATTTTTCCAGAGAATTACTAGTCATTTTTGTGCAGGATCAGGGTGAAACAGTTGGTAGAGTGCAGGATTTTCTCGATGTGATAAATCATTGTATTGTTTCATGATTCTTTGACTATGTACAATATATGATAGAGGGGCTTATTGAGAATTTGGAGGGGAAATGATCAATTCAAATTATTTTCTTGATAATTACTTGTGAGCGTACTTCTATTACTTATGTCTTATCTTGTTAGCTTGTTTAGTCTTTCATCAAGTCAATTACCAAAAACAAAAGAGACACAAATTTAGGCCCTTTGAGCCAGGGAAAAACCTCTCCCTCTTGGAGAGGAAAACCAATGAGAAATCCTTCTTATAGACTTTCAGATGACAAGTACATGACAACAACCCTAGAACTTTATATGCCTTCAAGACCTTTTCACTGCTTCTTTAATGACTCATTATTTCTTACACCTTCCTGCACCGTTCAACACCTGCCTTAGATCCTTACTTCTATGCACTGATTATTGTTGTAGCCTTGTATTCTAATCACAACCCTTTTCATGCACTTTATTACAGAACTTCTCTATAGTTCACCACAACCCTATTTCAACATTTTAACACAATCATATATCCAAAGATATACCTGCAATTATGTTCACAAATATTGGCATGAATATATCTTCCTTTTCGCACTTTCTTCTTGTATATAACCCTGTTACAAGAATCCACAATATTCTACTCCTTCCGTATTGTGTCTTAGTCCTAAAATACTTGCATTAGATCTCAGAGCTTGTCCTTTTCTTTGCATTTACCTCATCTCCTTTTCTTACACTTGATATAGCCCCGTTCTTAATTTTATTTCAGACTAATCCACACCTTTTTCCTTCAGACTGACCCACATTATATTAGCACCTTTAATCTCCACTTTAACACTGTCTTTTCTAGCACATTGACTCTATTGAACGTAGCCTTGAATCTCACACTTTTCCAGGCCTGAAGCTCGCATTAAATGACAAAAAATATTTTCTGAAATATTTCTTTTCTACGCAGTACCTATAGGGTATATATATTTGTTTCCACTTGTAGTTGAGCCGACCTATCCATATGTAGTGAGGCCGACTTGAACACTATTTTATAGGCCAACTTGTAGAGATAATCTTCCAGCGTTAATGAGGTTGACTTGAGGGATGTCTTGAGCCATTTCTTCACAGTTAAATGACAAGGTCTTGAGGCATATTATTTTGACTAGAATCTTCATATAAATGACTCCTAATTACATTTATAACCAGAAGAAAAATCGTAATAGACATCAAGAAGAAGTATATTGACCTATAATAAAACCTTGCTCATGAAACCCATGAGGAAAGCATACCAAAAACATATTTTATTATCTTTGTCTTCTTCTTTACATAAATACATAATTACATAGTCAATATGAAGATCGATCCTAGTTACACTTTTCAACACTCCCTATTAACTAGGGAGGTATTCATACAGGTACATGGTCACTTTCAAACTGAAGAATATCAGAAGAAGAATTGGATTGGTAATCGCATCTGTATAGCATCATATCAAGTAGCATTGTCCTAGTGCAAGGCCTTGACTAATAGCCCCATCTCTCAACAAGACTATGGGCTAAAATGTTGGCGAGACACATGACTTATAGACACCATAGTCATTGTCTCGCCAAGGTACATACTCCACCCAGGTGTTCCTAAAGTATGACCTTCTTGGATTATTCTTCTCTTGGGTAGCTAGCCCTAAAATAATATCGGTCCACGTCTACTCTTATCTTGAATTCCCTATCTCATTCTCAAAGAGTATTAGATGCCAGATGATTACCCAATCCTCCATTCTGTCTTCCTGTTTGAAGACCATAATGATATGTCTATCTCTCCCTCTCAAATAGGGAGGATCTATTCCACAAGGGAATGTACTCATTCATGTAAAGGAATGTACCTAAGCTCATTCTTAGGAATTACCTAGTTTCTTCCAAGTAAGAAATTTATCACCACACTCCCTCTTAATCAAGGACCTGCAGCAACAATGGTGAGACACCCAAATGCTCATGAAGAGTTCCTCCCCTCGATGTCATGGATTTCGATATTGATGAATCTTCAACTTTTGGCTACATAGGGCACAAACCATCCATCACTTTCATCCACGAATCATGTTAGCTATCATAAATGGACTTATCTGTCTTCATTATCTGGTCCACCTTTTATGCCATGTTACTTTATTTCGAACCATCTCTAAGGATCTTACATCATTTCACATGATTGGAAACCCTACATAAAGTCATCTAGATAAGCATATACATATGAACTTTTAAATAAAAATTTACCTCATTGATGATCTTTCACTATGAAATATTCCTGTAGGCATCGACATCCTTTTTTCAGATTGACACATCTCCTCATGATATTTATTGTCAAGGGTCTTCTTATTTACCAGAATTATATCAGAGTCTACATATCCTCTAGGAGATATTCCAGTCATGTCTTTTTGGCATCCGGATGATAACTGCCTCTTGACATGGTTGCACTTCATGATCTCTTCCCTTCTGCACATCTTCATTCCCAGGAACTTCCAATTTTCAGTTCCTTGTTCATATACAACCACCTCATTTTCCATATGAGGATATATTATGTTGATTTCGTTTGTCAGTGCATCGAGAGAGATCCTACTCCATAGATCATACTTATAAATATAGAAGTCCATTACCTGCAACCATATGACATGACTTCACAGTATCCAGTGTCAGCATATAAATATATATATATACCTCATAAAATTTTCCTTTGAGTCATCCTGTAGAAATTTCACTTGAATGAAGAACCTCATTCCATTGACCTACTTTATCAATATGTCATCACATCCTAATCTGAGAATTTTGTAGCATAGAATTTATGGTGAAACCTTTATGTTTTCTTTCTAATCAGTGAATCCATATAGAATTCCATTAGAGATTGTGAGCACCTTCTTCCATGATGACCCTTGATCTTGATGACTGTTTTCCATCATTGTTATCAGTGAGGTTTTCCAGGAGTTGTTTCACCAAGAGCTCCTAACATGCTTCTATCATGATGCTATTAATATACATTTCTTTCTATCATACTATTTTACAACCAACACAAATCACTTAAAGAAGAAGATGATATTAATCATAATAGAGATCTTTGCTTCATCTTTCTTAGATTTCTTAGCATTGGGTTCTTCCCTTTAATCTGTAACATGGGCTTCTTCCTTTTTCCTATTGTCCTTTCCAGATTTAGGACAATCTCTTTTATAATTCCCAAGTACATTACATCCAAAGCATCATACTTTTTCCATATTTATTCTTTTATTATGAGGACCAAATTTTCTGAATATTCCTTTCTTCCTGGTTATGACTGCAAAGGCTTGATTCCCTTCACTTGATCTTGTTTCAGCTTTAGCTTTCAATCTTGTTTCCTCTATTTTACATCTAGACCATAAATCATGGAATGGTGTTGCTTATTTCTTCCCGTATAAACTTGAAGGGAAGCTTCCCCATTATTCCTGTAGAGAATTCAACACCACTGTAGTCATCTCAGTATCAGGAATTACTTCTCCCAATTCCTGCAGTTGGTCTCTTATTTCAGAAATCCTCATAAAGTATGAAGTGATTTCTTCTTCTCTTGACAATTTCATTTTGTATAGTTCTTGTCCGAGAGATATTTCTTCTCCTGCAGTACTCACATAGAATATCTCCACCAGTTTCTCATATATTTCTTTTGTAGACTTTATTTTTGATACATAGGGAATGAGTGAGTCCTTGATGGATTCAATGAGAATCCTCTGGGCTCTGATTTCTCCCTTCATGTACTTGGCATGAGCTGGAGCATTTTATTTTGGGGGTTGAATTTTATATCCTTCGATGTAGTCCATAACTTCATCTTCAATTAAATTCAAATATGTCCTCTTCTTCCATGCACTAAAGTTTGATGACCCAACCAGCTTTTTGCTCTCTTTACACTAAGTCATCTTGATAGATTTAAGTAAGGTCATAGATACTTACTTGAGTAGAGTGGCTTGCAGCTTCCTTGATGATGATGAATATGAAGTTAGGAGCTTATTATAAGATTGAAATCTCCAATGTAGGTGTTCTTCGATCCTTGATGATAAAGGATATCTTCAAAAGATGATGTCCTCTTCTAACAATGTCTTGAATGTAAATCTTTGATGGAAAATATTATTTTCTTGAATGAGTTGATACTTTGAATGAGATAGAATATATTTCTTGAAATAGCTTGAGAGTCTTCCTTGCAAACTGATTTTATTTTTCAACCCAAACTTTGATCTTCGCTTCCTGGGGTGTCTTCTTTGCCAAGTAGTCCTTGTGTTCAACACCTTAGCTCTGATTCCATGTTGAGAATTTGGAGGGGCGATGATCAATTCAAATTTTCTTCTCGATAATTACTTGTGAGCTTACTTATATTACTTATGTCTTATCTTATTATCTTGTTTAGTCTTTCATCAAGTCAATTACCAAAAACACAAGAGACACAAATTTAGGCCCTTTGAGCCAGGGAAAAACCTCTCCCTCTTGGAGAGGAAAAACAATGAGAAATCCTTCTTATAGACTTTCAGATGACAAGTACATGACAACAACCCTAGAACTTTATATGCCTTCAAGACCTTTTCACTGCTTCTTTAATGACGCCTTCTTTCTTGTACCTTCCTGCACCGTTCAACACCTACCTTGGATCCTTCCTTCTATGCACTGATTATTGTTGCTGCCTTGTATTCTGATCACAACCCTTTTCACGAACTTTATTACAGAACTTCTCTATAGTTCACCACAACCCTATTTCAACATTTTAATACAGTCATATATCCAAAGATATAGTTGCAATTATGTTCACAAATATTGACATGAATATGTCTTCCTTTTCACACTTTCTTCTTGTATATAACCCTGTTACAGGAATCCACAATCTTCTACTCCTTTCATACTATGTCTTAGTCCTGAAATACTTGCATTAGATCTCAGAGCTTGTCCTTTTCTTCGCATTTACCTCATCTCCTTTTCTTACACTTGATATAGCCCCGTTCTTAATTTATTTTAGACTAATCCGCACCTTTTTCCTTCAGACTGATCCAAATTATATTAGCACCTTTAATCTTCACTTTAATAATATCTTTTCTAGCACATTAACTCTGTTGAACGTAGCCTTGAAGCTCACACTTTTCCAGGCCTGAAGCTCGCATTAAATGATAGAAAATCTTGTCGGAAATATGTATTTTCTGTGCAGTACCTATAGAGTATATATATTTTTTTCCACTTGTAGTTGAGTCGACATGTACATATGTAGTGAGGCCGACTTGTAGAGAGAGTTTTCCAGTGTTAAGGAGGTTGACTTGAGGGACGTCTTGAGGCATATTCTTTTGACTAGACTCTTCATATACATGACTCCTAATTACATTTATAACTAGAAGAAAAATCCTAATATACATCAAGAAGAAGTCTATTTACCTATAATAAAACCTTGCTCATGAAACCCATGAGGAAAGCGTACCAAAAACATATTTTATTATCTTTGTCTTCTTCTTTACATAAATACATAATTACATAGTAAATATGAAGACCGGTCCTAGTTACACTTTTAACAGTTTTGAGCAAGTGCTTTCCCTAGATACATATTGTGTTGTGTTATCGATAATTTATTTCTCTTACTTGCAGGAGATTGAGCGATTGTGTTTTATATTCCACAAATATAGTAGAAGGATTCAATATCTTGCTTTAGTACATTACATGATCGGATTTAATACATTGGTATAAAGTTTCTATATATAATTTCTACATGGTATCAGAGTGTTAGGATTCAAAATAGAAGAGAAGAAATTGAGTTTGTCTTGAGCAGGTTCAAATTTGCAGATTTATTCTTCAGGATCCAGCAACAGATCAAGATGTCTTTCAATGTATTGAGACTTAAATTTGCACTCGAGGTAAATTTGAATTGTATTGCATGGAAGGACATGATGGAGGCAGTGTTGGAGGACAAAGGGTTGAAGGAATTCATAGATTTTGATATTCCCAAGCCCACAGTAGCATATGCCCAACTTATTGATGCATGGTAGAAGAAGGTAGTAAATGCTAGAAGGATCTTGTTAGAGGGAGTTCGAGATCATATTGTCTCGAGTCTCCATGGGAAGGCGACTCCATATGCTATGTGGAAGGCCTTGACATATATATTTCATAATAGCAATGACCAAAAGAATTTTCTGTTGAAGGAAAAACTTATAAATATCAAGAAGGAGGATGGCGAGACGGTACCAACATACTTGGTGAAGTTCTCTCAATGTCAATATGAGCTTGGAAGTGTTTATGTGACCGTAGCCAATGATGACTTGGTGATCCTCGCACTTCTAGGCCTTCCCAAGAGCTAGCATAGTTACCAGGACTCTATGAATGGGAGGGAGAAGCTACTAAACTGGGAGTGTTTGTGGTCCGACTTGGTAATAGAAGATGTAAGGTGGAGTAATATAGACGGGACCTCCAGCACCAAAAAAGAAGAATATTGTGCATTAGTTGGAAAAGGAAAGAAATCCAAGGGAAATAAGTCCCAAGGCAAAGAGGGTAAGAGATGCTTGTCCAAGATCATATGTTTTCACTATCATAAGCATGACCACTATGCTTTGAATTGTCCACAGAAGAAGGTAAGTAAGAAGGTGCATGCACTTGCAGAGAGTGAAGCATTGGCTTCACAGTTCGAGCTTGATTTTACTCTCATTGCATGCATGGTCAACACTGTAATGGGATGCATGTGGTATCTAGATAGTAGTGCCTCGTTCCATATGACTAGGTTTATAGATTTCTTCAGTGACTTGGAGGAGAAGGACCTCCAGCAGAACATAAAGTTTGGAGATGACGGGAGGTATAGCATGCCTGACATAGGTACAATTACCTTTCAGAGGGAGTTTGGCTCCCCTCTTAGAGTAGCAGATGTTTTTTATGTTCCAGGCCTAAGGAAGAGTCTTGTCTCCATAGCAGTATTGGAAGACTGTGGTTATGATGTGATTTTTAGAAAAGGAAAGGTTTTCCTTAAACAAATAGCCACAGGACAAGTGAAACAAATCGGTGTAAGAGTTAATAACCTGTATGCTCTTGAGGTTGAGGATGCATGCAAAGCTTTAAGGAGAAAATTAGAGGTTAGTGACTTGGTGGTTGAGAGGGAGCACAAATTACCTCTCAACATGCAATCTCAGAAGGTTTTGGAGCAACCATAATTGGAGAAGTAGAGAGGAGTCTGAGTGAAAGAGTCTGCTCAAGTAGATACCTCGAGAAGGGGGAAATCTCGAGCCAGAAGGGAAAAGGGAGTACATGTAGCTATGCCTCCAAGTGTGAGGTGGGGCAATGTGCAGATATAATCCCAAGAAAAAATTTGGGCAAGGTCCATTGAGATAGTGTTTCTCATGGATTGAACCTAGCTACAAGGAGCCCACAATACAATAGTAGCAGGAAGGATCTGTTAGATTGATGCAGTCATATGTCAAGAAGATAGAAATTATAGTGAAATATGTCAGATACTAGAGTGCAGATCAGAGTTGGCAGCAGTGTAGAGAGCACGGATGCAGATGTCAGCAGCAACACAGAGAGTCCAGTAGACAAGTGTAGTAACTAGTAGCAGTTAAAAGACTACGATGACAAAAGCATTATACTGATTCAATTGTTCAGAGGCTATTCAGTTTCAGGAGTTGCATGTGCATACAACACTAGAGAAGTGTTGCATGTAGAACATTCCAAAGGTACTGGATCGGGATAGATTGAATTCATTTCTTGTTGAGAGAGGGTGTTGAAATTTGCAACAAGAAACAATGAAATTGGCAACTAGAAAGGAAAAATATTGACCACATACTAGTGTGGGATTCTAGTCACACATTGGTGAGGAATTCAGTTACACATTGCTACTAAATGTGGCCGTCTAATTTATTTTTCCCTTAAATAAATTGGACAATAAATTGTAATTTCATCTCATAACAACTTGTATCAGTTAACTAAGTCAGAAAGACTGAGTTAGCTCAATAATTTTGAGTTGAGGGTAAAAGGTGCGGCATGTAGAGTGATTCTATTATTTTTTGGGTCTAGTTGTAGTTAATGCACTAGTGGGGTGCACGTGTAATCAGTTAACTCAAATTAATTTTGTTAAAATAAGTTTAACTAGTTCTAATTGAGTGATGAGCTACTGAGAGGTCTAGTGAATTAAATTAGATTTAATTCTGAAATAGTGATCAATCAGATAACTAATGATTCTTTATTAATAGTTGCATGCATGTCAATTCTGATGAAGACCCAGTTGAGACAGAGGTTAATGGGAAGATAACTATTAGTTGCATTATTAGTAAATTGCCCGGGTGCAATTATAAAGTCATGGGAAACCCATGGTGGATTTCATAGTTAAGGAAGATTTATTATCCTATTTAATAGGGGTTAATTTCGTAGGGATTGCGTGAGCAAGGCTGGGCTAAGTAGGGGCTAAGAATTGGCTAAGTACTGGTCAATTTTTCCTGAGAATTGCTAGTCAGTTTTGTGCAGGATCAGGGTGAAACAGTCGGTAGAGTGCAGGATTTTTTCGGTGTGAGAAAAAATTGTATTCTCTTATGATTATTTGACTATGTAAAATATATGATAGAGGGTTTTTTAGCACGTGCTTTCCCCATATACATATTTTGTTGTGTGATTGATAATTTCTTTCTCTTACTTGCATGTGATTGAGTGTTTGTGTTTTATATTCCGCAAATATAGTAGAAGGAATCAATATCTTGTTTTAGTACATTAAATGATCAGATTGAATCCATTGGTATATAGTTTCTATATATAATTTCTACATGTTGGTCACAAGACACATCATTGTATATACCATTTTATTGTTTCAAATATTGCAAGTGTGGGTGGAGACTATCAGGAATTGAAACCCGCAGAGAAGGCCCTAAGTTTATGAGGAGTTAGTTATCATATCTATAGAATAATAGCTGATCAACACAGTTTCAGAGAAGGGACAAACCATCTGTTGCCCAATGGAAGAAGGCTACTGATCCATGATGATATTGACACCTTACAAGAAGGATTCCATCCCCATTGGAGCCATTGTTAGAGTCCTATAAATTATAGTCATCAATTGATTATTATCTGGTTTTTATCATATGGAATGTTGAAATAGTATTTCCATCTCTGTAAAATTAATTTTAGTATTTTTTTTATGAAAAAGAAAAGAAAAGAAAAGAAAAGAAAAAATAAAAAAGATAGAAAATTAGAAAAAATAGAAAAATAAAAAGGAAATAAAGGGGATAATATATATATATATATATATATATATATATATATAATAATAAAAGAATAAAATAAATTCAAAAAATAAAAAATAAAACCCCTATGGTGCCCCAATCAAAATGTCTCCTTCAAAATTTATTATAAAGTTTGATTTAGATGTATTTTTGTAAAACTTTGGTTATATTTTGTATTAACGTATAATATGATAAGACCATTTGTCGTTTTGTGACTAATGTTCGCACACCAATCAACGACGGAGATGACCTTTGCCCAGATCTACGGTGGAAGGAGGATTTCAGACCCCCACACCACCCCCCCCCCCCTCCCGCACTCTCGACGGTTAACAGAGGGGAATTGGGGGGGGGGGTCCCGAAAAGTGGATTGCTCCCAATGGCACCCGAGGAGACATGTCAGTCCCATGGTATTTTCGAGGCTTTCCTCTCAAACCCACTAACCACTCCACCCCCCCCGAAAAACCACCATCCCACTCTCTTGCCACCTCGTCATGACCTCCACCACGTCACTTCTGCCACCACATCACCTCCCACCAATCACATACCACCACATCACTCTTTTCATCATTCCCCCTCTCCCACCATCACCCTTCCACGTCGTTCGATCATTAATGTTCAAAAATACTCGCCAATTGAACGTTAAACAATTATTTCTTCTCACTAAATTGACCCTTTTGCAAATTAATCTCTCGCTCCAAAAACGGTAATAATCTTATTATCATCCAATGCCCATTCCATTATAAAATCATCCCAAGAGCATGCATTTCTTCCCTTTCGTGCTTTTACATTCTGTGCAAGTGATCATCGAGCAAATCTATAGTTAATAGGTGTGGTCTGATGTCAATTCTCCAACACAATTTCGATAAGCTAAAACACTCTGGTAACCCCCTTCATTTTTTCTCATTTTGATTGAAAATGTCTGGACGGAAAGGAAAAGGAAAACAACCCGAGGAAGATCCCATGATCCCACTTGTCCCTAATCTTGACAAAACCCCTTTGATTGATACCCAACATAAAGTTTCATAAATCCAATGTGATTTTGATATCTATGACCTCCATAATTGGGCTAAACAAAAATATCTAGACCAAAGTGATGATCTGAGCATCTGAGAGTCCCTCCTTCCTCAATTTTTCTTTCCCCAAACCCATTTATTCCTTGAATTCTCCTCTTTGGTGGCATCTTCGATACCTCCCCAGCCAGAGGGCAGTTCTTGGTCACACTATTTAATTCCTTTTATCCATTTCTATCAACTCAAAATTCCCCACAAACTCGTCCCTCATGGTCTCCCAGTGGTGGGTGCACTGATGTAACTCTGCATAAAAATACCATGTGGCGGGGATTGGTCCCAAGGCATGAATAAATAGGTGGAACCATTCGTCCCTGGTCCTTTTGCACCACACCTCCATCGATGCAAACAAGTGCTTGCGCGGGTCCCCTTGGCCACGGAAAGTCTCCATTTATAGGTGAACTAGGGGTTCAAATCGTAGGATCATCATCTTGCGACATTCCTCCCAATCCTGAAAAGTCCCTTTATGAGTTTCCCACCACCGCGCAGGGGTCGTACGCATGGCTATGTTAAGCACCCAAATTATCCGTTCCCTTGGGACTTCTGCTTCAAATGCTCTAAGGAAATCCCTAATACTACCAGAATCGTCAAAGTAAGGCAGTTCCCTTACCTTTGAAGAGATACACTAGAAATTCTTTGTGATCTTAAGACACCATAGCACAGATACGTCATGAAAACAGTTCTACCAATTTTTGATCTCCCCGTTGGAATCAGAGAGGAATTCACTGTCTTTCTCCCAACACAACACACCATTAGTCGTAGGGTTAATCCAATCCTCATCCCGGGAGGTTAGTTTATAGATATGATCAATGCCATCTTCTTCGTGCATGAGTTCTGTATACTGTTCTCCCTCTACTGGTTCTAGAGGAACTATTACTCTCGTACCCTCATTCTCAAAAACCATACTCCTTTTCTTCAAGTTGATAATGACTCCCATGTCTATAGCCCAGTCCAGTCCTAGGAGCGTAGGATAGGGGTCCACATCCTCTTCAATCTGGATTACTTCAAAATCCGCGTATACCTTAACCCCTGTGATATCTACCATAATCTTTGATAGTCTTCCAAACGGTATGATCTTCTCTTGGTTAGCCATGCGTAGCTATATAGTAGACCATTCCAGCTTAGGTTCTCCCATCCTCTTCCATGTCTATTTGGGCAGGACATTCGCATCGGATCCCAGATCCAGGATGACATGATCCATTTCATAATCGCCAATCTACTCAGTTAGGCGCATTTCTCGACCAGTGTGTTTCTTATTCTTGTAAAGTTTGTGGGCATATTTAACTTTTGATAGGGGTTCAATCTTTTCCACACAGTTGTCTATCAGTGCTTGAAGATTTTCTAATGCCTTCTGGTTGCGTAGCAACTTCATACATTCCTATAGGAATGGTTTAACTTCTCCTTCTGATTTTAGGTTTGTTGGAGCTCTGGAGGTAGATGCTTCATCTTTGGTAAAGTCTTTGCAAGCCTCTAGGAAGGTCTCTTTCTCCTTGTGTAGGTCCAGGCTTTCCTTTTTGATAGCGACTTTTCGGATGAAGGGTTCAGCCGCAAATCTTTCCTCAGCTCCTCTCGTAGCCATGCCACTGCGCGTAATGAAATTAATACTGGGTTCCTTATCACGTGGTTCTGCCTTAACCCTTTGTACATTCTGCGTTGGTGTCTATTGTGTCTCCTGCATCTTTGCTATCAGTACTAGACAATCTTCGATCACATGATCCAATTGTCTGCAATGTCTGCAAGAATGTCGTGCAGGGTTCAGACAGTCCCTTGCGAAGTGCCCTACTTCTCCACAATTATAGCAGATGAATTTCCCTCTTCCTCGACCTACGCTTCCGCCTCTCCCCTGACCTCTCACAGGGGAGCCTCCTCGTCCCAAGGGGGACAATGGTGATGAAGGGTCAGCCTGTACCCTGTAGAGGTTTCCTCAGTCTATCATTAAATCATATGTCTGGAAGTTGTGTTCATCATGTCCTACAGATGAGTAGAATCAACACCATTGTTTCTTCAATTATGGGACATAGGCACTAAGACTGGGTCAGTGGTTGGTGTCATGTAGTCTAGCTACGTGATAGTTAGCGCACCATAACGTGGGGGCACTTGGTCCCGCAGCCTCTTTAGGGCGCAATGGGTTGGGCTCCCTAGCCTGCATGTATTCTACCAGCAGAGGGCATTGATCCTTGGTGTGGCCTGACACCCTGCATCTTATTCACCAAACATCTGGACTAACTTCTTTTCCTTGCTCCTTTCAAAAACTATGGATTTCGAGGTGCATTGCCTCCAGTTGTCCCTGGATCAGCTGTACCCCAACTGAGCATCATCTCTTGGCGCAACTTCTATCTTCATGGAAATCTCCAAGGCTTTCTCTTGTGTATCAATCGCTTGATGACCCATAGGCCTACACAGATGCGGTAATAGCATGGCAATGAACCATTCCTTGTGTTGTTTACCCTCATACTTAAATTCCCCATCCCTGATAACCTTCTTTAGCCACTGATCAACCTCCCATACCAACTCAGTGGGTCCCTATTTAAAGTCTTTCAAGTCAACCACCAGTTGAGCGTAGGAATTAGGTTTCTGAAACGGTTGTTTTAAAGCATCCTTAATATCTTGTATTGATGGATCTGCATGTTGGCCTACGTACCCCATGAACCAATACAGAGCCCTTCCTTCAAGGGCGAGGGATAGATGCGTCCTTTTTACAGCATCACTAGCAACATTCTACGCAGTCCATACTAATTCCATTACGAACCAAAATCAGTCCATGTCTTCGTCTCCCACACCCTTGAAGGTGGGAAACTTTATGTGTGTGGCCATAGCTTCCTTCGGTAGAGGTGGAGGGGTAGGGGAGTTCTTTCCCTTACGCTGATTTGACGATGGTGTAGCCAAAGGACTAGTCCCTACGTGCGCAAATAGATCTCTTAAGGGGTTGTAGATGGATCTATCCCCTTCTTGGTTGACTCGGTAGTACTTACCACTTCACGTTGTAATCTCACCCTGATCAGAGGTCATTCATTCGGTGTGGCTGCACAAAATTCCTTTTTCGCACAGTAATATTTTAATTAGTAGCGGAAATTTTCGCAAGAACTTACCTCGGAATCCCTTGAAGAACCTCTGCTCTGCTTCAAAACTATGAATTCTGTTACAAATCCTCCTAGCACACTATCCACCCAATGATCTACAGTCCAGGTGATTGTGTTGTTAGCCTTCTCCAACTGTTGAATCAATTCTAGAGTCCACTGTGTAACCTTATCGTCTTTCCAACATGTCTGGAATTATAATAGCCTTGCTAGTCACTCTTGTAGCTTGTGCGCGAAAGTTACAAAGAAAATTTCATATACTTCTGTGAAAATATATTTGTTCTTCCACTTCTCAGCTATTAGATTTGTGCTGCGATTCTCTTTTATGGAAAATTATTGAATCTGTTTTTCGAACCAGTCTTTGAGCTCCAATTTCTCAGGTCACGAACGGCCTCGTGGCATTACCCGATCTCTCTCTCAAAATGATCCCGGTCCCGGCAACAGAACCATTTTTTGGCTGGAGGGATCCTGACCTAGGTTCAGCGGTTAAGGTTTGCCAACAAACCCCTATACTACTGGCCCTTTTGGCAATGGCCAGCAGAGCAGACCAAGGTCTCACTTGAAGTAGTATGGGAGGGTGCTGGAACCAGGTTTCCGCACCCAGAGAGAGAGAGAAGGGTAATAAAAGGGGGCACCTTCAGATCTATCAGTCCTGCGCTAAATAAGACCGTAACCCAGGATCCACAATAATAGATCCAATAAAATACTTCACAGAAGATAGCAATTAACCAATCAATTACGTAAACCAGATCTATGCATTCATAACATCGCATCCATGTGCGTACCATTAACAATCATAACCACAAAGATATATTTAAGCAATAAACGCAACACAGAGATCGCAAACCAGTCTCCTCATGCAATTATAACCAGATTCCACTTACAGACTACTTAATCAGCCTGCGCACATAGTCAACAGGGTCTGCACATAGCAGGAATCAGGGTCTCCACGCACACAACTAGTAGGAGCACTTACCCAAACAATCGATGCAACATATTCGAATTTTAGAACTCAATTCTATCTCTATGCTCTTATACCTCTAGACTCAATTTACTCATCTATTTATAGCATGCTAGCCTGCGTTATCCTATGGTCATCAAACCATGGTTTGCGGACCCTTGGCCTACCCTTTTGAACCATTACAAATGATTGGGGGTTTTTGACCCATCCTAAACCCTTTCGCTAGACTAAATATTGAAAAATATTACAAAATTGGACAAAAATAAGGCGAGGAGACCTTGCTCTAACAATAACATCTATGATTTATTTTTACTATAGGTTCCCTGGTATAGCTCTTGTATTAATATTTTCTAGTTTCCAGTTTGCAGGGAGAACGTTGACCTATTGAGAATTCATCCTCATCCTTATTGGAGGGCCAACTATTATCCCACTACTTTCACCATGTTAGTGTCAGTATTTGCATACTTCCACCAGGGATCAAAACACATTTTGCATGTATATATTAGGTGTCCCACTCTAAAGAATTCTCAATCATTCCATTAGGTCATGATATAAATTGTTCCACTAGTGGTTGTCCTTGTCAAGTGTCCCATTTTCCTTCACAAGTATATGCCTGCTGACCCTCTTCCATGTCTTCATCATGCTGAAAACAAGTCTGCTCTCATTCCACTTTTAGTCAAAGTTACTCAATGAGCCAGTTTCTTTCATTTCTCATTAGGTCACTAGGGTTTCATTAGGTTAAATAATTTCACTGTCTCATTTTCAATAAAGGGCAGCAGAAGGTGTGAGAGTGATCCCAATAATGTCTCGTTACCATGTAAATATGATCTCCAATATGGTTTCCAAAGTTGTAATTTTATTTCAAGTGTGATTTTCATTCCAGGATGTAATTTTATTTTTATTCATGTAATTTTATGTCAGTTCAAATGTAATAAGTACTCAGTCTCCCAAGGCTTCCAACTCAGAGTTCCGCATGTCTACACATCAAGTGTCAAATAAAAAAAGTGTCTACTTCAGAAATTGATCAAACGTCAAATGAGTTGTCTTTTTCCAAGGGTGCCTAAGTCATCATTTTCCACAAGCACTAAACCCTAATTTCCTCTCCCACTAAGCTAGGGTTTGCAATGGAATCAGAGATATATGAGAAGAGGAGGCATAAGATAGGTCATATCAGTAAGTATGAGGTCATTCCAAACTCATAAACATCATGTATCCATCATTTTCCAGGAAATCATTCCAAGAGCCAATCCATTTGCCACTCATAGGGCCAATTTTACTTCAAACTATGTTTCTGACCAAACATAGATGAATTTGATAAAGTGAGAGAGGTTTTTGTCCATCGTAGGTCCAAGAAGAAAAACCTCCTTCATTTTTTATACAGGTGTCATGGTTTGGGATAAATGTCAAAAATACAGGTGCCATAGGAGAGTTGCTTCACTCCTAGAGTGACCTTGGGAAAAACAAATTTTCGCCTAGCTGGGGTGTCCAAATGACTTGCTTGATAAGTCAAGTGACAACTAAATTGGAATATATTTCCATTGAGCTATCATGAGCTCCATTTGGAGTTGAGGAAGGCCTTCAAAATTGGCCTTCAAGATGGTGCTATGCATAGTAGTGAGGTGCTGCGCATAGAGCAATTTTCACAGTGTTAAATAACACTGCGTTGCGCACCTGGGTTTGGCGCTGTGCACAGGGACAGACTCCTCCAAATTGCTCTAAAAATCCTCACATTTGGTTCTCCACCTCAGATACAAGTAATTTAACCCTTATAGCTCCCTCCATATTCATTTTTATGCTTGTGTTTGTGTTTCATGTTGGCTAAAATTACAAGGAAACCCTAGTTTTCCTTTGTCTCTCCCAAAATCCCCATCCCCCTCACAAACTTCCCAAAACCATCCTTGTCCCAATTGATTGTCCCTAAATAATTCTACATCATCCTATACCTCTAAAGACACTAAAACTACCCCTACATCCTCATCCCTAAGTCCTACACCCTTTTCCATAAAAGCCCTAATTTCTACGGATCTCACTATTTTTCCTAGATTTCCCCCTACCTTTGACCTGTAATTGAATTTTAATTTTCATCTCCCTTAATATTTTCACCTCCCATCACCTCACAAGGTTTCATAACATTTTTCCCAGTCTCCATTAATTTTTTTGGCCCTATCCCTATCCCCTAAAACCCTCATTTAATCATTTCCTTCCCAGCTCCCATTCCCTTCACTCCCTCTCTCACTCTCTCTTTTCTTTCCTCTCCCATAGGGTTTCCAAAGTGCCAAGAACAAGCATGAAGAGAGAGGACAAAGATTACAGGGAGGGAGACTACAGTGATGATGAGTTTGAGGAAGATGATATTTCACAACAGAGAAGGCCACACAAGGGAGGTTGAAAACATCAGGAAAAGGCCAAAGACAAGAGGCCTCAAAAGAGCATTGGAGAAAGAAAAGCAAGAAGCCCAAAGTATGAGTTTTGACCAGCAGTTGGCAAAGGAGATTGAAGATAATAGAGAAGTGTGGCTTGAGAGAGTCAACATTCACTTGGAGAATCTTCTAATTAATGCCAACATAGACAATCAGATGCTCAGGCAAATGGCCTGTCATTATCAGACCTGGAACAAAATTTGCAATATCAAGGTGAAACAAATGAAGGATGAACTGAAGGAGATCCGGAAGGGAAAGAAAGGAGGTGAAAAAATAAAGATAATTTCTGATGCATCCTTAGCTTAAATTGACATGTGATTGTGGGCCTATCCCACAAATTTTGAGCAATTTTGAAAAAAAATGGAAAATTTTCAGTTTTTGGGGAAATTTTAAAAAACACAGAAAAACTAGCTCTATGCGCAACGCCTTGGCGCTGAACACTCTTTTGGGGCATCCAATGGAAAAATGGAAGACATTAGTGGGTTCATAACGATGAGTACATGCCCCTTGTACTTTTTCTAAGCATTTAGATCAAAACTGGTTAGGAAAAAGGGCCAAAAACACCCAAAAAATAATGTTTTTGCGTCTTTTTCAGGGCGGTGCTGCGCATAAAGGCAGTCTTGGGAGATTTCATTTTTGAGGGGTCAAAACAGCTCAAAATAAAAAAATACAAGAAGATATGGAAAGTATATAGGAAAATATTTCCAATGAGCTATCATGATATCAATTTTGACACCACGAAGTCAGTGAAAAATGACCTGCAAGAAGACCTATTTTTTCCTCGGTGTTGAAATAGGACAAATTTCCCTGTTTGGTCAATTTTCTCAGCTTTCAGAATTAACTTTCACTTGTGTAAATTTGAATTTTTACTGATGTAATAAGTGGTTGATGATGCAATTATGGTGTTCTAGATGTTACCTAGGGTAGATACATTAGGTAAATGTCCTCAATGACATGTAATGAATCAATTTTCTTAAATTAGGGATGAGTCACTTTGACCACCCTATTCTCTAGTTGTTAGTTCAATATTTCTTGGAACAACTCCTCCTCTCATGGATTCGACCCCATGAAGCTAGGATGAGTTGGTTTGAGGTCTATATCATGTATTTTCTCAGTCATTGTTGGTTGGACTCAATTGGATGCTTGGCCTTTGAAGAGACATACTTTGTATCAGTTCTGAGCAGGAATATTAATCAAATTTGCAGCTATTTTTATGGGATCCCTATGGTATGGTGTTTATTTAAGTTTCTCCTTTTGTTTTTATTTGTTGAAATTTATTGTTAAGTTTCTTCATCATTTCATAATTTCTCAGTGAATGTATGCAAGTTAGATAAGCAAAATCCATTCTCATATGTTCTGTTTTGGGTAGAAATTCATAGTCTGTAATTTTTTCAGTTTAGAAAGAACCCATGATTTCACCATGCTCTTTCTAGCTCCTCACCTGTCTTGATCATTCCACCCATTGAAATCCTAAAGTGATAAATCATTATGCATGCCTTCCCCATAGAACACCCTGCAAAATTTTGACCTAATTTTCCTTGCCTTGACTGTTTGACTCCTTCTGATCCAGCAAAACCCTATACATTCAAATAAAAACCCTGAGCTACTATACCTAGCCTAATATCTTCCTTACTCAGCGATCTTGGCTGTGATCCTTACGGAGAGAGCCCTCTCCTTGCCTAGTAGGGCTACCTACTTGGCTAAGCGTGGTTTGTGGTACCTCATAATTTCCTTCTTCAGTCTGAGGTTTAATCCGAGTGATAACACACCAGATTTTGATGCCTAATACGAGCCCTCGTATATAGCTTCATCTTATAACACCATTCCACTTCCTTGGAGTTTTCTATTTGCCCTCGTATATAGCTCCCTCTTACAACACCATTCCACTGCCTTGGAGTTTTCTATCTTTATTGTTTTCACAGCCACTACCTTGGCATTACTTAGAACACCTTTATACACAATGTTTCTGCTTTTGATTATGTTATCAGCACTGAATTATCTTGTGGCATTCTCCAAATATATTTTGGTAAACTTCATCAATAACTCTCTAGGTATATTTATTTCTTCGTATTCCATAGTAAACTTTGTTTTTCTGCTCCTGTAACAAAGAATAATTGAAAATCAAAAGAGTTAAAAAAGTATTGCACTTTCTCCAATAATTGTATCAACAATAAGGATGGCATGTTGATGATGATGACGAGAATGGATAATTCCCTCCGTGCAGGGCTGCATCAGGGATACCACACCGAAAATATTATTGTTTCTCTGAAAGTTGGATGAATTAAATTTTTTCAAAATGACAACTACAGGAATAGGACCTTTGAGGTCATTGTGCGAAAGAATGAGAGATTTCAAGCTATTCAAGTTTCCCAACTCGGGTGGAATTTTCCCTGTTAGAATATTTGAAGATACATCCAGACTTGTCAACAACTTAAGTTCTCCTAAGTCTGCTGGTATCTCTCCTTCTAAGAGATTATTTGACAGATTTAGAAATTTCTCAAGCTCTGTAGCTGTGATACCACAAATATCATACCTTGCAGAGAATTTTTGAAAAATTGAGACCTTGAAGACCACTGAATCGACTGAGAGAAGAGGTTATCTCTATTGACAAATTATTATTAGACAGATCCAGGAATTGCAGATGTTACAAAGTCAATGAAACAATTTCTCTTCAAATAAAAAAAATACACAGAGAAAAACCTAGTAGATCTCGCCGAAAGAGCTGATGGAAATTTTACGCCCAATCAAGTCTGTACTTACTGCTCCATGTCACATAATAGAATCCCCTAAACCTATTATTATCACTAAAAATGAATATTAAAAACCTTAGAAAAATCTTCTCCCAAGATGTGAGCATCATCTTGCTCATATGAATTTCAAGATGGAAGTAGTTAATAGTTAATTATTAGTAACTATTAACTGATTATTAATTTGAAACTGTTATTATTTCTTAATCCGATGACTGACTATTGTTCAATCGTGTAACATTAAATCTGAAGGTGCAGAATGGTGAAAGGAGGCACCTCGAGGAGTCGTTTTCAAAGAGGAACACCTTACATCGTAAGTATACAATGCATAGAGAATAGAAAAGAAAACAAAATCTAACAGGGTGTAAAAACCTTTCTTGTAGTTATTTAGCACACTATAGTTTAAAGAAAGAAAACATATAGTTTGTTTTTCCCATAAATAGAGAAGGAAAATATCAATTCCTACTATGGAAGTTTTGTCTGCAAATTATATAACAAAGTTAAGAAAACACACACACACACACACACACACATATTAACCATGAGAAAATAAAATGCAAATAATGTTCTTGAAAATGAAGAAAGGAAGCTTACATTCTCAGCCATATGGGTATCATCCATATCTCAAAATTACAAGAAATTTGAATTTAAGAGTGTTAGGGTCCTATAATAATAGGATTCATAATTTCGAATTTCCTATGTTAAAATCTTGTAATATATACATACTTTGATTTCTACAAATTTTTTTCCCATATTAGAAAAATAAAAAATGTAAAGAGGGTAAAAGTCCTAAAAGGATAATCAAAGGACAAAAAAGAAAAAAATATCAAAAAGAATATAAAAATGGACACCAAACAAAAAAAAGATAAAAATAAAATCTGAAAGTGTTGCACATTCAAATGCCACTACTATTAGTTTACTTTTGCAAATAAGATTGTGTGTGGCTTGTCCTAAATGTCACAATCCATGAGGGTCAAATAGCTCAATCTTGACCTTTCACGCTTTAAATTTCATGCTGATAGATAGAGAATAAAGATCTAACCAAACTATTTAATCTTGGTAGATTAGTAGTTAGGTAGAGAAATAAAAGAGCTCATTAGTTTCATCCGAGCTGTTGGACGTCATAAGGTTAGAAATATATAGTTTTCTCACTTAAAGAAATAAAGGGTCCGCAAGCTTAAATGCGCCCAAGAAAAGGAAACAAAAATGCTAGGATAAAGAAGGGTAGGCAGAAGCACTTTGGAAAATCATGAAAATCACTGATAATTCATTTCATATTTCTAACATCCTCCTAAAAAGCACTTTTCCCTTGTAAAAAATCCCTTCCCCTTCATTTTCTCCCTTTCCCTTTTTACTAATACTCCTTTTTCCCCTTAGTTTAACTATTTTTCCATCCTAAAAACCCCTTTTCCCTAACTGATTTCGCCTTTTCCTTAGTTTAAACCCCCATTCCTAATGTATTCTAAACATCCCATATTATATTAACCCTTGTCTTATATTAATTCCCGTATTAATATATATCCCATTATAACATTACATTACTCCCCATCTCCGCATATAATTTTTATTATATACCCCTTTGTATATTACAACACCCATCACATAAGCAACTCCGGTCCCACTTATTATAAAATCCCAACTCATATCTAAACCACGCTAACCCCGCTTTATAAATCATGGTCCCATTATGTACATTTAACCCATTTGATGTAAAACCTTCCCCCGTCCTGGGTCCCACCAGTCCAAATCCCATAAATCTTCAATCATCTGATCATTACCATTTGGTCCAATGACCTATATCCTCTTTGTGTCCCCCAACTGTATGAAGTTTAAAACTTCAAAAGTTTGCAAAATAAGCAGTTTCTCCCTACCTTCTCTTTGCTATCTGGCATTACCATAGTTCATCGCACTCCTAAGAAAAATACCACCTACCAGCTTTCCTTGATGCGATAAACCACTTACCTATCAACCCCGCGATACAAAATTCCACCCTGCACTGTGTGATAAAGCAACTTAACCACCATTCTACCTTCTGCGATGCACTAAATCCACATTTCCACTTCGGCACTGTACGATAAGCCAACATTATTTCGAAACCCCGCAAATGATTTATTTTTCCTAATTTCGAAAATAAAACCAAACAATTTCCAACCCGAAATTAAAACTTCACTGCTTCTCAACTCATTTCGCAGTCTTTCCCTATCCCCGGAATCCATTAGCACTTCTCGGTGAAACTGTGTTTCATTAACTCTTAGTTTATTTTTGCAGGTTATCAAAAAAAACTTGGATAAACAGTCTAATACTAGTTAAGACCTGTTTACTCCAAGAACTCACAAGGAAATGAGTTCGAATGGTTTTCCTAAAGAAAGAAGATTTCATACATTAGCAGAGCATAATGAAGAAATTTACACAATGATTGTCAGAACAGAGGATGAAACATTTTCACCAGCACAGTGAAAGATTTTTAGAAACTAATCTCCAAAGGAACATTTTTTATTTTACATGTGTCTTTATTAAAAAAATCATTTTTACTAAAAACACAGAAGCATGAGTAGTTGAATGATTTACTATGAGATTGAAAACAGGTGAACAAATGCAGTTAAAAGGTTAAAACAGAAGAGTCAGGTGATAGAGCAGTCAAGGTAAAACAATAAAAGTAAACACGAAGGTAGTAATGGTTAAACAAAGATGAAAAAAAATTTCACCAGCAACAATGAATTTTATCTGAAGTAAAAGTAAAAACAGTTAAAAGAACAATAAGGTTAAAAGATGAAAACAGAGTAGGAAGGGACATTTTCCAGAAATTTCCTATTTAAGTCATAGTTTTGCAGAAACTATTGTGGCCAATCCATGATGAATTTTGAAAAACTAGAGGAGGTTTGTGTTCCTAATAGGCCAATATAAAAAAACCTATCTCACGTTTTACACAGGTATTACAGAATGAGAAATACATTTACATATTCACAGCCTAATTTTCAGATTGTGCGAAATCCTGTTTTAGACATATTTTTACAGAGTATATTTTGAACATCTGAAACTGAATTTTGGGAAACGGAGAGAGGTTTATCTCAATAACATATTTATCTAAAATAACCTATTTCAATTTATATATATATATCTCATATTGATACATACGAAGGTATCACTGGACCCACATTTTGCAGAATTTCTGGAGCAAAATGCACAAAGGAAGGAGGTAGCTAGTGACTTGGAAGCCTCATCATCAACTAAGAGTTGCTATCAAATTCGAATTTCCCTTCTTTGTAATCATCAATCCATAAATATAGTGCCAAATAAATTCATTATTTTTGAGTGTCCTTTATTTAAGTTCTATTTATGTAATACAGTTTGAGATATTTCTAAACCAATCTTGATATTTTTTCAAGATATTCTAGTTTAGAATTTGTATAAATACTTGATCATTTGAAGTATTGAGTGTGGATGAATTGCTAAAAATTTCTATAGCTATACTATTATGAACTTAAGGGTGATTGTAACAATTTCAAGTCAGCAGACTGGATCAAAGCAATAAAGCATCATATTACAGGATTCATGTGTTGGGCCACTACAGTGAAGTATTTTCACTTGTTTCTTTGTCAATTGCTTATGTTTTTCATCAATATTTGAATGCTATTGTAAATCTAAATGATAAATCAGGAATTTTTATTTCAGAATATGTTAAAAGCACTATGTTTTGACTGATTATCATTTATATGTTTTCCACTAATATCTAGACTAAGGAACCCTTAATTTCTCCCTAGTTTCGATTGACCTCTGCCTTTTCACTCATAATCCGGATTTAAGTACCCTTAATTTCTCTTTTACCCCGATTGAAACCATTTTCACCATCAGCTTTGAAGATCTGAAGTAACTCACCTATCTTTCCCTGTAAACATTTCCATTTAGACTTTGATCCTGATATGACTGCTTGACACATTGACTCCATAGCCCAATGGAATACATACCTACTTCTATCCATATGAGTAAGTGATTTCACCACCAAAACAAATCAAAATTCCAAAACCAATTTACCCTACATAACTAGCCTAAAACAAATTAAAATCAACAGAGATAAATCATATAGAGAGAGCCCTCTCTGAGCATTAGGAAGGCTAGATCCTAAGGCTTAAAAGTAGGTTTGTGGTTACCTCGGTGAGTTCTTTCTTTAACCTTGAGAAATTACTGAGTGATAACATATTGGTGATCATACTGGGGAAACTAACATTTTCTTCAGAAATATTTTACAGGTTCATATCTGATCTATGGTGGTGGACAGTGATCAGACACACAAAGGTTAAAATCATCCACTTGGGGATTCCAAATCAATTTCACAATAAAGACTCCACTTGAGGAATGAACCTGAAAGAAAAATATGGACAGATCAAGCTTTTAACTTGGATTATGATCCAAGACATCATGTTATTTCTCATTAAGAAAGCTTTTCAATGTATATTGTATTTTAGAGAAGATCTTAGATTAGTTTTTAATTATTTTCCTTTAAAGATTGTAAATATTAATTCTCCTAATCCCTTCGAGCAGTTTTCTTCTGAATCTTATGATGATCATTTTCTAATTAAGAAGCCTCAAATAATCAAGACTGATCTTACAATCCCTGTGCATATTCCTGTACCTTGTAAAGTTCCTGATAGATATAAGCCCCTCATTATACCTCCTATACTCCATGATTTCCCTGATAACTATTACAAATTTCTTCCTAGGTTTGATGGATAAAATAATAACATCAATGCCCAAAAACATATTCAAGGTTTTAAGAAATATCTGGACCTATTTGAGATTTATGAAGATGATTTTAGAATCAAAATTTTTGCTCTTTCTTTGCAAAATAGAATAAATAGTTGGTTCAAGAATCTGCCTAATGCAAGCATCTCAAATTTCCAGTAGTTTGTCAAAAAATTTCTTGACAGATGGATAATTAAAGTCAATATTTTTGTGATCATAGAAGAATATAATCAGTTAAAAAGACATCCAAATGAAACAATACAACAATTTCTGACAAATTTAATCGAGTTTATTATTCAATACCAGAAAATATTAGACCTCCTCATGATTCAACTCTCTTGCATTATCCAAGTGCCTTTGATCCATAAATAGAATTTCAGTTAAGAGAAAGAGGTTCAGAAACACTTGTATAGATGCAGAACATTTCAGTTGATGTAGAAGTTAATATGCAAATCATAAAGGAAAATTTGAAAACTGAAGAAGAGAAGAAAAACACTGCAGAGGTAAAACTCAACCTTTTGGTAAGAAAACTAGATGAAATCATACAGAAGATCACTTGAAAGATGAATTTTTTGTTCAAAATCACCATGAATAAATAGAAGAGGTTGATAGCCACGAAAAAATTCCAATTATCATAGATCATAAAATGGATTTACAAATCAATATGTGGAAAAGGAATCTACCGATTTAATGTGTATGTTTGATGGCATTCCTTCATTTAATGATTTTCCTAACTATGATCAATATGATGAAAATTATGTTCTTGAAATTCAAACTGACTTTACAGAGCAATCAGTAGCTAGTTTGGAGGATGAAAAAATGCATTTTCAGCAGATGGAATATAGAGATCAGCTAATGCAAATCATCTATGAGAGTGAGGAAGAAAAATCACAAAATTTGGAAATAAGAGAAGGTTATTTACCTCTTTTTTTTTATTCATTTCAGTTTATTAGAAAAAACCTTAAATCCATCAATAATCAACAATCTTTAGGTGTTGTGATTGACAACAAAGAAGATAATGAAACTCTTGATCAAAATTTTTCAGTTTCACAAGTACAATTATCAAATTTTGTTAAAACATCTGATCAAATGACATAAGAAAGTTCCATACCACTATGTTTTGAATCATTTCAGTTTTTAAAGGAAATTTGGTATAACATATTTAAAGAAAAGGATGAGCAACTTGTTGAAGTTTATGAAGTCCCTGGAATTCTATATGCCATAGGTTGCAACAATTTTCCGAAGTTTTTCATGATCCAATAGAAGATATGTTGGATATTGAATGCATTCAAAGTCTGCCTCCATTAACTAACTATGAGTTTCATAATCAAGATGATAAAGGTTTTAGTAGTCAAATATTACAATAAGTAGGAATATCATCACAAATCTTATCTGAAAGTTTGCAGGGAGATAAAGAAGAAAATAACATTTCAGTTTCATGGCATGAAAGCCATCTAGAATAGATGTACAATTGTTTAGATCAGTTAAACATTAGTGTATATATCTTGGAATATCCTTTTGAAAAGTTTCTAGAGTCAATAAAGGAAATCGAGTATTTCCTTATTCTCTCATTTATTGACAAGTTTCTTATAGGTTGCAGAATTACAGTTTTGATAATCAACAAGAAAATGCAGCAAATTCTATCAAAGTACATAATGCCTGAATGGTTGCATTGGCTCTTTCATTTTACCTAACCAAAAATTGGACAGCTGATTAGAGTAAGTAGGTAGGGGAAAATTTTAAGAATGGATATATATTTGAAAGTTTAAAAACTTGGCGAATCTTAATAATCTATAATAGAAAAATTGTAAAATTCTTGATGATATTTTTGTAAAAATATATAAAATTTTGATTGTATTGTATTAGTCTATGTAAGATATTCGCGATTTTTAAGGTAAAGTAATTTCATACTATAAAACTTGGGCAAATTATTTTTAGAAAAAATAGAAATTAGCAAATATTTTTTTTGGAAAAAGTATAGAAAGTTAGCCTAATTGCGAATATTAGCCCCTAAAATTTTCCCTGGATCATCATTTTAGCTTATTTCAGTTTTCAGATATTTTGAAATAATTCATTAAGTTTTGAAGCCAAGGAAAAGGCCCTAAGATATTGATGATTTAGTAGTTTGGTTTGAAGGTTGCAGCACCTTTTAGTCTCAGAACAGATTTCAGTTTGCAGAAAAATGTGTAAATTCAGTTCAAGAGTTTTTAGTCATATCATATGCATGTTTGGGATTGGGCCAATGGATCAGGCTACTAGTCAACGGTGTTCTTGAAATCTCACAAGGAGATGCCATCCCCATGTGAAGCCACTATTAGGGTCCTATAATAATGGGATTCATAGTTTTGAATTTGCTATGTTAAAATTTTAAAATATGTACATACTTTTCTTTCTGCAAATTGTTTTCCCATATTAGAAAAATAAAAATGTAAAGAGGGTAAAAGTCCTAAAATAATAATTAAAGGAAAAAAAGAAAAAAAATATAAAAAATAATATAAAAATGGACCCCAAACAAAAAAAGATACAAATAAAACATGAAAGTGTTGCACGTTCAAATTCCACTACTATTAGTTTACTTTTGCAAATAATATCATGTGAAGCTTGTCCTAAATGCCACAATCCATGAGGGTCAAATAGCTCAATCTTGACCTTTCATGCTTTAAATTTCATGCTGATAGATAGAGAATAAAGATCTAGCCAAACTATTTAATCTTGACAGATCAGTAGTTAGGTAGAGAAATAAATGAGCTTATTAGTTTAGTCTGAGCCGTTGGACGTCATAAGGTTAGAAATAGATAGTTTGATCACTTAAAGAAATCAAGGGTCTGCAAGCTTAAATGCGCCCAAGAAAAGGAAATAAAAATGCTAGGATAAAGAAGGGTAGGCAGAAGCACTTTGGAAAATCATGAAAAGCACTGATGATTCATTTCATATACCTAACATCCTCCTAAAAACACTTTTCCCTTGTAAAAAATCCCTTCCACTTCATTTTTCCCTTTCCCTTAGTTTAACTATTTTTCTATCCTAAAAACCCATTTTCCCTAACTAACTCCGGTTTAAACCCCCATTCCTAATGTATTATAAACATCCCATATTATATTAACCCTTATCTTATACTAATTCCCGTATTGATATATATCCCATTATAACATTACATTACTCCCTATCTCTGCATATACTTTTTATTATATACCCATTTGTATATTACAACACCCATTGCATAAGCAACTCCGGTCCCACTTATTATAAAATCCCAACTCATATCTAAACCACGCTAACCCCGCTTTATAATTCCTGGTCCCGTTATGTACATTTAACCCATTTCATTTAAACCCTTCCCCCATCCCGGGTCCCACTTGTCCAAATCCCATAAATCTTCAATCATCTGATCATTACCATTTGATTCAATTGCCTATATCCTCTTCACGTCCCCCGACTATATGAAGTTTAAAACTTCAAAAGCTTGTGAAATAAGCAGTTTCGCCCTGCCTTCTCTTTGCTACGTGGCATTAATATAGTTCATCGCACTCCCGAGAAAAATACCACCTACCAGATTTCCTTGATGTGATAAACCACTTACTTATCAACCTCGCGAAACAAAATTCCACCCTGCACTGTGTGATAAAGCAACTTAACCATCGTTTCGCCTTCTGCGATGCGCTAAATCCACCTTTCCACTCTGACACTGTGCGATAAGCCAACATTATTTCAAAACCTTGCAAATGAGTTATTTTTGCTAAATTCGAAAATAAAACCAAACCATTGCCAACCCAAAATTAAAAGCTCACTGCATCTCAACTCATTTCATAGTCTTTCCCTATCCCCGGAATCCATTAGCACTTCTCAGTGAAACTGTGTTTCATTAACTCTTAGTTTATTTTTGCAGGTGATTGAACAAAACTTTGATAAATAGTCTAATACTAGTTAAGACCTGTTTACTCCAAGAATTCATAAGGAAATGAGTTCGAATGGTTTTCCTAAAACAAGAATATTTCATACAATAGCAGAGCAGAATGAAGAAATTTACACAATGATGGTCAAAACAGAGGATGAAACATTTTCACCAGCACAGTGAAATATTCTTAGAAACTACTCTCCAAAGGAACATTTTGTATTTTACTTGTGTCTTTAGTAACATTTTTTTTTACTAAAAATATAGAAGCATGAGTAGTTGAATGATTTACTATGAAAGTGAAA
The DNA here is from genome assembly GCA_034641835.2 of Pinus albicaulis. NCBI lineage: Eukaryota > Viridiplantae > Streptophyta > Pinopsida > Pinales > Pinaceae > Pinus > Pinus albicaulis. The sequence goes on from CM076569.1 coordinate 960,449,427, forward strand.
ACATGTGAACAAATGCAGTTCAAAGGTTAAAATAGAACAGTCAGGTGTCAGAGCAGTCAAGGTAAATCAGTAAAAGTAAAAACGGAGGTACTAATGGTTAAATAGAGATGAAAACACTTTCACCAACAACAATGAATTTTATCCGAATTAAAAGTAAAAACAGTTAAAAGATCAATAAGGTTAAAAGATGAAAATAGACCAGGAAGGGACATTTTATAGAAATTTCCTATTTAAGTCATAGTTTTGCAGAAACTATTGTGGTCAATCCAAGATTAATTTTGAAAAAATAGAGGATTTTTGTGTTCCTAAGAGGCCAATATACAAAAACCTATCTCACTTTTTACACCGGTATTACAGAATGAGAAATACATTTACATCTTCACAGCGTAATTTTCAGATTGTGCGAAATCCTGTTTTAGACATATATTTGCAGAGTATATTATGAACATATGAAACTGAATTTTGGGAAACAGAGAGAGTTTTATCTCAATAACATATTTATCTACAATCACCTCTTTCACTTTTTACATATATATCTCGGATTGATACATACAAAGGTATCATTGGACCCTAATTTTGCAGAATTTCTGGAGCAAAATGCATAAAGGAAGGAGGTAGTTAGTGAATTGGAAGCCTCATCATCAACTAAGAGTTGCTATCAAATTCGAATTTCTCTTCTTTTTCACCATAAATCCATAAATATAGTGCCAAATAGATTCATTATTTTTGAGTTTCCTTTATTTAAGTTCTATTTATGTAATACAGTTTGAGATATTTGTAAACCAATCTTGATATTTTTTCAAGATATTCTAGTTTAGAATTTGTATAAATACTTCATCATTTGAAGTATTGAGTGAGGATGAATTTCCAAACATTTATATAGCTGTACTATTCTAAACCTAAGGGTGATTGTAACAATTTAAAGTCAGCAGACTGGATCAAAGAAATATAGCATCATATTACAGGATTCATGTATTGGGCCACTACAGTGAAGTATTTTCATTTGTTTCTTTGTCAATTTCTTATGTTTTTCATCAATACTTAAATTTTATTCTAAATCTAAATGATAAATTAGGAATTGTTATTTCAGAATATGTTAAAAGCACTATGTTTTGACTGATTATCATTTATATTTTTTCCACTGATATCTAGACTAAGGAACCCTTAATTTCTCCCTAGTTTCGATTGACCTCTGCCTTTTCACTCATAATATGGATTTAAGAACCCTTAATTGCTCTTTTACCCCAATTGAAACCATTTTCACCATCAGCTTTGAAGATCTAAAGTAACTCAGCTATCTTGCCCTGTAAACATTTCCCTTTAGACTTTGATCCTGATCTGACTGCTTGACACATTGACTCCATAGCCCAATGGAATACATAACTACTTCTATCCATTTAAGTAAATTATTTCACCACCAAAACAAATCAAAATTCCAAAACCAATTTACCCTACATAACTAGCCTAAAACCAATTAAAATCAACAAAGATAAATCATATAGAGAGAGCCCTCTCTGATCAATAGGAAGGCTAGATCCTAAGGCTTAAAAGTAGGTTTGTGGTTACCTCGGTGAGTTCTTTATTTAACCTTGAGAAATTACTGAGTGATAACAAAGAGAAGGGGTAAACCTTCAAAAAATAAAACATAATTATTATATCATTTTTTCCACTATGGCTGGGAATTTCCCCATATTAAAGCACTCTACACATAGATATAAAAAATGAAATTATAATTTTGGCCAATTAAGGCCCTCTTAGTACAAACACTAAGCACAAATGATTTTCAAGTGAACCATAAAATGTCTGAAGCTTGATAATGGCATAAAAATCTTATAAAATAAAATCTGTTTTATGTTAATTGGAATCATTTTGGTTGCTCCACATAGATCTCATCCTTGGTTTCACCATTTAGGAGTGTTGAACTTACATCCATTTGATACACTTTAAACCCTTTGAAACAAGAAAAAGTCAAGAACATTTTGATTTCCTCTAGAAGAGCCACATGGGAAAATATTTCAGCAAAGTTAATGCCTTCTACTTGGGCATAACCTTTGCATACAAGTATCATTTTATTTCTTACTACATGTCCATGTTCATCAAGTTTGTTCTTGAATACCCACTTGGTTCCATTTTATTTATTTTCCTTTAGCCTTGGGACATATTCCAAAGTTTTATTTGTCTCAATTTGATTCAATTATTCATTCATGACCTTGAACTAGTGCTCATCCTTGTTGGCTTGAGAAATTTTTTTTGGCTCCATTAAAGAAAAAATGCTATGTTTTCTGGATATGATGCATCTACAATTTCTCTTCTAGTTTGAACACATGAATATTTATTACCTAAAATGTGATCATATAGATGAATCTTTTGTACATACCTGGATGGAGTCTTTACTTGCATTGGATCATGCTCTTATCTTTGAAATTCTTCAAACTATCCATCTTCTTGTTCCTCTAATGGAGATTCTTGAAAGATATTAGGGTTAGGATAAGCGAGAGGAATAAATCAATTATGCGGGAGCGATTCATGTACTTCTACATCAATAATTTCAATGACCTTTCATGTTCTCTTGTAATAGAATTTGTAACCATTTCTTCCATAGGCATATCCTAGAAGGATACACTCATCGGTCGTGGTTCAAATTTTCCAAGTTTTTCTTTGTTCACATTTATGTAACACTTGCTTCCAAATACTCTAAAATGTTTAAGAGTTTTTGTTATTCCTTTCCATACTTCATAAGGGGTTTTTGAAATTTTAGTTCTAATTAGAGCCCCATAATCGATTCACAATAGTTAGTCTTCAAAAAGAAGAGTTATCTCTATCTCCTGAATTGTTTTATTCTTTCTTTTCACTACTTGATTTAGTTGAGGTTTTATTGCGATAGTAAAGTGGATTTTAATGCCACATTGCTAATAGAAGTGGTTAAATTCATTAGAAGTAAATTCTCCCCTACCATATGTTCTTAAGCATTTATTTTTTAGCTCCATCTCATTCTCAATAAGAGCTCTGAAATTATTGATTTTTTCAAATGCCTCAGATTTTTGTTTAATAAATATAACCCATGTCATCCTCATAAAATCATCAATAAAAAACATAAAATATCTATCACCTTTTAGTTTTCATATTTTGGTTGGTCCACAGACTCTGAGTTAATAATTTTCAATCGATGGGATGTTGAATACTCTTTTTCTTTGAAGGTAACTCTGATTTTCTTCCCAAGTTTACATGATTTTCTTACTTCATCCTAAGCTTTTGAAATCCTTGACATATCTATGATAGCTTGAGTTTTGGTGATCTATGCTAGGTTGTCAAAATAGATATGCCCCAACATTTTATTCAACAACCACCTTTCATCTATTTTTCTGAGACAAAATTTTCTATGTTTGATTGATCTAAGATATACATGTTGTCATTAGTTCTAGTAGCTCTTTCCACCAACTTACTAGAACTTGCATTTTCACGTCTTTTGGAGTTGAATATTACATCAAAACCTTGATAAAATATTTGATCAACGCTTAAAAATTTATTTTTTAATCCTTATATATGTATCACATTCTGATCTTTGGTTCTTCCATTATCAATGTTGAATTTTCCTTTCCTAATAATTCAAGTAGATGCATTGTTACCAAAGTTCACTTTTCCTTTATCTATTTCTTCGATGCTGATGAATTTTATCTAATCTCCTATCATGTGAATTTAGGAACCACTAACAACATACCATTTGTTTTCCTGCTTCTCAGCATATAGAATGATGCCACACTTCTATTCCTTCTCTTTCCACATTTTGAGAGATCTTATTTTCTTATTTCACTCACAATCCTTGGGTTTGTGTCCAAAATCATGACATAGAAAACATTTCATGTGACTTTGCAAATAGTTTCTCATGCAATCATAGTCAATGGCCATATGAGCAAATGCATGACATAAGAAACATTTCCATAAAATAATGTGGTACTTGTATGTTTTCCTCCTGCTGCTTGCTTTTGGATAAGCTTATTCTTGAATTCCCTTGGAAAATTTATTTGATATTTTTGCCTCTTTCTTGAGATGGTCAACTATGTCATTTTTTTCCTCCAACTACTTTTTTGTTTCTCCTAGCTACTTCTAGACTTCATCAAGATGATTTAGTAGGATTTCATTCTTTCTCTTGACCTCATAAAACTATAATTCTAGAATCATAATTGATATTGCATCTAAGTCAATATTTCTTTGATCCATCTTCTAGTAGTTAATTGTTCCTGAAGATGACCTGCTCTGATCCCACTTGTTGGCCCAAATGTCACACTAAGAGTGGGGGGTCAATTAGTGTGAAGTCAATTTTACAATTTATCAATCTCAATTAATAATACATTCATTTAATAGTGATCATAAATATTATATCATCATTGATCACAATGCATCATTACATAATCAATATAAATAGAGACAACACAAGAAAAAATCACATCACAAGGAGACACAAATTTTTAGGTGGAAATCAAAACCGGAGAAAGTCACCAACTCTTCTTCTCCTCATTATTCAATTGTTTACATCAATTAGCATGCCCCAACCTGCGAGAGGAAACTACCCCCAAAATATACAAGTTGGCACATGTGGTAGGATACGACCTAATTGCGGCACCACTTTGATGATGCAAGTAGTTTCTCACTATATGCTACAACTTGATTGAGGCTCCAACCTCTAAAATGATTAGGATCCAACCTGCTCTAGGCTCAAACCTCGATAATGGGTGAGCTTCAAACTACTCTAAAATCTAACCTGGTTGAGGCTTCAACCTCCTTCTTCAACTTCCTTATGGACCTCTATTTAAACTCATTTTCAAACTGGATCCATTATCATCATATATCACTAGTTTTGCATACAAAGATATTGTCAAAACTGAAATCACAACATGTAAACATTAAGTTAATACATCAAGCATTGTCTCTTCTTACAACCGCTATACTACCATACAACTTGAAACCACTGTACTCTCATACAACCTGCACCAAAATGTCATATCAATCACTCTTGTTGGCTTTCATACTACTACCCATATTCTTCTTCAACCATGACTTCAATTTGGTCATTCAAACCCCTTCTCAGAACCTGCTCATAGACCTTGAAAAAAAACCCAAGATATTTTGGCCATCAAGTATATGTGAAAACATCATCAAGTCCCTTGGTTCTCATATCATACAAAAATGGAAAGAATTTCCATGAAGAATATATATAAATATCAACAACATCAACAAAAAAAATATCCATATCATTAATGTGATTACCATCAAGAAATGGAAGTGACCACCTTGGTACATCCACTACTGTACCAGGTCCATTCATTGTAGTCATGGTGAGGGTAGATGGATATGAATAAGGTTCATGAGGAAGTCTCTACTTCCTCATAAATAACCATCTTGGGCCCAACCAAAATACTTCAACATTATGTCGAGATAATCTCTGAAATATGAAACTTGAACCCTATTCATGACCTTTCTCTCATTGATCATTATCTCTTCATACGCACATCTATATATGTATTTTAATATGGAGAATTCACATCATTATGGTCAAAGGTCAATTCGGTTCCTTAATTTCATTCATGAACTATTTTAACCACTGAAAGGTGCTCGAGTCAATCCACGGAGGAAGAACTTCAAGAGAAAAGATTGGGTTGCGTCATACATAAAGAACATTATACAATGAGAGTGTATCTAGCAGATATTATTGTCTAATAACGGATGACTTTTTGTAGTATATTTCTATCAAAATCTATTGTTTATCAACTGGGCGTTCTAGTGTGACGATCTCAGAGAATCAATATATATGGATAATGAAACAATAAAAACGTGACGGTGTTAAAGCCTTGCCCAACTGTGTTAAATATTACAGATTAACTTATTATACTCTTGAATATCAGACCAAAGATACGGATATCTTGGCAGCATTCTGAGTAACTCCTCAACCTGGGGTGCCACTCAAGGAAGCGGGTGCAGCAGTAGCTGCTGAATCTTCCACCGGTACATGGAATACTGTTTGGACCGATGGAATTACTAGTCTTGATCGTTACAAGGGGAGATGCTATGACATCGAGCCCATTCCTGGAGAGGAGAATCAATTTATTGCCTATGTAGCTTACCCCTTAGACCTTTTCGAAGAAGGTTTTGTTACTAACCTGATTCTACCCGTATCCAGATATACTTCCAATTAGAAAAAAAAAGGATAAGGAAGAGGTACTTTGATACTTTCATCCAACCACGTGAAATGGAGCTATGAAAAAATGAATCAAACCATTCTTAAATGTGAATATTATTAAATTTCTCAACAAAATATTTATTATGACGATAAAAAATATCTTATTTCTTGTCAATTTTGTATTATTCCTTATATTTGTTTTGTGACTAATGCATTGACCTGAAAGATGAAACATCCACCTCCACCATGGATTCTAGATCTTGGTGATATAGCTAAAGCAAGAGATCAAATCTTCCATCTCAAAGCTTCATCCTGGGTAATGCCTTCATAGGTATGAACAATGAAAAGATTATTTCATTACAGAACTTCTGAGCATATTGGTATATACTACTAACACAGATAAGACACACATTTGATCTTATTTCATTTCCAATGTATCATCCTTGAGTTAGCTACACAGACAGAATTTAACAAATAAAACAAATGGATTTATTGATCTCTCATATCGGCTCGAACGTCAGTTCAGTAACGTTCAGAATGCAAAGGTGGACCATTCATTTCCATTTTAACTTTGCACTATGGTTAATAGTTCCCTTATCATCTCGATGATGAAATAATTATTTTTTAGAGAACATGATCCGTAGCTTGGTAGCGTGCCATCTTGGGGTGATGGAGGTTGTGGGTTCAGATCCCGCTGCTCCAAAAGAGAATGGGAAATAGTCACATGCGTTATCGGACAAAGAATATCTGTCAATTTTCGCTTACGATGGGAAGAATCGGAGCAGCTAGATTCCAAACAATAAATGGTTATACCATCATTTTCTAATATTTTTGATTGGATGGTTTGATTATATACATATCTAGAACGAAACTATGTTTCTGATCCATGATCTCCCATATGATTATTATCTTGTTGGACTTTCCAATTTTAGGGGAGACATCCAAATATATTGATAGCTCCCAATAATATTACATACAGGCTAATATTACCATCAGCCTAATATTACCATATATAGGCTGTTAATGAATGAATTGATCCTATTTTGAGGAGATGTAGAAGGGTGTTTCATAAATAGGATCAAATTTCACTACATTAGTCATCTCTTTTTTAGTATCTCTGTCACAATAGTTTGGGCATTACACATTATAAATGATAGAGATATGAAGAAAGATGATTACTTTGAGTTCTCCTAAAGGATTGAGCACTCCTTTCTATCCAACCGTAAAGGAGGGAAAGAATGGGACCCAATAGGGAGATGAACCATTGGGAGGAGCAGAAACAGAAGAAGAATGAATCAATATAGCTAAAACTACGAATTAGTCATTATTCGTCATAGAGAAATAATGTGCATCTATTACAAAATGCACGAGCAATTCCATTATGAAATAATATCATCCCCATGCGTGATTCCATGGGTTTTGTGCCATTATTTATAGAAAATAATAAATTGTTTCGATCCTAGTTTCGGATCAGAATGGATGGATTGGTATGTTGATAAGATTATGCTACATTTCCGGTAGCATAATGGTAATGCTGAAGTTCCTATTTGATCAAAAGTCTAGCAGCAGACTCATATGTTCCTTTAATAAGAATATCTCTGAAGAAGCTCTTGTATGGTAAGTTTTTATATTACCCTGATCCTGGACGTATTCCTACTGAGTTTAATAATTTTTGGAGAGATACAATAGACCATTTCCATATTACCTTCGAATTGGCGAAAAGAATGTCTCCTTGTATAATATGGATTCCAAACATTCATGAACTGAATGTCAATGACACAATTACCCATTTATTTGGTTTAGGCTTCACTAACTCTTTCCTTGGTTTATTATTGAACTATATTTCTAGGGGTGGTGAGAAAGATTCTATTAGAAATATTCTTTTTATTGCTTCAACTCATATCCCCCAAAGAGTGGATCCAGCTCTAATAGCTCCAAATCGATTAGATAGCTCGATCAATATTCAAATGCTTGTTATCCCACTGCGACAAAGGGAATTTCCTATTATTTTATGTAGCAAGGGATTATACTCGGAAAAAGAGGTATCCTGTCCCGATGAATTTGGATCTATAACCATAGATTCTGATGCACGAGATCTAGCAGCACTGGCCAATGAAGCCTTAATAACTAGTATTACCCGAAAGAAATCAGTTATAGACACTAATATAATTCGATACGCTATTTATAGTCAAATTTGTCATCTTCAATCTATGGATAATCAGGTTGGATCCGGTCAAAATGACGAAAGACTTATCTACAAAGTAGGAAAGGCTGTTATACAAAATACGCTTAGAAGGAATTCTCCCATGAATCCTATATCTACCAAAAAGGAATTATGGAAGAAAAGGTTTTGTTATTTGTCCGAATGGTATTTAGAACCTTCGATTGCCGAAACAACTATGAAGGAATTGACCATACTTCCCCATATTTTGGGTTGCTTGGCCGGATCAGCGGCTCGAGATTCTTGGTCTATATCGCAACGAAGTAGAGAGAATTGGATTCCTCTCGATAAATTCGTTGAGCATGATCTTGATCTAGCTTCTAGTCTTTTAGAAAGTATTCTGGTGGAGTTTCCATTTTCTAGGTTAGGAATATGTCGGGGTAAGTCCGATAAGGATTAGAGTAAGTTCGATAAGGATCAAATCACATTTGTTCCTCAACCCAAAATGAGAAATAATCATATGATACGATTTCTGAAAGAATATGAATTGAAGTTTACTCTCGCCACAAAAAAAATGTAAATTTCTTGTAATATTTATTATTACATGAATCCATTATATGAACTCAACAAGAATGGATCGTTGAGATCGGATCGGATCTTCAACCACAGAGAAAAATTGAAGAATCAATCTTTATGGGTCTTACTCAATATTATTGATAAAGCGGATGATTATTTAGATCAAATAATCAACAAACAATTGAGCCAAATCGATTCCAAAAATCTCTTAGAGATAGGAACTCCCTTTAAAAATTATAGAACTGAAGCTTTGAGTTGGTATGAATCTCTAAATCGCTTAGAGATAGGAACTCCCTTTAACAATTATATAACTGAAGCTTTGAGTTGGTATGAATCAATTCGGTATAAAATTGCCAGGTATTTGGAAAATTTATTCAATAGATTCTATTTTATAAATAGGTTCAGTCACAATTTAAAGAATCAAATTCGAACAAATTGGATAGAAAATGAAAATTTGAATAATGTAACGAAAGATACAATTGACCGGCATTCATCAAGTTGGAAAAAAATTCAGAGAGAATGGTTGAACCATTCTATTATTCGAACGGATAAAAATATAAATCGGAATTTGAATGTGTAAAAATGGTCCCATCAGACCGAATACTTTATGAAATATTTGAAACATTTTTTTTATAAAAAAAACTATTTTCAAAGAGTGTTCGATCTAATTGAATCATGTACTAATACTAATCTAAACAAAATTGGTTGGAAAGATTATTTTCAGTTTTTTCAACATACTGTAAAGATATTAAACTCGAACTTCGATATCATATCGAACTTAAATTCTAAGTTCGATATTGTCATTTCTATTTTGGATTCTCACTTGAATAAGTTCAAAAGTATTGATCCTCAACTATTAAAGAAAAATAACTTAGATATAAATGACTTGTTGGATCTAATGGGTACTCTAATCGTTCATTTAAAAAAATTAAAACCCTTTCTTTTTCTTTTGGATGACCATAATCTTTCACAAAGATCGAAATTATTGATTGATGAAGGAACAATTGCACCATTTGTTCCGAATGATATACCGATTAATCCATCGATTATTGAATTCTTTTATAATGAAAAGAATCGCATGGAATCGTTTGATAACATTGATTTTTCGACGATATCCAATGATCGAGAAAATTGGTTGAATCCTGTGAAACTATCTGATCAGAGCTCATTGAGAGCTTCTTTTCACGGAGCAAATACGCTCCAATTTTTTGATTATTTGCATCATCCTCGACCAAATTATAGGAAGAGATTACCTTCTGATATGAAAAGGATTTATATAAAAAGGAAGAATATTACATATGGACAATTATTCAATATTTTTCTCATCCACAACAATATATCTTCCTTGCTCATTGGTGAAATAGGACCCGTTCACTCGGAAAAAGAGACTATTTCTTTGATCAAGTCACAAGTATCTAACATATTCTTACCTAAATATTTACAACGAAAACGAAGTGGTGAACAACCGTTTGTATTAATCTATGATTTTTGCAGATCCTTAAATTTACTAACTCAATTGAATCCATTCGTTCGTGACAAGAGATATATTTCCTCGATCGAAGAGATTTCTACAACGCCTTTAAAAAAAGAACAAATAGTCAATTTGGGAAAAAAAAATTTCCAACTTTTTTTCAATAGATCCGATTCAGAAGAAAACAACTTGGATAAATGCCTTAAAAGGAGTTTCAGTTCAAACGTGGGTCTTACTCAAACTCGATCTTATCAAGATGATTTACTATTCAAAATATTTTCCAATAAGAACCAGGAAATGTTTCATCGTATTCAAGATTGGTTTGTAACCAAAAGCTTCAAAAACATAATTGGAAACAAGGGCATAGATGGGAGGAGTACCCTTTCTAATTCATCTAAAGAGGAACATAAGATTAAACCATCACCGCATTTTAATGAACCTACTAAAAAATAGGAGATGTATAGGATCTCTCAAATAGATAGTATTTTTTCAAAATGGGATTTGTTCAAAACATATATGCCATGGTTTTTTACCTCTGCATGGTGTAAATATCTTGAAAATATGCTTTTATATAATCTTCCAGAGATATTACTACATGGCAGTAATCCATTTGTTTCTATTTTGCAAGATATTAAGCATAATATTATGCTTAAATGGAATATATTGTGGGAACTTTATCATCCATTATGGGAACCTATCAAATGGAAATTGAGAACGAATCTAACCAATATTTTGAATTTGAGATTCAGAACGACTCTTATGAATAATTTTTTCTCTTCCTGCGAGGATTGTTTCATAGAGGAAACTAGTGATCGAGAATGGACACATCTGAGATTACTAAATGCTCGGAGGTATGAATATTGGATTCTTATCCCTTTTTTCGTTCTTATGTATTCTATTCTTCGATATTTTAAAGTGATTTATTCTGCCTTTATCAATTTAAAGATAGAATTTGAACCCATCCAGTATTTAGAGGATCCATCATACGTGATAGAGTTGCAAAAACTGATAAATCCTCCCTTGTATAATTACCTTCTCTATTATATAGACATAGAAAGTCTTCCTTCTACGAAGAGGAAGAGGAAGAATAGAAAGCTAAATTTGCTTATAACTATAATAAGAGAGTTGAACGGATTGTGCTCTAGCATGGATATCTCCGAAAAAGAGATGGAAATACTAGTTCAGTTTCTAATGACGGAAAAAAACCTTTCTCAATTTGAATCAAATATGATTGTAAGTCATATTTTCCTCAAGAAGGAATTTGGAGATCAAATCACTGGACAGCCGGGGCTTATTCAGTTATGATATTTGGCCCACACTTATCAAAAAGGTCTAATGAAAACCAACTTATCAGAGACACTAAGCTATTATTGGGGCTTATTCCTCCCAATAAGGTTGCTCCTGCTATCCAGCCCAGAGCCTTGAGCATTGTACAGGGACATGCTATAGGAGTAGCTCATTACCTTCTGGGTGGAATCGTCACAACATGGGCGTTCTTCCTGGCAAGAATTATTGCAGTAGGATAATGGCTAGGAGGATTTGAAAAGCATTATGGCATCAAGATTTCCAAAGTTCAGCCAAGGCTTGGCCCAGGACCCAACTACTCGTCGTATTTCGTTCGGTATTGCGACCGCACATGACTTTGAGAGTCATGATGATATTACCGAAGAACGCCTTTATCATAAAATTTTTGCTTCCCACTTTGGTCAGTTGGAAATAATCTTTCTGTGGACCTCTGGTAATTTATTCCATGTGGCTTGGAAAGGTACGCGATCCCTTACATGTAAGACCCATTGCTCATGCAATTTGGGATCCTCATTTTGGTCAACCAGCTATACAAGCTTTTACCCGAGGAGGTGCTCCCGGTCCGGTCAATATTGCTTATTCCGGTGTTTATCAGTGGTGGTATACAATTGGCTTACGCACTAACGAAGATCTTTATGCTGGAGCTCTTTTCTTGCTATTTCTTTCTGTCATCTTTTTAATAGCGGGTAGGTTACATTTACAACCTAAATGGAGACCAAGTGTTTCATGGTTCAAAATGCCGAATCCCGTCTCAATCATCATTTGTCAGGACTCTTCGGAGTCAGTTCTCTAGCTTGGACAGGGCATTTAGTTCATGTCGCTATTCCTGAATCAAGGGGAGTGCACGTCAGATGGGACAATTTTTTGGATGAATTACCGCATCACCAAGGGTTAGAACCGTTTTTCACAGGTCAGTGGAATCTTTATGCTCAAAATCCTGATTCTAGTAGTCACTTATTCGGTACCTCCCAAGGGGCGGGAACTGCTATTCTAACTCTTCTCAGAGGATTCCATCCACAAACTCAAAGTTTATGGCTGACTGATATGGCTCATCATCATTTAGCTATTGCATTTGTTTTTTCAATTGCTAGTCATATGTATAGAACCAATTTGGGATTGGTCACAGTATGGAAGATATTTTGGAGGCACATGTTCCTCCAGGAGGCCTATTAGGATGCGGACATAAGGGTCTTTATAACAAAATTAATAATTCTCTTCATTTTCAATTGGGTCTTGCTTTAGCTTCTTGGTCCATGGATTGCATATAAATTGATAACTCTGTATCTCTTCCAATTTGATTATCCAGGATCTTCTTTTTTTCATTTCTTTGTTACCCCCTCTCTCTCCCTTTTTTTTTCATCCCAATGAATAGAATATATAATATAATATTGATTAAATATAATTGGAAAGCTCATGCCAACCACTTGACTCACTACTAAGATATGATGATCAATATTTAATGAAATGGGCAGAAACCCTTTTGTTCCTTATGACAATTTGGATATCTTCCAATTGAAGATATAGCTCCATTTTGGTCATTTCTTCTTTGAAAAAGAGCTCATGTAAATGACACGAGCTCTCTGGAGTGAAGAGAGCTATAAGATGAAAAACAAAAAATTGTTTGATGGAAGGGCTTACATTAGGTTGAGGGATAATCAGGCTCGAACTAATGACTTCCACCATGTCAAGGTGACACTCTACCGTTGATTTAAATCCCTTCCCTACTCTCATCTGAAAGGAGAACTGACTTATTAATAATAAGTTATCAAGGGGTCAAGAGACTCAAAACAACTCACTATTTTCTCCTGAACAACTTGAAGACAGACCTTCCTTCTTTTCACACTACTACGAAAAGAAAAAAAAAGGAGTAAAAAGATTGGAGCCTATGTAAATCCTATTGAAAGTAGTATTTCCTAATGATTCGAATCATAACATATGGTCCCGTAAAATCAGTAATATTTTATCTATCTTGATCAAGCAAGTTTGACATGAACATGAAAAATATTTTGTTCAGCATGTTTGATCCGATCTAGCACTAGTGTGTGCGGAAAGGACTCAATATTGTTTGGAAGAACAAGGAGAACAAGATCGAGTAAAGATTATACAGAGATGATACAGATCAAATTGTTCTTCTTGCACTAAGGAGAAGACCCTATGCAACCAACCGTTAACTAATTTATATAAATAAATTTACATCCTATCGGAACATAATTTGTAACTAGCACTGTTATCCTCTCGTCTAGCGAGCAAATATTTACCCCCGTGGATTGAAATACTTCTTGATCTGGATCAATGTAAGAGTACAACTACATTTCCGAAATCCATGTTGTCTCTTTGGAACAGGTTGACCCCTTCGCTCTCTCGTGGTACAATCCTCTTCCCGCTGAGCTCTCACTTTTCCACCGGTCCACAGAAACAAGATATAGGACTGATGCCAGCAGTTCATCATAGGAAAAAGGACTCACCGAGCCAGATCACTGACTAATCAGATAAAAAAGAATGACCTCTCTCCTTCCTTAGATCCCTTCTTTCACTCTAATATTTTTCCCATCGAAATGGATGCAAGGGAAATGAATGCATTTTCACACTATGAATAAGTAAAGTCATATGGTCCAATCATTGAATATATGAAAATATTGCCCCATTTTCCGGATCTCACGGAGCACTTCCTGATTCGGATTCGATCATAGAAATAATTCTCTTGGAACGTAACAAACTGACCAATGCCTTTCCACCCAGGTGCTAAAATTCCTATTTCTGATAAGGAAATTGGGACAGAGACACATTTGATAAGAAATTTTTATGTGGTAGATCAGATAAAGTATCTGCATGGCCTAATCAATAGTTCAAGTCACACACTCCCATAATCCATCTTCTCCATCTGAGAATCTACTCCAATTATTTGTTTGTATTGGATGAATAATACTCCAAAATCGAAAGGAGAAATCCGAGGACCATATTTTCTATTTTCTATGGATATTTCCATTTTTGAATAAGAAATATTCCTGGCGATGATATATTACCGTCGTTACTCGGAACAAGAAGTTACGAATAGTTATTTTCAATCTATCTTTCCTCTCTATAAAGGACTTGAAATACCCTTCTTACGGATCATTAGAAAGTGCATTGGCATAAATACAACAGTAAGAAGGGGTAATATGAAAGTGTGTAAACTATAAAAACGAGTCAAGGTAGATTGACCCACACTAACACTTCCACGTAATAATTCTACCAAAGGAGATCCTATTACAGGAATAGCCTCAGGCACACCAGTCACAATTTTCTCTGCCCAATAACCAATTTGATCCCAGGGCAAAGAATAACCAGTTACACCGAAAGATACGGTCAAGACAGCCAAAATTACACCTGTGACCCAAGTTAATTCACGGGGTTTTTTGAATCCACCTGTGAGATAAACACGGAATACGTGCAAGATCATCATTAGAACCATCATACTTGCCGACCATCGATGGATTGATCGGATTAACCAACCAAAGTTCACTTCGGTCATTAGGTATTGAACAGAGGCAAAAGCTTCTGTAACGGTCAGACGATAGTAAAAAGTCATAGCAAAACCAGTAGCTACTTGTACTAAAAAATAGGTAAGTGTGATCCCCCCTAGACAATAAAATATATTGACATGAGGAGGAACTGTATGGCTTCTTCCATTTCTTGATTGAAACGAGTACGACCAATAGTTGTTCGAATGTATATATTAAGGATTTCCCCCATTCTACCTTTTCTTATTCGATAATGTTCATGGATTTCGTGGAAAGTACCCAAAGATTCGTATTGAACTTCGATAGGGGCTTCTTGGTTTACCGAGGTAATGATACGTAAATCCAATTCCCCCCACCGGAGCCATAAGGGGCTGTATAAGTCAATTCGTTTCTGTCGGTAAGCTCTGAGCACATCATCATAACTATAAAAGGAAGGTTTCTTACAAGAAAAGCTTTTCTTTTCCGAGTGATACGGATCGTACCTATTCCCGTAAATACCTTGACTATTTTCGACCGTTGATATATAAAGCCCAAGAAGCATATCCTGAGTTGGTATAGAAATAGGATCCCCGATAGCCGGAGACAAAAGATTTGTCTCAGAAAACATGAGTAAACGAGCTTCTGCTCTAGCTTCCAGAGATAAAGGTACATGGACAGCCATCTGATCTCCGTCAAAGTCTGCATTAAATCCTCCACAAACCGATGGATGTAAACGAATGGCACGTCCTTCTACTAAATAGGTTGAAACGCTTGTATTCCCAATTTGTGTAAGGTAGGTGCTCGATTCAACAATACGGGATGTCCTTGCATAACCTCTTGAAGTACTTCCCATACAATGGGTCCCTTATCTCAAATCATACTTTTAGCAGCTCTTAGTTTGGGAGCAATATGTCGTCCAATGAGACTACGAATTACAAATGCTTGAAAAATCTCTATTGCTATTTCTGAGGGTAATCCACATTGGTACAATGATAGAAAGGGAGCCACCACAATAACGGAACGACCTAAATAATCAACTCGTTTGCCTAGTAAATTTTCACGAAATCTTCCCTCTTTGCCTTCGACCACATCTGAAAATGATTTATAAGGCCTATCATGACTGTCTCTCATTGGTTGTCCGCAGATACCATTATCAAGAAGTGCATCTACGACTTCCTGGATCAATTTTTTTTGACAAATAACAAATGACTCAGATCCACTTCTTGCTAATAAATTTGTAAGAGTATTATTCTGATTGATAACTCTTCGATAAAGTTCATTTAGATCTAACGAGGTAATAAGTCCACCTTCACCTAATTGAACGATTGGCCTCCACTCCAGAGAATTTACCTTACCTTTCCAGGTATTCGAAATATCCGTAGTACTTGCCACTTCTATGGTTCAAAAATAGGTTCACTGCACATAACCTATTGTAGAGAATCCTAGTTGATCAAGATCTTCGCCCCGATATTTAGCAAAGGGATAGATACAGCCGGGATTTTCGATTGAACGGAAAAGGATTTTGTTAAACCCCAACGGAATGCGTTGCGTTTGGATGGAGCTAAAAGCCACATGTCCGATCGATACTTTGAATGCACGATGGATTGCTTGGAACATATGATATTTGAGAGAACTCTCAAATTTTTTGAAGAACTAGCAATAAAAATGAAAAAAAGAAGAGAGTTTATAGGTGTGATCATCTGGTATCGGATCAATCTCGATCGATCAAAAATACTAATCTGCCTGCTCTGGTCCAACGTTCCCATCCATAGATCTCGATAAGGACATGCGATTGATATGATCTGAAAGACTTTTCAAGTCCAAGTCATAGGGACTATGAGGGGATATATATATATATATATATATATATATATAGATAAGTAGTATCACTTAGTGGAATTTATAGGGCTATACGGGCTCGAACTGTAGACCTTCTCGGTAGAACAGATCAAAGTTCTTATTATCAAAATAAATTGAACTGTTCCAAGAACCCAACATGCATTTTATCGCATTGGGCTCTTTCATTAACTTATGGAAAGATCGGTTAGTCTGCCATTCTCCTCTTTCCCGGAAGATACTAATATGGCTCCGTGTGCTCCAAATTATTACCCTTCGGAAGTAATCCCAAAGTTATTCAAAAGGTTTATTTGACGTAGGACTGCCTTGCTCGGGCATAGATTGACTCAAATAGAGTCTCTTCTATCGCTCCAAAAGTAAAATATGAACTTCATACACCTAAAAGTTCATAGAGCGAAAATAATCTATTTTGAGGTCCCTGTATTTATTGGTAATATGTACCAATATGTCTCCAGAGGTTCTGTAATGGAAATAAAGACTTTTCCTTCCATTTACTTACCTTAACAAGGCGACACCCAGATTCGAACTGGGGATGGAGGATTTGCAGTCCTCTGCCTTACCGCTTGGCTATGGCGCCGAGATATGGGAATCCCATGGACAGGTCAAAACATTTGTCCTTTCAAGTCATTCGTCCATCGTTTAAGTATAGTATGAGATGTATGCTAAAGTCAACCATAAAGGAAATGAATCTAATTTGTTATCCGTCTTTCGATCTGGCTATTTTCATTAGGAAATTTTCTAAGTAATATTCACATTTAAGAATGGTTTGATTCATTTGTTCATAACTCCATTTCACGTGGTTGGATGAAAGTATCAAATTACCTCTTCCTTATCCTTTTTTTTTCTAATTGGAAGTATATCTGGATACGGGTATAATTTCATGGGATATAGTGAACACTTAATATACATCCGAATATTTTTTGTCGGATTGATCCATATAGATCAATCGGGAATAATTAAATAGATTTTTCTACAGATGGGAAACTTCCAATGCGATTAGATGAAAATGAGGGAGCGTTTACAATCCCTGAATTTGGTAAGATACAATTTGAAGGATTTTGTCGTTTTATCGATCAGGGCTTGATGGAAGAACTTCATAATTTTCCAAAAATTGAGGATACAGATAAAGAAATTGAATTCAGTCTTTTTGGTAATGAATATGAATTAGTAGAACCTTTCATTAAAGAGAGAGATGTTGTATATCAATCCCTTACATATTACTTTGAATTATATGTACCAACAAGATCGATTTAGAGGAATAATAGAAAGATACAGAAAAAAACTTTATTTCTCGGAAATATTCCTTTAATGAATTCCCATGGAACATTTGTAGTAAATGGGATTTACAGAATCGTGGTGAATCAAATATTAATAAGTCCTGGTATTTATTACCGTTCAGAATTAGAACATAATAGAATAAATTATATATATACTGGCACTTTGATTTCAGATTGGGGAAGAAGATCAAAATTAGAGATTGATGTAGGAGAAAGGATATGGGCTCGTGTAAGCAGAAAACGAAAAATATCTATTCTAGTTCTATTATCAGCTATGGGTTTAAATCTCGAAGAGATTCTGGACAATACTCACTATCCCAAAATATTTATATTTTTATTGAAGAAAAAGGAGAGGTAGGAGCGGGAAGAATATCTCTGGTCGAGGGAAAAAGCCATTCTGGAGTTTTACAAAAAACTCTACTGTGTAAGTGGCGATTTGGTATTTTTCGAGTCTCTATGTAAAGAATTGCAAGAAATTTTTTTCCGACAAAGATGTGAATTGGGAAAGATTGGTCGACGAAATTTGGAATCTCTTTTGGGACAATACCTTCTAGTTGGGACAATATTTGATCTGCTATGCCTAGATAATAATTACACACATAATTAAGGGATGGTTCAGATCCAACCATTTCAAATAAGGTTTTACCCTTTACTCTAGAAACTCGGATATCCTCAATAATAGGTAATACCTCTATTACGGGCATTGGACAGGCTTCTACATATTTATTGATAAGATCTCTTCTAGATGTACGATTTCCCACCAAGCCTGCTAATCGGAGTGGATGTGTACGAGCTCTTTCCCTTATAGAGGCAGTAATACGATTAGCTGCAAATAATGCATCGAATCCATTATCCGTAATTATTACACAATAATCTGCATAGTTCAATGG
Source organism: Pinus albicaulis (assembly GCA_034641835.2). NCBI lineage: Eukaryota > Viridiplantae > Streptophyta > Pinopsida > Pinales > Pinaceae > Pinus > Pinus albicaulis. The sequence goes on from CM076569.1 coordinate 960,468,618, forward strand.
AGCTGCAAAACCTCCACAGACCACATCACCTAATACATCGAATAATATAATATCATATTCGTAAAATGCATTTAATTCTTTTAACAACTTTACAGTTTCTCCCACCACATATCCTCCACATCCGGCTCCTGCGGGTGGACCCCCTGCTTCCACACAGTCCACCCCTCCATAACCCTTGTGAATTACATCTTCGGGCCAAATATCCTCATAATGATAATCCTTGGATTGTAAAGTATCTATAATTGTAGGTATTAGAAATCCTGTAAGAGTAAAAGTACTATCGTGTTTGGGATCACACCCAATCCGTAACACTTTTTGACCACGTCTCGCTAGAGCGACTGAGATATTACAACTAGTTGTGGATTTACCGATTCCGCCTTTCCCGTAAACTGCTATTTTCATCCGCCAATCCTCCTTTATCTAAATCTAAAAGTTATCTCTTATTTCAAGGTTCTATATAATCGAATTATTCCTTTTTAAAGTAATAAAAAAATTGAATGGTAGTAATATTGAATGGTAGCAATAATAATAGATCCTATTGTATTTAGAGTTCAATAACTCTAGGGTGGGGTGTCCAAGAGTTGAGAAAAAAACTTATTGAGTTTCTCAATAGTTTATACATTGATGATCATGGGTCGGTCTAAAGAAAAAGAATCTTGAATGTATATGAGAACCCTCCGTTGTTCCTCAGTAGCTCAGTGGTAGAGCGGTTGGTTGTTAACTGATTGGTCGTAGGTTCGAATCCTACTTGGGGAGATCCATTTTATTCAAAATAGAGCTCGATTTTACCATTAGGAGTAGGTAAAACGTTACCTGTCCTTGTTCATAACATAATATATGCATGCAAAATCGCCACAGGATCAAGATAGGATCCCAGTAGTCCGGGAAAGGAAAGATGGAAACAACGGTCTCTTCGAAATACTGAAAAGTTCAGAGAAACAAATCCATTGTTCTCCTGATGTGATGAAATTTCCAGAGCTGAAGGTGAAGAGGCCTCTATTCGCTCGACCCGTTACTAGTCACTCGACCCATTACCAGCTGTTAGAACTATTAGTTCGTTCCCTGGAAGTCAGAATTGGATCCTTGCATGCTGTCAATATAATTTCCCTCAGATTTGGGAGAATATCTCGTTCTATAACCCTAATCTAAATCTAATAATGAGGAAGATTTATAGGAGGTCAGACACATATATGTTTGTTACTCTCGGACGTACCGGGTATCATTTTTGACAATTGACCCTTTGTGAAGACTAAGTTCCATAGCTTTGCGTCCGCTATCCCAATCATAATCTCCCTACCCCCAGCCTAATCTGTCTAGAGGGTCGAATGATTGGATCAATAAGATCTAAAAATGAAAGGACAAACTAGATATTCATATTCTTACACCTAAATGTGAAATTCACAAAAATTTGGCTATATATGTAGATAGGTTTCTTCCGGTCCAGTCTCTGATAGCTACTAGTAAAAAGATAATGCCAGGTGATCCAATCGTACTGATTGAGAATTCATTAACCCTGTAAGAAGATTACATTCGACAATTTGTGAAGTGATTCGCGGGTGCTATTCATTAGTTGCTCAATTAATGTGAGGATTTCTAGGATAATGAAGATATTTCTACCATAGATCTCCTCTCATCCATGTTCATTCATACATATCCTATAGTATAGGATCCTGAATTGGTACGAATCGGGACAATTGATCTTTTGTATTCTGATCTCGAGGTTACGAAAATAAAAATTTAGGTAATTGTCTCATGAAGATATGTATAAACCATATTTCATTCAGTCCTTCCACGCCTACTATAACTATAATTAGTTATTTTGGTTTCTTATTGGCTTCTATCATTTTCACCCTAGTCCTATTCGTTAGTTCAAGCAAGATACAACTTATTCAAAATGAAGGAAGGGGAAACCCTCTCAGTTCACTATTTCAATTTCAATAATTTCGTTTATTCTCTCTATATCAATTTCTGATCATTGAGATTCATAGAAAATTCAGGGTACTATCCAGTATAGCTATTATCCCTACTTATTCCATAGAATCGAAATGATTGAGGCTTTGCCATCCGGAATTGTGTTAGGTCTAATTCCTATAACTTTGGCCGGATTATTCGTAATTGCATATTCACAATACCGATGTGGTGATCAATTGGATATTTGATCCTGGAATATACTCCAATTTCATTGGCCTCCTACTTTTCCTGGGAGGTCAGATTCCATTGCTCGTTCCAGTTGGAATGAATTCTCGATAATTTATCTCTATACAGACAATTCGGGCTAGGATTGATTATTGTTATTATCCGGTTCAAACCATCTATGGAGTTTTAGGGATCAAAATTTGGATTTTGGAAGAGTAGGAATAATTGGTTTTTTTTTCCCTCCAATCTACCCGATCATGGATCATCAATTCTATCAGATCGAATAGAAATTAGATTTACCATTTTGTAACCATGCTATGCTTAGTGTGCGACTCGTTGGAATCGAGCTTTTCATTCTTTTCTGGAGTTATGGAGAACTCGAAATAAGAACGTATTGGTCTCTATAAAAAAACTAGAGACTAACTCATTGCTTCATATTGCCAAGATCCAATAACTATGGGTAGATACTATCACCTCGTAAATACTTTCTTCCGCGAGAGAAAAATGATATTTTGATCTCTCGTGAAGCGAGAAAGGTGTTTGGTAATGTGGAAAAAGAAGAAAAAGGAGAAATCTTCTCCCAATATTGTATGGTTCATTAACTTACCTCCGAAAAGAAGTGTGATAAAGCATAAGAATCATCCTGATTCATTCAAGCAAGATTGAAGGAATTCAGTTTATGAAGGAGAAAGAGCTTCGGGTCAATGGAAACTAAGGAAATTAATTCTGTAACAGATGAAAATAAAGCTCCATTGTGGAGGGAATACCTGGGCATTTAGATAGAAGCTATGGAATGATGGAACCTATGACTGCATAAGATAGGAATCTTAATCATTCATTGGATAGGATGGTGAAATAAACCAAAAATCAATTAAGCTCATTAGAGTCTATAGGCCCCATGGAGCAAATATTGGAAGAGTCAATATTCGCCTGTGAAATTATTTATTAAGGCATTGGATGGAAATATAAGAGTTATTCGTCCTGTAAATTAGATTCTATATACAATATGTGTAATGCGTAGATATAGACTCATTTATATATAACTAATAACTATTGATTGTCCAATTTGACATAGATTATTCACGAGGAGCCGGATGAGAAGAAACTTTCATGTCCGGTTCTGAAATAGAGATGGGATCAAAATACTATTAACCATCGACTATAACCCAAAAAGAACAAAATTTTGTAAACAACATAGCGGAAGAATGAAAGGAGTATCTTATGGCGGCAATCGCATTTGTTTCAGTAGATTCGCTCTTCAAGCACTTGAACCCGCTTGGATCACATCTGGGCAGATAGAAGTCGGACGAAGAATGATTACTCGTTATGCCCGTCGTGGTGGAAAAATATGGGTACGTATATTTCCCGACAAACCTATTACAATGAGACCTGCAGAAACACGTATGGGTTCTGGGAAAGGATCTCCCGAATATTGGGTATCTGTCATCAAACCAGGTTGAATACTTTATGAAATGGGCAGAGTATCTGAAACCGTCGCTAGATCAGCTACTAGAATAGCTGCATACAAAATTCCTATACGTACCCAATTTGTTACTACTTAACCCATACAGAATCAAAGATTTCTTTCTGGTGGAAGAAGATTACTAGTTCGTAAGAACTCTTTCTTTTTTTCTTTTTCATGTTATCTGCCGAGATAAAAAATATTTTGGAGGAAAAATGATTCAGTCTCAAACTTATTTGAATATAGCGGATAACAGTGGAGCCCGAAAAATAATGTGTATTCGAGTTCTAGGAGCAAGTAATCGTAAATGCGCTCATATAGGTGATGTTATAATTGCTATAATTAAAGAAGCAGTACCTAACATGCCCCTGGAAAAATAGGAAGTAGTTAGAGCCATATTTATACGCACCTGTAAAGAATTTGAACGTGACAATGGAATGATAGGTTATGAAATCTATAATATTACAACAATACAGGGTAGGGATTGCTTTTGAATTTCTTTTGAAAATAAAAAAGTAATACGGAGGAAAAGAATATCTGACCTTTTCTTTTGTACTATTTCTTCTTCTACACCCATATATGGATAAATAGATCTTAATGGTACTTATCCATATATGGTAAATTTGGGATGAAGGACCTCGTACCATAAAATCGCAGAGCTGATCACCTTCTTTCTGCTCCTGGAAAAATAGACCCAATGCAGACAGCCATAATTCTGAACGTACTTGTAGATTTTTTAGGATCAAAGTTAAACATCTTTTTCCGGTACGAACATTGTTTTCTAGCACATATTAGATATGGAACTTGAAATGGTATAAGAAAAAACAAAGGAATCTATGACTGATGTCCCATATTTTCCCGAGAACGAAATTCATATCAGATCCGATCAATTCAGAACCATCCAATAAAACAGGGGCTCTTTCTATTCATTAGACCTCCATTACTATCGAGCATATCTAATTTTACCTCTATTTATTTTCCAAATTTATTCAATAGATTCCGGTGATAATGTGGAAACAGTCCACGTATATATGTCACAAAAACGTAAGATACAAGTGGGTGATAAAGTAGCTGGAAGGCATGGTAATAAAGGTATTATTTCAATAATTTTTCTGAGACAAGATATGCCCTATTTGCAAAATGGAATACCAGTTGATATGGTGTTGAATCCATTAGGGGTACCTTCACGAATGAATGTAGGACAGATCTTTGAATGTTTGCCCGATTTTTTTCCCTCTTATTTTTTGGATCAACCAGATATTTATCGAATATTTATGAAAATATGTCATTGGTATCAATCGTATCAATACGTGACCCAATAGCTCGATCCGAAGTGAGCGGTGGGATCGGAAGGAATTGATGAAGGTTAGTGGAATTTTTTTAATCCAGGAGCAGATAAGGTATCTGATTCTGGTATCATCGGGTGGAACAAGGATATAACTTCTGTCACAAAAAAATGGAAAGAGTTATACAAAAATTATATCAGTGACAGCGATCCAAAAACTTGAAAAAGAAAAAAAAAGATACTTTTTATCGAAAACTTACAGCAGCTTGCCAAACAAAGGCTAAGAGAAAAGAGAGAACAGGAATAATTGGCATTACATCGACAATTGGATCAAAAATTGCATAAGCCTCAGGTAATTTTCCAAAAAAAGGATTATTTGAATGAATAAAGGCATCATCTAGACAAATATTGAACATAACTGGCATTTTTCTTCTCCAATAAAAATTAGGGGGGCTAAAGCCAAAAAAGTCTTTGATTGATCGAATCGATCAAAGCTCTTCGGCAAGTTTGATCAGACTTGGGGTTGGAAGGGATGATTCTTTCATACATACAATATTTTATCCAATCTAATAGAAAATGATCAATGAATGAATATTCTTGTCCCTTTTTCTATTTTTCCTATTATGTCCAATTCCATCAATAACCTATTTTGTTGAAATATCCAGAAATTTTTTTTGCCCAATTGGGATTTGATCTAATTAATCTTGGATCCTAATGGGTTGACAAAAAATTTGATATAAGTATTCATTAGCATATGAATAGGGAAATAGGATGGGAATGGGGCGTGGCCAAGCGGTAAGGCAGCAGGTTTTGATCCTGTTATTCGGAGGTTCGAATCCTTCCGTCCCAGACTTATTTCATTGGTTCCTGTTTTCCCTTCCCTCGCTCTTCCCTTTCTTATTTCGTAAAGGGTAAATGCAATGGAATTTTTGTTTTTCTTTTTCTAATAATTTCACCATACTTAACTTATTAGAAGGGAATGTTATTACAATAGGGAAGAGATAAAGGGATATTTCTGTGGTGCAAGATGGGAATACGAATCAATTTGAGATAAGGTTCAGTTTATGAAATTAGCCCATTGGATGTATGTTGGTCCTGCTCATATTGGAACTCTTGGGTGTAAGAATTATTTACAGAAGATCAAAGATATACAGAAGAGAATTCCTTTCCTTTGGAAAGGAAAAGATTCATTGAAAATTTTACAAAATCAATTCGTTATTCTTTTTTTTACATATGGCCAATGGATGAACCGTGTATGGGTGGTCCTAGTGCTACTAAAAAGCCCTTTGAGGATTTCAACTTATCCAAAAGGTTATTGAAAAGACAACAAAATGTTTTTTCCCAATATTTAAGGGATTCAAAATCCTATTCATTAATGAATAGGATAGTTGATCTATGGAAGATCAAAACATATTTTGAAATTGAAAATCCTTCCTCAAATTGTGCTATTCCATCAGATCCCGGATGGAATATTCTTAACATATTGCACAACAATTTTCGATCGAAAACAAAAAAATTGTTCTGGAAATGACAGATCAATTCACTCTATCAATAACTAAGCCTATTCAGGTTCATGATCAAATTTATTGCAATATTTATTATTACATGAATCCATTATATGAACTCAACAAGAATGGATCGTTGAGATCGGATCGGATCTTCAACCATAGAGAAAAATTGAAGAATCAATCTTTATGGGTCCTACTCAATATTATTGATGAAGCGGATGATTATTTAGATCAAATAATCGACAAACAATTGAGCCAAATCGATTCCAAAAATCGCTTAGAGATAGGAACTCCCTTTAACAATTATAGAACTGAAGCTTTGAGTTGGTATGAATCTCTAAATCGCTTAGAGATAGGAACTCCCTTTAACAATTATATAACTGAAGCTTTGAGTTGGTATGAATGAATTCAGTATAAAATTGCCAGGTATTCGGAAAATTTATTCAATAGATTCTATTTTTTAAATAGGTTCAGTCACAATTTAAAGAATCAAATTCGAACAAATTGGATAGGAAATGAAAATTTGAATAATGTAACGAAAGATACAATTGACCGGCATTCATCAAGTTGGAAAAAAATTAAGAGAGAATGGTTGAACCATTCTATTATTCGAACGGATAAAAATATAAATCGGAATTTGAATGTGTACAAATTGTCCCATCAGACCGAATACTTTATGAAATATTTGAAACATTTTTTTTATAAAAAAAAACTATTTTCAAAGAGTGTTCGATCTAATTGAATCATGTACTAATACTAATCGAAACAAAATTGGTTGGAAAGATTATTTTCATTTTTTTCAACATACTGTAAAGATATTAAATTCTCAATCTCTATATTCATCGAACTTTTAGTTCGATATTGTCATTTCTATTTTGGATTCTCACTTGAATAAGCTCTAAAAGTATTGATCCTCAACTATTAAAGAAAAATAACTTAGATATAAATGACTTGTTGGATCTAATGGGTACTCTAATCGTTCATTTAAAAAAATTAAAAACCTTTCTTTTTCTTTTGGATGACCATAATCTTTCACAAAGATCGAAATTATTGATTGATGAAGGAACAATTGCACCATTTATTCCGAATGATATACCGATTAATCCATCGATTATTGACTTCTTTTATAATGAAAAGAATCGCATGGAATCGTTTGATAACATTGATTTTTCGACGATATCCAACGATCGAGAAAATTGGTTGAATCCTGTGAAACTATCTGATCAAAGCTCATTGAGAGCTTCTTTTCACGGAGCAAATACGCTCCAATTTTTTGATTATTTGCATCATCCTCGACCAAATTATAGGAAGATATTACCTTCTGATATGAAAAGGATTTATATAAAAAGGAAGAATATTACATATGGACAATTATTTAATCTTTTTCTCATCGAAATTACCATCAAGAAATCCATTCATAATAAATCATCACGTGAACCATTATTCTTTAGCATGGCTGGCTGATCCCACTCACATCAAACCTAGTGCCCAAGTAGTTTGGCCAATAGTAGGCCAAGAAATATTGAATGGGGATGTAGGTGGAGGTTTTTGAGGGATACAAATAACCTCTGGTTTCTTCCAGATTTGGCGAGCATCTGGAATAACCAGTGAATTACAACTTTACTGCACTGCAATTGGTGCATTGATATTTGCGGCATTAATGCTTTTTGCTGGTTGGTTTCATTATCACAAAGCTGCCCTAGAATTGGCTTGGTTCCAAGATGTAGAATCCATGTTGAACCATCATTTAGCAGGGTTACTAGGACTTGGGTCTCTATCTTGGGCAGGACACCAAATACACGTCTCTCTACCCATTAACCAGCTTCTAGATGCTGGAGTGGATCCTAAAGAGATACCACTTCCTCATGAATTTATTTTGAATCGCGATCTTTTGGCTCAACTTTATCCCAGTTTTGCTAAGGGATTGACCCCATTTTTCACCCTTAATTGGTCGGAATATTCAGACTTTTTGACTTTTCGTGGAGGATTAAATCTAGTAACAGGGGGTCTGTGGTTGACTGATATTGCACATCATAATTTGGCTATTGCAGTTCTTTTTCTGATAGCCGGTCATATGTATAAGACCAATTGGCGCATTGGCCATAACCTCAAGGACATTTTAGAAGCTCATAAAGGTCCATTTACGGGGGAGGGACATAAAGGTATTTACGAGATCTTAACTACCTCATGGCATGCTCAATTAGCTATTAACCTAGCTATGTTAGGATCTTTAACTATTGTTGTAGCTCACCACATGTATTCGATGCCCCCCTATCCGTACCTAGCTATTGACTATGGTACCCAACTCTCTCTGTTCACACATCATATGTGGATTGGTGGGTTTATTATAGTTGGCGCTGCTGCACATGCAACAATTTTTATGGTAAGAGACTATGACCCAACTACTCAATACAACAATTTATTAGATCGCGTTCTTAGACATCGTGATGCAATTGTATCACACCTCAACTGGGTATGTATATTCTTAGGCTTCCATAGTTTTGGTCTGTATATTCATAATGATACTATGAGCGCTCCAGGACGTCCTCAAGATATGTTCTCAGATACTGCTATACAATTACAACCTATCTTTGCCCAATGGATACAAAACACTCATGCTTCAGCACCTGGTTCAACAGCTCCTGGTGCAACAGCAAGTACCAGCTTAACCTGGGGAGGTGGTGATTTGGTTACAGTAGGTTCCAAAGTGGCCTTGTTACCAATTCCATTAGGAACCGCGGATTTTTTGGTACATCACATTCATGCATTTACTATCCATGTGACTATTTTAATCCTACTTAAAGGTGTTCTATTTGCCCGTAGCTCCCGTTTAATACCTGATAAAGAAAATCTTGGTTTTCGCTTTCCTTGTGATGGACCTGGGAGAGGAGGAACATGTCAAGTATATGCCTGGGATCATGTTTTCCTTGGTTTATTCTGGATGTACAATGCAATTTCGGTAGTAATATTCCATTTCAGCTGGAAAATGTAGTCCGATGTTTGGGGTAGTATAAGTGACCAGGGAGTGGTAACTCATATTACGGGAGGAAACTTTGCACAAAGTTCCATTACGATTAACGCGTGGCTCCGTGAATTTCTATGGGCACAAGCCTTGCAAGTGATCCAATCTTATGGCTCTTCATTATCTGCATATGGTCTTTTATTTTTCGGTGCTCATTTTGTTTGGGCCTTCAATTTAATGTTCTTATTCAGAGGTCGTGGGTATTGGCAAGAACTCATTGAATCTATTGTTTGGGCCCATAAAAAATTGAAGGTTGCTCCTGCTATCCAGCCCAGAGCCTTGAGCATTGTACAGGGACGTGCTGTAGGAGTAGCTCATTACCTTCTAGGTGGAATCGTCACAACATGGGCGTTCTTCCTGGCAAGAATTATTGCAGTAGGATAATGGCTAGGAGGATTTGTAAAGCATTATGGCATCAGGATTTCCAAATTTCAATGAGCTATAATCGTCTAGTTTCTTTCAGATCTTAATTTTAATAAATAATGCTCCCAAAAAATAAAAAATAACAAGATGTAACTATATAAATTATTAAATGTTCTAAAAATTGAGCTATTCTGGGCAGCCTCCAAATGAATTTCCAAATTTGAATGCAGACACCAAAAAGTGTAAATTATGTGACATATTGACACTCAATTATATATAAAAAAACTTGACCTATTGTTGTTGAAACTCGAACCACTAACATTGGCCTACCATGCACACTCCACTACCAACTACTTTTATGTGGTGTTGCTCAATATATCATACTCTGCAATTAGTTTTGATGTGAAATATGAATGATGGATTTTCTCCATTCGACGTCTTAAGTCACGAGGCTACGTGGCTACACAGTATCACCCCACATGGTGATCCTCCGTTGTTTAACAATCTAAACCCTATGTTTATTTGGTCATAGCCTAGGTTGTGTATATAGGCCTCACCATATATGTCAACATTTACGCCTGTTTATGCTAAATGTAGACACTGCTACGATATATATATATGTTGGATGGAGTTATATATTAAAATAGGAGTTAGACACATGCTAGTCAATACTCGTCACAAAATCGTCCACCAGAGCATAATGATAAATAAATAAAATTCATCAAACTAAGATTATGGTTGAACCTCCATTGCAATCAAAACCAAATCATTAGAGCTACAACAAAAAATCCAAATCAAACCAAATTCACAAACTTTAACCAAAATCCTAAGTGGTACTTGCATCTAAACCAAACGAAAACCATTGATCACAAAATGTAACCCCCTTTGACTTCATAGTAGGCTAACTACGATGTAACTAGAACATGCCACAATGATATCGAAACAAGAACATAAACAATACTTCCTCTTCACAATTATGAACTAGAATAAAAAAAGTGTGCATACCTCGAATTGCAAACCAACCCCTGTTGGAAATGTTGTCATTGATGGCAAAGGAGATGGCAAAGGAAGAACACCTGAGGCAACAACAAGGCAAAGGATATGGCAAAGGAGGAACACCTGAGGCAGCAACAAGACAAAGAGAGTAGCATAGCAGCAAGATGTAGAGAGGGTCAAGCAGCAGAGACAGGGTCATTTAAAGAAGCAGAGGCAGCAAAAGGAGAATTAAGGAGTAGCATTAGTCAAGGAGCAGATGAAACAAAGAGAGCATAAGACAAGTAGCTAAGGAATGAGACAGAGTGATGAGGAACAATTATTCAAGTGGGAAGACTGTGTAGTAATGAGACAGTCTAGTAGAAGTTGATTTGTGTTATTGCACAATTATTCAAGTGGGAAGACTATGAAGCATTGTTGGGGAGAATAAATCAATTCATTCTGCAGAATTAAATCAAGATGAGGAACAAAACTCTGGTAATGTAGCGGAGTTCGAAGTTGAAGAAAAGAACTATTGAATTGAAGGCATAGAAGATCGGAGCCTCATAGGATTTGCTACAAGTATAACAGGTGGAGTGGATTCTATAGATGCAACAGAGGAAGGAGCACAAAGGAGTCAGTGCTGAAGCAAAGGAAGGCAAAAGAAGCACAGTGAAGAGACAGAGGCAGAGAGCAGTTATAAAATTCCGGGAATCACACTCTCCAATCGACGCAGCAGAGGCAGAGATAGAGGCAGAGAGCAGTTACAAAATTCCGGGAATCACACTCTCCAACCGGCGGAGCACATATAACATATACAAAACGCATTCCGGGAATTGCATGACCCATTGGCCAAGTATACATATATATTAGTTATATAAGTGGAGCACTTTATTATAGAGCGCACAAAACAAAGTCTTATACGGTGGGACCCCTCCCCAATCGCAATCGGAGATCACAAGAGCAGCGTAATATGTAACCCACAGGAAATTGCTATTGCGATGAGAATCCGGACCCGATGGGTCTATAAACCGCAATTGATAAGTCTCGGAACTTAAATAAACAGAGAATTTGCGAATACAATGAAGCCCAGAGCATAGAACCAAAGGTCCAAGGCATATATATTATGGAGCGCATAAAACAAATTTTTATAAGGTGGGACCCCTCCCCAATCGGATCGGAAATGTGAAGAGTCCAAAGGTGGAAGCGCATTGCAATTACCGATTGGCGATTTCTGATTGAATCACAATCAGAGCACATTGGAGCTGCAATAGTTGAGTGATATCAATTCAAGCGATTGGCGATTTCCCAGATATCCGATTGAATCGTATCGAAGCCGTGGAACAATTAACCGGTTTGGCATTCAAACATTGCGATTTGCGATCGCCGTTCTGTACGTACCTGAAAGGTGTATTTAAAGGTGTATATATATATATATATATATATATATATATATATATATATTATGGCATTGTGTTGATCGTCGATTGCGATGATTGGAATCATATCGAATTGAATCGGAGAAGGAGCGATCAATTGCAATCAGAGGAGACTCATTGCATCGGGAAGTGTGTCAAGTGGGCCCAAAAGGAGTTCTTATATGTTTAAAAAGTCTTCATTATATTACGCTGAGAATTTATTTAACAAGGAAGTTTGTATGTATTTCGAGAGTTGAAATTACTTATATGTATATATGAAAGGGCGTTGTTATATATATATATAACATTGTTGCTGTGGTATTAAATATGTGCCGCGTGGTCCGTGGGTTGTATGTATATGCCTCAGCTTAACGGGAGGGCAATTATTAATATACAACGACTGTGATACATGTCCGTTCTGCTTGCGGAATGTTCCACATCAACAAGACACTCGTGGCATGAAAAGTGTTGGAATATGGCCCAGAATTACAATCAGAAGATTCATTTATATATAAAGCACTGATATAAAAATGAAAAATGCAGTTACACAAATACAGAAGTTACGTAGCAACCATAAACAGAAAGGCATACAGAGAAGAGAAAGGGACAAAGACAGAGTCAGAGAAAAGACAAATGCGCAAAGAAAGTCAAGAGACAAAACTAATGAGTCGGAGTTGTCATTTAAATTTGAATGTAAATGTTTTATTTAAATTTATTTTGTTGTGATGCATTGGCAAGTCTCCCGAAGAGAGCAAATAGCCCACTGTAATATTAAAATAAGCACCTACAGTTACATTTTTCTGAGTGAGCTGAAAAGAGATGAGAACGCAAAAGGCAAAGAGACATGGTTGTCCATTTCGAATTCCCAGTGGAATACAAACAACCATGAAGCTATTTTTGTATAAAACAGGGTAATATCCAAGGGGAGAGGGTTGACGAAAAAGGAGTGAGAGAAGAAGAGAGTATGCAGCAGAATTAAGAGAGTTGAAGAGAATAAGCCAGCTGCAAGAAGAATATGAATAAGGAGGAGCTGAGCAAAGAAGAAGAAGGGGCTGAGAAGAGATGATGCAGGTCTGATATAAGATTTGATGAACAGCAGAGAATAAGGTACAGAACAGAGCTGATATCCAAGGTAAATCAGCAAGTGTTTTTTTTTGAAAGAGTAAGGAAGTTGGAGCTTCCCTATCAAGTTGTAGCTTGATAAATGTCAGTTGTAGCTGACTAAGGTAGGAGCCTCCTGTAGGTTGGTGCCTGCGGAAAATAGATGGGAGTTGGAGCTTCCTTGCAAGTTGTAGCTTGCAGAATTGAGGTTGGAGCCTCCTGTAGGTTGGTGCCTGCGGAAAATAGATGGGAGTTGGAGCTTCCTTGCAAGTTGTAGCTTGCAGAATTGAGGTTGGAGCCTCCTGTAGGTTGGTGCCTCGTAGAGAAAATGGGGCAGGAGAGGGAGTTGGAGTCATTTTCGTATCACAACAATAATAAGATGTGGTTTTCTCCCTTTATGGGTTTCCACTTATATCCGGTGTCTCTTTGCATGATGTTTATGTGTTGATGTGGTTTATCTCATCTACTTAATACTTGTCGCTTCTCATATTCAAACTCGCTATTACATTAACAAATCTCGTTTGATAGTAATACTTGTTGCTCACAAATTAAGATTGCTCACATATTAAGTTGACCATGAAATGAAGGTGTAAATAAGATTTAAAAGAAAAGTTTCTAAAAGTCCATGTATGTGTTAAATCGATTCACTCCCCCCCCTCTCGCCTTAACTAAGGGTATTCCTTCAACTATCGCAGCATGGTTCCTTTGGTGCAAGCCTAATAGCTTGAAGGAGATCTGGTTAAGTCATGGACTATCAAAATGTACTTGTGTTAAGTACGAAAAAATTTCCTGAATGGAGATATAAGGTTAAAACACGATTATTGACTTATGAACCTGAGGTATGGAAGCTTGTTTGTGATGGTTACTACACAGACTCCCCCACGGTGAAAGAACAACAGAGGAATGCCAAGGCAAAATGTGTGATATATAACAGTCTTCATAACAAGGACCTTGAGTTGATAATGGACTTAACCTCTGTAAAAGAAATCTGGGATAGATTGCACTTCATGCATGGAGTAAACACTAAGGACTGCATTGACAAGAAGGATAAGAGAATTAATAAGAAGAAAAATTCATGTCAACAGGAAAATATTCAATCAAATGAAGTACCTGCTAGTGTGAATGGAGATAAGAACCATGAAGAAATTACAGCTGAAGAAAAAGCCAAGCTTGAAACTGCTTTGACTGAAATAGAAAAAATGAAAAATGAAAACAAAGACCTTAAGACAGTGGTGCAAATATGTGATGAGAGAGAATATGAATATAAGAAAGAAATTGTTGTCCTAAAGACACACCTTGAAGAAGCAAGGAAAATAGAAGACACTCTACTGCAACAAATGAGAGAGAAAAGTCAGGAATGTGAAAGGTTGGAAGAAGAAGTAGTGAGCCTAAGAAAGAACTTAGAAAAGGCCCAAAGAGATTTATTAATGAATACTCCTCAAATGAAAAGCTCTGAACAGTTGGACCAAATTCTAAATGCACAAAGGTCACCTCTCATAAAGATTGGGATAGGATATGAAGGTGAAACCAGTAAGTCCAAGGTTGAAGATAACAAGAATTTCATTTTTGTGAAAGTTGTAAAAGACAATGAAGCAGCTCAGCAAATTCCCACAGAAGAAGAAGCCAGCAAGAACAAGATTTGTAAAGAAACAAACATAACCAAGCAACAACATGAGAAGACAAAGAATGAAGGGATGAAACAATCAGCTACTAAAGGCTCATATGCTCCTAAGGATGAAGTGAATAAATTTGGAAGTTGTCAAAGGAGGTTCTTTCCTCCTATGAAAAATAGCACATGTTTCTCTTGTCATAAACTAGGACATAATGCAGCACAATGTAAGAGAAGGTTTATCAACTCCAACCAGCAAAAGATGCAGCAAAAGAGAAGAACCCCTCAAGCAAGCAAAGGGAAAATACAATCTTCCACTAGGTACAAAAATCATTTCCATGGCTACTGTTATGCATGCAATGAATTTGGACATAAATATGTTGATTGTAAATTATGTTCAAAAAGGGGAATGAAATATTATACATCAGCTCAAATGCACCTTGGTCAAATAAGATGTTATGTATGCCTCAAGCGTGGTCACAAAGCTAAAGACTGTAAATTGCCATATATATTAAAGAACTCTAGACAGATGATGAAATCCAATCCAATCAAACAAAACCATGAATCAAAAAGGAGTACAGACATTATGATGAACCCCAATAGAGTATGGAAAGAAAAGAGAAAAGGGGAGCCTATTATCTCAATAACATAATGAATACATCCTAGTCTCAGGGGGAGCTACTCTAGGAAACAAAGAAAATATCCAACCAGTGATAAATATGAAGCAACATCCCAGGGGGAGAGCAGTTCATATGTAGTCCCCACAAAAGGTAGTCTAAGAAGAGCTCCATGAAATGAGAACAACCATGAGGTCAGGAAGTGAAAGAAAATTCCTCTAACAAAGAACTATAGAGAAAGAAGATAATCTGAAGCATTCAATCGTTGACAAACTGATGGAATAAGAGAAGACAGCCAGAAGCCATGGTAATAGAAAGAAGACATCAGCACCTTAAATGATGATCACATTGTGCATCATACTGCTAGAATTGACAATGAATCACATTAAGAAGAATGAGTAAGAAAAGTGCCTGTCATCATTAATATCATTACATCACTCATCTATGAAAAGTCCCCTTGGAGGAGTACAGCTAAGTAAGTGACTAATCTCTGAGTGATCTGCCCATGAAGAGTCCTAGGAAAGAAATTGAAGATGTCTTCCCTAAGATCACTATGTTAGAACAGTTGAATTGTATGTAAAGCAGCAATGGTTCTGGAGCAGTCCTAGGAATAAAATGACAGAAAAAGCAAAAGATTAATGATGCCAAAATCAGATTCAATATGTTGGTGATTGTTAGTGAAAACAATGGAGAGCTCAATAATAGAATTTATGAAGGATGTCTTAATTATGGGTTCATGTGCAAGCTAAAGTGAAATCTTTGCATAATTTATCAAGGTAGTATCAATTGAAACTTGGTACAGCAGCATGCTTATCTACAGAATATCAAGTATTGTCATGGAGCAGTGGTATGATACAGGTCCTCAGGATCAAGGGATTATGGCAAAATTACATCAAGTTTTTTTTTTTTTTGATTGCACACCCTTCTAAAGTCAGTACATATATAACTTCAAGGCCTCTTTCTTAAGATCAGTTACAAAACTGTGTGAAGTTTGTTTGCTGAGTTTTCAATTAAACATCTTGAAAATGCTTTCGTGGAAGTTCATTCTGATAGAACAGTTAAAGTCTCAAAAGTATGAAGGACTGATTGGGTCAGTTGAAACTCAAAACTCTGTCTTTGAATCATCAAGAGCATACTTCAGCAGAAAGGATTTGCTGACATCTCACCATTGAAAAGAGATTGATCACTGACATACATACCCCCCTATGTCATAAAGAAAAGTGCCTGGTTGATAAGTAAGACTAAACAATAAGTTGAATGTATCTAGCCTCAAGGTTTTGTTGTGAAAGTACATTATGCAAGCAGTAAAGGCATTTGATCTCTTAGATCAAATTCTGGTTAAGTCATTGATCACTTTTGCAACAAGAACCTTCAGCTACTAAGAATAATATCAACATCCTAGCTCATATCATCACCAACAGGCAAGAAAAGTGAATCACAGTTATAAAAGACATATTGGCATCATCACAATTGAACAGATGTTGTACAACAGATGATTATTGCAGAAGAAGACAGACTCCAACTACAACCTTCTTCAATAGATATGCATCGCAGATGAAGATTATAATATAGACTGAAGTATAGTTGAAGCAAGCTTGATATGTCACATGGGGCATTCACAATCTTTAAGTGTATATTCAAGTCCAATAATCCTCAAAGTGTTCTCTCAACAAGTCTTGTACATCAGGCTAGAGCAGCATGGTACAAAGTCAGTAGAAGAGGGCCTAAACACATCTCAGAGAAAGGAAATGAACAGATAGAATGCACACTAGGAAATGAGCAACCCTTTGCCATTGATGTCAAAGGGGGAGGAAAAGCAGATAGGCAGAGGAAGCATTGGATTATTGGAGAAGGTGTTGCCATCAATGCCAAAGGGGGAGACTGTTGGAAATGTTGTCATTGATGGCAAAGGAGATGGAAAAGGAAGAACACCTGAGGCAACAACAAGGCAAAGGAGATGGCAAAGGAGGAACACCTGAGGCAGCAACAAGACAAAGAGAGCAGCATAGCAGCAAGATGTAGAGAGGGTCAAGCAGCAGAGACAGGGTCATTTAAAGAAGCAGAGGCAACAAAAGGATAATTAAGGAGTAGCATCAGTCAAGGAGCAGATGAAACAAAGAGAGCATAAGACAAGTAGCTAAGGAATGAGACAGAGTGATGAGGAACAATTATTCAAGTGGGAAGACTGTGTAGTAATGAGACAGTCTAGTAGAAGTTGATTTGTGTTATTGCACAATTATTCAAGTGGGAAGACTGTGAAGCACTGTTGGGGAGAATACATCAATTCATTCTGCAGAATTAAATCAAGATGAGGAACAAAACTCTGGTAACGTAGCGGAGTTCGAAGTTGAAGAAAAGAACTATTGAATTGAAGGCATAGAAGATCGGAGCCTCATAGGATTTGCTACAAGTATAACAGGTGGAGTGGATTCTATAGATGCAACAGAGGAAGGAGCACAAAGGAGGCAGAACTCAGGCAAAGGAGGCAGCGCTAAAGAAAAGGAAGGCAAAAGAAGCATAGTGAAGAGACAGAGGTAGAGAGCAGTTATAAAATTCTGGGAATCGCACTCTCCAACCGGCACAGCAAAGGCAGAGATAGAGGCAGAGAGCAGTTACAAAATTCCGGGAATCACACTCTCCAACCGGTGGAGCACATATAACATATACAAAACGCATTCCGGGAATTGCATGACCCATTGGCCAAGTATACATATATATCAGTTATATAAGTGGAGCACTTTATTATAGAGCGCACAAAACAAAGTCTTATACGGTGGGACCCCTCCCCAATCACAATTGGAGATCACAAGAGCAGCGTAATATGTAACCCACAGGAAATTGCTATTGCGATGAGAATCCGGACCCGATGGGTCTATAAACCGCAATTGATAAGTCTCGGAACTTAAATAAACAGAGAATTTGCGAATACAATGAAGCCCAGAGCATAGAACCAAAGGTCCAAGGCATATATATTATGGAGCGCATAAAACAAATTTTTATAAGGTGGGACCCCTCCCCAATCGGATCGGAAATGTGAAGAGTCCAAAGGTGGAAGCGCATTGCAATTACCGATTGGCGATTTCCGATTGAATCACAATCGGAGCACATTGGAGCTGCAATAGTTGAGTGATATCAATTCAGGCGATTGGCGATATCCGATTGAATCAGATCGGGCTATGGAACAATTAACTGGTTTGGCATTCAAACATTGCGATTTGCGATCGCCGATTTGCATCGCATCGGAGTAGGTATTAAAAGGTATATATATATATATATATATATATATATATATATATATATATATATATATATATATATATATATATATATATATATATATATATATATATATATGTATTATGGCGTTGTGTTGATCGCTGATTGCAATGATTGGAATCATATCGAATCGGAATCGGAGCAGGAGCGATAAATAGCATTCGGAGAAGACTCATTGCATCGGGAAGTGTGTTAAGTGGGCCCAAAAGGAGTTCTTGTATGTTTAATATGTCTTCACTATATTATGCTGAGAATTGATTTAAAAAGGAAGTGTGTATGTATGCCGAGAGTTGAAATTACTTATTTGTATCTATGAAAGAGCGTTGTTATATGTATATATATAACATTGTTGCGGTGGTATTAAACTATGTCGCGTGGTCTGTAGACCCATGGGCCTCAGCTTAACGGGAGGGCGATTATTAATATACGACTGTGATATATGTCCGTTCCGCTTGCGGAATGTTCCACATCAACAAGACACTCGTGGCATGAAAAGCGTTGGAATATGGCCTAGAATTACAGTCAGCAGATTCATTTATATATAAAGCGCTGATATAAAAATGAAAAATGCAGTTACACAAATACAGAAGTTACGCAGCAGCCATAAATAGAAAGGCATACATAGAAGAGAAAGGGACAAAGACACAGTCAGAGAAAAGAAAAATGCGCAGCAAGCTAAGAGACAAAACGAATGAGCTGGAGTTCTCATTTAAATTTGAATGCAAATGTTTTATTTAAATTTATATTGTTGTGATGCATTGGCAAGTCTCCAGAAGAGAGCAAATATCCCACTGTCATATTAAAATAAGCACCTACAGTTACATTTTTCTGAGTGAGCTGAAAAGAGATGAGAAGGCAGAAGGCAAAGAGACATGGCCATCCATTTCGAATTCCTAGTGGAATACAAACAGCCATGAAGCTGTTTTTGTATAAAACAGGGTAATATCCAAGAGGAGTGATTGATGAAAAAGAATGAGAAAAGGAGAGAGTGTGCAACAGAATTGAAGATAGTTGAAGAGAATAAGCAAGCTGCAAGAAGAATGTGAATAAGGAGGAGCTGAGCAAAGAAGAAGAAGGGGCTGAGCAGAGATGATGCAGATCTGATATAAGATTTGATGAACAGCAGAGAAGAAGGTACAAAACAGAGCTGATATCCAAGGTAAATCAACAAGTGTTTTTATTTTGAAAGAGTAAGGAAGTTGTAGCTTCCCTATCAAGTTGTAGCTTGATAGATGTCAGTTGTAGCTGACTAAGGTAGGAGCCTCCTGTAGGTTGGTGCCTGCAAAAAATAGATGGGAGTTGGTGCTTCCACATCAAGTTGTAGCTTGATAAAATGTCAGTTGTAGCTGACTGAGGTTGGAGCCTCCTGTAGGTTGGTGCCTGCAGAAAATTGATAGGAGTTGGAGCTTCCTTGCAAGTTGTAGCTTGCAGAATTGAGGTAGGAGCCTCCTGTAGGTTGGTGCCTACAGAAAATCAGTGGTGAGAGGGAGTTGGAGCTTGCCTTTGCATCACAACAATAATAAGATGTGTTTTTCTCCCTTTATGGGTTTCCACTTATATCTGGTGTCTCTGTGCATGATGTTTATGTGTTGATGTGGTTTATCTCATCTGCTTAATACTTGCTGCTCTCATATTCAATCTGCTATTACATTAACAAATCTGTTTGATAGTAATACTTGTTGCTCACAAATTAAGATTGCTCACATATTAAGTTGACCATGAAATGAAGGTGTAAATAAGATTTAAAAGAAAAGTTTCTAAAAGTCCATGTATGTGTTAAACTGATTCACCCCCCCCTCTCAGTTTAACTAAGGGTTCAACAACCCCCATATTTATACTAATCGAGAGGTCTAATGGTTGGGATAAGTCGACCAATTTTTATAAATTTAGGGCCCAAATGACCATGTGATGTATCAAGAGCTGACATGTAATCCATAATAAGTGGATATAAAAACCAAGTGAATGTGCCCATATGACCAGGACCCAAGGGTTATTTCTCATCCTTGTGATGATGTCATCATGCCACATGGTGGTCATTGTGGGGTGCCACATGTCACCCGTTTTCAATATTTTGACCAATATGAAGCCAAAAATTGTCACTATAATGTGGTGGCCCCAGGCAGTGCCATGTCATCATGATTATATCAATGTTAACATGTTTTCCCATGTGTCATGCCACACTGTCGTTTCTATCACATCAGACCCTGTAGATTTCTTAGACTTGTCTGAGATGTTGCATCAATATTGAATGTGCACATAAGCTACATGTCACTCATTCGAAGGCACTACATCATTATCCACGTGTGGCTATTTTGTTGGTCCAAACGGGGCATTTAAACTCCATGCAACTTTCTTTCATCCAACCGTTGACCTATTGTTGATGCCATTGATTGAACTAAGACTTGAACACCCTTTTGATGGTGTTAAATGGTGTGAAACTCCATGCGCTCGTGGCCATTTTTATGTATGTTCAATGGTGGCCATTTTTCTGTGTGTTTATGCTTCTTTGATCATTAAGGATGGTCCTATTTTTGTTGTCCCATAATTCCCTTTTGTTGTTGGAAAGTGTAACAAGGTTCGGTCTTCATAATGACTTGTAAATATGAATTTATGTAATGAAGAATACAAAGATAATAAAACGTATTTTGTAAATGCTTGACTCATGGGTTTCATGAGAAAGGAGTTTTTATTATAGGTCAAAGAATTCTTCCTGATGTATTTAGGGTTTTTTCATATTGTCATAAATGTATAATTTAGATTCATGTATATGAAGTGTTGTTACACTTGTTAAAAAAAAAATTGATGTAAAATTATACTCCAAAATGTTGTCACTATGCTCCATCAATTCTACTACAATATATTATGAGAATTCTCCTTGATCATTTCGGCCTACACACAGATAGACATGTCGACCTAAAGGAGGGAGATGGTCCCTATATATAGAAGAACTGTGGCTCCATTTGAAGCAAGTATCTCATATAAGTATGTGATAAGAGAGAGAAGGTTGGGTCTGCAATTGGAGCGAAGAAAGAGGCCAGTCAATGAAGGAAGAAATACATATATACATACTTCGGTTTAGGGTACATCACACCTTTCATATCCAAGAATATTAAGACCTATTACAGTGAAGGAGAAGTCGAATATATAGTACGTAGTAAAATATTGAAGGAGAAGAATATATAGCAAAGAAGAGGACTATTTTAAGATCAAGAAAAGAGGTATACTATCCCTGTTTTGGGAAAACAACTATATCTAGCATATCTATGAAAAGGGTCGAAGTTGTCTGTAGTACAAATGAAGGGTCACTAAAGTGTGAAAGAGATCTCAAACTAAGGCATAAAGGATGAAACAAGAATATCAAGGAGGAGTTCCTAAGACACCGAGGCTAGATCAAAGGAAGACAAAGGAGAAGCACATTGTTTGGGACTACTAAAATAGGGACCAAGCTTCCCTAGTGCAAGTGCAGTGAAGTGAAAAAAATAAGGCCATGATAAGGAGAAGAGAAGAACAATGACAAGGGTCTTGGAGGTATATTGGTGTCAAGGGTCTGTGTCATATTCATGGTACTCATAAATTGAAGATCTATAAGAAGAATTTCTTTCGGGTTTTGCTCTCCAAGAGGGAGAGGTTTTGGTCCTGGCCCGCTAACCTAAATATTTATGTCTCTTGTGCATTTTCTAATTGATTTGATGAAGAAATAAGCGAAAGAAGAATAACAAAATCACAAGTAATTATCATGAAAGAGAAATTTTAATAAAAGCCCTAATTTCTCAATATTTGTCATCAATGACAACACTATGTCCAACCGTCAACTCAATTAACATAAATAAAAACAATATGGAGGAGATGTTATAGTGTAAAAATTTAAATGTTGACTCAATAAAAATTTCTTTCAAAGAATATATAAGTCCATATCCATATAATAATTCTTTATATCACATGGATTAATATAAACAAGTAAATATATACTCATATAATTAAATATATTTACCTAGAGTTACTACCTACCATAATTTAAGCAAGTCCTTCACCAAAATATGTATGATTCGTATGTAATTAAGCATACTTAAGAGGAGTTACTACTCACCATTATTTATGCATTTCTTAACACAAAAATAGATAGAAGTAAAAATTTGATGGTTGCTTCACTTAACATCCATTTTAATAGTAAAAAAATTGTATATAAAATACATATAGCATATAAAAATAATAATTATTGATTATTTATTATAGTACAAAGAAATTATGATTCACACTAATAAATATATATTAATAATTACAATATATAATGTTTATTTTATAAATATTATCATATTATAATTATTTATGATTTTTTCCAAAGGAAAAAACCGTAATTTTATTCAACTTTAAAAAAAGGAACAAAATACATTTTGAAGATTCTAAATGAAAAAGAGCCTCTCTACTTATGCACATAAGAAAAACTGAAAAAATAACATAAACTTGCAAAGCTAAGTGTGATAGAAATTACCTAACTTCTCTTTCTTGCCTTTTTTTTTGGACCGTCTGTCATCCCCCTGAGTTGGGGTTGACTAGAACCATTTCCAAATCACTTATGTTATCTTCAGTGGGAGTTCTTTGTCTGAATATGAAATTTTAGTAACATGAATTCTCTTTGTGCCCACCATCCCATTCTCTTTTTGTGCCACCTTTTTGTTGTTGTTTTGGTTCATGGATCTTTTATGGTTCTGTACCATTCGTCTTGTGGGTTGCATTGCCATTATGAACCAAAGGATCCCCTTCTTCTTGGTTTGGCAAGTTATACATGATTTATTCTTCTTCTTTCTCCATGAGGTAGGGGTAAGAAGGGTCCCATCAATTTTTTTTGCAAGCTTTCCCCTTTTTTGTTTTTGGGTTCTCTTTTTCTTGCTGGCAAAGCAGCAGTGCATGATGGCAAGAAGAACACTTAAAAGTTCTTCAAAGATGGGGTACACCATACATTGATACCCATGGAAGAAGGAGAGCCATCCAGCAGAGTGATTGATCCAAAGACCTTGTTGCTGAGCGGGAAGTAGTATCTGTAGCAGATAGAAGATGAAGAGGTAAGCTTTGCTTTAGTTTGCAAGCCTAAAGTAGTCCTTACTTCTACAAAGATTTCTGATTTACCAGTAGAAATACAAGAGATGTTAGACAACTACTGTGACATTGTTGTGGATGATTTACCTGATGAGCTGCCACCTGTGAGGAAGATCAACCATCAGATAGATTTTATCCCTGGTTCAAATCTTCCAAATAAGGTAGCCTACAGAATGAATCCCAAAGAAAATGAGGAAATCAGGAAACAAGTACAGGAATTGGTGGACAAGGGACTGATCAGGGAAAGCCTGAGTCCATGTGCAATACCAGCAGTACTGAGCCCAAAGAAAGATGGAGGCTGGAGGATGTGTACTGATTCCAGAGCAATCAATAAGATCACAATCAGGTACAGATTCCCTTTGCCCAGAATTGAAGATTTAATGGATTGTTTGAGTGGTGCTAAATATTTCTCAAAGATAGATTTGAAGAGTGGATACCATCATATTAGAATAAGAGAGGGTGATGAGTGGAAAACTGCCTTTAAAACAAATGAAGGACTATATGAATGGATGGTAATGTCTTTTGGGTTGTCAAATGCACCTAGTACTTTTATGAGACTTATGAATGAAGTATTGAAGGAATTCATTGGTAAATTTGTGATAGTATACCTAGATGATATATTAGTCTTCAGCAGAACTAAGGAAGAACATTTAAGGCATCTTAATCATGTCTTGAAGAAGCTGCACCAAGAGAAATTGCTGATAAATTTGAAGAAATGCTCATTTATGAAAGAAGAGTTGGTGTATTTGGGTTTTGTTGTTTCTGCAGAGGGATTGAAGATGGACCTAGAAAAGGTTAAGGCAATTGTAGAGTGGCCTTCACCCAGAAATGTCTTTGAGGTAAGGAGTTTCCATGGACTTGCTAGTTTTTACAGAAAGTTTATAAGAAACTTCAGTAAGATTAATGCACACATAATTGAGACCATAAAGAAGAGCAAACAACCATTTAAGTGGACTGCTGAAGCAGAGAGAAATTTTAAAGTTTTAAAGCAAAAGATAACAGAGAAGCCTGTTTTAATTCCACCTGATTTCACCAAACCATTTCAAGTAAAATGTGATGCCAGTGGGGAGGCCATTAGGGCTGTTTTGAGCTAGGATGATAGGCCTGTAGCCTATTTCAATGAGAAGTTAAATGACACCAGGAGAAAATATTCCTCTTATGAGAAGGAATTCTATGCAATTGTTCAAGCACTGAAGAAGTGGAGACATTATTTGATGTCCAGGGAGTTTGTATTGTATTCTGATAATCATGCTTTGCAGTATATTGTACAGCAACCCAAGTTGAAACACAAGCATGCTAAATGGGTTGAGTATCTCCAAGGTTTTAATTTTGTTTTCAAACATATAAGTGGCCAAGCAAATAAAGTAGTTGATGCTTTGAGTAGGAGGCACATGCTTGTTCAAGAAACTAATTTTGAAGTTGCAGGATTTGGTTTTCTCAAAGAATTGTATAAGACAGATCCAGATTTTAAAGAAGCATTTGAAGCATGTAGTAACCCTGTTCTAACAGATAGAAGTCAGTGGCTGGATTTTTTTCTGCAGGAAGACTTGTTATTCAGAAAGAACCAACTGTGTATACCAAAATGTTCCATGAGAGAAAATTTGATCAAAGAAAAGCATAGTGGTGGACTTGTTGGACACTTTAGTACTAATAAGACTTATGAACAGCTGAGTCACTTTTATTTCTGGCCCACGATGAGAATAGAAGTGGATAAGTTTGTGAAGAATTGCAAGATCTGTCAATATGCTAAAGGAAGGAGCCAGAATGCAGGATTGTACACTCCCTTGCCTATTCCAGACAGGCCTTGGGACATGGTGAGTATGGATTTTGTTCTAGGATTGCCCAAGACTCAGAGAGGGAATGATGCAGTCTTTGTTATGGTGGATAGATTCTCCAAAATGGCACATTTTATTCCATGCTATAAAACTAGTGATGCCACCCATGTTGCTAACTTGTTTTTCAAAGAAGTTGTTAGATTGCATGGGTTTCCCAAGAGTATTGTTTCAAACAGAGACACCAGATTTGTGGGTCATTTTTGGAGGACACTATGGAAGAAACTTGGCACTAAACTGAGTTTCAGCTCAGCTTATCATCCCCAGACTGATGGACAAACTGAGGTAGTGAATAGGAGTTTGGGAAATTTGTTGAGGAGTCTTGCAGGAGAACATCCCAAGCAGTGGGATCATATTTTGCCTCAGGCAGAATATGCATATAATGATTCACCAAACAGAAGCACAGGGCAGATTCCATTTCATATTGTTTATGGAATGCATCCCAGGGGAATATCAGAGTTAAGAAATCTGGGAAGAGCAGAGCTAAGGAGTGCAGATGGGGAAGAGTTTGCTTCCGAGATCCAGGCCATACATGAACAAGTGAAACAGCAATTACAAGGAAGCAGCATCAAATATAAAACCAGAGCAGACTTGAGCAGAAGAGAAGTTCATTTTGAA
The DNA here is from genome assembly GCA_034641835.2 of Pinus albicaulis. Taxonomy (NCBI): domain Eukaryota; kingdom Viridiplantae; phylum Streptophyta; class Pinopsida; order Pinales; family Pinaceae; genus Pinus; species Pinus albicaulis. Next base: position 960,494,931 of record CM076569.1, read on the forward strand.
GTAGGAGATCAGGTTTTGGCACACTTGAGAAAGGAGAGGTTCCCAAAGAAGCAGTACAACAAATTGAAGTTCAAAAAGATTGGGCCATGCAAGATACTTAGGAAGTTTTCTGCAAATGCTTATGAGATTGAATTGCCACCTGATGTTGGAATATCTCCCATTTTTAATGTTGCAGATTTGTACAAGTATGAAGATGATGGTGCAGAAAAAGGATCAGCAGACAAGGAGTAGATTGAGTGGAAAGAGCAGCTACCTCCAGCCCAACCATTGCAACCAGAAAATATATTGGACAAAAGAGTATTCAGGAAGACCAGAGGACAAGAGTACTTCCAGTACTTGATCAAATGGAAGGATAAGCCAGAGGAGGATTCCACTTGGATGACTGAAGGAATGTTGCAGAAGATAGGCAGATCAGTGGAGGAGCTCATGGATAGGAGCCATGAAGAAGATTGCCCTCGGGAGTCTAATGCAGGGGCATTGGAAACTAGCCAGCAATGTAGGAATTTTTGTCCACATGTTGTGGCCAGGAGGGTTCGAGAACAGTTGAATTGTGACAGCTAGGTGTCAATACCCAGCTAATTGTTTCATTTAGAGTAGTTAGAGAGGTAGAATTCGAATAGCTTTAGATTAAAGCCATCTGTCTTATTTAGTTTTCAAATAATTGTAATGAGGCTCTTGAATTTCCATAACGGTCCTCGTAGAGGAACCGAAAGGACATATGTTTATGTATATAAATGAATTCCCTCGGATGCATTGAGAGGGAGGGGAGAAAGAATAGAGAATTTCTGCAATAACTCTGTGCATTATCGATTGCTTCCAATTAAATGAATTCAGCTCTGTTGATGATCTAATAACCTTGAAATGTTAATTGTGAGGGATTTTGTTTGATTGTGAAGTTGTTAAGTCTGTGCATATATAACTCCTGAGTCGTACCCTGTATCGATTCTGCCACACCTCGTATATTTCCTTGAATTTGGTTGGGTAAATTCCGTGGAGAAATCCATATGGAGGCGAAAGTTGTCAATAATGGTGAATCTCGTTTAATGAGGAGATGAATTCCTCTGTTGCATTGACAGTTGGCAACCGGAGCAGATAACTGTGGTCGAGCCCTGTAGGAAACCACTAGCGGAATTACAACGGCGGATTGCCCTATTTCGCACCACTTTAGGTACGGAGGCGGTATTCCTGGAGGGGGGAGCGATTCCATAGAGGAACCGACGCGTGGCAATATTTGACCATGGAGAAACCGCTTTTCGTATTCATTTCGCGCGTTAAAGATCGGTGTTGGACGCCGAGCAGAATGCACGTAGGCCGTCGATCTGGCGCAGGAGCATCGGAGGGTGATCGTTGAACGAAGATGTAGGACATTTAACCTAAGGTACGACGCACACATTGATTGGTCGGGATATATATAATGTGGGGTCCAGGCGACGAATTATTATAAAATCGTTTGTTTGTAAATGTTGGTTTTTTAATGCAAAGTCGGAGTTATAAGGACCGAAGGTCTAACATTGGGAATATATATATATATATATATCAGGAATATAACATAACATCAAGCCGCGATCATATTTTTTTTTCAATTTCGTTGAAATTGAGAAATGAATAAAGGTGGGATAAAACGAGAAGGGATTTCAGTCAGTGCCACGTCATAGTTGACCAACACTCCATTGGACGGACTTTCAGACCTGTTGCTGCGTCATTTGTGGTATCGGAGCCATTGTTTGAATTGTTTCGCAGAAAGCTAACATGGCAGTCCGAGTTGGAAGAGGTGCTGGCAGAAGGAGACCTGTAGCCAACGCAGAGGTGTTGGGAATGTTGCAGAGGGTCGAGGCCAGAATAGATGCCATGGAATGCAGACAGCCCAGAGATCCTGAAGACATCAGCGAACCTGAGACAGAAGAAGTAGAAGAGAATGTTGAAATTCCTCCTGACATGAGGCTCCTTAGGACTGTTCTGGGATCTGTAGTTAAGCCCAGAATCGAAGTGTCGAGTTATGCAGGGGGACTGAATCTAGAGGAGCTGGTGGACTGGATAAATGAACTGAACAAATGCTTCGATTATGAAGAAATAAGTGAAGATAAAAAGGTTAAGTTTGCAAGAACAAAGCTGAAGGGACATGCTGCACTTTGGTGGGATGGAGTGCAGGCAGAAAGGAGGAGAGTTGGTAAGCAACCTATCAAGAGCTGGACCAGAATGATGGCTAAATTAAAAGGTAAATTCTTACCTAGTGATTACCAGCTGACATTGTACAAACAAACGCAGAACCTGAGACAGAGGTTGCTGACAGTAAAAGAATACACAGAGGAATTCTACAGAGTGAGTATAAGAGCTGGGAAATTCCAAGATACACCAGAGAAGACTGCCAGATATGTGAATGGTATCAAGCTGGAGATCCAAGATGATATTGGTCTTCTGTCTCCCAAGACAGTAGAAGAGGCCTATCAAATGGCCTTGAAAGCAGAGGAGAAACTCCTGAGAAAACAGTCTGCAAGAAGAGAGGTACTTTCCATGGGAAGGGAAGTCAGGGTGGTAGAGGAAAGCCTACACCCAGGAATGGAGCTGACAGTAGCTCACCTCATAATGCATCTACAGAAGATGATGCAAGGGGCAGAAAATATTCTTACAGAGGAAGGGGAAGAGGAGGCAGAGACAGAGGCAGAAGTAGGGAATTGAGGTGTTATCGATGCCAGCAGGTGGGACACAAACACTATGAGTGTCCAGAGAATGTGGGTACTGGTCCAAGAAATGTTGTTGTTGCCCAGACTGGAGAAGAGGCAGAGATAGAAGAAGAAATTCTTCCAGAGAGGGGAGAATCCTTGGTGGTAAATAAGGTCCTGTTGAAGCAAGCCAAAGAGGCCACTGAGCCTGCACAAAGGAAGACTTTGTTTAGGAGCATCTGCAAAGTCCAAGGGAAATGCTGCCAGCTAGTCATTGATAGTGGCAGCACAGACAATCTGGTTTCCACTGAGGTAATAGAAAAGTTGAAGCTAAAGACAAGGGAGCATCCAACTCCCTACAGGGTGTCCTGGCTGCATAAAGGGCACCAGCTGGTTGTAAAAGAACAGTGTGAAATAGAGCTGCAAATGGGCAGGTACAAGGACAAAGTTTTGTGTGATGTAATGCCCATGGATGTGTGTCATATACTGCTGGGTAGACCTTGGCAATTTGATAGAGCAGCAATTCATGATGGCAAGAAGAACACTTACAAGTTCTTCAAAGATTGGGTACACCATACATTGATACCCATGGAAGAAGGAGAGCCATCTAGCAGAGTGATTGATCAAAAGACCTTGTTGCTGAGCGAGAAGGAGTATCTGCAGCAGATAGAAGAGGAAGAGGTAAGCTTTGATTTAGTTTGCAAGCCTAAAGTATTCCTTACTTCTACAAAGATTTCTGATTTACCAGTAGAGATACAAGAGATGTTAGACAATTACTGTGACATTGTTGTGGATGATTTACCTGATGAGCTGCCACCTGTGAGGAAGATCAACCATCAGATAGATTTTATCCCTGGTTCAAATCTGCCAAATAAGGCAGCCTACAGAATGACTCCCAAAGAAAATGAGGAAATTAGGAAACAAGTACAGGAATTGGTGGACAAGGGACTGATTAGAGAAAGTCTGAGTCCATGTGCAGTACTAGCAGTTTTGAGCCCAAAGAAGGATGGAGGCTGGAGGATGTGTACTGATTCCCGAGAAATCAATAAGATCACAATCAGGTATAGATTCCCTTTGCCCAGAATTGAAGATTTAATGGATTGTTTGAGTGGTGCTAAATATTTCTCAAAGATAGATTTGAAGAGTGGATACCATCAGATTAGAATAAGAGAGGGTGATGAGTGGAAAACCGCCTTTAAAACAAATGAAGGACTATATGAATGGATGGTAATGCCTTTTGGGTTGTCAAATGCACCTAGTACTTTTATGAGACTTATGAATGAAGTATTGAAGGAATTCATTGGTAAATTTGTGATAGTATACCTAGATGATATATTAGTCTTCAACAGAACTAAGGAAGAACATTTAAGGCATCTTAATCATGTCTTGAAGAAGCTGCACCAAGAGAAATTGCTGATAAATTTGAAGAAATGCTCATTCATGAAAGAAGAGTTGGTGTATTTGGGTTTTGTTGTTTCTGCGGAGGGATTGAAGATGGACCCAGAAAAGGTTAAGGCAATTGTAGAGTGGCCTTCACCCAGGAATGTTTTTGAGGTAAGAAGTTTCCATGGACTTGCTAGTTTTTACAGAAAGTTTATAAGAAACTTCAGTAAGATTAATGCACCCATAATTGAGACCATAAAGAAGAGCAAACAACCATTTAAGTGGACTGCTGAAGCAGAGAGAAATTTTAAAGTTTTAAAGAAAAAGATAACAGAGAAGCCTGTTTTAATTCTGCCTGATTTCACCAAACCATTTCAAGTAAAATGTGATGCCAGTGGGGAGGCCATTGGGGCTGTTTTGAGTCAGGATGATAGGCCTGTAGCCTATTTCAGTGAGAAGTTTTAACTTCTCCAGGAGAAATTATTCCTCTTATGAGAAGGAATTCTATGCAATTGTTCAAGCACTGAAGAAGTGGAGACATTATTTGATGTCCAGGGAGTTTGTATTGTATTATGATAATCATGCTTTGCAGTATATTGTACAACAGCCCAAGTTGAAACACAAACATGCTAAATGGGTTGAGTATCTCCAAGGTTTTAATTTTGTTTTGAAACATATAAGTGGCCAAGCAAATAAAGTAGCTGATGCTTTGAGTAGGAGGCACATGCTTGTTCAAGAAACTAATTTTGAAGTGGCAGGATTTGGTTTTCTCAAAGAATTGTATAAGACAGATCCAGATTTTAAAGAAGCATTTGAAGCATGTAGTAACCCTGTTCTAACAGATAGAAGTCAGTGGCTGGATTTTTTTCTGCAGGAAGACTTGTTATTCAGAAAGAACCAACTGTGTATACCAAAATGTTACATGAGAGAAAATTTGATCAAAGAAAAGCATAGTGGTGGACTTGCTGGACACTTTGGTACTGATAAGACTTATGAACAGCTGAGTCACTTTTATTTCTGGCCCAGGATGAGAACAGAAGTGGATAATTTTGTGAAGAATTGCAAGATCTGTCAATATGCTAAAGGAAGGAGCCAGAATGCAGGATTGTACACTCCCTTGCCTATTCCAGACAGGCCTTGGGACATGGTGAGTATGGATTTTGTTCTAGGATTGCCCAAGACTCAGAGAGGGAATGATGCAGTCTTTGTTGTGGTGGATAGATTCTCCAAAATGGCACATTTTATTCCATGTTATAAAACTAGTGATGCCACCCATGTTGCTAACTTGTTTTTCAAAGAAGTTGTTAGATTGCATGGGTTTCCTAGGAGTATTGTTTCAGACAGAGACACCAGATTTGTGGGTCACTTTTGGAGGACAGTGTGGAAGAAACTTGGTACCAAACTGAGTTTCAGCTCAGTTTATCATCCTCAGACTGATGGACAAACTGAGGTAGTGAATAGGAGTCTGGGAAATTTGTTAAGAAGTCTTGCAGGAGAGAATCCCAAGCAGTGGGATCATATTTTTCCCCAGGCAGAATATGCATATAATGATTCCCCAAACAGAAGCACAGGGTAGAGTCCATTTCATATTGTTTATGGAATGCACCCCAGAGGAATATCAGAGTTAAGAAATCTGGGAAGAGCAGAGCTAAGAAGTGCAGATGGTGAGGAATTTGCTTCAGAGATCCAGGCCATACATGAACAAGTGAAATAGCAATTACAAGGCAACAACATCAAATATAAAAACAGAGCAGACTTGAGCAGAAGAGAAGTTCATTTTGAAGTATGAGATCAGGTTTTGGCACACTTGAGAAAGGAGAGATTCCCAAAGAAGCAGTACAACAAGTTGAAGTTCAAAAAGATTGGGCCATGCAAGATACTTAGGAAGTTTTCTGCAAATGCTTATGAGATTGAATTGCCACCTGATGTTGGAATATATCCCATTTTTAATGTTGCAGATTTGTACAAGTATGAAGATGATGGTGCAGAAGAAGGATCAGCAGACAAGCAGTGGATTGAGTGGAAAGAGCAGCTACCTCCAGCACAACCATTGCAACCAGAGAAGATATTGGACAAAAGAGTATTCAGGAAGACCAGAGGACAAGAGTACTTACAGTACTTGATCAAATGGAAGGATAAGCCAGACGAGGATGCCACTTGGATGACTGAAGAAATGTTGCAGAAGATAGGCAGATCAGTGGAGGAGCTCATGGACAGGAGCCATGAAGAAGATTTCCCTCGGGAGTCTGATGCAGGGGCATTGGACACTAGCCAGCAATGTAGGAATTTTGTCCACATGTTGTGGCCAGGAGGGTTCGAGAACAGTTGAATTGTAACAGCTAGGTGTCAATACCCAGCTGATTGTTTCATTTAGAGTAGTTAGAGGTAGAATTAGAATAGCTTTAGATTAAAGCCATTTGTCTTTATTTAGTTTTCAAATAATTGTAATGAAACTATTGAATTTTATATGGTCTCGCGAGAGGAATTGAAAGGACATATGTTTATGTATATAAATAGATTCCCTCGGATGCATTGAGAGGAGGGAGATAGAGATGCGATGTGGGTCACAATGTATTGATAAATTGCTTCCGGTTGAATAGACTTCGGTTCTCGTTGATTTCCAAATTTGTCTGAGTTAGAAATTGTGAAGGACTTTGTTTGACTGCGAAGTGATTTAACTCTGCATATGAAATTTTTGGATATCCCTGTAAATTCACCCACATGCAGGCGAGGTCTGTGTTGAGAATTCTAGTTCATATTAACAAATTTCCGTGTAACGAGACTATTTTGGTTTATCATTAATCGAAGATTATAACCAAGATTAACCTTGAGGTAGTAAACCCGCTTATTAAGAGATAAACCCACTTATTGTGTAATTACAATAAATTCTATTGAGTAACCCGTGTCGGAACCCGGAGTTAACGAATGCGAAGGAGAATGTAACCCGCATTAACTTTGGTTAAACACTGTGGAAACCCGCGAGTGGTTTTGGAGAGTGGATTTCCCCAATTCCGCACCGCCTTCAACGTTAAGTGGTATTCCTAGAGTGTGGAGCGATTCCATACAGGAACCGACGCGTGGCAATATTTGACCATGGAGAAACCACTTTTCGTATTCATTTCGCACATTAAAGATCGGTGTTGGACGTCGAGCAGAATGCACGTAGGCCGTCGATCTGGCGCAGGAGCATCGGAGGGTGATCAGTGAATGAAGATGCAGGACATTTAACCTAAGGTACGACGCACACATTGATTGGTCAGGATATATATGATGTGGGGTCCAGGCGACGAATTATTATAAAATCGTTTGTTTGTAAATGTTGGTTTTTTTAATGCAAAGTCGGAGTTATAAGGACCGAAGGTCTAACATTGGGAATATATATATATATCGGTAATATAACATAACATCAAGCCTCGATCATATTCGTTTGTCAATTTTGTTGAAATTGAGAAATGAATAAAGGTGGGATAAAACGAGAAGGGATTTCAGTCAGTGCCACATCATAGTTGACCAACACTCCTTTGGACGGACTTTCAGACCTGTTGCTGCGTCAAAGTCCATATTTTTGAATGACCTTAGGGTGTTCCAAATTTCCTATATAACTTTACAGTGATACAAAGAAACGAGAATAATTATAGTAGCCTTACCCATACTGGAATTTTTGATACCATCATTGTTGTGGCATCACAATATGGGAACCAAGGGGTAATGAAGAGCCCTGCATTTCCCTGAAACTTGGGCCCTTCTTTGAATGCTCTCTCCACATATTCTTGGGTATCAAAAGGAATAATAAAGAAACGTTTTGAGCAAAGTTACATGTCACATTTTTTGGTTTATGTTGTTAAAATCCACTGATGCAAAGCATTGAATCTAGGCCAAAAACCATTGAATCTACAAATCACTGCCCTAGATTAAAGCACAATAAAAAATGATTTATCTTTGTTAGATTTACATCCATGGCAGTTGTTGTTGTTGTTGTTAAAAAATGTAAGGTCTAGGATTGTATTGTGGTAGATCTGATGAATTAGATCCTTTTCCCCATGCTGCATCCTTGTAGAAAACAAAGCCTCCTAGGTTTCTGGCTCTTGAAGAACCCCCTCATAGCCTTAGATTCAAGATAACGGTGGAATTTCTTTAGATGTTGTAACCCTACATCTAAAAATGATCTTATAGCTGGTTTCCTTCATGAAGGAGACATTGTGTATCTAGAGGATATCCCAACTGCTTTCCTATATTCTAGTTGAGATCCGTGACATAATCGGAATGTGAAACCCAAAAAAAGAAGGATTTCCCATTAATGTCCTTAATAAATATTCGAAAATTTCACCCTGATACAAGCCTGAATATGAAACTACTTAATCCATATCAATAACATATAATATTTTGATGAAGGAATGCATTAAATCATGGAGAATGCATGACCAGGAATATCCATTAAAGGGACGCCCCCTGTAGTCATTACTATTGTTGATCATCATGGATGCAATCAACCCTATGGTTTCTAGCTTCCACCTGATCATTGCAAGTTATCCACTCCACGTTTCCATGATGGATGACATGAGAGAATAATATCTTCTCTCCCTTATCCCTCCATTCTACATTGGAATCTGTAACATTGCAGTGAACATCGAAGCTATTAGTAAAAACCACGAAACATCAGCGTTATTAAACTAAGAGAAAAGGTCAATGGTCGTTGCTGCCTCCACTCCTACTTATGACACAAAGTCAAGCATGAACAACAAAGACACATCACTAGCTTTAAGATCCAACTCAACCATATATTGAATACCCTTTCTATGCTTGGAAAAATGGATCACAGACATTTATCCCACGACCTTGTATCTATGAAGTTATTTTTCAAATGAAAATGAGTTGAGGCAAGAGGCTCTAGGGGCCACATCCTTGTCCTTGCAAGGACGCATATCAACAGAAGTGTGATTTTCATTGTTGTTTCCCCTCCCAGCTTCGGATCCGAGCTAGTTATATTTTGAAACTCTAGCGATCGCCATCCACATATCCAAAATATCTCCTCAAAAAATACTTAATATAATATAGTAAGGTATTGCAATTATAATTATTTATAAAATTATGATAATAGATTTGAGATAAGTTAGATATATTACATGATATTCAAGTAGATATCTTACATCCTATTAAGTTATTTAAGTGAGATAATATTGTTTTATGTATTGGATACGAAGGTAATTCCTCCCTCGAGTTCCTCGAGAATAAACTTTGAAATGATTGGAAAAAGAGGTGAAGGCTACCATTGAGGACCCATTTCTATCTAAGTTGTCCTCACCGCAACTTGAGAGATGGCTGCAAATTTAAGTATCTGAATAATATAAAGAGTTTTAATATAATATTGGGCTTAATATTAATATTAAATCAAATATTAATAATAAATATTTAATATTATCATATTTCTATATTAATATTATTAGGTATAATATAATATTAGGCTTAATATATTATAGTATATACTAGTCTAGATCCATCTTAACACCACATTTATCGATCATTGAGAGGGATCAAATCTCTCGAGGTGCAAATATTTCCTCAAGTTTTTCACTCAAAAGGAGGTTTGCACCTCAATATATTTGATTTGTCTTGACGCTTGATAGATCTAGGGTTAATTTGAATCTAGGATGGTATATATCATCAATTCTATACATGTCATATTAAAAAATTAAATTATAAAGATTATAAAAAATGTCAAAAAAATGTTGCATATATATGTAAGTATATGTATTATCAAGGTTTTAATAAAATTAAAAATAAGAATATTTGTATTTATAGATATGTGAAATTTCTATAAAATGTAAATAATATTATTAAGAACCAACATATATCCATCTTAACTCTGAATCTACCAAGATTCCATAGGAATCAAATCTCTTGAAGTTCAAACATTTCCTTAAATTTTTCACTAAAAAATAACTTTTCATATTGAGATATTTGATCCCTCTGAGCACTTGGTAGATCCTGGGTTAAATTGAATCCTTGCTAGTAAATATTAGAGTTATTATCACCAAATTTAGGGTTATTTGTTGGATTCTTAATGTGTATAATAAAATTTGGGTATTGATAATATTTATGAAGTTAATTTCCTCAATATAAAATATGCCTATGATATTCTCTTATTGATGCTTTCCTTAACTCCCATTAGATTTTTGTGGGTTATTCAACATGGAAAATAGACAAGTGGGATTACTTGCTATTAAAATGATATCAATATTAAATAATTTATTGGTTTATTTTAAGCTTAAATTTCCCCTTTGTGACCAAATCATAATGAAAATGACAAAAATCCCTTAAAATTGTCTACTTAATCCCATTTTAAGAAAGGGAAGGTTAAAAATTTAAAAGATATTGGATAGAGATGTTTTAACCATGGGAAATTTCATGTTTCACTCAAATAATGATTCACATGTTAAAGTTTTAATGGATGCTTCTCTCTTTTACCACAACCCTATCCACTTTACTATTAGCATGAAAAAAATGAGTTATTTATTAAATTGCATATATATGTAATCTCTCTTAATTTCATCAAAAGGTTTCTTTACTGGATGGATCATATACATTTAGAAATTGTGCCCCCAACCATAAGAGATCAAGAATTGATTTCTTAGTGGGAGGATGTTTATCAAAATCCATAACAACTATGTTTTTAAAATTATAAGGTTGATATGCTATAGAGGGAACCTCACAAAAGTGTGGATTGATTTGGACGTTAGACATTTGAACCATAAGTTAAAGTTTTAGGTTATTGAAGCTACATATATCTTGAATTTTATGAATCTATAAATGTCAAGGTAATTATATTAGATAAATATCCATTGGATTCAAGTGGAATGTTGTTGCATTGAACCGTCTTGGTTCAAACCTCACCTTCAATTTTGATGGGATGTGGGAATTTATTATATCGAAATTTGGTGACATTTTTGCTTCAAATTTGACACCCAATAACCATGAAAAAATTATATTACAACATAATTATCTCAACTATTCACAACGATTTGGGAGGATAGGAAGCTCCCATATTTATGCATGAGGCTTTTAACAACTTTTCTTCTTTAGCTCCTTAGTTTATGCTAATAACTTTAGGAAGTATTGAATTTTCATATACAACATACTTGGAGGTTGTCATTACATTAAAATTCATCATTACATTGCTTAAAACCCTCAAAGGAGGGGTAATGTCCACATAAAATAATTCAACTTGCTTGAAGGAGGCAACAATTTGGTTTACTTCACTAAATTTTTTCTTTAGAATGACTTAGATTAATGCTTAGAAGTCTTCTAATTTTATAAAAGGTCCAATGTTCCTCTCATCTTGCGAAACATTGGATGGAGGAAGTTCAACATTCAAATATTAGGTGGGTGGTTTCTTGAATTTTCTTGACTTTCCTTTGATTTTTCTTCATTTGATGTGTTAAGGCTTGCTTTCCTTGCTTCTTGGATTGAGAATGGTCCATAGATTATTTTTTGACTCACTTTGACCCTTATTTAACTTATAGAAGGTACCATGATGCCACATTTAACCCCATGGTTGCCCCAAAGAGAAGTCAACCCCTCTCAAGGGACAAAATAAGCTAGAAAAGGCATTTGAGGAGGGAGTTTTAGATGCATCAACTTGGAGTTGACTAGGCATGCCGTGGAAAGTACAATAGACATCTTTCTTAACTTGGAGAACGAAAAAAATTGGCTTGGGTAGTATGAAATCATCGTGAATTGTGAGATTTCCATGAAAAATGAAGACCATAGCCAAAGAGGTGTGCATACATAAGATAAATGGTCCATGTGGGGAATATAAATGAGTTGTGCTAAGATATTGATGAAAAGGGTGTTTCCACCCTTACATAGTGTGATCACCTTTACAGTACCAATAATCATGAGTGTTTTTGGAATCCATGCATCCTAATAGATCCACCACCACTACCTCCAAAACCTACCCATGACACAATAATGGCCATAAAGTTTAGGAATTACCAATCACTAGGTTGTAGTTAATGCAAGCACTATAAAACTAAATATACTGAAGAGGGACTAAGATGACCAATCATGATTATCCACCTGGGAGAACTAGGATAACACTAGTACACTTCATCCCACATGGCCTATAAGGACACACAATTCCACACATTTGGGCCCATGAAAATTTTAATTTTGGAAATTTATCGTAAAGTGTAGAAACCTTGGAGAATCTTACTAGTCTGTAATATGAAACTATAAAATGTTTGGAAATATTTTTGTTAAAATCACTCTAAGTATGGGAAGGTTGGATATGTCAGATAAACATTGGCTACATATTATTAATGAGATATAGTATAAATAAAATTACAAATGACCTTTGGATTATCCTTCCAAGGTCTCTCAGACTCCCAGTGGTGGTTAAAATTCCTCCATACCAATCCTAATGGATTAGGTGTATAACATTCCCCCCTTAATCTGAAGGAGTGTATGTAAGTCCAAGAAGAGAAATGAAATACAACATCCAATGGTCGGATGCATTCTCTGAAATGGTTATTTAATAAATATCACATGCCAAATGAGGTAGCAGAAGTAAAAGTCTTATACCAATGGTGGTTTAATATGGTTGGCCACCAACTATGGAAATTGACTCGAAGTAGTTCCTATAATAATTCTAAATCTAGCTAGAAGTTGAAGTATTTTGAAAAATTAAAGTGCTCCTTGATGATGGTTTAAAAATGGCCACAAACCGCTGAAATGAGAAAAAAAAGTTGAAGTATTCTACTTGTGGTTGTTTAAGGGAATTCATTACCCAAATTGTGCTCATGGAACATTATTCTACCTCTAGCTACATATATGACTCTGGATCTAGTCTATGGCTACAAGCTCTAGTACTATTCGTGGCTCAGGTTCACTTGATATGAATTCAAAACTAGTAGCTGATTATCTGATCCAGATTTATTCAGGAACACAACATAATACACATATAACCATAAATACAAAGAGGCAGTGGAAATAACACTTCATTTCATTAATATCAAAGAACTGAAATTTGCTTACAGATAGAATGGAAATAAACTAGCTAGGGCGCTGGTAGCTTATCTCTGAGCATAGATGTGGCGGCTACAGGCCTCTGAACTGAGTTACAAAAAGGCTCGAGGGCCTATTTATTATTTAGAAACAATGGAAAACCATAAACATCCAAAAACCTAACCCTAGGAGATGAAGTGCCAAAAATATGGGCCTTGTTTGGGTAAATTGGTGTTTCAGCTTCTCGGGGACGTAACTTTGGCATACTATCTCCGTTTGACGCACATGATACATTGTTAGAAATATCTATTTGAGGACTAGCCGAAAATATCAATTTTGAAACAAAACCATATTTTTTGGACAAACGATGCCCAAAAAACGTTGTTTAGGGCCTCAAAACGGCTCTGGAAGTTCAGGACCTGAAAAAATGCTAAAAATAGTAAGTTGTGCTGAACTGAAAAAATGAAAGAGGCAATGGTGGGGCCCCAAGTGGAATAGGTGGGTGGCCACCAATATCCACCAGGATCATTCCTTCCCCCTTAGGAAGCAATGGTCCCCATTGCGTTGAGTTCCTCCATGAGTTGAGGAAACTTCTGTTGAACTTGGTCCCTGGTGAACCACTTGCCTTGGTACAGGAGTTGGCCAACTTTGACAACCCGATACAATTGGATCTTCTGTTGGCGAGTATTCTTGATTTGCATGTCCATGATAAAATATGTGGTGGCCTGTTCCATGCAGTCTGGGTTTAACTCTTTTGGTGTGAGTTCTTTTGCAATGTTAGAGGTGTTCAGTAGAGGTGGGAAGTAGGGACGAAGGTAGTATACATTGAATACTGGGTGCAGACTAAGGAATGGTGGAATAATGAGCTCGAAGGAATTGTTCCCTAAAGCCTTGGTGATGGTGTACAACCAATACCGGAGCGAGCGAAGCTTGCGGTGCGGTCCAGTGAGGCGCTCCTCTCGCAAATGTAGCCACACTTTGTCGCCCACTTGGAAGTTGTGTGGCACTAGATGTTGATCATGTTGTTGCTTGTACTTAGCATTGGCTCTGTCCAATATGTCATGAACCTGTTGGTGGATGTGCTAAATGTGTTCGATGAAGTTGTTCGCTTTGTTAGCTTCAGACTATACATGAGCCGAATCAGCTTGAGTAGTCGCAAATGACATGGCTATGTCAATGGGACATAGTGGCTAGAATCCCAAGCCCACCTGAAAGGGGCTGTGGCCGGTTGAGTTGTGGAGAGCCCAGTTATAATTGTGTTGTACATAGGGGAGGCTCTCATACCATGTGAGTGGATGCTTTGAATTGTACATGCGCAGAATGTGTACAATCATCCTGTTGATGACCTTTGTCTGACCATCAGTTTGGGGATGGAAAGCTGTGGACTTGGTGAGCTTGGTGCCCAACATTGACCAGAGGTTGGACCAAAATGTGTTGAGGAACCTGCTGTCACGATCTGATATGATAGACTGTGGGATCCCAAAGTGCACCCACACTCGTTCAAAGAAGAGTTTAGCAGTGGCTTATGCTGTGATATTCTTCTTGCAGGCCGCTATACTGGCCATGTTCGAGAATCTGTTGACGACCATGAAAACATAGTCATTTCCATGCCTAGTAGAAGGAAAGCCTGACATGTAATCCATGGAGATGGATTCCCAAGGTCGAATAGGGGTAGGTAGTGGAGTATATAGACCTTGCTTCTTGATGGTTGGTTTGGCAATGGCGCAAGCAGTGCAGGATCTGATGTACTTCCTGATATCATGTCGAAGGTTCAGCCAATAGATATACTTCTGCAGTACTGCCATTATTTTCTTGACCCCAAAATTCCCAGCAACTTGACTGTAGTGCACTTCCCATATCATCTTGGCACGCTCGCTTGAAGGAACACAAAGGTGTCCCAGGTGACATAACAGTGCATCTTGGAGGTGAAAATTTGGAACTTGCGTACCCCCCAAGAGTGCCTTGTATGTGTGGCTGAATTCTGGATCGCTCTTGTAGAAAAGAGGCCAATCAGAAGTCTTGTGCCCACAAGAGTTGAGAACGATGGTTATGGCCACAATCGGTGGTCGACTGAGGCAGTTTGCAACATTATTGGAACTACCCTTCTTGTACTTGATGTTCATATGAAATTGTTGCAGATATTTGGACCACTTCTGATGGCGATCGTTCTGCAGCTTCCCTTGTGTCTGTATGAACTGCAAGGGTCGTTGGTCTATGTGGATGATTGTCTCCTTCCCCAAAATGTAATGCTTCCATTGTCGACAAGCCTGCACAATGGAATACATTTCTTTGTCATAAGTGGGATGCTTTCGAACTGTGTCAGAAAATGTCTCACTGTGATATGCCACTGGATGCCCCTATTGACTAAGAACTTACCCAATAGCATAGTCAGAGGCATCTGTCTCGATCTCAAATGGTTGTTGCAAGTCTGGTAATGTGAGCACTGGGGCAGAACGGAGGCGATGTTTCAATTCTAAGAATGCCTTCTGTTGAGATTCCGACCAAAATAATTTTGCTTTCGCTCCTCCCTTGGTGACTTGACTCAAGGGCCAAGTGATATGAGAGAATCCCAACACGAACCTGCATTAGAAATTAGCAAGACCTAGAAAGCTGTGAAGCTCTGTTAGAGTGGTTGGGGATAGCCAATTTCGAATGACTTGGATCTTGGTTGGATCCACATGCACCCCTCTTTCATCAATAATGTATCCTAGATATTGAACCTAGGTCATGCCAAAATTTCACTTCTCCAAATTGGCACACGACTTGTGTTGTCGTAGTGTTTGGAGGACTTCTTGGATGTGGTGGAGGTGCTCTTCCCAAGTCTGGCTAAAGATCAAAATTCCATCCAAGTACACCACTACAAATGAGTTGGTGAATGGATGCAAGATGTCATCCATCAACCTCATGAAGGTTGCGGGAGCATTCATCAACCTGAAAGGCATGACGAGCCATTCAAAAAGGCCCTCCTTGGCTTTGAAGGCAATCTTCCACACATTAGAGGGTTCGATTGGTACCTGGTGATACCTATACTTCAAGTCGATCTTGCTGAAATATTTTTCCCCTTTGAGTTGGTCCAAAAGATCATCAATCCATGGGATCGGGTATCTATTTTGGACAGTGATCTTGTTCAGCGCCCGATAGTCAATACAGAGTCTCCAAGTCCCATCCTTATTCTGTACCAACACAAACGGGCTCCCACAAGGCGATGAACTTGGCCGGATGTGACCTTTCTACAGCAGCTCCTGAATCTGCCTCTTGATTTCATCATAAACCAGAACAGAGCGCCTATAGATCGGTCCATTGGGTAGTGGCGCACCTGGGGTCATGTCAATGGGGTGCTTGACCTGACAGTGTAGAGGCACCCCTGTGGGTGGGGTGAAGATGTCCCCATACTCCTCCACAACCTTGTCAATTTGTTGTTGTCGTGTAGAGGAGCCATGTCTGGAGGTCGTGGCCACAACCTTCTTCTTGCCCCGGGGGCGGATCATCAGGAAAACAAATTTCCTGGTTTGGGAAATGATCTTACTGCATTGTTTTGCAGTAACCAAAGAGATAGTGGGAGGCGGTGGTACCTTTAGTATCCTGTACAACTTATTTCCCAAAGTAACAATACGCGAGGTCGGGACTCATACATAGCATGTCGCTTCCACAAGTATGGTTGGCCTAATAATATATCAGAAACATCAATAGGAGCAATGTCACACAATACCTCATTCATGAAGGGCTTGATGCTATAGGGAAGGCGGCACTGCTAGCTAACGCGGAGATCCCATCCTTGGTGAAGCCACCCGATGGTGTATGGTTGTGGGTTTGTTGTGGTCGGCAACCCCAAATTCTTCATGACATTTCCTAAAATGAGGTTCTTTTGGCTCCCATTGTCGACAATTAACTGTAGCGAGGAACCCTTTACCCACATCTGGGAGTGGAAGAGACACTCTGCCTCCTCTGGATCTTTTGGTTCCTCCTTCTGGATCTTCGCAGTGGAAACAATGGCATTGGGCTCCGCATCAATAATTTTCTTCCCTTTTTCATTCCCCTTGTTAGGTTCTGATTCAGAGTTGGAGCATGCAACTGATTCAGAAGCCCTCATCTCGGCCACCAGCGACTGCTTGGCCCGACACTCACTTGTGTTGTGAGTGGAGCTCTTATGGAACTCACACCACTTTCCCGTGTCCTTCTTTGGCTTTGTGGTGTTTTTATTTGCTTATGACTTTGGCACGTTGTCTTGGGCCACCATGCCTTGGCTTTGTCCTTTGTTCTACGGTTTGGGGGCACCTTTCCCTTACTTTTGATTCACAGATCCAAAGTTTCGCTTCTTCTGTTTGAATTTCTGCTCAATCTTGGCATCATACTGGTATGCCATACCAAGCGAGGAGATGTCGAGGAACTCCATTTCCTCCTGAATGTATCTGTGCAGACAACTGTGATACATTAGCACCAAATGTTTCTTTGAATCTTTGATACCCAACTTTGTGTGCAGGGTATGGAACAGATTCGTCAGCTCATGCACATCTTGATCGCTTTAATGCCACAACATGGTCCATTGTATGTACTTGTCCTCATAACTCCCCACGGGATAGTATTGTTCCTTGATGGCATCTTGGAAAAATTCCAAGTGGGTACAACTGAGAACAGAAAGGGTTTTTTCTCGTCCTTTTTCTCACAATAGGTTTCCCACTAGTCCTTGACATGGGGGGTAGCTTTGAGGAGTGAAAAAATAATCTTCTCCCGGTGGGAAAAGTCATGAACCGAGAAATATCCTTCTAATAGATTCAACCATCTATCTATGAAATCTGCATCTATTTGACCCTCAAATATGGGAATGACAAAGTTTACTTGTACCTTAAAGGGAGTCACACCTCCAGAGTGGCTGTTGGATGCATATGCACCATCGGTGGGCAGTCGTTGAAGGATTTGGGCAAAGTTATCCATCATCGCGTTCCTTTGTTTTTCTAGGGCCTCCTTGAGCAATTTTTTGATAGGATCTCCTGCTCCCTCATCTTTCTTTTCTTCCCCAATGGGAGTCTGTTGGGGTTTGTGAGGCTGATCTTGCAAAGGTTCCACCAGATCGAGCCTTAATTCCTTATACCCCGACCTTGTTGGGGACATGCAAATAAGGATTGAGAAAAAATAGACCGCTCTGATACCACTGATCCAGATTTATGCAGGAACGCAACAGAATACACATATAACCATAAATACAAATATGCAGTGGAAATAACACTTCATTTCATTAATATCAAAGAACTGAAATTTTCTTACAGACAGAATGGAAATAAAATAGCTAGGGCACTGGTAGCTTATCTCTGAGTAGAGATGTGGCGGCTACAGGCCTTTGAAATGAGTTAAAATGAGGCTCGAGGGCCTATTTATTATTTAGAAACAATGGAAAACACTAAAAGCCCGAAAACCTAACCCTAGGAGATGAAGCGCCAAAACTATGGGCCCCGTTTGGGTAAATTGGTGTTTCAACTTCTCGAGGACGTAACTTTGGCATATTATCTCCATTTTATGCACATGATACATCATTAGAAGGATCTATGCGAGGACTACAAATGTTGTCACGAATATCAATTTCAAAACAAAATCATATTCGCTAGACAAACGGTGCCCAAAAAACGTCGTTTAGGGCCTCAAAATGGCTCTGGAAGTTCAGGACTCGAAAAACTGCTAAAAATAGTAAGTTGTGCCGAACTGAAAAGCTGAAAGAGGAAATGGTCGAGCCGCAAGTGGAATAGGCGGGTGGCCACCAATACCCACCTAGATCACTATCAATCCCCCTTGTTAGGTACAAGGCAAGAATATGAAAATCTCTCCATTGCAAGACGTGTTAATACTCAAGAATGAATTGTGCGATATGATAGATATATCTTCTTGGCTATTGAAGACCATTTCCAAGAAGTGATCCATCCAAGGTAAATTTTATATCTTGTAGGAATATTTTTTTTGGAACATTTGTATGAATGATGAGTATGTTTTCTGGAATACTTGCAAGGATGAAGATCAAAACACTAATCTTTCGTGTGGCCAACTTAATCAAAATGTTGGCATATGCGAACATCATGTGGAACTAGAACAAGTGAAGATGAAGTGTCTTAAATAAACCCAAAAATTTAAAAATAGATTGAATTGGAGTAGTCTGGGAGGTGAAAGGTAACTTCCTTTTTGTGTCCAAGATTTATTCTATGTCTATTATTTATGACTTCTTCCCAAGGCCTGATTATGGGCATGGGAAATGCAAGCGGAACCTATACATCTTCATGTGAATCTGTGCCTAAAGTATGATCATGTGGTTGTTGACCGTATTCTTTCTTAAATTAAAAAAGAGAGTTATTATAAACAAGAACCAGTTCAAAATGTTGATTCCTTTTCTTTATTTTATCTTGTTGAAGCTATTGTTCAAACTAGAGAAACTCAAACTTGTCATGTGCATCTTATAAATAGATGTGAATATTGGTGAGAATGGAATTGATTATTTTGACTATATCATGAACAATAGCGTGTGTTAGAATATTTAGTAACATTGATACCTTATTAATTATGGCCATCTCTTGAACAACTCAACTAAATGAAGGCTACAGACAACAATTAAAAATGGACTCATAAACATACAATAGACAAATAGCTCTGAATTCTAGATACTTGCAACTGCACAATGAGTAGTGTGTTAGAAACAAAAAATGAACAAATGCTGGAACAATTGTAGCAGTTGCAACTTTTCCTCTTCCTTTAGAACAACTGCAACAAGCAAAAATTTTCTAGCACTAGAAATTGGGACACCAACAACTATAAACTTGCTCGTCCAATGGAAAACAATAAACAAGTTCAATAGGAATAGCTAGAACATTCTTGTAAATTTTGAGGATAGTTGATGGCCATAAAAAAGAGTTGCCACAAACTAGCCTCACTACTTCTATTCACACTTGTTAGATGGATGTACTCATTTGGGGAATACATGCCATTTATCACCAAAAGTAATCAAATTGGGGTTTGCTTTACAAACATCTAAATATGAGTTGATATATAGCCTTAAATAATACAAAAAGCAGTAATAGGCTCTAGCCAGTTTTGCGCTTGAATGCAACTAACTTGCATATTACACTAAGATCACCAATTGGTGCTTATACCAATGCAATGAGGAAAATCAAATTTACTAATGCATAGTTGGAGGATGATAAAGAATGGACATTGTAATATCCACTACAAGTCTCCCACTGTTAATCACATTCCCCTTATATGTCTCCTCTACTTTTCTTGAACATTCCAACCTACTCCACAAGTATCAAACAAATATTTGATAGGTAATAATCATGTGCTAGGGTTACATCAAGCATGTTATTTGCATGTTTGTCAAATATGCTCTTGACTAAGTGCATATCCTATATGAACCAATTTTGCAAGAATCTATAAGTTTGTAAGTGTATCTAGTTTGAATTTTTCTTCCTTTTGCATTGATTTATATAGAAATGGAAATGCCCAGTGTGGGGCATGAACCCAGGACCATAACTCCCAACAGATGCACCAAGATGGCCTCAACGTCTACACCACTTCAACCACAGTGTTTCTTGCACCACATTAGCTAGTTTTTGATGTGTCGTTGCAGGAGTATAATATATATGGATCATTAACAGACTCAACCCACTCAAATAGTATCAATGCTCAATCCTTCCTTTCTTCCTTTATACTCGCTATTTTTACATTCTCATTGAACCAATCGATTTATCCATACAAATGCTCTAGTATTTAATTATAAATGTCAATTTATTGTGAACAATATACTGCTCTACAATGACGATCTCAACTCTGTTCTAGAGCACATCCCAAGGATGCTTCACTTCAAGGGCCATGACCATGAGGTGAGTGATTTGGGTAGCTTGATCAAGGCATTCATTCAATGGAACTCTCACTTTATACGTTTCATCTCTTTTTGATATTTCATTGATAGATTTGAGAAGTTTACTGCAAGTAAACATGTTAGGAGTTAATTCTAAGAGCTAAGGGTCACCTTCCACATATAATGGTCAAGAATAGATCACACTGCACCAATAGGATGATCATATTACAAGAACCATTTAATGACAATTATGGGGTTTCACATTCAAGTCTCACTAGGAAGTTGATTTCCAAATAAATGCAGTTTGAATCTAGTAGGGGACTAGTGGAAATCCCTATTGTTTAGACCTACAATCTTTTCAATGGGGATCTAAAAGACCTTATCTATTTATAGGCCTATTTTATTAGAAATTATAGAATGGTGGTAGAATGGAAAAGTTGTGCTTATGTAAGGGAATATAGTGTTTCTTTGGCCTTGAAGAATAAGTAAATTGTAAACACCCCACCTTATCCTTGGTGAAGTGTTTACTTTCTATCCCAACATCCCTAGTTCAGCTAGAGAAGTGGCGTACTGATTTTTCTCTTTTTTTATTCTAGAATTTCCTTCTAGTTCCAAAAACTCACTTTGTATGTTTTCATTATGTTGATATCAGTGAGGAAATTCTAGTGATATCATTTTTGTTCAATTTGGACTCTATAATATTCAGTTATTCTCATTTAAAGTTGTATTATTTTTAATGAGTCTTTTTCTCTCTCTGTCACTTGGAACCCACGTGGCACATTACCACTCTACCACATCACATGGCTACGAAGGTACCTTGATACATCACACCCTTCATTACCCTCCATGTGTAAACCTTCGTGTGATTGTAATTACATATATACATATTTATTCACAACACCCTTGCACGTCTCCTCCACTTTTCTTCAACATTCCAACCTACTCCACAAGTATCAACCACAGATATGTAATAATTAGGTGCTAGGGTTTAATCAAGCATGTTATTTTCATGTTTGTAAAATCCACTCTTGACTAAGTGCATATCCTATCTCAACCAATTTTGTAATCATATACAAGTTTGTAAGTGAATCTAATTTGAATTTTTCTTCTTTTTGCAATGAGACATATAGAAATTGAAATGCCCATTGTGGGGCATCAACCCATGAACATAACTCCCAACAAATGCACCAAAATTCCCTCAAAATCTACACCACTTCAACCACAATGTTTGTTGCACCACATTAGCTAGTTTTGGATGTGTCATTGTATGAATGTAATATATATGGAACATTAACATACTCAACCCACTCAAATAGTAGTGATGCTCAATCCTTCCTTTCTTCCTTTTTAATCACTATTTTGACATTCTCATTGATCCAATCGGTCTAGTAATACAGATTATGTGGTATATAATTATGAATGATTTATTGTGAAAAATATCCTGCTCTAAAATGACGACGCCAACTATGTTATAGAGCATGACCCATGAATACTTCACTATAGGGGCCATGGCCATGAGGTGAGTGATTTGGGTAGCTTGATCGAGCCATTCATTCAATGGAACTCTGAATTTCTACCTTTCATCTCTTTCTAATATTTCATTGATAAAGTTGAGAAGGTTAGTGCAAGTAAACAGTTAGGAGTTACTTCTAATAGCTAAGGGTTACCTTCTTGATAGATTGGTCAAGAATAGATCACGTTGCACCAATAGGATGAGAAAATCACAATAAACCTTTAAATAATGACAACTATAGGGTTTCACATTCAATTCTTGCTAGGAATTTGATTTCCAAATAAATGTGTTTTGAAACAAGTAGGCGACTGATAGAAATCCCTATTGTTTAGACCTACACTTTGTTCAATGGGGATCTAAAATACCTTAGCTATTAATAGGCCTATGCCATTTGAAATGATAGAATGGTGGTAGAATTTCAAATTTGTGCTTCTGTAAGGGCATAGAGTGCTTCTTTGGCCTTGAAGAATAAGGAAATTGTAAACACCCTACCTTACCCTCGGTGAAGTGTTCACTTGCTATCCCAACTTCCCTAGTACAATTAGAGAAGTGGGGTACTATTTTTTTTTTTATTCTAGAATTTATTTATAATTCCCAAAATCA
Source organism: Pinus albicaulis (assembly GCA_034641835.2). Classification (NCBI taxonomy): domain Eukaryota; kingdom Viridiplantae; phylum Streptophyta; class Pinopsida; order Pinales; family Pinaceae; genus Pinus; species Pinus albicaulis. The sequence goes on from CM076569.1 coordinate 960,517,927, forward strand.
CTGAGGATGTTTTCATTGTCTTTATCTCAGTGAGATGATTCCAATGATATAATTTTTGTTCAATTTGGACTCAAGAATCTTGAGTTATGCTCATTTAAAGTTATATTAGTTTTAATGAGTCTTTTATTCTCTCTTTTCCACATGGCACACTACCACTCTACCACATCACATGGCTATGAGGGTACTTGATACATCGGAACCTCCATGTGTAAACTTTTGTGTGATTGTAATTACATATATACATATTTATTCACATCGTCATACAACATGAAGCGCATCCCATTGCAACCATTACACGAATGTACTCATACCTATGGCATTACACTCCCTTTGTAAAAATGTTCTTATATATGTCTGCATGTGTATGTATGCATTATTTACCATCACCACCTATTTTCCCACCTTCATATGCCAATAATTGGTCATGGCTCAACGATGTATCACACATTAACACAACCATAAAACCATTGTATAACGTCGACCATCTTCCATTGATGGCACATGTTATGCCAATAGTATCAATGACTACTATTTATAGCACCACCCTCATAAAATATTACATATGAACCTATGTAATCACATATATATACATACATGTATGCGTGGGCTTGTGGACCCTACCCTGTCATACAATAATCTACATTCCACCAACCCATCAACGAATCGCAGCTAATAGTGTTATCCTCACCTCCTTTTATTGTTCCCCCTTGTAGATATCATCGACTCATCACTGCCATCCATTCATAGTTGGAATCCACCCAGGGTTATGTAGTGCAGTCATATGGGTTTTGTGACCCATCCCTTGGGGATCAACCCCCAACTCAATGTTTGTTTTCTAGTTGTGGAGCCAGTTCTTCCACTGAAACCTTGGGGCTTAAACCTTCAACACGACTCCTACAAGCCTCTAATTGAGCTCTTGGACATGGCCCCGAGTTTCGACCATAATAATGTAACATCACATGACATAAACACGTAGTAATATATATGTATATGTATATATTATCACATATTTACGGGTTATATGGATTATATGTTATAAGAACATATGGCCTCACTTTAGCGAGGAAGAAACTTTACGGCATGGGCCTATGGCCTTATAATATGAAATTATGTAGAAAGAATAATATCATCATCAATGTAGAAAAACATGAAATAAAAATAGAAGAAAACATTCACACATAGAGACACCAGGATTGGTCGGAGATTGGGGAAAAACCCACTATGGGGAAAACCCTTTCAAAATATTCTTCTTATTAGATTGTCATTGAATGAATAAAAAAAAAAAGAGTACAATGATCCATATTTTAATCCATACAATTATCCAACAAAAATAAATTAAAAAATATCCATGAGATGAACCCAACCATGCTCATACTGAAAACCATGATTTAGAAGCTTGTAATGAACTGTCACTATCTCCAGTCAACAAGAAAAAACTTCAGTCGCCATAAAAATGCAACTTTAGGTCCCAATTTTAGGGAGGAGGTGGGCATGCGAGACAATGGGAGATTTCAATTTCTCCCTTGAGCGTGCAAGCTATCAACCAGTCAAATTTTTCCTTTGGTAAGCTTGTGACTGAGAAATAAAACCTTAGAAAAATACATTCCAGCATCAGACCCTGCAATTTCACCTTCGTGTGAATCCATTTCTCCACAGACCCACCTCATACCTATGCAAGCCAAAAACAAGAAAGAGAAAAGAGAATGATCCATGCTGATGTCAAAATGAGATAAAGGTCAGTTGTATTTATATCCTTCCAAGGGTGTCCAATTTTCTTTAGGTTTAACCAAATCAAATATGCACATGTGGGATTATAATTAAAAAATACACTATCCTTTTTCCAAATTTTATGATCTGTTAGGTCGATTTTGGTCCACTTGAAAAGAGGAATTCAATGCAAGCATCATCTCTATAAAATGAGTTGTCTAAAGTTGAATTTGGCCCTAGTTTCCAATTTTAACACTCCCTCTCAACTAGAGAGAATTCCACTTGCCTCATGTCATGTGTATCATGTCAAAAAATCATATCCAATATCAAGTATATCATCATCATGTACCGTTTTTTCATCTCGATTCATCTATTTATTATTCTTACTTATCTCTTAATTATCCCTGCTCATATGCTGAACATTATCAAATCTAAAAGAAGAATAATTTTACATCGGAGGCGAGCTCAATATACTACCCTCTATCCATTGGGGAGCCGCTGCTACCACCTGGAATCTCTGCCAGTGGGGAGCCCAATGCTACCTCCCAAGAACCATCAGTGGGGAGACCAATCTACAATCTACATCAACATCTGAGATCTTATCTCAATCCGTAACAACATTGAGGATCTTAATTTGAAGGTGAAATCTCATAGGGTAGATAAACATCTACAAACCCATATCAAGCAATAAATGATATAGGGGAGCACATCTCAACCCATCCTATTGCATGTCAATCTTCCCAACATTGACCCATAATATTCATGTGGTAGAAAACCTACATCGTAACCTAAGCGTGGGCTAGACTCCTAAATTACCAAAAGGTAAGGATCACATGCCCCAAGCCTCCTCAACCTATTGGCTAGATGGGGAGGGACAATCCCAACAAGCCCGACTTATGGGATGATGCCAACTGGGTATACTTTGTAAATACCAAGATAAGGGAGAAAAATGTCCAACCCTGTGGGTAATAGATAGGGGTTATAACCTATTGTCCAGAGATCTCTCAACCCCAGGGGCCCTCCATCTCAATTCCACATGAAGTGAGATTAGACACGAGTCAAGGGATAGCTTAGTGTCCTTGATAAACGATGTTCTATGTAGATCAAAAATATATCATCATGCTCTGGTATGAGATTAAACAAGATGTCGCAATAAAAAAAGTCTCCTATTCTTGCAATTCATCAAATAAAATATCATATTAGAATAAAAATATATATATCGCAACAGGATACCTTATTCATCCTCCCTCTTGTTGAACCTCAAAACTGTTCCTATTTTGACATATTTTTCCACCATATTTTCTTCCTTTTTCGAAAATCCATAAAATCAATCAGTGATAATTGACATATTTTGCATCTTAGAAGGAATTTAGATGATCTCTATTTTATATTATAATGTTTCTTATTATTTAGATGCATTTTTTTAATTAGCTACAGAATTCGTGCAATTCTTTAGCTAACCATTATTTTTGCAGCCACTGTTATTGTTTGATAGGTTTCGAGAAGAAAATTAAGAAGCGAGTCATATGGGTAGCTCTGAAATGGTCCATATATGGATCGTATCTTACTTACCTGTTCAATTTAGAGAAAGATTATGCCTACACTCACGGTCAAAGATCAATCAAGATAAGGAACAAGATCAACAGACAAAGATTCTTGATTTTCTCTTATGTAGCAAATCGGGAAAGAGCCATCAAGACTTTGCTTTTGATTAGACTTCTAGTCTTAGATTTATTTTTATTTCCATAGGCAAAATTGTCTCAGACAGTTAATTTAAAATCTTGTATAAATATCGGTTTGTCGAAATCGGGAATAAGATTTATTTTGTGATAATACTGTGATACAATTTTAAACTCTGTTTTGTTAATGAAGAAGACCAGTTCTAGGCCATTGATGCACAAATAGCCTAAGTATATTTACACTCGTTATGTTTTATAGGACCCCTGCACAGAAAAGAGGTTTTTTTAGTCATTTCATAGTTTCAATTTATTGTCATTTGATGGCTTAATTTCTCATCATTTCGTAGTTAATTCCTCGTCGATTTGTAGTTTAAATTTTCGTCATTTCATAGTTTAATTACATGTCAATTAGTTTCTAAATGTCTTCTAAACTAGTTGTTTACATTTACGAATAGTTGATTGTTATATCTTTTGCTCTCATGAATTGTTTCATTATCGCGACTCTGTCAGCTTCCAATTGAAATCGATTCTTGTATTTGATTACACAATAACCATAGGATTTATATTAGACATTTTGTTTTGCGCAATAGATACTCTTCCATTATTTGCTTGCCTTAGTTAAATTTGAATTCAAGTAACATAATTAGTACAAATAGATTTGATGCTTTCGTTCCATGGAATATCGAATATCATTAGATTAGAGTTATATTATGATCATTCTTAGAAAGATTTAAAACTAGGACAGAGTTAGATTAGAATTATACTTTGATCATTTTAGATAGATTTAAAATTAGATCAGATGCTCTGTTTTCATAGAATTAATGTTCTCAATTGATAAGGTAGAATATGGTTTTATTTTTGTTATGTTGATATATAGAACATAATTCAGATATCAATAGAATTCAATAGAATTTAGAATGATGCTTTGTTTAAATGTAGAATAAGATGTTTTCCATAGATGTTTTTGCAGCATAGAATAGTCTAACATATCTCAGATTTAATCACCCAAAGTTGATTTCTTTTTATGCAATATAGATTAGTTAATTAACACTTCCTTTTCTTCCTTATTTTAGATTTTATATTTCATCGATTTTATTAAGAGTAATTTGTAAATCAATTTATTTTCTTAGAATAAAAATAAAATTTCCTTTTCTTCCTTTTAAATATGAAGTTTTCATTGTTAAATTACTTTCATATTCAGTTATTTCGTAGCATTCAATATTTCATTTAAGAGCTTAGATTTCATTCCTTAGATCAAATTTTAGTTTTAAACATTAGGCATAAAATAAAAAACCCCAAAAACAAATTATAAAAATACACAACGAAGTAAGAAAGAAGGAAATCTAAGCATATGTAGTGCACCACACTTCATCGGATTACTAACCTCGGTCGATAATTTATGATAGCAATTTAAGACATTAAATTGACTAAACATTTTGGCGCCATTGCTAGGGAAGTGTAATTAGGAAGCCTTATTTATTACATCTAAAAAAATTATATGCGTAGAGAAAGAGACTCTAGGGGTAGATTCATAGCTAGAGGTATAAGTTTAATTCCAGCAACACCACTCACTCCACCAAGACCACGAAGTACCACACCACCATCTCAAAATCATATTCCATTTTTCGCAACAAGACATAGACTCCTTGAAGTCTCAAGGTCAGAAATCTAACCAGGAGACTCTCCAACTTCATCTACTGAGGCAGTCTTAGAAGAGGAAGATCTTAGATCTCCAAGATAAGGTGTAAGATTTTTCACCTCTATAGGAGAAGAAATTCTAGCTCAAGAGTTAGAAGTCCCTAGTGAGGAAGAAGAAGAAAATTTCTTCGGCATCCCATTGATAGAAGAACTAGAGGAAGAACAAATAAATCTACAGTTAGAACCCTACATTAGCTCAAAGGAATATACCGTGGCCGGAGAAGGAGAAGGATAAGTTATGAATTGAGAAACTTAAGACTAGGAGGAGGAAGAAGAGGTGGAGGGAATAGAGGAGGATGAGATGTAGGAGGAGGTAGAGGAAGAGGGGGAGGAGAAGAAAATAGAAATGACAATAGATAAGGCTCTGTTGTATTTCCTATATTCGATGAGGATACAAATTCCACAATGAAGAATATTTCACCCTCCATCCTTCCAAATTCTCATGGATTAAGGAATGAAGATACTGAAACATTTCTATTTGAATTTGAGTACTTAGAAGATTATAAAAAATTGAAACTATTTCCTGCAACACTCAAGGGTGCAACTTCAAAATGGTTCATGGGCTTAATAACACATTCTATCAGGACATCGACTGAAATGAAAAGTGCATTCTTACAAAGGTATTTGGAGTATTGCACACCTAATAGTGGGAAGTATGAAGTACTTAAAATGATGCAAATAGAGGATGAAAACTTGGAGGACTTAATTGAGAGGTTCAATTACAATTTAAAAAGAGCTAAAATGAAAAACTTGGATCAAGATACTTTAAAATATCTATTATTGAAAGCCATCATAGAAGAATGGATATATATTCTTGATATGATGGGAAAAGGAGATATCTCTCAACTATCATTACCTGAAATTGTTGAATTATGCATTCATATTTCGAGAGGAAAGTCAACAACTGAAAAAAATACAAGAGATATTATTCTCTCTAGAGTGAATAAATCTGCAATTGGAACAATAAGTAGGGCATAAATAGGAAATATTCTTGATGAATTTAAAATATATATTTGAGGGAGTCTTAGTGAACAAATCGACACCTTGAAATTACAAAACAAGCAGAAAGTTGAAACTGATGCCTTGACTATTTTATGTCCTAAATGCAGAAAGAAACATGCCTTAAGAGAACATCCTCTTGATTTAAAAATCATAGAGACATGTGTTATTTTTGCGGAAAACCATGAAACAAAAAGATGTCCCTCTATACCAGGTCTTAAGGTCATTTTCCAAGAAGAAGTAGCTCCACATCCAGTAGAACATATTTATTTTGTCTCTAGAAAACCATGGCAAGGGCCACAAAAAAAAGGTTTTAACAATCAAATGTATACTCAGCCTCCACCAAACAATTGGAATTCATCAATGCCATGGCAGCAACCTTGGTCCCAACCTCAACCTTGCAAAATCCTTATGATCGATACTCTCAATATCACCAATATCCACAATTCTATCCAAACTATCCACCCCAACATTTTCCATAGCATAATCAACAACCTCAATTCCAAAATCATAACCCACAACTTTCATTACCATTTCCACAAAGGCCAATCAACTACCTGCCCAACCATTATCAAACCTGAACAATAAAAATTCTTAATCTGCTTATAACATAGAAGGAAAAAAAATTCCAACTTATATGATTACTCCACTAGATATTAACAATGTTCAACTTAGATCTGGTAGGATATTAGAAAGGAAAAAACCATCTGTTGTTACTCAGGAAAAATATGATCTTGATCAAGAAATTTCTCTACCGCAAGATAAAAATTCTAGAGAAGGGACATCCCTTCAACATAATCAAAATTCTCAAGATAAAAAACAAGAAACTCTAATAAACTCAACTCCTATCATAGAGAAATCTTCAGTGTTTGTTTCTAACCCTCCTTTCCCTGAAACATTACAAATTGATATAGGGGTATAAAAACAAATTTTGTTACCTAACTATGATTTTCTAGATGAATTGAAAAATGTCTATATCAAAATCCCTTTTTTACAGGCTATTAAAGAGATTATAATCCTCGCTAAAACAATAAAAGAGTTTACTATAAATAAATCAGGAAGAAAAACAAAAGAAGTAAAAAGGATTCAGTTAGTAGGAAAATTGCAGACGTTATGATAAGTAGCCATACAAAAATATTTGGATCCAGGAAGTCCAATTGTAAAAACAAGCATCAATGGTATTGAGATTACAATTACATTGATTGACTTAGGAGTAGCCATAAACATCATGAGTAAACAAACCATGGAACAACTTAGGCTTCCAAATCTTCAGTATACACCAACATTACCGCAATTAGCAGATAGATTGGTAATCAATCCAGATGGTGTATTAGAAGATATTTATGTATCCTTAGAATCTTGGGAATATCTAGTTGACTTTATCATCTTAAATCCCAAGAAAACCCTAGGGGGACATCCATTGATATTGGGAAGACCTTGGTTAGCTACAATTGATGCTTTCATTAGTTGTAGATTTGGTGATATGTTTATTTCTGATGGTAATCCGACAAAGAAATTCATCTATATCCTCCAAAAAAAACAATTACAGAAATAGAAAATGAAGAATGGATGGATGATGACAATGATATACAACCTCTCTTTAATATTTCTCATATTAGTGAAGAAAGTAAAATTTTTAATTCAATATAAAATTTTGAAACATCTTCACAATGTGAAGATGGTCATAACTTTCAAGAACAATGTAATATTGAATACTTGTGATCTAGACAGATTTCTTTATATTCTATGGAAGAATTTGGTAACTCTGTAGTTGAAATATTTCTAGGAAAATCTTTAAACATAAACAAAAACTTGGAGAAATTCCAACAAGAAGAGTTAATCAAAACATTGCAAAATCATTCTTCTGCATATGCATGGGAGTGCACTAACATGAATGGAATTAATCTCGAGACTTGCATACATCATATCTATATTGAGGAAAAATCTATAGAAATTATACAAACATATTTATATTAACAGATTCAATCCGATCAAGCAATGTACTAAAGCTAAATACTGAATCCTTCTACAAATCAATTTCGGAAAATAAACACAATCACCAATCATGACAAGTAAAGAAAGAAGCAAATAAATACACAACACAGATAATATTCCCAGGGAAAGCTTACTGCTCAAAACCCCTCTATCTTCTATTGTATATTCAACCAAGGAATCATGAAACAATTACATTGCACTCTTCTCACAAGAGTCTCCTGCACTTTCACAACTGTCTCACACTGATCGGGGCAAAATTGGACCAACACTTAACAAATTCTCAGCCTGGCTTCAGCCTGCCTTCCTCACGCAGTTTATGTGGAATGAAATCCCCATTTAATAGGAATTTCAGCCTTCCTTAACTACGCTAAGTATCATGGGCATCATGTGGTGTTTTAACTACATCTGGGAAATTTGCTATAATCATGACTGATAGTTAACTTCCCTTTTACCTTTGTCTCAATTGGTTCTCCACTAGAACTGACATGCATGAAACTATTAATAGTAAATCATCAGTTGCATGTTATATCACTAATTGTGAATTAAATAATATTTAATTCACTTGATCTCTCACTAGTGCAACCATTAATTACAACTAGCTCAAATGACTTTAACTCACCTAGATTGAGTTAAATGATTTCTCATGCATTAACTAATGCACCAACTGCAACTCGAACTCTATTACAACTAGAATTACTCAGCATGCCTCACCAACTTCCTTCGACTCGAAATTCATGAGCTAAATAAATTTATCACACTTAGTTAACTTTTAGAAGTGATTTTGAGATAAGATTACAATTTATTGTCCAATTTGATAAAGGATAGTTAAATTAGACACATTTACAATTTATAAAATAAATTGCATTCCACACTAATGTACCGCTCGGACCCATCACTGTGTGACTATCGCTTGGACCTGTTATCACTCATATTTTCCTTGAAGTTGTTGGGAAGAGGAAAGGGGTCCGAGGTGACCACAAACCAACTTTTAGGTACAAAATCTAGCCAATTTGTACCCAGAGAGGGCTCTCTCTGTAAAATTTAGCTTTGTTTTATAATATATTAGGCTAGTTATAAAGTCCAAAGATTTTGACTGAGTTTGGGTGATGGAATTCAAAAGCTGAGGGTAAGATTGAGTAGTTTAGGCCATTGGGCTAATGGAGTCAAAGAGGATAGCTTAACTGGATCAAGTCTTTTAACAAAATATGGTTTCACAGGGCAAGGTAATCAAACAAGGAACAATTATAGATCTAAAGTGAATGGGATGAACTCAAATTGGATGAAGGGCAATTAAGAATCCTTCAGCACGTTTGAAAGAGGGAAATTGAGTGATTATTAATAAAGAGAAATTAAGTATTCTTTACTAAATAATCAAAATTCTTAAACTAGAAAAACAGGAGCAATTAAGAATTCATTGTTTAAACCAGTTCATAAAAAAACATTTAGAATAAAAACGATTAAAATCAGATTATACTTAAGCACTTTCTGATTTATTCCTTTTCGTTAATCATTCAGAAATGAAACACATATGATATAATAAACAAGTATAAAACTTCAAAACATAAGAGATAGATGACTTATTGATCCTTAGTTTGACACAAGAATCCTGTAAAAAGTCTTTGCATCAATTCCTTATCCAGCTGGCCACAAAAAATTTCTCCAACAACACTTTATTCCAAAATAGTCAATGTTACAGCAAATTCTAAGAATCCACCCCCAAAAATACTTCCAAGAGTGAAGTATTTATACAAATTCTAAACTAAAATATCTTGAAAAAATATCAAGATTAGTTCACAAATCTCTCCAACTGTTTTACATAAATAGAACTTAAGTAAAGGACACTCAAAATAATGCATATATTTGGCACTATTTTTTATGGATAGGTGATGACAAAGAGGATAATTCTAATTTGATCCAACTCGTAGTTGATGATGAGGCATCCAAGTCACTAACCGCTTCCTTTCTTTGTGCATTCTGCTCCAACAATTCTGTAAACTTGGGGTCCAATAATATATTTGTATTTCTTAATCTGTAATATATATGTAAAAAGTGAAAGAGGTCATTGTGTATTAATATGTTGGTGAGATAAACCTCTTTCAGTTTCCTAAAATGCCTCTCCAGTTGTTCACAATAGGCTCTATAAAAATATGTGTAAAACAGAGTTTTACAGAGTCTGAAAAATAGCCTGAAAATATGTGAATGTATCTCTGATTATAAAATCATTTTGCAAAAAGTGAGATAGGTTTTTGTATATAGGTCTCTTAGGAACAAAAACCTTCTTCATTTTTGTATGATATATTTCTGATTGGCCACAATCTTCTCTGAAAAATGATGACTTAACTGGAATTTTCTGCAAAAAGTGCTTTCCAACATTGTTTAATATTTCCAAAACCATAATAGCTGTTAGAAACGTGAGCGAGGTTTTTGTAGATGTTCCTCTTAAGAACATAAAAATCCTTCAGTTTTGAAAAATTCATCTTGGATTGATCACAATAGTTTATGCAAAACAGTGACTAAATCATGAAATTTCTGCAAAAATGTTCCTTCTTGTTGTGTTTTTCATCTTTTCACTTTTTTGTTCTTTTGACTATTTTACTTTCACTTTAGACAAAATTCAATGTTGGTGAAAGTATTTTCATTTCTTTTTACCATTTTACTGCCTCTGTATTTACTTTTACTGTTTACCTTTGACTGCTCTCTAACTTCATTTTAACTTTCACTCTGACTTTTACCTGATACACTTTAACCTGATACTCTTTAACTGTTATGCTCTCTATTTATTTTCTGTTTATCCTTTTTACCATTACTTATTGTAGTAAATAATCAAAATTTACCCAAGGATATTTTTTACAAAAGGTCCAACTTGTCTTCACACCATTGTGCTTCTGGTATTCTGGTCTGTTTCAGGAAGTGAATAGTGAGGAAACAGGTGCAGATAATAGCTGTTGGTTCAGCTGAAAATCGTTTGGCATAGTGGTGGTTGGAAATCTTCAGCAGCTGATTTCGACGTTTTTTGCATGGGAGCACTAGTCGCAGGATAAAATGATGAAAATAACGTTCATTTTTTGTTTTATTCACAAATTCAAGGTTGGCAGGGGTTTTATTATTTCGGATGGATGACGTATGCGGGAAATGATATTTTGTCTTATGCGGAGGGCGGTAAGCGGTATGTATTGCACAGCTTTTGGGGACGAACGGTTTTTAGCGGAGGGCAGCGATTCCATACAATATACGACACGTGGCGCGACACTGTTCAGAAAACTGCTTTGCGATCGCACATTATCGTTCAGTTGTGGAGGGCGATGCGATATGGACGACAACCATTGGATGTGGAGGAGTTGATCAGATGGCTATCGAGGAGGCAAGATGAGGGGAGATTAAAAAGGAGGGGCCCAACATAATTAAAGATTATTTAATCATATCGGGAGCAATATGATTGGTCGGGTAAGTTATTAATTAACCGTGGGGGTTAATTAATCCTTATTCAATGTGGCGGGGAGTCGGGGCTCTTAATTAGTTACAGATTTAACTAATTAATCACAATTAACACCATATTAAGGTTATTTTTCAACCAAAGGGGCGGGATATGTAATAATTTGGGAGTTTTATAAAGTTAAAATAATACGGGACTGGGTTGATTCATATAGGGAGTTAAATAATAAAGTTAAGGTTAATATGACAATGAATGAAAAGCGCTAAGTATAAAAACATTAGAAGTATGTGTTTAACTTATGCTTGAATGAAAAAAAGGGTTTTTATGAGATATTGTGAAATTTCCCTAAGTAAAATAGGATTTTACTTAGGAAAATATTTTTTTGGAAGTGCATGAATGACTTAAGAATGTTTTTAAGTATTTAGGCTTTTTCAATTATTGGCCGAGGGTCTGGTCCCTCGAAAAGTCAAGGAAATGCCTTGAGCCCCTCTAATTTTCAAATGTCTTAGCACTTAGGGGAAATTAGTGAAATTTTTAGGGAAAAAATGAGAAAGGAAGTTAATAGTTTGACTTTGTTTTGCTTGAAATTCTTCCAGTGTAGTGTCTGCCTTGCACTTTGTGATGAATGTAAATATTAACACATTTAGAGTCATTATCCATCACATGTAATTCTGCAACAACATCTACCTACCTTACCTACTTTAACCTACCATTTTTTCTTCTTTATTAGGGTGCACTTAGACTGGCAAACCCTTATCACACTTTTTTTCTTTTACATGTAGAAATGTATCTAAGTCTAACCTTATTACATCCAAGGGCTCAGATTAAATTGTTGAGCTCCTTTTATTTACTCTACCTGTCTACTTGTCTGCCAAGATTAAACAGTTTGGTAAGATTTTATTCTCTATCTCTAAAACATAAAATTGAAAGATGAACTAGCCAAGCTTAAAACTATTTGACTGTTCATAAATTGTGGCATAAGATACAAGTTAGACACAATTTGTTTATTACATAAGAGAAAAAAGTAGTGGCATTTAGACTTGCACACTTTCCTTGGCCTTTATTTTGGTGGGGTTCATTTTATTTTACTTTTTTGGCCATTTTTATTATTTTCACCCTTTGATTTTTCTTTTAGGGTATACCCTCTTTACATTTTTAAAATTTTTTGATTTTTTTGATAATATGGAAAACCTTTGCAACAAGGAAAGGTATGAACATATTACATAGCCCATCAAGTCAATCATGATATATGACACCTATTGGTATAGGAGCATAACAATGGCTCCACTTGGGGATGGATTTTCCTGGTGAAAAGTCAAGAACAGCAGGTCAGTTGCCTTCATCTTTGATCTTTTATGATCTTAGTAAGTGTCTTCTGTCTTCTGCAAACTGAAATCTGATCTGAAACTAAAACAACACACGAAAATTTTCAAACCAACTTAATGAAAAACTAGCTGAAAATTGAAAAATAAAAAAAAATGCTCAAAATTATGAGCTTATTGGCACTCACCTACCTACTCAATCTACTGTTCAACTGCTGGTTAGGTAAAATTAAATAGCCAATACAACCATTCAATAATTATGTACTTTGATATATTTTGTTGCATTTTCTTGTTGGTTATCAAAACTGTACTTTTGCAACCTATTAGAAACTTGTCAACAAATGAGAGGATAAGGAAACACTTGATTTCCTTTGTTGACTCTAGAAACTGTACAAAAGGATCCTCCAAAATATATACACTGATGTTTAACTGATCTAAACAACTGTACATCTGTTCTGGATGGCCTCCATGCCATGAATCTGAAATGTTATTTTCGTCTTTATCTCCCTGCAAACTTTCAGATAAGATTTGTGATGATATTCCTACTGATTGTAATGTTTGACTATTGAATCCTTTATCATCTTGATTCTGAAAATCATAGTTAGTTAATAGAGGAATGCTTTGAATGCCTTCAATATTCAACATATCTGCTATTGGATCCTGAAAAACTTGGGAAAATGGCTACAACCTATAGCATATAGGTTTCCATGAGACTTCATAAACTTCAACAAGTTTCTCATCCTTTTCATTAAATATGTTATACCACATTTCCTTTAAAAGCTGAAATGGTTCAAAACATAGTGGTATGGAACTTTCTTGTGTCATTTGATCATTTATTTCAATGGGAACTGATAACTGCAATTGTGAAACTGAAAAATCTTGATCAATAGTTTCATTATCTTCTTTGTTGTTAATCACAATTCCTAAAGATTGTTGATTATTTATGGCATGATAGTTTTCTCTAATGAACTGAAATGAAGCAAAACAAAGAGGTAAAGAATCTTCACTTATTTCCACATTTTCTACTCTTCCTTCCTCACTCTCATGGTTGATCTGTATTGGCTGATCACTGTCTTCAATCTGCTGAAACTGCATTTCTTCATCCTCCAAACTAGCTTCTGATTGCTCTGTAAAGTTAGCTTGACTTTGGAGAACATAACTATCATCATAATGATCATACTTAGGCAAATCATCAAAAGAAGGAATGTCATCAAACATACACATTAGATCAACAAATTCCTCTTCCTCATATTGATCTGTAAATTCATTTTCTGATCTATGATAATTTGAATTAAGAGGAATTTGTTCATGGCTATCAACCTCTTCTATTTCTTCATGGTGATTTTGAATAAAAAATTCATCTTTCATAGTGATCTCCTGTTTTCTTTCATCCAGTTTTCTTACCAAAAGGCTGAGTTTTACCTCTGCAATGTTTTTCTTTTCCTCTTCTTTTGCTTTCAACTTTTCCTGTCTGATTTACAGATTAAATTCTACATCAACTGCAATGTTCAGCATCTGTACAAGTGTTTTTGGATCTCTTTCTCTTAACCGAAATTCTATTTCTGGATCAAAGGCACTTGGATAATGTAAGAGAGCTGAATCATGAGGAGGTCTAATATTTTCTGGCATTGAATAATAAACTTGATTAAATCTGTCAGAAAATTGTTGTATTGTTTCATTTATATGTCTTTTTAATTGATTATATTCTTCCATGATCACAAAAGGATTTACTTTGATTATCCATCTATCAAGGAAAATTTTGATAAACTGCTGGAAATTTGAGATGCTAGCATTAGGCAGATTTTTGAACCAACTCTTTATTCTATTTTTCAAAGAAAGAGCAAAAAGTCTGATTTTAACACCATCTTCATCAATATCAAATAAATCCAAATAATTCTCAAAACCTTGAATATGTTTTTGGGCAGTGATACCATTCTCTCCATCAAATCTAGGAAGATACTTGTAGTATTTTTTAGGAAAATCATGGAGTATAGGAGGTAAAATAAGGAGCTTATAACTATCTGAAACTTTATATGGCACAGGGATATGTACAGGAATTGTAAGATCAGTCTTGATTATTTGAGGCTTCTTAATTGGAAAATGATCATCATTAGATTCATAAGAAAGCTACTCAAAGAGATTAGGAGAATTATTACTTACAATATTCAAAGGAAAATAATTAAAAACTAATCTAAGATCTTCTATAAAATACAATATACATTGAAAAACTTTCTTAATGAGAAAGAACATAATGTCTTGGATTAAGATCCAAGTTGAAAGCCTGATCTTTCCATATTGTTCTTTGAGGTTCATTCCTTTAGTGGAGTCTTGATTATGAAATTGATTTGGAGTCGCCAGGTGGATGATGTTAACCTTTGTGTGTCTGATCACTGTCCACCATCATAGATCAGATATGAACATGTAAAATATTTCTGAAGAAAAAGGTTAGTGTTCCCCAGTGGAGTCGCCACTATGTTATCACTCAGATTTTCCTTGAAGTTGTTGGGAAGAGGAAAGGGGTCCGAGGTAACCACAAACCAACTTTTAGGTACAGAATCTAGCCAATCTGTACCCAGAGAGGGCTCTCTCTATAAAATTTAGCTTTGTTTTGAAAGATATTAGGCTAGTTATAAAGTCCAAAGATTTTGATTGAATTTGGGTGATGGAATTCAAAAGCTGAGGGTAAGATTGAGTAGTTTAGGCCATTGGGCTAATGGAGCCAAAGAGGATAGCTTAACTGGGTCAAGTATTTTAACAAAACATGGTTTCACAAGTCAAGGTAATCAAACAGGGAACAATTATAGATCTAAAGTGAATGGGATGAACTCAAATTGGATGAAGGGAAATTAAGAATCCTTCAGCACGTTTGAAAAAGAGGGAAATTGAGTGATTATTAATAAAAATCAATTAAGTATTCTTTACTAAATAATCAAAATTCTTAAACTAGAAAAACAGGAGCAATTAAGAATTCACTGTTTAAACCAGTTCAGAAGAAAACATTTAGAATAACAACGATTAAAATCAGATTACACTTAAGCACTTTCTGATTTATTCCTTTTCGTTAATCATTCAGAAATGAAACACAGATGATATAATAAACAAGTATAAAACTTCAAAACATAAGAGATAGATGACTTATTGATCCTTAGTCTGACGCAAGAATCCTGTAAAAAGCCTTTGCATCAATTCCTTATCCAGCTGGCCACACAAAATTTCTCCAACAGCACTTTATTCCAAAATAGTAAATTTTATAGCAAAGTCTAAGAATCCACCCCCAAAAATACTTCAAAGAGTGAAGTATTTATACAAATTCTAAACTAAAATATCTTGAAAAAATATCAAGATTAGTTCACAAATCTCTCTAACTGTTTTACATAAATAGAAATGAAGTAAAGGACACTCAAACTAATGCATATATTTGGAACTATTTTTTATGGATAGGTGATGAAAAAGAAGAGAATTCGAATTTGATCCAACTCTTAGTTGATGATGAGGCATCCAAGTCACTAACCGCTTCCTTTCTTTGTGCATTCTGCTCCAACAATTCTACAAACTTGGGGTCCAATGATATCTTTATATTTCTCAATCCGTAATATATATGTAAAAATTGAAAGAGGTTATTGTGGATTAATATGTTGGTGAGATAAACCTCTTTCAGTTTCCTAAAATTCCTCTCTATATGTGCACAATAGGCTCTGTAAAAATATGTTTAAAACAGAGTTTTATAGAGTCTTAAAAATAACCTGTAAAGATGTGAATGTATCTCTAATTTTGAGATCATTTTGCAAAAATTGAGATAGGTTTTTGTATATGGTTTTCGTAGGAACAAAAAAATCCTTCAGTTTTGTATGATGTATTTCTGATTGGCCACAATCTTCTCTAAAAAATGATGACTTAACTGGAATTTTCTACAAAACGTGCTTTCCAACATTGTTTAATATTTCCAAAACCATAATATCTGTTAGAAAAGTGAGAGAGGTTTTTGTAGATGGTCCTCTTAAGAACATAAACCTCCTTCATTTTTTCAAAATTCATCTTGGATTGATCAAAATCGTTTCTGCAAAACAATGACTAAATCATGAAATTTCTGCAAAAATGTTCCTTCTTGTTGTGTTTTTCATCTTTTCACTTTTTTGTTCTTTTGACTGTTTTACTTTCTCTTTAGACAAAAATAAATGTTGGTGAAAGTATTTTCATTTCTTTTTACCATTTTACTGTCTCTGTATTTACTTTTATTGTTTACCTTTGACTTCTCTGTAACTTCGTTTTAACTTTCACTCTGACTTTTACCTGATACACTTTAACCTGATACTCTTTAACTGTTATGCTCTCTGTTTATTTTCTGTTTATCCTTTTTACCATTACTTAATGTAGTAAATAATCAAAATTTATCCAAGGATATTTTTTACAAAAGGTCCAACTTGTCTTCACACCATTGTGCTTCTGGTATTCTGGTCTGTTTCAGGAAGTGAATAGTGAGGAAACAGGTGCAGATAATAGCTGACTGGTTCAGCTAAAAACCATTTGGAAAAGTGGCGGTTGGAAATATTCAGCAGCTGATTTCGACGTTTTTTGCATGGGAGCACTGGTCGCAGAATAAAATGATGAAAATAACGTGCATTTTTTGTTTTATTCACAAATTCAAGGTTGGCGGGGGTTTTATTATTTCGGATGGATGATGTATGCGGGAAATGATAGTTTGTCTTATGCGGAGGGCGGTAAGCGGTATGTATCGCACAGCTTTTGGGGACTAGCGGTTTTCAGCGGAGGGCGAGCGATTCCATACAATAGATGCTTCAGATACAACTCTAGGAGTTGTATTAGCACAAAAATATTTGACCCCCTATTCCATCTACTACACAAACACAAATTTAACTCCTGCTGAGTAAAATTACACTGTTACCGAAAAGGAATTTCTAGACATTGTTCGTGATATTAATAATTTTAGGCACTACATCACTAGCTATGAAACCTTCATTCACATAGATCATTCTACAATTAGGTATTTAATGGATAAATCTATCACTAATGGGAGAATCACAATATGGTTATTACTCCTGCAAGAATTTAGCATCACCATTCTAGACCGACCTAGAAAACAGAACACAATTGTTGACTTCTTGTCTAGAATTCAAAATGACAATAATGATACTCTAGTAGAGGATAATTTTCTCGATGAATATATTTTTGCAATATATATTAAATCTCCATGGTTTGCAGACATTACTAGCTACTTAACTACGAGAAATTTATGAGCATACTTGTTTCCTATAGAAAAGAGAAAAATCATTCAAACAATTGCATTATATTCATGGGTAAATGATGAATTGTACAAGACATGTCCATATCTAATCATCTGGAGATGTGTACTAGAAGATGAAATATTTGAAATTCTAAAGGCATTCCACGATGAACCTTGTGGTGGACACTTTGTTGATAAGAGGACTGCTAATAAAATCCTTCATTTAGGATATTATTGACCATCCATCTTTAAATGTGCCAAGGAGTATGTAAAAAGGTGTGAAAGTTGTCAGAGAATGGGGAAACATGTTCCTATAGATGAATGTCCCTTACAACCCCAGGTACTCATCGAACCCTTTGAAAAATGGGCTCTGTATTTTGTTGGAAAAATAAATCCACCATCAAAACAAAATAGGTACACTCTAGTTTGCACTAATTATGTCACTAAATGGGTAGAGGTTAAAGCACTTTCTTTTCCTAATGAAAATGTTGTAGTTTCATTTACTTTTGAGGATATTTTCACTCGTTTTGGTGTCCCAAGGGAAATTGTGATAGATCAGGGATCTTAGTTTACATCTAGGATGGTGCAAAAAATTGTAGAGGAATATAAGATCAAACATAGAAAGTCCACTCCATATCACCCACAGGAAAATGGATAAGTGGAGTCCACCAATAAAGTGATCGAAGCAATCCTCACAAAGACTATACATCTACATAGGAAGGATTGGATAGATAGGCTTCTTGAAGCCTTATAGGCCTACCGAAATACATGGAGGAATACAACAAGAAATACTCTCTATGAACTTATTTATGGTAAGAAATTATTGTTCGTAATATAATTCCAGATCAAAATCTTCAAAACAACAATTAGATTGGGACTCGATTCATCAGAAGCCAAAAAGCATAGACTGGAGCAACTCAATGAGCTTAGTGAGATCAGGCAAGATGAAGTTCAAAAGACCAACCTAGTTCAACAAAAAAGGTCTAGATGGCATGATAAATACATAAAAGAAAGAAAATTTCAAGAAGGAGATTGTGCACTTTTGTTCGATTCAAAGTTCAAAGACTTCCAAGGAAAATTTCAGACTCATTGGCTTGGGCATTATGAGATCGAAAAAGTCTTTTACAATGGGGTAGTCAAGATAAGGAAAATTGATGAAGAAAAGGTACCTCTTCTTGTGAATGGGAATCGACTAAGGGTCTATCATAAACCAATTACAAAGGAGGAATATATCATAAAATTTCAAGGCAATACTGATATGAAGTTGGTGAAGAAGAATCCTTCTTCTTCCCCAACTTAGTTTTATTTTTACTTTTCATATCTAAAATAAATAATAATAATAATAATAATAATATATATATATATATATATTATTAAAAAATAATAATAATAGTAATAATAATAATTGTATAAGTATGAAAACCAGTCAATGATTGGCATCCTTATACGGAAAATACAAGGTGAAAATTAGAGCTCATTTTAGACATCTTATATTTTCTCCCATTCTGAAAATATTAAATTCTTTGTTCCCTTTATTTTTCAGAAGCAATAAAAGATTAGCTATAGAATTGCTACATTTCTGCAGCTCTCAGAATATGCTACAGCTATCAACACATTCTTTTGCTTTGATACACTTTTTCATCCTATTGAAGCAGGACATACTAAACAGAAGTAACTAAAGACTCCAATTGAAGATCATGCACCTAAGAAATCAAGACAAAAAGAAGAACATCAAAGGTTAATTCCAAGGTATGTTACAATTTTTTTTAAATAATAAGGTTAAAAAACATTAGTGTATATAATTTAGATGATCATATGTTGCCACCTCAAATTATCATCATTAAAACTGATTGCACTCAATTCGCATCACAAATCCATAATTTTCTATTCCACCTGTATCATATCCTCTTAATTATCATGACCGATTTCATTCATTAATTATTAACGGTCATATCTCATACTATAACCTCACTTAATCACATTCCTAAACCCTTGCCCGATTACCTATTTACCTACACGTCTCTACAATCTCTTCCTGACATTCTTAACTCAGAGCCAAACCCTCAATTCACTTGGTCGAAGAGGAACAATCTTGAAGGCGAAAATTCCTTACAACGAAGACATGGGTTTAATAGTAAGAATCGAGCCTGTGGGAGGAAAATCCGTGGAAGGTTTTCCATAGAAGAAGGAAATTCTACAGAAGGTACGATGACTTCAGTTCATAGAAAATTTCAATGGATTCCACAAAGAGGTCACCAAATTCTTCGCAAGGGCCTTCGATGGGGCGGAGGTGGAAATTGGGGACATAAAATTTTCAGTGACATAGTCCTTCATAGCAGAAGTCACAGAACTTCCGAAAACTGGTGAAAGATGGTTCAAGAATAGGTAAATTCATGGAGAAGAATGGAATATTTTTTTGAAATATCCAGGTATGGACACTACTATTTTTAAGAAATGAATTCCCAGTACGACACTATAAAATAAATGGAGGAACATGTTGTTAGTTATTCAAAAATTTGTTACTTGTGAGACTATATTTGGTTGTATGTTTGTCTACCATGCTAGACTGTTAATGAATTTCCTAGAGGATGGAGAAATAAACCTCACATACTTTATATTGAACAGCTTAAAGAGAATGTCAGGAACTGTGAAGAAAAGAATCCAATCCATATATAATATCATGTATCATCATGGACTGATAAAGATATTCATTGAATTCCATTTAAAAAGTATAGGAGACTCTTGGGAAAGTTTGCTGATCAGGAATCATTTTCAAGAAGAATCACAAGAACAACCGAAGGTTGATAAGAACAAAAAAAGAAAAAGGATAAAAGTTGATACTTGCATTGAAGACAAATCCTGACCTCAACCACAAGAAGAAGAAGAAGAAATCACCATTGCAGAATTATTGAAGAATAAGAAACAGAGTGGTTGCAAAAAGAGAGGTAATGTAAAGGAAAATGGAAAAGTTATAAACTCATAAATCTTAATCCCTCCACAACCAAGGAGTGTTAGGATATTCCGACACATAGGAAATAGTTAAGCATAGCTTGGTCTAGTGTAGAGTTATGTAAAGTGTGTTTCTTTACTATGTACATTTGTAACTTATAATCTGACGATAACGATTTGTAGTGATCTAATGGTTCACTCTCTCCTTGGTATTAACGAAATTTGATCCTCTACTTAACACTCGATTTGTCCATGATCTCTATTTAAAGAGCATGGAGGGTCATTTTTTTGGTAACCGTTTTATGAGAGAAACATATGTAAACTTTCTTTTTATATTAATAAATTGCCTGAAGTGGTTGCGTTGGCTCAGGCCATGGAATGTTTCCCTCTTCGAGTTTTTTAACCACATGATATACTGGAGTATTGATTTGTGATCTGTTTTTGAGCGATGACCTTTGGTTTTTGATCTAAGGAACTTACCTTGTAAATTACTACATGGTATCAAAACTATTTTGAGGGCCGCATCTATTGTTGATCCAAATCTGAAGCCGGTTTGACTATATGTGACTACCATTTTCTAGATCTACTATTTCTGAACCTTTTTGGGCTTGGAGAATGGGTCTGTTGTGTCCGAAGCGTCTGTTACAGTGAGGAACCCCTTTCGTTTCATGCAAAAAGGTTTATAGTTTCCCAAGTTATGTCATTTTAGATCTTGAGGTATAAAGTATCTATTTTGCAATGATATTTATTAATCATTTTTTTTATTTAGGTTCCCTCTATTTATTTCGGTTTATATTTTTTCTATTGCCGGATCTATACCCTCTTCTCTGTTTATGCTCTTTTCTCTGCGTTGTGTGCGATCTTGGAAAATAAGAATGAGGAAGATGGTTTTTTTTGTTGCTACGTATGCTCTTTCCCCGCGTCTTTGTGTGACCTCGGGAAATCAGAAATAGAAAAAAGGGATAGTTTTCGGTAAGGCCAATCGAAAATATAACATTCTGCCGTAATTTCATTTTTTTTGTGCTCGGATTTTGTGCTTTTTTGTAGGAAAAAGTGTTGAAAATTGTAACTAGGTCGGTCTTCATATTGACTATGTAATTATGTATTTTATAAAGAAGAAGACAAAAATAATAAAATGTATTTTGTACTTGCTTCATGTGTTTCATGAGCAAGATTTTTTTATAGGTTAAATAGACTTCTTCTTGATGTCTATCTAGGGTTTTGTTGTCTAGATATAAATGTAATAAGTGTCATATATGAAGGGTCTAAGAATGTATGCTCCAGGATCTTGTAGAAGAATAGAAGTCAAACTAAAAGACATGCTCACAAACAGCTCTGAAACATCGATGGAAGTCAAGATTCATATACCGTGAAGAACACCTCTCTCAAACACTAGAATAACCTCTTTGCATGAAGTCGGCTCTATAAGAGTCTGTTTGGTTGGCCTAGAAGCAAGTAACAATGCACTATATATATATATATATATATATATATATATATATATATATATATATATATATCACTATTCTGCAGTCCATTTTCTCTCAACGAATCTCGGTTAGCTCCAAAAAGAAAAATGCAGATTATTCCTGAGAAGCAGACAACGTTCAAGATTAGAATCAGTGCGATATATACCAATGAAGAAAGGCGCGTTATCTCAGAAATTGCGATATGTATCAATAAATAAATGTGTGCGGGCTTTCTCAGAGACAGTGCGATATATACCAATAAATAAATGCGTGCATAATTTCTCAGAAATAAAGTGCGATGTATGTCAGTAAAGAAATGATGATGATACATATAAAGAAACACCTATAACAGATTGCGAATTTCTCTGAAGAGGCACAGTGAGAAAATGTGAATACATCAGTGAATAAAATGCGGGCCAAGTTTGGTTAAATATGGATATAAGATAGAGTTTAAGTGTGGACAGTATTGATCTATGGTTGAAGATGATCTAGGAAAGAGATCCAATACATAAATACTTGAGTTGTAACGACATGATATAACCTGAGCAAAGTGTGAAGCTGAGGTAGTAAATCACTGTGTATATGTGCGGTCAATCTGAAGTAAGATGCGACTCAAGTAATATGATACATTTATTAGTACACTTATAAAAGGAAGGTAAATCTATGATTTACCTTCCTATCCTTAGTTAATATTTTCCAAGTGAAAAATGAAGTAAGAAGAAATGAGACCGAGTTCTCTAAGGTTGTTACAGATCAATGTAAGTTGTTGCATAAATGAAGGATCAACATTGGAGGTAGACAAAGGAACAGTGACAAGGTTTTTGAATACATATATATAGGTCAAGGGTCTAAGTCTTGGTCATGGTCATTCAAAGATCTATAAGAATAATTCTTCGGGATTTCCACTCCAAGAGGGAGAGTTTTTTCTCTGGCTCTAGGAGCCTAATTTTGTGTCTAGTGCATTTTGATAATTGACTTGATGATAGACTAACTAAGCTAAAGAAAGGAAGACATAAGTAACTCAAGTAAGCTCACAAGTAATTATCAAGAAGAGAATTTGTATTAAGCACCAGCCCTCCAAATTCTCAACATGGTATCAGAGCTAAGGTGCTAAACTCAATGGCTGTTAGACAAAGGAGACACTCCAGGAAGCGAAGATCAAAAACTCGGGTTGGAAAATAAAATCAGTTTGAAAAGGAAGACTCTCTAACTACTTCAAGATCTACTATCTGATTTAAATGATCAACTCAATCAATAATGTAATCTTATATTATCAAAGATTCACATTAAAGACATTTTTAGAAGGAGGACTTCAATTTCTGAAGATATACTCCATCATCAAGAAAGTTGCTGAAGGAAAAAGTCACTCTATCAAGTAAGTATCTACGAATTTATCTAAATCTATCAAAATGTCTTCTTTGCAAAAGAAAGAAATAGACTGGTTAGGGTTTCAAAACTTTCTTGCATGGAAGACAAGGACAGTGAAGTCATACATAAAGGGAGATATAAGAGCCCAAAATATTCTTACAGAATCCATAAAATACTCTCATCTCCGATGTATCAAATCTAGAATCATCAAAAGGAATATATGAGAAATTGTTGGAGCTATTCTCTGAGAGTACTGTAGGAGAAGTAATCTCTCTGAGATCATCTGCAGGAAGAGGGAGAATCATCTGCCAGATGAATGGGGAAACTTCACTTCAAAATTAAATAGGAAGAAGGAAGCCACACCATTCCATGATTTAGGGTCTCTATGTAAAATAGAGGAAACAATATTGAAAATCTGAAGGTATTACAGGATCAAGTGAAAGGAATCAATCCTTTGCAGTCACGTCAAGAAAGAAAGGAAGATTCAGTAAGATTGATCCTCAGAATAGTATGAAGAAATCACAATGCTTTGGATGAGATGAGCATGGGGATTATAATAGAAATTGTCCTTAATGTGAAAATGGACAAGAGAAATAGGAAAGAAGCCCATGTCTCTAAAAAATAACCTAATGCAAAGAAATCTAAGAAATAAGAAGAAAGGGATCTCCACTACGATTGAGATCATCTTCTCCTTTAAGTGATTTCTGTTGATTGTATGATGGGAGGAAATGTAGCATCCTGATCGAAGCATGGTAGGAGCTCATGGTGAATCAGCTCCAATAAAACCTCTCTAAGAAACATTACTAATGGAAAGTAGTCATCAATAGAAAGGGTCATCATGGAAACATATTTCTGGGATGTGATGACATATTGATGAAGTAGGCCAAGGGAATGAAGCTCTTCATTCTTGAGAAATTGCTACATGATGACTCAAGGTAAAAAGGTATGAGGTATGTATATATTTTTATGCTGACATTGGATGTTGTGAAGTCATGTCATGTGGTTGCAGGTAATGGACTTCTATACTTAGAATTATGATCTATGGAGGAGCATCTCTTAATGGAAAGACATATGAAATCAACATAATATGTCCTCATGGAATATGAGGTGGTTGTATATGAATGAGAAACTAGAAAATTTGTATGTTCCTGGGAATCAAGAATGTGCAGAGAGGAAGAGATCATGAAATGAAGCCATGTTAAGAGGCAGTTATCATCTGGAGGCCAAGAATATGTGACTAGGAGATCTCCTGGAAAGATATGTAGACTCTGAAAGAAGTCCGGTAAAGAATAAGACCCTTGGAAAAACATATCATTAGGAGATGTGTCAATCTATATGAAGGATGTTGATGCTTACAGGAAGATGTCATGGTGAAATATCATCATTGAGGTAACTTTTGTGTTAAAAGTTCATATGTAAATTTTTATCTGGATGAATTTGTGCAGGGCTGCTAATCATGAGAAAGGATGAATGATCCTAGGAGATGATTCGAAGGAAATCAACATGGCACAATAGTGGACCAGATAAAGAAGTCTGATGACTCACTTTATGATAGTTGACATGACTTAGGATGAAAGTGATGGATGATCCATGCCTTATGAAGCTAAAAGTTGAAGATTCCTCAATATTTAAATCCATGGCAGAGAGGACATGAATTCTTCATGAGTAGTTGGGTGTCTCACCATTGCTGCTGGAGGTCCTTGGTTAAGAGGGAGCATGATGATAAGTTTCTTACTTGGAAGAAACTTGGTAATTCCTAAGAATGAGCTTAGGTACATTCCTTGTATAGGAATGAGTACATTCCCTGTATAGGAATGAGTACATTCCCTTGTGGAATAGGTCCTCCTTGGTTGAGAGGGAGAGATAGACACATCATTCTGGTCTTCACTTGGGAAGACAGAATGGAGGATTGGGTAATCATCTGGCATTTGATAATATTTGAGAATGTATTAGGGCATTCAAGATAAGAGTAGTCGAGGACTGATATTCTTTGAGGGATAGCTACCCAAGAGAAGAATAGTCCAAGAAGGTCATACTTTGGGAACACACGTGTGGAGTATGTAACTTGGAGAGACAATGACAATGGTGTCCATAAGTCATGTGTCTCGCCATCATTGGAGCGTATTGCCTCATTGAGAGATGGGGCTGTTAGTCAAGGCCTTGCACTAGGACAATGCTAGTTGATATGATGCTATACATATGTGATTACCGATCCAATTCTTCTTATGAGATTCTTCAGTTTGAAAGTTACCATGTACCTGTATGAATACCTCCCTAGTTAATAGGGAGTGTTGAAAAGTGTAACTAGGTCGGTCTTCATATTGACTATGTAATTATGTATTTTATAAAGAATAAGACAAATATAATAAAATGTATTTTGTACTTGCTTCATGTTTTTCATGAGCAAGATTTTATTATAGGTTAAATAGACTTCTCTTGATTTCTATCAAGGGTTTTTTTTTCTAGATATAAATGTAATAAGTGTCATAAATGAAGAGTCTAATAATGTATGCTCCAAGATCTTGTAGAAGAATAGAATTCAAGCTAAAATACATGCTCACAAACAGCTCTCAAACATTGATGGAAGTCAAGCTTCATATACCGTGAATAACACCTCTCTCAAACACTGGAATAACCTCTCTGCATGAAGTCGACTCTATAAGAGTATGTTTGGTTGGCCTAGAAGCAAGTAATAGTGCACTATATATATATATATATATATATATCACTATTCTGCAGTCCATTTTCTCTCAACGAATCTCAATTAGCTCCAAAAAGAAAAATGCGGATTATTCTTGAGAAGTAGAAAACATTCAAGATTAGAATCAGTGTGATATATACCAATGAAGAAAGGCGGGTTATCTCAGAAACTGTGATATGTATCAATAAATAAATGTGTGCGGGCTTTCTCAGAGACAGTGCGATATATACCAATAAAGAAATGCGTGCGTAATTTCTTAGAATAAAGTGCGATGTATTTCAATAAAGAAATGCGGACGATACATGTGAAGAAACACCTATAACAGATTACAGATTTCTCTGAAGAGGTACAATAATAAAATGTGAATACATCAGTGAATAAAATGCGAGCCAAGTTTGGTTAAATACGGATATGAGACAGAGTTTAAGTGCGGACAGTATTGATCTACGGTTGAATTTTATCTAAGACAGAGATCCAATACAAAAATAATTGAGTTGTAACGACATGATATAACCTGAGAAAAGTGCGAAGCTAAGGTAGTAAATCACTGTGTATATGTGCGGTCAATCTGAAGTAAGATGTGACTCAAGTAAGATGATACATTTGTTAGTACACTTATAAAAGGAAGGTAAATATATGATTTACCTTCCTATCCTCAGTTAATATTTTCCAAGCGAAAAATGAAGTAAGAATAAATGAGACCGAGTTCTCTAAGGTTGTTACAGATCAATGTAAGTTGTTGCAGAAATGAATGATTAGCATTGGAGGCAGAAAAGGAACAGTGAAAAGGTTTTTGAATACATATATATAGGTCAAGGGTCTGATTCTTGGTCAAGTTTATTCGAAGATCTATAAGAAGAATTCTTTGCAGGTTTTCTATTGGAAATTTTGTCATTGATGGCAAAGGAGGAGCACCTGAAACAACAACAATGCAAAGAGAGAAGAAAAGAAACAGAGAGGTAGCAGAGGCAGCAAAAACATAAGCAAAGGAGAAGACAGCATGAGAAGAATGAGAAGAACAGAGGGAGAGTATATTTACAGAGACAGGGCAGCAAGAAGATTGTTGAAATGAAACATTCGAGCAGCAGAGGCTAAGGAAAATACAGTGACAGGAGTGAAAATTTCGTAGAGAAGTAGAAATACAGTGACAGGATATGTACAGTAATAGGAAATACAGTGACAGGATATGAACAGAGGCAAAGATGAAACAGTCGAGCAGCAGAGGCAGAGAAACAGTCGAACAATAGAGGCTGAGGCAGAGGTGGAGCCGTTAACAAACAGTGAAAAAAAGGGTTCAAGCAGAGATGGAACCCTGAGGGAAATGGAGCCAAGCGTTTGGCAGTAAAAACTCAATGAAGATGGGTATTAAACCTCATGGTAGCATTGAATTAACATAATAATGAAACAGGCCTCATATATTAAAGCGTTGAAGAAATAAGAAATGAACCTTTGAATAGAGTGTATCTATACATATGTATATAATGACGGCGCGAAGTAATTGTTGGAGCGGAACCATGACTTTAAGCGGAACCCCTATCATGAACAGTAAAACCAGAGGGTCACAAAACCAGTGGGTTCGCGCGTCGATTGAAGTGGTAAGCTGTATTACCAAAATGAACGTGACATATGTCATTAAGGACACGTGTCCTCAGGTAGTTTTGTAAAACAACCTTTTTTGCGTGATTTTGGAGGATTGTGCAGCGAGCGTTTAAATTGCGTGATATTGTGCGTCATCGGTTGGATCATCGGAGTCGTCGTGATAAAATGTCAGCCATTGGATGCAAGAGGTGTGTTAATGGAGGTGGGCCCCTGGAACGTGTACATGTTAAAATATGTATCGGGTTTGACATCCATTACAATATTGGATATCTATTAAATTTGAGTGTATATAATGCTCATATAATGTATATAATGTTTAACTAACGAGGGTGAATAGTAGAACGTGGGACCCGTGAACCACCATATGATATATGAGCTGCATTAATATATGTAAACTTTGAGTGAATGCTATAAGAGCGGATGTATGTAATTAAAATATCTGGAACCATTTGTAGCATTAAGACTAAGGTTCGAATAAATAACATGGCTAAGTCTATGCTGGAGCGGAAACATTAAACGACCTACGGAGCCTGAGAGGTTATATAAATATATACATACATTAGTGCTGGGTTTAAGTTTGAGTGAAAAACTTACTACTATGTTGGCAGATAATATTATACATATAGTGTGGGACCCCCCCATACATAAAATTCTGAGAATCATTAACCCAGCTGGAGGATACACTAAAGCGGAAGTGGAAGCTTATATATATACAACACGGTACATATGTTGTGCTTTATATTCAAAGGCTCAAAGCATATATATATATATATATTTATATGGAGCACTTTATGGACAAGGGACCAAAGGTATAATACAAAGCATAGGTATTATATCTTTTGGCGCGAGATCAAAAGAACTAAAGGTTTTATCGCTTGGTTTTAAAACAAACAAAGTCTTATATTGTGGGACCCTCACCCAATCGCATCGGAGAAAGTTCACAGCAGAACATGTTAAAAAAATATTGTGATTGCGATGAAATTCTGGACCCGATGGGCTTATAAACTATGATTCATATATGGTTGAGTTCCGGTAAACAGTGTTTCATCACATCGGAGAAATTTCGCAGCGGAACATGTTAA
The DNA here is from genome assembly GCA_034641835.2 of Pinus albicaulis. NCBI lineage: Eukaryota > Viridiplantae > Streptophyta > Pinopsida > Pinales > Pinaceae > Pinus > Pinus albicaulis. The sequence goes on from CM076569.1 coordinate 960,547,170, forward strand.
CAAAAGTTGCGATTGCGATTGAGTTCCAAACCCGATATGATTTAAACGACGATTCATATATGTTTGAGTTCCAGTATCTAAGTAAACAGTGTTATATCACATTGGAGCAACTCATCGCATCGACATTTCAACGCGAACAGTGGTTGATCGCATCAGAAAAGGAGTAGAGCATCAGAACATCTCAATGGAAGTCACGATTGTGATTAATCGCAATCGGAAATATTTGAAAGGTGATACATCGCATCGGAATTTCAAAATGAACATTAATTGATCGCATCAGAGAAGGAGCAGAGCATTGGTACATTTAAATGGAAATTGCGATTGCGATCAATCGCAATCGGAAGTAGTCGAGGAGTGATACATCGCATCGAAAAGTTCGGTGAGTGGGCTCGTAAGGGCATTTTATGTATTAAAATGATCTCTTAGCATTATATTGCTGGAAGTTACATAATTTATATAACACGACAGTGCATATATTTAAAAACACCTTATTATTATTATGCCGAGAATTGATTTGCATGATATAAAAAGTGCAGTTACATACATACAGGAGTTACGCAACAACTATAAACAGAAAGGCATACAGAGGAGAAAAAGGGACAAACACAGTCATAGAAAAGACAAATGCGCAGCGATCCAAAAGGCTGAATGAGTGAGCTGGAGTTCTCATTGTAATTAAATGTAATGTTTTAATTGGTTTATATTGTTTGTGATGCATTGGCAAGTCTCCGGAAGAGAACAAATATCCCACTATAATGTTAAAATTAGTACCTACAGTTATATTTTTTCTGAGTGACCTGGAAAAGAAATGAGAAGGCAAAATGCCTTTAAAGAGTAAGGGCTATTCACTTCGAATTCCCTGTGAATCATGTGATGAACTCTATAAATGATATCACATTGATATGCATAAGGAAGATTTAGAGAGGTTGGAGAATGCGGAATTGAGGCAGAAAAGGTAAGAAGGAGGAGCAGAACGAGATGCTGTGAAAAGTTAGAGGGTGCAGAAATGAAGCAATGAGGCTGAGAAGAAAGAGGAGCTGAGCAGAGAAGAAGGAGGAGCTGATAGTGAATCTGAGAAGATACAGAAATGATATAAGGCGGATATGAAGACTGATGCACAACAGTGAATATGATACATAACAAAGCTGATATCCAAGGTAAATCAACAAGTGCTTTTCTTTTGAAAGAGTAAAGAAGTTGGAGCTTCCCTATCAAGTTGTAGCTTGATAGATGTCAGTTGTAGCTAACTAAGGTAGGAGCCTCCTGTAGGTTGGTGCCTGCAGAAAATAGATGGGAGTTGGTGCTTCCACATCAAGTTGTAGCTTGATAAAATGTCAGTTGTAGCTACCGAGGTTGGAGCTTCCCAGGTAGGTGCTCGTTAAAATTGATGGGGAGTTGAGCTTCTTTTGCAAGTTGTAGCTATGGCACTGAGGTAGGAGCTCGTGTTGGAGCCACAGAAATTAGTGGCCGAGATGGAGTTGTTTTCTGTTTTGCATCACAACAATAATAAGATGTGGTTTTCTCCCTTTATGGGTTTCCACTTATATGTGGTGTCTCTGTGCATGATGTCTATGTGTTGATGTGGTTTATATAATCTGCTTAATACTTGTTGCTCACATATTAAGACTGCTGTTACATTGAAAAATCTGCTTGATACTTGTTGCTCACAAATTAAGATTGCTCACATATTAAGTTGATCATGAAATGAAGGTGTAAATAAGTTTTAAGGGAAAATTTTTAAAAGTCCATGTATGTGTTAAACTGATTCACCCCCCCTCTCAGTTTAACTAAGGGTTCAACAATTGGTATCAGAGCCAGTTCCTTTGGAGTAATCCTAACAGCTTGAAGGAGATCTGGTTGAGTCATGGACTATCAAAATGTACCTGTGTTAAATACAAAAAACTTCCCTGAATGGAGAGATAAGGTTAAAACAGGATTATCGGCTTATGAACCTGAGGTATGGAAACTTGTATGTGATGGTTACTGCATAGAATCTCCCTCGATGCAAGAAAAACCTAGGAATGCCAAGGCAAAATGTGTGATATTCAACAGTCTTCATAATAAGGATCTTGAGTTAATAATGGATTTAACCTCTGCAAAAGAAATCTGGGACAGATTGCAATTCATGCATGGAATAGACACAGAGGACTGCATTGTCAAGAAGGAGAAGAGAATTAAGAAGAAGAAAAATTCATGTCGATAGGAAAATGTTCAATCAAATGAGGTACTTGCTAGTGTGAATGGAAGTAAAAGCCATGAAGAAATTGCAGGTGAAGAAAAAGCCAAACTTGACACAGTCTTGACTGAAATAGAAAGATTGAAGAGTGAAAACAAAGACCTGAAGACATTGGTGCAAATATGTGATGAGAAAGAATATGAAGATAAGAAAGAAATTATTAGCCTGGAGACATAGCTTGAAGAAGCAAGGAAAGTTGAAGACACTCTGCTGCAACAAATGAAAGAAAAAATTCTGGAATGTGAGAAACTGGAAGAAGAAGTAGTGAGCCTGAGAAAGAACTTAGAAAAAGCCCAAAGAGAACTATTAATGAATACACCTCTAATGAAAGGCTCTGGACAGTTGGACCAGATTCTCGATTCTCAAAGGTCACCTTACATAAAGGCTGGGATAGGATATGAAGGAGAAACCAGCAAGTCCAAGGTTGAAGATAACAGGGATGTCATCTTTGTAAAAGCTGTAAAGGAAAATGAAGCAGCCCAGAAGATTCTCATAGAAGAAAAAGCCAGCAAGAACAAGATTTGTAAAGAAACAAACAGAATCAAGTAGCAACATGAAAGAATAAAGAATGAGAGGATGAAACAATCAACTGCTAAAGGCTCATATGCACCTAAGGATGAATTGAATAAATTTGGAAGATGTCAAAGAAGGTTTTTTCCTCCTATGAGAAGTATCACTTGTTTTCCCTGCCACAAATCAGGACATGGTGCAACACAATGTAAGACAAGGCCTATCAACTTCAACTAGCAAAAGATGCAGCAAATGAGAAGAATACCTCAAGCAAACAAATGGAAAAGACAATCCTTCCCCAGGTACACTAATCATTTCAATGGCTACTGTTATACATGTAATAATTTTTGACATAAATCTGTTGATTGTAAATTGTGTTCAAAAAGGGGAATGAAATATTATACATCAGCGCAAACATACCTAGGCAATGTAAGATGTTATATATGCCTCAAGCTTGGTCACAAAGCAAAAGACTGTAAGCTACCATATACATTCAAGAACTCTAGACAGAGGATGGAATCAAAACATATCAATCAAAACTATGAATAAAAAAGAAGAGTAGACATTATGATGAAACCCAATAAAGTATGTTAGGAAAAGAGAAAGGGGGAGCCTATTATCTCAATAACATAATGAAAACATCATAGTCTCAGGGGGAGCTGCTCTAGAAAACAAAGAAAATATCCAACCAGTGATGAATATGAAGCAACATCCCAAGGGGAGAGAAGTTCATAAATAGTCCCCATGAAAGTAGTCTAAGAAGAGCTCCATGAAATGAGAACAGCTATGAGATCAGGAAGAGAAAGGAAATTCCTCTAAAAGAGAACTATGGAGGAAGAAGATCATCTGAAGTATTAAATAGCTGACAGACTAGTGGAAGAAGAAAAGACAGCAAGAAGCCTTGCTTGTAGAGAGAACATCATCCATGAACTTGTAGAACTAATAGTGAATCAAATTAAGAAGGATGTGTAAGAGAAGTGTCTATTATCTTTATGTCAGTACATCATTCATCTATGAAAATTCCCCTTGGAGGAATGAAGTCAAATAAGTGACAAATATCTGAGTAATCAGCCCATGAAGATTCAGAATAGAGAAATTGAATATGCCTTCCCAAAGATCTTTGTATTAGAACTGTTGAATTGATTTTTAAAACAACAATGACTCTAGAGTAGTCTTAGAAAGGAAAATGCAGTGATATTTATTTGAACAGAATGACAGAATAAGCAAAAGGTACAAGCAGCATGCCTATAAATAGAATACCAGGTGTTATCAGTGGAGCAACAGTATGGTACAGGTCCTCAATATCAAAGGATTTTGGAAAAAGTACATCAAGGTAAAATCCCTAACATTATCTACATTTAGCATGAAAAGGTCAGTAGCAGTACTAAAGGATCAATATTTTGTTTACACTTGAAGCAGTATATTGAGATATGAAGCAGTATCCTTCTCTATATATAATTACATGCCTTCCTGAAGTCAGTACATATATAACTTCAAGGCCTCTTCCTTAAGATCAGTGATAGAACTGTGTGAAGACTATTTGCTGAGTTTTCAATTAAACATCTTGAATATGCTTCTGTGGAAGATCATCCTGATAGAACAGTCAAAGTATCTGAAGCATAAAGGACTAGTTGTGATTACCATTTGAAGCTCAAAAGTCTTTTATTAATTCATCCAAATCTTACTTCAGCATAAAGGATTTTGTTGGTAATTCACCTTTAAAAGAGAGATTTATCATAGACATACATACCTCCTTATGTCATAAAGGAAAGTGCATGATTGATAAGTGAGACTGACTAATACACTGAATGTATCTAGTCTCAAGGGTTTGTTTTGAAAATACATTGAACAAGCAGGAAAGTTATTTGGTCTTTCATATTGAAAGATATTGCCTATTCTCACAATAAACTGTAGGCTCTAGTTTGATTCATTGATTCACTTCAGCAACAAGGATCTTTCAACTATTAGCTGTAATATCATTATCAGCATCCTAGCTCATATCATCACCAACAAGAAAGAAAAGTGAATCACAGCTATAAAAGATATATTGGCATCATTATCATAATTGAACAGGTGTGGTACTGCAGATGTGTATTGCAGAAGAAGACATACTCTAACTACAACTTCCTCAATAGATATGGATTTCTGATGAAGATAATACTAGAGACTGAAGTGAAAGGACTCAATGCTTTGGGATTATATCAACTTGCAGTGTACATTCAAGTTCAATAATTCTCAAAAGTTTTCTCTCAACACTAGATTGGAGTAACAAGGTACAAAGTCAGAAGAAGAGGGCCTAAACACATCTTAGAAAGAGGAAATGAAGAGATATAAAGCACACTAGGAAATGTGCAACCCTTTGCCATTGATGTCAAAGGGGGAGGAAAAGCAAGTAACATAAGATAGGGTCTTCTATAAGAAGCTAGGCAGAGCCTAGACTTGGAGGAAGCATTGGATTATTGGTGGATGTGTTGCCATCAATGCCAAAGGGGGAGACTGTTGGAAATGTTGTCATTGATGGCAAAGGAGATGGCAAAGGAGGAGCACCTGAAACAACAACAATGCAAAGAGAGAAGCAAAGCAGCAGAGAGGTAGAAGAGGCAGCAAAAATAGAAGCAAAGGAGAAGACAACATGAGAAGAATGAGAAGAACAGAGGGAGAGTATATTTACAGAGACAAGGCAGCAAGAATACTGTTGAAATGAAACAGTCGAGCAGCAGAGGGTAAGGAAAATACAGTGACAGGAGTGCAAATTTGGTAGAGAAGCAGAAATACAGTGACAGGATATGTACAGTAACAGGAAATACAGTGATAGGATATGAACAGAGGAAGAGATGAAACAGTCGAGCAGCAAAGGCAGAGAAACAGTCGAATAGCAGAGGCAGAGGCAGAGGTGGAGCCATTAACAAACAATGAAAAAAAAGTTTCAAGCAAAGATGGAACCCTGAGGGAAATGGAACCAAGCGTTTGGCAGTAAAAACCCAATGAAGACGGGTATTAAACCTCATGGTAGCATTGAATTAACATAATATTGAAGCAGGCCTCATATATTAAAGCGTTGAAGAAATAAGAAATGAACCTTTGAATAGGGTGTATGTATACATATGTATATAATGAAGGCGCAAAGTAATTGTTGGAGTAGAACCATGACTTTAAGCGGAACCCCTATCATGAACAGTAAAACCGGAGGGCCACAAAACCAATGGGTTCTCGCGTCGATTGAAGTGGTAAGCTGTATTACCAAAATGAACGTGATATATGTCATTGAAGGACATGTGTCCTCGGGCAGTTTTGTAAAACAACCTTTTTCGCGTGATTTTGGAGGATTATGTAGCGAGCGTTTAAATTGCGCAATATTGCACATCATCCGTTGGATCATCGGAGTCGTTGTGATAAACTATCAGCCGTTGGATGCAAGAGGTGTGTTAATGGAGGTGGGCCCCTGGAACGTGTATATGTTAAAATATGTATCGGGTTTGAAATCCATTGCAATATTGGATATCTATTAAATTTGAGTGTATATAATGCTCATATAATGTATATAATGTTTAACTGACGAGGGTGAATAGTAGAACATGGGACCCATGAACCACCATATCATATATGAGCTACATTAATATATTTAAACTTTTAGTGAATGCTATAAGAGCAGATGTATGTAATTAAAATATCTGGAACCATTTGTAGCATTAAGACTAAGATTTGAATAAAGAACATGGTTAAGTCTATGCTGGAGCGGAAACATTAAACGACCTACGAAGCCTAAGAGGTTATATAAATATATATATACATTAGTGCTGGGTTTAACTCTGAGTGAAATACTTAATACTATGTTGGCAGATAATATTATACATATAGTGTGGGACCCCCCCATACATAAAATTTCGAGAATCATTAACCCAGCTGGAGGATACACTAAAGCGGAAGCGGAAGCTTATATATATACAACACGGTACATATGTTGTGCTTTATATTAAAAGGCTCAAAGCATATATATATATATATATATATATATATGGAGTGCTTTATGGACAAGGGACCAAAGGTATAATACGAAGCATAGGTATTATATATTTTGGCGTGAGATCAAAAGAACCAAAGGTTTTATCGCTTGGTTTTAAAACAAACAAAGTCTTATATTGTGGGACCCTCACCCAATCACATCGGAGAAAGTTCGCAGCGGAACATGTTAACAAAATATTGAGATTGCAATGAAGTTCTGGACCTGATGGGCTTATAAACTATGATTCATATATGGTTTAGTTCCGGTAAACAGTGTTTCATTGCATCGGAGAAAGTTCGCAGCAGAACATGTTAACAAAAGTTGTGATTGCGATTGAGTTCCAGACCTGATATGGTTTAAACGACGATTCATATATGTTTGAGTTCTGGTATCTAAGTAAACAATGTTATATCGCATTGGAGTGACTCATCACATCAAGATTTCAATGTGAACAGTGGTTGATCGCATCAGAAAAGGAGTAGAGCATCGGAACATCTCAATGGAAGTCGCGATTGAAATTAATCACAATCGGAAATATTTGAAAGGTGATACATCGCATCGGCATTTCAAAATGAACAGTAATTGATCACATCGGAGAAGGAGCAGAGCATCAGTACATTTAAATGGAAATTGCGATTGCAATCAATCGCAATCAGAAGTAGTCGAGGAGTGATACATCGCATCGGAAAGTTCAGCGAGTGGGCCCGTAAGGGCATTTTATGTATTAAAATGATCTCTTAGCATTATATCGCCGAAAGTTACATAAGTTATATAACATGGCAGTGCATATATTTAAAAACACCTTATTATTATTATGCTGAGAATTGATTCACATGATATAAAAAGTGCAGTTACATACATACAGGAGTTATGCAACAGCTATAAACAGAAAGGCATACAGAGGAGAAAAAGGGACAAACACAGTCATAGAAAAGACAAATGCGTAGCGATCCAAAAGGCTGAATGAGTGAACTGGAGTTCTCATTGTAATTAAATGTAATATTTTAATTGGTTTATATTGTTTGTGATGCATTGGCAAGTCTCTGGAAGAGAACAAATATCCCACTGTAATGTTAAAATTAGTACCTACAGTTATATTTTTTTTGAGTGAGCTGGAAAAGAAATGAGAAGGCAGAAGGCAAAGAGTCAGGGCTATTCATTTCGAATTCCCTGTGAATCATGTGATGAAATCTATAAATGATATCACATTGGTATGCATAAGGAAGATTTAGAGAGGTTGGAGAATGCGGAATTGAGGCAGAAAAGGTAAGAAGAAGGAGGAGCAGAACGAGATGCTGTGAAAAGTTAGAGGGTGCAGAAATGAAGCAGTGAGGCAGAGAAGAAGGAGGAGCTGATAGTGAATCTGAGAAGATACAGAAATGATATAAGGCAGATATGAAGACTGATGCACAACAGTGAAGATGATACATAACATAGCTGATATCCAAGGTAAATCAACAAGTGCTTTTCTTTTGAAAGAGTAAGGAATTTGGAGCTTCCCTATCAAGTTGTATCTTGATAGATGTCAGTTGTAGTTGACTGAGGTAGGAGCCTCCTGTAGGTTGGTGCCTGCAGAAAATAGATGGGAGTTGGTGCTTCCACATCAAGTTGTAGCTTGATAAAATGTCAGTTGTAGCTGACTAAGGTTGGAGCCTCCTGTAGGTAGGTACCTGTAGAAAATTGATGGGAGTTGGAGCTTCCTTGCAAGTTGTAGCTTGTAGAATTGAGGTAGGAGCCTCCTGTGGGTTGGAGCCTACAGAAAATTAGTGGCGAGAGGGAGTTGGAGCTTGCCTTTGCATCACAACAATAACAAGATGTGGTTTTCTCCCTTTATGGGTTTCCACTTATATCTGGTGTCTTTGTGCATGATGTATATGTGTTGATGTGGTTTATCTAATCTGCTTAATACTTGTTGCTCACATATTAAGACTATTGTTACATTAACAAATCTGCTTGATACTTGTTTCTCACAAATTAAAATTGCTCACATATTAGGTTGATCATGAAATGAAGGTGTAAATAATTTTTAAGGGAAAAGTTTTAAAATTCCATGTATGTGTTAAACTGATTCAGCCCCCCTCTCAGTTTAACTAAGGGTTCAAAATTTTCCTCTCCAAGAGGGAGAGGTTTTGCCCTAGCTCTAGGAGCCTACTTTTGTGTGTAGTGCATTTTGATAATTGAATTGATGAAAGACTAACTAAGCTAAATAACGGAAGACATAAGTAACTCAAGTAAGCTCAATAGTAATTATCAAGAAGAGAATTTGTATTAAGCACCAGCCCTCCAAATTCTCAACAAAAATCATGCACACAAAAGAGTAAAAAAAAAAACGCTTCCTTCTTTCAAACAAGTATAGAATCATTTTACTAGCTCACTTGGTGCAAAGTAAGTTTATGAGAATAGAGGCCTTGGGTTCAAGTCCCTTTCTCAAGCTTCTTTTTTTAAAAATGTTTTTGTTAAAGGGGCGGGATTTTTTTTAAAGTATAACTTCATCAAATTTCAATCATTCCCGTAACTATTCGGCATCTACAACTTAGTTTTTTTTTAAAATGCATAACTTTCATTCGTAAGCCGTTTTTCGAGCTTTTTTTTTTTTAATTGGCCTAATTTTTAGAGATATTTCCATTGGAGCAGTTAGTTTCAGCCCTTTCAGCTTCATTTTTTTTTTTTTTAAATGGAAAGTTCTTTCCCAGTTATTTTTAATAACACCAATTATTTCCAATGGCTACCTCACATGGTAGATTTACTTAGATGTAAAGGGCTTTATAGAATAGCCACAGGACAAGAAACTAAACCTACCGATGGAGATAAATCCTCTAAATGGGAAAATAAACAAAATCAAGCACGAGGGTTGATAGGAATGTCCATTGTTCAAGATCTTCGATTTCATATCCTTGAAATTGACACCCCTGATGAAGCCCTGAAAAAGATAAATATTGTTTTTGGCATTCAAAATCAAATCAGGGCCCACTTGCTTGAAAATGAGTTTCTTACTTTGGACCCAATTAATTTCTCCTCTATTGAGTATTTTTTGTCCAAATTCAAGACCCTTAGACTTCTTTTAGAAGGTTGTAATATCAAAAATGAAGATGGTAGCATCATCTATTCCATTCTTGCTAAGCTTGGCCCTGCATACTCTGTATTTGTTTTCACCCTCCATTCCACTAGATAAGCCCTCATTTATCAAGGAACAGCCTACAAGAACCCATCTTTTGATGCCTTTTGTGATTCTTTGATAAGAGAACAAGAAAAAATCTTACACCTTGGTCTTATCACTTCTGGAAACACTTCTAAGAAAGCCTTGGAAACCCAAAAAGAACCACATCAAAACAATCCCAAGAAGCAGTATCCTAAAAATTATGGTCCTAAACCAAACAAGGGTCCTAAGAAATTTTAGCCACAAACTGAAAAAGAAACTCACCAAACTTTTAATGCAACTAAAAACAAAGGGAAGAAAACAGATAGACATCGAAACTTTTGTAATCATGATGGCCATGTAGAGTCAAAATGTTTTAAAAATATGGAAGCCTTGGAAGCAGCAATGAAGAAGCACCACATCAATTTGGAGACCTCTTCAACTTCATCTCCAGGAATGGCACTTTCTACTTGTGGTTGTCAAGCATCTGGTTATGCATTAAATGTATATTCTTCTTCTCATTCTCATGGGTGGCTCATTGATTCTGGAGCTTCTTACCACATGGCCAAAAATAAAGCCATGTTTTATTTTTTAAATGATCGTAACACCAAACATATTTATTATGGTGATGATAGATCTCTTAATGTTGTAGGATATCAAACCATTCATCTAGATAATGGTCAGTTTGATGATGTAATATGTGTTCCTACCTTTTCATGCAACCTTCTATCTTTTTTTCAGATAACTCATTCAAGTGAAGGGAAAATAATATAATTCTCACCTCATGATGTTGCAATCAAGGACCTCAAAGATCCTAGACATATTTTAGCTACTAGCATTGTTGATGATTCCACAAGGTTGTATAAGTTTGACAACTTTGGGTCATCATGTCTTCCCTCCGTTTTTGTTGCTCATAATGATGAAGTGAGAAAACTTTGGCATGAGAGATTTGGTCACTTAAACTATTGCTCTCTTAAAAATCTATGTAAAGAAATAATGGTGATAGGTCCTCCTATGGTATCCTGCCGAGATGGTGTTTGCTCCAAATGTGTACTCGGAAAACATCATCGGGATAGTTTTGACAAACGTGCCTCTTGGCACGCTTCAACCCCTTTGCAGCTTGTTCACAGTGATTGATGTGGTCCACTTCCTATTGTTTCTTTCTCTAGTTGCAAGTACTTCTTAGCTTTCATTGATGATTTTTCCAGACGCACTTGGGTATACTTCTTAAAACTCAAGAGTGAATTTTTTAACATGTTCTTGGCCTTTAAGGCATTTGTTGAGAAAAAATCTGGACATCAAATTCTTAAGTTAATATCAGACAATGGAGGAGAATATGTTAACAAAAAATTTATCAAATTTTTCACTGAGCATGGCATTCAATTGCAACATATTGTTCCATATACTCCACAAAAAAATGGTGTAGCTGAAAGGAAGAATCGCACCTTAAAAGAAATGGCTAATTGTATGCTTCAATCTAAAGGACTTAGTGTCAATTTTTGGGAAGAAGCAATTGACTGTGCAAATTACATAGTAAATCGAACTCCTACTAAGGTTTTAAGGAATTTAACTCTAGAAGAAGTCTGGAGCTCAATCAAACCAGATGTAAGTCACTTGTGTGTTTTTGGAAGTGATGCTTGGGCCCATATTCTAGATGCAAAACATAAAGCCTTAGAACCTAAGAGTGAAAAATGCATTTTTTTTGGATATCTGAAGATGTCAAAGGATATAGACTTCTTCAACCAAAATATAGAAATATAATCGTTAGAGGAGATGTAAAATTTGATGAAAATATATTGGCCTATGAGCCTAGTTCGGTGGGTGTGCCACCTTTGGCTTGTGAGCCTGATTCGACATATGTGCCACCTCTCTCTATCTCTTCTATTTTCACTAGAAAATTTGGCCCAATTTCCGACGGCCAATTCGTCGCTATTCCGACACATAGTCTTCGCAAGAGCGACAGTTCGAGGACGAGAAAAATGTGGTTTTCCATCCCCTCGCAATTCCAACACACTTACAAAGTGTCGCACTACCGACACTTTTTCCGTCACTTCCAAACAAGCGTCGCTATTCTGACGTTTCCCAAACCGTCGCGCTTCTGACGTTTGTAAACTGTCGCACTTTCGACAAAATGTGGTCTGAAGTTTTGAACGTCGCTCTTTCGACGTTTGTAAACTGTTGCAATTCCGACGAAATATGGTCCAACGTTTTGAACATTGCTCTTCCGACGTTTGTAAACTGTTGCAATTCCAACGCAATGTGGTCCGACGTTTTGGATGTCGCTCTTCCGAAGTTTGTAAACTATCACAATTCCGATGAAATGTGGTCCAACATTTTGAACGTCGCTCATCTGACATTTTTATACTGTTGCTCTTTCGACGTTTTTAAGTTGTCGCAATTCCAACGCTTACAAGGTGTCGGTATACCGACGGCGGGTTCAATTTAAAAAAAAAATGAAACTTTAAAAGAGGAAAATAAATCTCCAATATTTGTTATGAATTGTGGGCATTACAATGACCGTGAAATATTAATATAATAAACCACCCCGCAGTGCTTCGACAATAAACAATCATATAAAGATGGCTCTGTATTTCAAAAAATAGGTTTCAAAATAGAAACAGGGCAACATTTTTTTTTTCCAATTGTTATGAACATAATTCGACCGTGAAATATTAATATAATAAACCACCCCGCAGCGCTTCGACTATAAACAATCATTTTTTTTCACAAGAGAAAAAACGTTGTTTTGAATATATTATATGAAGTAAAACAGTCCATGAAGTCATTACATTTTCACATTTGAAGATTGGAACCCAAATATCCATCCAGAAAAGTGGAAGTCCCACCCGAGACAATGATAGAAAAATACCCCATGTCACATACAGGGACATGATATAAAACCCAGTAACGGTCCACATGGAGATTATCGACAATCTGAGAAAGCATCCAAATATGCCCGAGGCATCTATAAGAAAGTGGAATAGCAGTATGTAGAATAGTAAAGCAACATATAGAGTAACAACGTCCATTGTTCCAAATACAAATTAAAGTACCCAAAATCCTTGAACAGAGAAAAACGCTAATCATGTGAGGAGTGTGACATGTCCAAAATATTAAAAGACCATCAAACCATATCAATAAACCAGCAACATAGACCATCATCGCTAGTTTTGAAGCCAGAGTGATAAACATTAATCATTTTTTTTTCACAAGAGAAAAAACGTTGTTTTGAAGATATTACATGAAGTAAACATT